>OZ020481.1:58033431-59233431 GCA_963971345.1 Andrena flavipes
GAGAAATCGGAGCGCACTAAATTTACGCTCTACAGATTGAAACACAGTTATTTTTCAAACCGTTCAATTGGCAAGCTTACACAAAAAATAATAATAAATTACGTCGATATTGGTAATATGATCAGACCAGGTAAAACGTGTAAGTGAGTTATAAACGATTATTTTTTTTTATACGAACATTCGGTAGCCTCGACAACGTTATTCTCCACGCTCACCACGCTTACTCTATTCGCTGGCTTCCTTTTTCGCGGAAATACGTCTTCATTTACGCCGCCGTAACTTTTTAATGGTCGCGCAGCGAGTGGTTACGATATTTGGCATGGCTGGTGTAACAATTTAGAACAGTCAGTGGTGTGCGGTTACCCAGCTTTGCACAGTTTGTATCGAAATACCATTTGATCCATTTAACGAAACTAAAGAAAGATTGCGTTCTAAGGAGAAAAGTCTGAGAGCAACGGAAAATTCTGTTTGGATTGTTAAAATATGAAAAAGAAATTTCTGAAATTATGGATGTTTCACACATTATTTGTATTATTAACAAGATCATCGTGAAAACTTATTTAGGCATATAACAATTTCTCAAAAACATTTTAACCGTTTTCTCAAAACTGGGGAGACGACAATTTAGGATTAGAGGATTGATTCTACTCGAAAGTTGAATGATTTAAACGATAATGATTTGAAAGTTGTATGATTCTAAAATTTTAAACCCTCAAATATATATTCGTCTTCCTTATCCATAATAATTACCAGGTAATTTAATACCTAAATTTGGCATACAGAAATAATGAGAAAAATTCATATCAACATTTGGCCCAGTTGAATTTACTTTCCAGTTACTAAATTAAAGGATCACTCTGATTTGAACAAATTGTAGGTGTGAAAGAAGACGCGTATAAAAAGCGTATTATACGAATTGAATATCGGTGTAACGTAATAACATTAAACACAGGCCAGAATACGGTTAGTATCGGAGCAAGAGTCGCGAAATTTTTTAATGACGTTAAAGTTCCGTGTCACACCGTGTAAATTGGAATTCGCAGATTCTTGCGTTCACGTACATTTAATCCAAATTTTTCATCAATTCCACTAATTGGGACGTACAGACATGGCAATCGTTTCAGTAAGCGATCGATATCTGTTAATATCCGTCGCAATTAGAAGAACCTATCGGTACACGTTCAGTTCGATTATCGGTTTTATCATACGGTGATAATGACGAGCACCGAATAAACGCAATAGCTTGTTCCGATTGATCCTAGCGCGCAAGTGACAGTTGTCGATCCACTGGTAATAAGCGGAGATCTATCATTTGTCGCATGAGTTTCCACGTTTCTCATTACGAGTGTAAACTAAAGCCGTAGGAGATTGTGTAATTACAGACATTCATAAATTCCTGTACGTGAAATATTTTAAATTGAAATGGATAATTTCCAGACGATATCTTGCTAATTTCCAGACTAATTGCTAAAGTGTTAAACGGTGAAGATAAAAAATATGTTCGTCAACTAAACATTACAGTAAATTATAATCTTTCTTATCTAGAGTTATGTCTCTTAGGTACCGTCTAATGTGTATAAATTAGCGAAAAATTAATCTTGTTATTTCGGACGTGGATGAAGTTATTTCGCTGCACAAGTTCCTCGTTACATTTCATTTTTAGTATCACGAATGGTTACGTAATAATTAGAACCGTTAGGTTCAACCATAAGTAACACAAATTATCTTTTCGTTAAATTTATTTTTATATGAAGTATTTATTAATAATAGATCTTAATCTATGTTCATTGTGATTAATAAGGGACTTGCTACCAGTAACTAATGCAACCTCCTTCTGCGTGAAAATAGACCTATTTAACTTACAAAATCTTCCTATGAATTATCGAATTTGAAATTTTGTCTACAATTTATTAAAGAATAATAATTGTGACTGTTTACCTGACAATCTTTTAACACTCACTGTTTAGATCGCTTCTGTTTCTATTGATTTAAGTACAATTTTCAACATATCAAACTTTACACTTGTAAAAAAAGACTTTTAGGGCATAATTGTATCAGTATTACGAATGTACAATTATCGCTCAAAAGGTGAAAGATTCAAAAATACGAAAATGGTAACTTTGTGAAACAAATAATTTGTGATTATAAGAATGTGTGACCACGAAGAGTTAAAGATTATTCATAAAAGGTAATTACGAATATTCTAACTCATTACGGTATGGATTAAAGACCAATTTTGGGTTTACAATTTCATTTTACTAAAAAATGATATAACTTCTTTGATCGTAAGTAAAATGTATTTATGGCGTGAGTATTCTTAAGTTCTTTTAAAAATCATTCGTAAAAGGTACTTATAGCTCGAGTACCTATTTTAATTTTTCGCTTCATCGGTAAAAAGCACGGTTTGGTTTCACAAGATAAGACGTTATTGAAATATAGACGGGGAGAAAAGCTCTCGGGGTATCCGTACAAATAAGTCGATCGGTGTAGGAAAGAGTGCGTCATTATATTCATTAGGGCTCGTCCGAGCAGATAAAAGTTAGCGGATATAATGGTGCTCGGCGTTATTAATGATCCCCCAGTAATCTCTTCGTCTCTCCCACCACGTATTCTACCCTTGCCCCGATGCCTATATTCGCGAACGAACTTTCTCTCGTGCATTTGCAGCCCCAAATTTGTTTCAAACCCCTTGCACCAGAGTTAAGGCTCGCCCGACTCGTCCAAGCTATTATCCTTAACTGCATCCTAGCAATCATACAAACCATTGTTTCGTAAAATCGTTTCAGTTTTAATGTTTTCAAATTAATTTTTCCCCCGCTTAATATCCATGACACGTTTCGCAGATAGCACGTTCAATAGATACCGCGCTATGCCATAGTAAAAAGTTGTATTCCAGAGAATACAACAATTGTTAGACAAAGTACCTACTGCAATTGTATGCATATGGGGAGACATTGAATGTTAGAGTCTAAGTTAAAATTTTTGTTTCTTTTCGATATTTCCGGTACTTGATCGTGTATAAATTTAAGCACCTTCACCGTGACAATACAAATTTCAGTTTTGTATTTAAGAAATGGAGATCTCTTGAAGATTCGTGATTTAATGTTCCGTGGTCACACCTTCTTATAATCACATATGTTAGATGCTTCATCGATGGTTCGAAGTATATTTTAAGAGGAGTTCAGATCTATCGGTATCCTCGGTCACTTTTACGGTACCTGAAATATATAGCTCTCAAAAGAGGGAGTGATCGTTGTGAGTTTCACTTATTACTATTTAAAACCGTCTTAAACCTGAAGCATTCACTTCCCCTTAATCGATACGTCAGGAGACGAAGAATTTTCACACTCTTTACTTGTGCCCGGTTGTGGATGCCTTTGAAGCCATGGAGAATCATTAGCATAATCACGTATCTTCACAAAGTTCCGTGAAATTCTCTTGAGTAACGGTCGACTGTTGTAGATAAATGGTCCTTCCTGAGATCTGGAGGCTGTTCGTTCATTCGAACGGCCTATATAGTACCCAGCAGCGCCATTGTAGCGACGAATGAGCGTCGTAAAGAGTTTAACAACGCCACGTCGAGAACAGAAAGTTTCCCTTAAGACCCTTACGGAATCGTTAACTGCGCGTATTTTAGAGCAGTTGTAAAGACGACAAAAGAAGGGGGATCCATGGAATTGGAATCAGTCCCCGCTGAAAACCGTGAAAGAACGCGAGGAAATATATTTAAGTGGCGGTGCTCGCCCTTGTGGGCAAATGAGAGAGCGGAATGGCGAATGCGACGTGCCCGGCCGTTCGCGATGATTGCGCAATTTTCAATCGTTACAAAGTCATTCCTCCGAGCGCTATAGGCCGTAGAGTTGCATGTCAAGATATGGCGAAAAGTGTTAGTAGGGAAATGAATATTTATTCAAATGAATGGATGCGAGGATTGTAGGTACGGTAAAGCGGTCCTCTATAGATAACTCTGGGTTAGGCACCCACCAGCAGTCGCAAGCACAGACACATTCGTATTACTTAACTCGGCGATAAACTCGCCCCCGAGACCTGTAAACCCCTAACTCCCTCCCGGTGGTCCAACCTGCATTTTCGCCAGTATTAAACTACTTGATTTGTCGACTCTAGTACAGACTTCTAAGCTGACTTCTATTACCCTTCGACTCCATCGAGACTCATTTCGCAATGTGTTGGAATTATTATTGATTCATTACTGGCTTATTCTCAGTCAACACGAAACAACTTTGCCTGCTTTCCGAACGGTAATGCAGGCTCATTTAACTTATAATCGTTTCACTTATCTCATATAGTTCAGGTTGAAATGGAACGTCATTTGTTTAAATGCATATTGCAGTACTTGAGGCATGTTAAACTGGCTGTCTTCTGAGTTCTCCATCCCACACAGCACCATGACGTTGCACGTTCACTCCTATGTCCGCCTTCACAATATATCGCAACGTTATAAAATAAAAAAATCCACTTTTTTTAATTCTCTAGATTACGAAGATACTTCTAATTTAAGATCTAAGTTATAACTCGAAGGTTGCTGGTTAACAAATTCTGGCACCTCCGCTTAACATTTATTTTCGTTCCATTAACTCAAACACAATCTCCTTTCAATCGTCAAAACGCTGAACTCCTCGATACTCGTTCAAGTTTCATTCGGCGCTCGGGGCACGCACACAAAAACCTTCGCAAATCAACTAGTAGAGATGCACTCACATCGGCGTTCAGTTCATTAGCGGCCCATCGTGAAGCGTCGAACAGTCACTATTGAATGAATTGTACGCATTTATTTCGCGGCTTAATTGGACCAACGGTGTACGCGGACCCTTCCCGGGTACTTCTGACTGGTCGTTATTTCGTGCTTCCTCTGGTTCCTTTCTCCTTTTTCCATCCCCATAATAGAATGTACGTGGATGCGTATATAAAAAAAGAGTCCGGTACGTGTATTTTCTCCCACGCACACGTGCCGAACGACACTCGAACGGTCGGTGTTTGTCGTCAAGTTAAAAGTGTCGCGGATTTCTGAGTATATACCCGGACAAGGATTTCATCGATGTAACGGCGACAGGACAGCAGCTCGCGCGATGGCCGACGGTGTAGCAGGATTCGAGCCATCATTTTATCAATTTACGAGAAAAATCCGATTTGCGTTGCGCGTGATGCGGAGGTGAGCGTAGGTGGAATGGGAGGCGGTAGAGAGCCTGGCTAACGAGTGTTCCATTGTAAATAACTGCTACAGCTTGCCGTCGTCGAAATACCGCTCGGACGCTGATCGTTCCGTATCCTTTTTCCGAAAGTTTCATGCGCATTCGGACCAAGAACGAAAATACAAGGTTAAGAGTGATTCGCGGCACAGTTGGGAAAAGGTTGATTCTTCGTGTGAAAATAAGTCTAAATTATGCAATAAAAATTTTCGTATAAATCTGAAGGGAACATTTTGTAGATACGTCGAATGAGTGGGGCAGTTGAGTTTAGTTTGGCTAACATGTTTCTCTGTTACGCATTGTTTTTATTGATGGGGTTGTTGTATTTTTAAGGAAGCTTTGTGATTTGTTATGTTGTAAATGGAGTAGAATATCAAGAGCTGTGGGTGGTGGTGTCTTCGCTTTCTTGAGTAGAAGTGTACTCGTTCGTAACCAGAAGAGCCGAGTCGAGGTACAAACATACATAAATGTATGTGCACTCGATGAAATTTCAAAGTTGTTTTTCTTGGAGACGAAGCTTCGCAAAAGAAAATTTATTCCAGAATTTTTGTTTATTTTTGCAGAAGAAATTGCTCGGTCTTCCTTACACTATGATTTTGATTGTCACTCTGGAGGAATATTCTCCCTCGTTACTTATTGTTAGTATATCTTGATAGTTAGTAATCATCACATCATCTGCATCTTACACAACTAAGTAATTTTAAACTTTTCAAATTAAATTATAAACGAATATTATATCGTATTTATAAATCGTATTAATCGATTTAATCGCTGAAAAGTAATCAAATAAATCTTCCAAATGGCAGCACAATATGTCGTAATAATAAAAAATAACGTCAACCACGAATTTATAGATCAAAATACAGGTGTCGGTCGCAGTTGGAAGCTCAGGATACAAATCCAAAGCGGAACAACAATTTGATATCTCCACGGAAGCAGTGAACGTAACACGTGAGCCCTTGGTACCAAGGCATTCTACGATATATCCATTCGGTGGATATGTGGCATTCCTTGCGACAAATTAGACGCGTATAAGTTAAACGCGGGCACGCTGGATTTCTGGCGATACGCGTCGGTTCATTACAGGGACGTGCGCGCGACGCTAATGCGACATCAATTACGCGCCAATAACATAACAATACATAACACGTCGCATTGCTTGCATGACAATGCACCGTGACCTGTGTCCCCCCACTTCTATGGCGATCGGTACCCGCATATCCTTCTATTGTGCATCGTGTATGGCTGATTGCTCCGCGTAATACTCCGTGTAATTCTGTCGCTGCAAAATTACAATTAGATTACCGTACGGATTAAAAGTTTTTCGCTGATTGGCGAAATCTGTCGTGCAAACTGAAGTTCAAACAACAGTGGCGTTCGAATTGTAATGCAATATTCAAGCGAGACAGATCACATCGCTGTTTGGCATTGACAGTGGTACAACTAAAAAACAATGTCCTTTTTGAGTCTCTTTGCACAAATTATTTTTATCGCGTCAGACAGCACATTTATAATTTTATTAGTTTTACACCAGGGAGCAGATGTGTCGTTATGAAGTTGCCTATGTTCTTTTTTCAACAACACGGACTCATTTTCAATTGTTTCCTGCAGTTGTAAGGGGTCGTGCTGTTCTCTCGAACAGTGGCGAATGTATTTCGTGTTGTGTCAATATTTGTGATCAAGTTATTTCGTTGATAGAATTTCATTTTCTTTTGTTTGAAAATGAATCACGTCGGTACTCGATTAATATTGAAACTAGCTAAATCGATAGCAGCAGAACATACAGATAATGATGTGCAGGCGAACGATATATGAAAAGCAGTTGCAGCTTGAGAAGTTAAATTCTATATTGTACACTTTGCGATTTAGAGTAAATTTAATATATGGCTATCTTTCCCGGGCACTAATTAGAGATGACCAATGACACTTTTTTTTATTTGTGAAGTTTGTCCATTAAATAATAATTTTTCGTTTATTATTATTAAGGGATATGTGGACAAAAGATCAAAGTTTTGTCCTATGCCATGCTCGTTACTTTATTTCAAATAGATTGGCTATAGCAGACTCTCAATGAAACAGGAAACACTGAAATGACGTCATAAAACGTTAGAATGTGAAAAAAAAAACAATTTTTTATTCCCCCTTTTACGATTTCGCGTATTTATTGTGCCCAGAAGAACTATACACCGCAGAGATCGGAATGAGTCTCTGAAATACGAGTTTCGTTCGGCCGATCTCCATGCGACAAGTGTCCCCGAGATAGCGGTCACTGGGAAATTGTTTTTCCGTGTTCGTTATCGGCCGATCAGCACACGGGTGATTAAATTAAAACGGTTAATCCGATAGCGACAATAAAGTGGCGGGTACCGGGAAATAACATGCGCGATTGCACAACCCTGCAAACCATTAATGCCATACCCGTTATCGCTATAACAGGGCTACGTTTGCAAAAGGAGAGATACCGTCATTATTAGTTATAACCTGTGGAATGACAGTCAGCTTTCGATTCCTACCGAAGAAGCTATCGCGCGACAGATTCTATCGCTCCACGCGAATTGTCTATTACCGTTTTGTATCCAACCGTGGAAGCTGTCACAGTTGCGGTACGAAAAATGTTTCAATGTATTATATTAATTCTGTGGGAGTGTCTCTATTGCTTTTCCGCAAGCACTGCTTCCCTCCCTTGTAATATATGGTTCGAATTATAAACCAGTTTGGTCTTTTGGGGAATTTCTTCGTGGAAGAATTAAATGATTAATACTTGAAAGATGTTGCCAACAATTCGACAAACCTTCTACTCTGTTAAGCATAAAAGCAGGGGTCCAATGAAACTACGAAAATTTTTAATTAATTATGAAATAAATGTAATTTTATGATTATTCTCTTTTCTGATCCGAGAAACCTGTTATAAAATGTAGCGAATCAACTGAAACATTTATTTTCTTGAAAGTAGATAAAAGTTCTAATTAAATAGGAACATTTATTCTACTGTGAAAAAGTTAAAGTTGTGGCACACAGATTTCCTGGAAATGTTATTGGTGTAGAAAGATCTGAAGTTGAAACCTTAAACCTCTGATTTCAATTTCTTAAATAATACAACTTGAAAAATATTCCTAACCTTTATATTTTACCCGTAAATATCTGTTCCAAAGTATATGATCTTCGAGACCTTTATTAATCGAACAAAAAGTTAGTTTTCAAATCCCAACAAACTCAATAGTAAAGGGAATGATGTAATCTTTGATTATTTTCCTACGCAAATCGGATAAATGAACTACTCGCGAAACGACCAACATCCCCAGATAACAATGGATACAATATCACAGATTGATCTCATTATTCGTTCAAGTTTCCGAACCATACAGCGTGAGGAGAAGAACGTCGAAAGTTTCCCACGACCCTAAGAAGGAACAGCGCACGATCAATTTACCATCCATTATTCTCCCGTGTGTCATGAAAAATCGAATGCGTTCCGCGCGTGCTGTTCCAAACAAAATATTCAAGCAGATGCCCGGTTCCCTTCGTTTTTGCTTGCTCCGGTATACCCATAAAAGAGCGAGATTTCGCACGTACGATTTGTTTTCCCCGAATATCCCACGTCCGTGGCTGCTCGATCGACAGTCTGCTCGTTACTCGAATGTACGGTGAACCATTCATTATGTACGGGCTGTCAAATGGCCCTAACCGCGGACCTGCTAAAAGGACCTCCCGTACGAGGTGCAGGGAGCACTCGTTCCTCGTCGAGTTTGTGTTACGCTCGCGTTTGCGGTGGTTCGGAGCTGCGGTCGCGATTCGATGCCCATTCAGTCGCCCAGTTTTGGTTTGCTTTGGAAATGACCCAAGCACTCCGAACGAAATCCCCTGAACCGGAAAGGCAAACCGTCTCCACACTACCAGCTCAGCAATTCGTAGCTGTATCCGCTCCATCCTGTACCCTCTTTTTTTCCCCCGTGAGTTGATTGCGAAACGAGAATGGAACGCGAATTTCTCGTGAAATGGCTGTTCTCGTGAAAATCGTGGAGAAAATGATCGGCATCCGTTTCGGCAGAAGGTAACGTTTTATATCCCGTTCAAGGCTCGTTGTCTGTTCTTTTTTTTTGTACGGTATACGTGCGATGCCATTGGAGCAAGTAGTGCGAGTCCGCCACTACTCGTACAGACTCAATTTGCTATTATAACTTTCTTCCCACTTGAATTCCATCTGTCGATTCTTTGGCGTTTCTATTTCTGCCCTTAAATATACTTACCATTATCTCTCCGATATATTTTTCACAAATAATCGCGTTCAACGATTAATAAATATCCTCGAGTAAAATTTGTACCGAATGCAACTTTCCACCAAGCTCCACCAATTTAACGATACTACTGTATAGGCTCGGAACAAAGACAACCCCTCGCCGCGCAATCGGATTGTTCGTTTGGTACGACCTCTGGTACGTTAAAGAAAAGGAAAGGGGTAGGGTTAACGAGTGCGCAACCTCCATATTCTACGATAAATCGCGTGGCTGTTTTAGGAAAGCTAGTGAAAAGTGCATACACGCTACAGGCGATAGGTACCGGGGTTGGTGGGAGTGGCGTAGTCGCAGGTAGTTGGATGAGAATAGAAAGTGGGGGTGGTGAGTTGGTGCACCGAGGGTTTGGTATAGCGTTTAGCGCATACACACACGAATGACCGAGCAAACAGTACCTTTATGGAAAGTGAAGGATCGGAGTGTGTAGTGGGGGAAGAGAGAGGGAGCGAGAGACGTAACGGGCGGGGGCTGGGGCGAAAGAGAGAGAGGTTGGAGAATGAGAAAGAGAAAGGTAGTGTACAGAGCGAGGGTTGTTATTGCAGATTGCGTGGAGTGAGGGCCGGGTGCACTCAGCAATGGTACCGAACGAGAACTCGCCTGCCCGACTAGGCTTGCAGTGCAGCCAGGTGATGCAGACCTCTCAATAACGAAAATCTATACGGTTTCATTTGTCGACCAGGCACGACTTTATTTGCGAATCGTCGAAGAGTTCGGTAGCGAAGCGCGACAGTTTCAACGAATCGCCATGCGATACGCTGTAAAATCCAATAATTTTTCAGTAACGAAAAATACAGGAAAAGTAGACACCATCAAGAGACACGGTAGTGTCTCGCGCCAAGTATATATAGGAGATATGCGCAGCGCAAGACACAGAGTGTATTTATTACGCCACGACCCGCTATCAAGAACCCTGAGATTATCGAATCTCAATAACGGCTGATCCGATTAGATTTTGAATGGTCTTAATGGATAGCTTGGGTTTGATTTACATAAGAAAGTGTCTTCTGCATTGTTGGCAGTTTTTGTTTTATAGAAAATTTGTGGGGAATCTGTGAACGCTAACTATCCCCACTCTTTTACGGCTGCCGCTTTTACCGTTGCTCTTGCCTTCGCTCGCAACCACCCGCGGCTGCCCTTCGAGGGCAAGAGCAAAAGTTGAACAGGCCTGGTATAAGTAGAAAACGTAGAATCACAGGAGTCTTCGTATTCGAGAAGAACGCATTCGAAAGCTCGTTTAGTACTCGTGCACTTGAGTAAGAAGTGGTAGAATGTAGTGCGAAATGTGATATAACTGTGAATAAAGTAAAGCCACTGTGGAAAATAGTTCGAAACTGTGGACTACATAACTCTTTTTCGAACGAGGCTTTGTTATCAAGAAGATCAGTTTCGAAAATCGGACAGATTTCTAGTGAAACACGCATGCACTCCACAGATTTTCAAAATCGATGTCCTCGGAAACAAAGGGTCGTTTTAAAAATAGTTATTCTAGGACTTCGACTTATTTTTGCACAATATATTGCAGTCGCAAATGTGCCACACTTATTGCTGCGTGCTATTAATTTTAAATCAAGTGTACACGTACTCGAAGAATTTTCAAATTCAATCTCCTCAAACGCGAAGTACCCTATAACAGAATTTTATTCTACCGTAAACAAAGCGAGATTTAAATATTTCAGATGCCTAACCCTTAACCGATACAGATGCGTGTCGCGCAAATATATTTAGGTGCGGTCGAAAACTTCAAAAGCATTTTTCTCGAAACCACGTTTTCTAAACTTATGTACACGGTAGAGAAAAATTTAATTAACCAATTGACTTCACCTGGGGCATTTTAGTTACATATTGACCAACCATCGTCGATGAATGAAAAACATTTACCTATGCAGAAATTCAATTGAACCATTTTCTGCATAAAAACGTCGAAATTTTTCAGCCAAAATCGTAACTTTTTCTTTAAAGTCGCACAACTTTAATTTTAGACTTTTTCTAATATTTAATTTATCGCCGATATAAATTCATGTCAATTAAGAAAAACTTTGGCTTTTTTATATCAAATAAAAATTGGATCTGCTAGGATGTACACAATTTAACAAACTCGGCAGCGCCACACTACGGAGATATACCAATAAAACAATGTTAAATGGGTTATTCTTGAATAAAAAAAAAAGTTTTCACATTGTCTGAATATACAGTAAAACACCCTTAAAGTTTTGGAGAAATACGTTTTATATTTGTTAAGAAAATAATTGTTAAAAATCACCCTGTTTTCAGCGTCCTAAACCAGGTTCCTCCCTTAAGTAAGCCATCGAGCCTGTTAGTTAAGCGATTAATGCACCCCAACTGTCCTCGTTCGTATTTTCTTTAATAACTGAAATAGCAACGGCTGTTGGTGCTCGAATTATGTTTTGCAACAAACAACAATGGCAGAGCCAGACACGCAACGACGGCCTGGCGCAGTAATGTAGGATCGGATTATTGGACGGTACGTGTGTACGGTCGTGGTTGCTGTTGTAAAACACGGTCGTCTGTAATTAATTAAGTAACTAATAGCACACTGCGTCCGGTCCTTTAATGAGCGTCACTGTTAATAATTGGTGACCTGTTTTTTTTTTCTGCATCGCACCTGCACGCAATGACAATACTCGGTGGTATCAGCAAACAAAAACGTAAAATGTAAAAGTTCAGCGTGATTCTATTATTCTACATAGGTACTTTGTACCTTTTATGTAACGACGTTGATAATGAAGTTGTATTTTGGAAACGTATCATTGTCATTATCTCATTTCTCCCACAGAAGATACCCATGTTAAACAATTAGAAGAATAACGAATAGAAAATGGCAACCTCGTGTTCAGATATTTACAATGTAAATAAATACGTGTGCATTAAATCGCGGTGGATATTCGTGCAGCCCCAACGCCAACATTTTTGAGCGCACGAAGCAGCTTCATATTGTAACTGGGAATATAGATACGGCGCGTACGCGTGCACAGCATTACATATAACGCAGCTTCATAGAAATAGTAATCGCATATACACCCACGCGTTAGTTGCCTTTACTGTATTCTGTTCGGTTCTATTCGGTGTTTACGGCTGCGAGCATTAACAGAGAAAGAGAGAATGTTGATGATGGGGGAGACAGGAAGGGTGGGAAAGGGAGTGCGGGAGAGAGGAAGAGAGAATCGTATTATTGCAACTCGCCCAACCGAGCCCCGGCGCTATGCAGCTGCTGCTATAGCGGGGTGTAACAGACCCCAGGCTTGGTTCTAGCTCGAACCAATAAGGTCATTTTTCTCCTGTATAATCCAGCCAACCGGCAAACCGGGTATCCCGTTTGCGCCAAGTTAACGCAGAGTTAATAGCTACCCCATAATGTATCGAACCCCGGAATATTAAGGGATTATGGCGCGGTCACCGCCGTTAAGTCAGCGAGGCGGGAGATACACTTCGTCCCACTTTTCCAATTTATGTTATCGATTTACAGGTTCGGCGGGATACGCGTTAACTGAATAAGAAAAATCCGCGCTGGAGGAAAGGAGCGATCGACTGCGACACGCGCGGGGAGCGTCGGTCAGAAGCTGCTAACGTTGAGAATCAGCTCCTAAACCCGGCGATCACATGATTCACGTAAGTTGATTTGGATCGTTTTAAACTACACCGCGGCATTAGGCTTTGCTGGCGGTGGCTCGTGGTGTTTAAGAGAGAAAGAGGCAGCTGAAGTAAGACCGATTAAACTGGAGGAGGATAGTGGTCTCTGCCCGGTCTTGCGGTCTGGTAATGTTGTTTTAAGCGCAGCACTTACCACGGCGACAAATAATCATTAGGCAGAGTTCAGCGGCTTGCTGGCACCACAACCGAGGTGGCTGGTCGCGGCCAGTAATACCTTTTCTGCCCCTCGCCTCGCCCGGCCCGAGGGTCTACCTCTCACACAGGTATCCTACTCGCGTCCCTAAGCCAGATTATCCCTTGAGAGATTGCCAGAATATATTTTCATCCATATATGTATGTATTTCGGGGGCGGCCTTCGGTCTTCAAATATATCGGTCAGAATAGACTACAAAGGGAGCACACGTGGAAATGTATCGCCGATATCCCATCGAATTAACCATATTATTGCACGTGCGAGAATACACTCGAGCGCCATGTATCTCCTCGCGTCAGTTTAAATCTATTATAAACGGTCCGCGATCAGAAATAAAGAGACGCATGGTCGGCTCGGCCAAATATCCTGGCTAAATAGACAACGCGGGGGAACGTTTCTATTTCGTTTTTCTCCGTCTAATGGATCGCGAACGTGTTACGGTGTCTCGAATGTTCCGTGCTAATACGCGATACACGCGGCTAGCTGAAGGAACGATACCGTGCAACTCGTGCGAGATCGCTGTTACTGAGGATCGACGTGCGGGGGCTAAAGTTTTATAAACTGGAATGAACGCGCGAAGTCGAATGTAAACTGCGGGGATGGTAGTGGAGTCGCGGGGTCAAGGGTTGGAGGTTTATCTTGCTGCAGTTGCGAAGTGATATGCCCGCCATTGAAGTTGGGCCGGAATGCGGGTAGATAGAGGGAGCACAGGGTGACTCGTAGGGGTGTTACAAGTCAGGATTCGGAGCAGATTACGTCACTCACCCCTCGGCCCTCCACCCCTCTCCAGAGTACTGAGTACTGTTATGTAGATACTGCTGGCGTCATCCGTATCACCCTGTACGACGGCGTCGTATAAAGCTACCGTTGAATGTCTGAACTAAAGAGACGTTTGCGACAATCCTCTTATTACAGATTGCTTTCCCAAGGATAACTGCTATCGTGCACCTTGGCGGAGAAAAGAAATGTTCGAGCGAAACATTCCGCGTGCACCATCGCACAGTATCACAATAGAGAATTCTCCGGCGGCTGTGCGATGATTTTTAACACAGCGATTGCATTAATTAATATTCAAGTAAAAATTCCCACCGTACACTCGAATGAACAAGCCACCGTGGGGAAGTGGATAATATGAAACCCACGGTGGGGGACGAAAAACTCTTTGTAATTAACGCTCGAAGCACTTCTTTTATGCCGGGGAACAAAGGCCGGCGCGAAGTGAAAAACATTTATTTCCCTTCAGTAATTGAACCGCGCCGAAATAGTAGTCGATCTTGCCGCGGGGGTTGATTTTGCAATTTGAATATTCTACCGTGTACTGTAGCGAATATTATATGGCCAGTAAATTTTTAAGGTGCGGTTGCCGCGCGTGTTCGTAATAATGAAAATAATGAAGGCGCACCTGCAGCGTTCCTAAAATCGAAACAACCGCCTGCCCCACGGTCAAACGTTCAACAATTCAGTAATAATGTACAGCAGCCAGCGCTGCATTGGCCACCGTGCGCCGAACATTTACATTGCATTTAATTGAATTTATGCGCCGGAGCGTTATTTGCGCTAACATTTAATTGCAATGTATTCCGCGATATTAATTTTAAACCGGGGGATACGAGTTTTCCCTAGGCGTTAGTAGGATAGAAAACTCGGCTCATCCCCTCACAGTTTTTCCACGTGTTTATAATCGATTTATCTGTAGAAAAATCGTGCACGCTGTAGTTTCTATCTATTGGGTACAGAATGATACAGCCAGGGCTGTATTTCCAAAAGAATTTGAACCGCAGTCGGACGTGGCTACCAGGCTCATTTGCATCAATTACTGACCCCCCGAAGTTTCTTCGTCGGCGAATTAGTCGCCTGGGAGCGCGTCGAATGCGAGATAAAAGGAAGAAGAAGCAGCGGGACCTATTAAAATAAAGGAGAAAAACAAGTTTCGAGATAGTTGCGTTACGAGCGACGGGGGACGCATAACGATTCGTGGCCGGTGGTCGGCTGAGTTACGTCGCCCGTCGGGAAGTTATGCTTCTGCTTATCTTTCGAATTCCGCGCCCATCCGGCCGGACGTATTCCACGGTGCTTTTAACTCCACGGATTCGGAAAAAGGATTAAACGGGCCGACGGCCCGGTATCCGCCGGTAGGATCGCAGATTGACGAGATTTTTGCAATCCGTTCACGTAACTGCGGTATTCTAAGCGGCCCGTACCTCCGCGTCTACGCTTTCCAATCCCGAGCTTCGCTTCGGATAAACCGTGCCGTCATTGCGATACTATCTTGCGCGTAAGATATCTGCAACTGACTTCTGATCGAAGATTGCTGAGGTATAATAATTAGCCAAGAGGTGGTGTCTCGCGAAATTGATTTATTTTTTAGAAAACTAAGCCTCGGATGAAGAAATTTTATTACATACCAGAATTTTTTTACCAGAATTCCTTCAATTTTTGAAATCTCGGGGCCCGGTTGCGCTTAAAATGCGTAGAAGAGATGTAGTTAACGGAATATGCAAACATTGTAAAGACTAATTTTCAAATATTTCGAGTGTAACGTACCCCCTTAAGGGGGGACTCCACCCTGAGGCAACTAACAGAAGACGAAGTTGGACCCCCTCCCCCTTAAGAATTCACTCGAACGTAACTAACCTTTAATTTTCATTTACCCTACTACGTAACTCGTTCATGTTGCCTCAAACATAGATCTACACCCCACCCTGAACCACCCCAAGCTACTGTCGCCAGCCTGTAAAACCGCTTCAAGCGATTCTCGATAGTTCACACCAGCATCAAGTGCTATCATCTGCCCGAAGAAGTCAAGCAAATCGCCAACTGGCCGATCGTATCGTGATACACCAAGCACGTATCCCGCACCGATCGTTCGTACGAGCATAATTATGATCCTAACAATGCATTTTTCCGACGCACAGTTGGGAGCGCGCTCCCGTACGAACCGTTGCAACGGAATAGAATCGATTCACCCCCCTGCCGGAGAGTTGGAAAACGTGCATTTTCTGACTCCCCGCTTTGAGTCTAAACAGTTTGATCGAGTTCATTGATAGGATCGAGGATGAGGGAACCCGATTAATGAAAGCGGCAGTGAACGGGCCTGTGTGTGGACCGTCCAGTGGAAATGCCGCTGATATTCAGTGGAAACGTACGATCGGTGACGCGAAAGGAGGGTCGGCGAGGCACGGGGGAGGGGGAGGGGGGGGGGGCTGGCGGGTGTAGGGACGCAATAACACGTTGCCCGACCCCAGCCGCATGACGGAGGAGAGGAAAAAACGAAATGAGCGAGCGAATTCCGCGCTGCAGCCTCGTCGTCGGTGACCGTAGCCATGCGGATATTGTTGGACATTCCTCGGCTCGTGCGAATGCGGTCATCTGAATGCCGGACGCGTAAACCACGCCGAATGGCCTCGCGAGTCTGGGTCGTGAGGGTGAAGAGGAGGGGATGGATGATAGAGGGTCGGGAACAGAGCAGGCTGTAAAGGGACGCCCGGCCACCGGGCGGGATACACAGGTGACGGGGAAAAGGGTCGCGGGCAGCAAGAGAGGAACGGTTGGGGGAGGCTCGGCCGTGCCATGGAAAATCTACCCCACAGGCTGCCGCAGCTATGCCGCCAAATCGCGTTCACGCTATTTTAATTAATCGACGTCGTCGGCCTACTGGCTCCAGCGGCTGGCACGTGCTTTCTTTTTCTCTCTTCTCCTGGCGAATGATAGCTGACTGCCTGACCTCTGACTTCGGGTTTCGAGCATAGGCGCGATCTATGGCTGTGAAAGGGGTTCGAAGCGAGCATTCACTCGGGCACGATATGCGCGATCATTAGAATAATATATGAAAGTGGGGATTAGTCTGAATTGTAGGTAAACGAGACCGTTAACGACCTAAAAGTCCATGTTTCATTTGGTAGGCTGCGGGGAATTATCGCAATGGGCCTCTGTTGACTGGTGAAACAATAGGACGGAGGTGCGCAAGGTCGGCGAAGTAGAGGGAACATCGTCTAATTAGACGCGTTGGACGTTTAACAGAATCAAGGCATCGAATGGTTCAATCAGGGTCCAACGATAGAGGCCGGGGTAACTGAACGAAAGCTTTATACGTCATTGTACGTGTATATAATGGTGTATGTCGGTCGACAGTCGAAGGGTTTAATCAAACACAAGTATAGCCGAACGGGCGTACGGTACACCAGATGGGTATACACGGTGCGGGTTGTTGTGCGACGCTATTGAAACCGGCGCTATCGCCGGGACTGTTTCGTTAGCGGGGCAATTGAAAAATACGGGGGGAGAAAGGAGCGTAAAACGCGCGCGTACGACCAGTTTGCAAGCGCGTAAAGAGGATTCAGGTTATGTATGAACGTCGCTTAACTGTCCCTGTCGCGACGTACTTTGTATGTGGCAGCTTTGAGGCATACCCGGAGGATTTGAATATTACGGTCAGTTGTCTAGACGACTCGGCATTAATAATTTAATCGATAGCAGGATAAAGGCATGAAATCTACTTTTACGTTTTTGCTATGCGATATTTAGGTATTTATTTTTAACCATAGAACTCTACACGTGTTTAACCCTTCGTTGACACACCTCTTTTTTCGATCAACTTTGACATACCTGGGTGGCTCACACCCATAGCAATTTTTGAACGAGGGCCATTCTCATCCAAAGAATCCAATTATTATGAAAAAAATCATGGGTCAATTGTAAGGTCTCTAGAATGTATTTCAATAATTTTTTTATTGAAATTTTATCACACCTTTTGTAATATAATTCTAGATTACCACATGTCGAGAAAAAACGAAGAAAATCGTAAAAAAAAATGGAACTTTTACAAATTTCAATGTTAGAAACTATAAATCTACAGAGTTGATGTTCGGATATAATATTTAGAGAGAAAAAATAGTTTGTAAGTCAGCTTTGAAAAAAGGTACTTATTTTGCATATAAAAAGTTCAGAGCGTCAAAATCAGCTTATGGTTGGTTCACACCCAGAGAGTCAACGAAGGGTTAAGAATCTAAAAAGGTTTCCATTGAGATTTTCAACTTCCTTCCACAAAGTGCAGTTATCGTTGAAAATGAAGCTCATTATTTTACTTTTTTTCATTTTCTTCTCAATTCTTATAAAATTACCAATTTTTTATATAAATTCGTTTGACAGAGAAACATTCATTTTCCCTTAAAGAATTTCCATATGATCGTTCTGGTGACGTGTCGTTTAAGGAAGGTTACCTATTTATCAAAATAAAAATGACTATTGCTATGACGAAGCCACTTATCTCTATGACATGGGGAGTCTATCAAATTGCCCTGAATTCTCGAATCGATCGTTGCATCACCGGGGCAAACTGCCGGAGTAGAAGATACGAAAGTGACTCACGAATCTATCTGGAACGTTATCGCGGCTATATTATACACGTGCGTGATATCAAGCGGTCGTCTGACACTACTCCTGATTACTGTCATAAAAATTTATAGTCCCCCCCTCTCCGTCTATCGGACACTGCCGACGGTGCATGATACTCGCGTAATAAAGTGGAAACGACCGTCCGAGATTCGCGGAGGAAATAAATTGGCGGTCGAGGACTTTGGAGATCGCTCTTTCGTACTTCCCCGTCACCCGTTGAGTCCGTCGGGGGTTACGTATATCGCGAAAGTCTTCTGGAAACGATCCTGTAAGTCGTAAACAACCCTGGGGCCCGTCTAGCCTCAGATATATGACGTAATATGTTTGTGCGTGACAGATCCTGCAGGCATTTCTACGGCCATCGATCGACTATACACGCATCCCATCTCACGCAATAGTTTCCTGTGTTTCTTTCTCTCTGACTCCAGGTTAGGGGAGGGTAAGGGTATTCCGTATTGGTAGCGCTCGCAACGACAGCAGACACAAGAAAAATAGCGAAGTAATCTTGCGTTGCCATCGATGCTGCCATGTTACGAAAATCTGCCGGAGAAATAATTGGGCACTTATGTTAGTTACGTATCTATATATGTATATCCTATTGCACAAACAGAGACGAATCTCGTAAATTGGGGAGAAACTTGTTTAACAGTGACCTGATATTATCAGTCAGCTTTATTCCGCAATTAACTTGGATAATTGGACACAGACATTGGACATAGACTATATCTAATATGAATTTCGTTAGTTTATTTCCGGCAATTACAGAAGTTATTTTTTTTTTTATTTAAGCTGAAATGAACTTTCAAGGGAAACTTATAATGCTTTACATGGAGTTTTATATTTTTTTTAATAAACAATTGTTTACCTTAGCTTTGTTCGGTAATGCAAGGTACATAATGTTTTCAGCGACGTTGGTTATGTGTGGTTATATTTTTAGATAACATTTTTTAAGGAAGAGGCAGTTTACATTTATTTAATTTCTTAATTAATTCTATTGTTTGAGTATAGATGAAGGGGCATTACCGAAAGTACATGATTTAAATTCTGTATTTCCTGAATCTTTTACATTTTTAAAAACGATTGTAAATTTTAGTTGCGTGCGAATAGAATCTTCATCTTTCGGCAGAAAAGTGGAGTATAATTGTGTATTAGAGGCTTGATTTTAATTTCGGTGATAATTATCCAGCAAAAGTAATTATTTTCTAAATTAATGAAAGATTATTTGCAGTGAAACATTTGTTACCAGACAAAGTACGAAAGATATTCCTAAAATGTTTGACCAAATTAATAATATGTTTCGATAGTTGTTCTTTGCAAGTTATTGTGTTTTGTATGCATACGCTACGGGAAGTGAGCTCTTTGAACAAGGGGACAATCTTCACAACTGTTCTGTTGCATCTCTAATCCTAATTTTCCTTTATTACTGTAGTTGGGTCGTTTCCCCATAGCTGCAATAAAGTCATAAACGCAGTCAAACTCGGAGTAAACACGTTTCGCTAGTAATCGTCTTTATTAAGGTGCATGAGGACTTTGCACTAGGTCATCGGATTTCTCAAATCTACTTTTCTGAATTCAATAAATAATCGCCTAGCAGAATTAAATCGGATCAAACTGAATATAATTATCATCAAGTGACTGGATGTTTACTATCCTACAGTCGCATATTAAACAATTTTTTAAACGTACAACAAAATTTTACTTCAATAATTTTAAGGGAGGGGGATTCTATTCTTCGGGCTAAAAACATATAAAAATTTGAGATTTTTTTTATGAATCCAGCGATTCGATTCATTTTACATTTTGACCATGTTTTGATATACCTCTGAAGAAGCTGCAGATTTTTTATTATTAATTTTTAACCATAAATATAGTAGTTTTCTATGATCGACCATCACGCCGCGCAAAATTCGTATTCCGTTGGTGTACATGATATTTATATACCATGTATATTTAATATACCATGTATTTTATGTATAAAATATATATAATATATACCTAGGAAAATCAATTCATAATTCTCGAATCCTAGGATGTACGATCTTAGAAATAAGGAGGAAGTTCCGTTGTTGCCACAAACCCAGTTTCTCTTGCACTCCTTAATGAGTTTTTCAAGATTACCTCGAAAAGTGTAGCTGAAGTTCAAATATGTGGCACTCTGTCGTGAGTAATCCAATTATTGATCCACATTTCTTGAAGCCAAACAGAGTGAAATAATAGAACTGGGGTATGTGAATTTTTAAACTTCATAAATTACCATTTCTGTTGGATTTCATTTATTACAGCATAGTTTCGAAATTCTGCAAATACTACCCCGCATATATTTCTATCGCTTTCAGAAATTATCATTCAGTATTTCAACTTGTGAAATATTTTCCGTAACTTTTTCATCTAGCCTTTCGTATGATTAAATTCAAAGCAAGCACCTGATACAATGAAAATAAACACAAAAAATCCTGTACACCCGATTTATTTAATTTTTTCAAAATTTTGCAATACACCGCGTTTACATTTTCCCCTTTAATAGCGTAGGAATTGCGCGTGCTGTTGCCGCGTGAAAGCGCGATGCGAACGCTATTGTTTGATCGTATAATAAATTAGCGAGTTAATGTTCGCTGTAAATTGGACGATAAAACAGTTACGTTGCACGTGAAACTTGATCGCAGTTAAAATTCTCGATGCGGAATTCGTTGGGAAATTTTCCGCGCGTTTAGGATATCTCGTTGATAATGGGCGGAAGCCGTGAGGGACGCGAGGGAGTGCAGAGCAGCGAGTAGAACGGGGCCTGCAGGAGAGTAAACAGGAGACGGCTGCCGTCGTCCCGGTATACGCTGGTAACAAGATATTGACACTGGCCGATAATGGCTCTTGGGTTGGTTGACGGGTGCTGCTTGCCCGAAAAGAGAAGCGGCAACTTGAGAAAATGGAGCTGAAATTGGCGAGAGGTCTCGGGAACGGAGGAGGAGAGCCGCGAGATTCTCTTCAGAGATATTTTTCCGCTCCAAAAATCGTCCTCATCGACCGGAGTCTAGGTGTTACGACGTCAGCTAACTGGCGGCACGTTTCTACGTGCCTTCAGGAGAAAGTTTCGGTCAGTTGATTCTTTTTTCTGTTCCCCCAGCCTTGTTAATCGTCCGAGTTTCGTTCGCGAACTTATTTCGCAGCGAACGAACGATGAAATTTCTTGTTTCAAAGTCAGCTCGCAGAGGAGGTTCAAATTATCCGTATCCGCTGACACGCTGTAATAACTAGAGATTTTCGGCGCCTGGAAATTTCTAGGAGCTTGCAGAAATTTCGCGAGCACGTATATTGCTGGATAAAATGAAAGAATTTGAAACGTTGCTGTCTTGTAAATGACATGGAATTTATAATACCTTCTGACTAAGAATTTGAATTATGAGAATGAAAATTGGATGAATAAAGGGAGTTTAAGTTAATTAATGGACATCTGCTTGTCCCTATAAACTGGTAGGATTTAGATTAGTAATAGTGATTCTGATTTTGTTGAGAGATTGCATATTGGAATAATTTCGTTTATAAGTTTTCACGAAATTAAAATAACTCAGAATTAATAGCTACATGTTTGTGGCCCGTTTAGGTGATGGAAATAATGTGAGAAGCAAAATTCCTTTTTCACTTTCTTTTATCGTACTTTAAGAGAGGAATCCTATTTTTTGGATCAAAAACGTAGTAAAATTTAGAAATTTTCTTTCGGAGAAAAAACAAAATAAAACAAAATTTATAGATGAGAGTGGTGAGTTTTCAGATTGAAAGATGAAAAGGTGTATAACTTATCGGTATTCTGGTTCATTAAACTGAAGCTACATATGTATAAAGTTTCCAAACCACTGTTTCAGATTACCTACAAGATAAATATCATGCACACCACGAATTTGCGCGATGTGATGGTCAACTATGCGTAACTCCTATATTTAATATTAAATTAATAATAAAAAACTACATCTTTTTCAAAGGTGCATAAAATTATGATTCAAATTTCAGATGAAGCGAATCGCTAGTTTCTTAAAAAAAAGCCAACTTTTTCTATGTTTTGAGCCCAAAATAATAGGATTCTCCTTTAAGGAATCCAAACATTTTTAAAAATAATACAAAACACACCTGTCGGTCGATTTAATGTCTTCGTAATGCTTATGAATTATAAGTCTCGATGAACCTGCCTCTTGCAACGGTCCCAGGGTGAGACTGACCTGAATTCTTGGCATCTGCATTTGTTCTGGTTTGTTTCCGTCTATCTCACAAGCTTTTGCAGAGTATATTGTAGATCTAAATATATTTAAACCATGGTATAACAACCGTTTTCAATATATCGACCCGCTTTAAAATTACTGTGAGGTAGTCCGTTACAAATGTTTCTCCGCGAGTCTGTTATCGGACAAACGAATCGGTCGCCGTTCGCCACTCGAACGAGACAATATTGATGTGCGATGAGTTCAAGAGGTCCGTAGGAGGCATCGTGGAGCAGAGTACTCACCCGTAGGACAAGCGTTCATTCTTTTCTCAAGTGGAGTTAAATGTGGTTGGGGTCACTTCCTTCCTGAAATCGATTTTATCAAACGCAACTGTGCATAAGACTGCAGCCATGACAACAATTTATTACAGTAACAATTATATACTACTAGACATCAAGAAAGTAACTAATCTAAAAAAGAATATAAATTCCTGTAATTCAGTTTGCCACACTTTCGAAAACGAATATACAAAATTGAAAACTGATCTATGGCCTAGGCCTACCTCTTTTATAGTATTGTATCTGAATGATGCACTGTTAAAATGAGAAGATTTTTATTTTTCGTTTTAAAGAGATTTTTCTAAATCACCTGATGACGTCTAGCAATTAATGTTCTCTTGCTCAGGTTTAGACTCGTGTGTACAGCTGTTCAATAATCCCAGTTTGTGGTGTTACCAGCAATAAACTGATTTTGGGGTGGTTGAGATCTTCGTGGCTCTCGTATGCTTAATTTGCGCGGCAACAGGTAGCTTAAGGAATTTTATTGCTGTCATTATCATCTTCCGTGCGTAGCCACCAGTGCAACAGTTTCCAGTTTCTAATCTCATTTTATACAAATATTAAATACTTCCAATAACACATATTTTACGTAATACAGGTTCAATGTATATTAACTTAAGGGGGTATTCTGATCTGAAAAATGCAAAAAATCGTTTTTTGCATTACAAATAAAGAATCTCTTTACATTTTTATTTCTGATCACTAGAACGAGCCTAATCACGGTCACATTGACCACATTGTTTTTTTCACCATTACTTTATAGCAGTCAACTGCGTTTGATTTTAATTTTTTTCTGTTGATAAAATTTGTAAATATAACAAATTTGTAAATAATAACCAATTTTATGGGTTTGATTCATTGCTTTGTAATTAAAGACTTAGTGATTCCACTATATACTTGATGATCGCTTAAATACTAATAATTGTAAGGGCACAACGTACACTGGTGTGTATCCATTTTTTTTTTATAGGCACCTAAACGTAACGAATGCATAGGTAGGGCATGACAGCTAAAAATGTCCGAAACAGAAGTTACGCTCGATCGTATCCGACTTTCATTGATGACTTTTTGAATCGGCAACGGTGCAATGATGGTGTTGAGCAATGGGGGAAATGAACGCGCTTTTGATATCGAAAAATGTGTTGAGCGACATTCGCGATGCTGATACTCGTGTTACACGATGCCTTTGCTGCCCGCAACGCGCCGGTAAAAAGGGAAAATCTGCGTTTTTCCCGCAAGCAACACGTTCGCGGTTAGGGCACCGCCCTAACGCCACGGGACATGAAGCGAGTCCTCATATTTTATGCAGTTTACCGCGAAAGCGACTGCCGCGCGGCTATAAACCGTAATGTATTAGCAGGGAAATGCAAATTGAGCACAAAACCACGGCTCGAAACAATGCTTTTAGTCGTGGCACGGGTGGGAGTGGAGGTGGGGGGAAAGGGTGAGAGGAGGGGAAGGGGGATGTTGGTCGGAGGGTAGACCCACGCGATGCTGGCTACTTCCTAAATTAACATTAACCCATTATAAATAAACGGTAACTCAAATTAATGCTAATGTCTTCCTCGCATTAAAACCGATATCACTTGTCACATCGAACGGTGGATAATGTCCGGTGCTCAGGATCGCGTTTTGTCGCGGTATAATCGTCCCCACTTAATGTCACTGATTAAAACGGATAATTCGTAATCTTTGGAATCTCGCGATGAAGCTGGACAAATTTGCATCGCTGTTAGCAGATGCAGGGGTAAATATTATACTGGATTAGTCATTCGTTGCATACCTTTATTGAATTTTGAAAAGCACATTTTTAGACTGGTACAAGTGATAATAATAAGGTCAAATAATAAAAATCTGTTTTTTTTTCTATTTTACCACTTTTTTCCATCATAAACAGCTAAAAAAAAAGTAAATAATTACGAGTTTGAAGGCTGACACGAATTTAGACCAGAGTTGTGTATTATCTAGAAAAAATATTTAAACGACTAATCGAATAAAAGATATTTTATCTTTATTCGTTATTTGAGGCAAGTTATCCTCATTCGAAGAACAACGAATAAATAAGTGTATTCCATTAGTATTTATCCGACGAATGAAAGTAATTTTTTTATTCGAATTAAGCTTCGCACAATTTTCGTCAGCGTTGAGTTTAGATCGCGGGCACACTACTTAACAAGTGGAGCAGACATTGCAAGCATCAGGCAGCATGACAATTGAATATTTAATAATGCAACATTACAACCGGACAGGCAAAGATAGTCGCAGGATTTGTTGTCCCCGACTTGATATTGTCCACTGTTCAGGACGTCAGTCCGCCTTGGTATATACATACATACCCCAAGCCCTTAGGCATCGTCATCGCCAGAAACGCTGTCATATCTGACACGCTGTCTTGGTTCATTATACGACATCGAGCGAGCGGGTAAACGTGCTAGGGAGGAAGAGAGAGGATGGAGGATAGAGGGAGGACAGGGTGTGAAAAGCGGGTTATAGGGGTGGGAAAAGGTACAAAAGGAAGGTACGCCAGGGAGATCGGGAACGAGACAAGGAATGAAGGTTAGAGTGAGTGAGAAAGATATTGAAGGCGCGAGATACGTTATCTGAATTCAAAGCAGACACTATAACAATGTTCGTGTTCACTAGCATCGACTGGCTGCGAGCTATCGAATGCACGACATACATGCATGCACGTTGCCGCCAGTACATAGATCGGCAACGGTATCCGTTTGTTTGATATTAAGGATGACGTTTAAAAGAGAGCAACATGTGGTGCCTCCGCGGGCAGTAGATATCGCTGATGATTTTCTGCAATTTCTCTTTCGTGCGGATTCACTTGCCTTTTATTTTACTCCAAGATTCGCTTTCTGCACGGTTGCTCTTACGTTCCACATCCGTGTGTTTTAATAAATTTCCTACCGCTTTTCTTCGGGGGCGTAAATCAGTTGTGACAGCTCGCTAATTGACTTCTTTGAATGTGAAAATAGATATTGAATAGGTAGATACGGATATTTATCTTCGATCGTGTGTGAAAATAATTCTTTATCGATACATGAAATCTATGAAAACTGAATTTTGTTATATTTTACTGTTCTATTCTGCGAACGTATTATTATTTCTTTTAAAATACTATTTTTATTCCTTGTTTCTATTTGTCTCATTCTGCTGCATCCGCTCTCCACTCCCCACCCCCGTTCTCTCTATCTCTCTCTAAATTTAGATCTTTTCGTCTAAGTTTATCAGAATTGTCCAGGTTTGACATCTCCTGGCGTTAATCCAGTTTCGCCAGTCGCAAACGCAACCTCGCACTGACGTTGTACACGGACGAGTTTGTCAGTGAAACGAGCGCTATTAAATCCTAACTGCGTTCGCGAGAGCGTACAGAGCGGCAATGCGAAGTGAATGCACACATTGAATAAATTAGAGAGCTGGATAAACACGCGAGAATCAGCATTAATGTCCTGCTCGGAGAACGCTGGTTCCTCTGCCACCCTTCCTGCGCTACCCTTCTTCCACAGTTGCCTGTAACAGCGAGCTTTCCGTTATTGTTGCCGGATGAAAGAGGCTAACGCGCTGCACGACTAGTTTCACTTGGTAAAGTTGCTCCACTGTGAGCGTGGAAAATTTTATTCCTATTGCCGCGCTTACCATTGATACAGAATTTTAGGGCGCAACGCCCATCTATGATGATTATCGTGCGCTCTATATGTAGAGGGTGTAATATAATATGCTGGACGCACTGTAGCGATGCACTCAATATTTAGAAAGAAATTATTCTTATATAAATCTGATATTAATCAGCTCATGTAAACATATAGTACATATGTAGGTATCCGATTTTTTCTAGTTTCTAAATAAGTTATAGGAAACTTTGTGTTCGTCCACGATTTTGTCCATTGTTCTGTAAAAGTGATTTCACAAAATATCCTAAATCATTCTATTTTTTGTTGCAGGTATGTTCATGGTGCTTTCTACGAACTGTAAGTAAATAAACGTGATATTAGTGTTTCTCTAATTAAGTAATGAATCCTAATTTCAATTTCTTTATGCATTAATAATGTCAAAGTTATGAGCTTTTATCTTTAACTGCCCCTAAGTACCTACTAAGAATCGTCAATTAAAAATAACCTAGTGCTAACCTCGCAGAAAACAGTTCGCGACTCCCCTCTGACTTAGAAACAAGATGTAATCTGACGAATGATTATGCGAATTTATATTATCGTTTCGAAGCGACGAATTCATCCCTCATGCAAGTCCCGTCGTTACGCCACGTACAACCGGGGGAATGCGTTCGTATCGAAGCGAGTTGGGAAACTATTACGGTGTTTTACAAGCCGGGCAAAGTCACGTAAGTGAGCAATTAAGTCGTGGTAAGCCAGTTAATGGGGGAAACTCGTCCTGACGAATTAGCCAATTTCCCGGACTGACAATCTATAAACGTTTTCGTACATCCTGACGAGACTGTACCTCACGGTCCACAGTATTTAGACCGTAGCCTAACCCGCTGCAGGCCCTGGCATGAGGTTGGGGTGGTAAAGCAATGTAATTAATGGGGAACACAATGGTTGTCTTGCGGAGGTTGGGTCGAATGGGGGTGGTTCTGAGTCGGGCGCAACGGAGACAGGGCCGCAGGAACCAA
This sequence comes from Andrena flavipes, assembly GCA_963971345.1. Taxonomy (NCBI): domain Eukaryota; kingdom Metazoa; phylum Arthropoda; class Insecta; order Hymenoptera; family Andrenidae; genus Andrena; species Andrena flavipes. The sequence continues at coordinate 58,061,348 of OZ020481.1, forward strand.
GTAGTGCAAAGGGGGGTCATAATACGCTCTGACGGATGCCGGCTGAGAGAGGTCTCCGAGATACTGACTTCTAGGTCACAATAGGGCCCTCCTCTGTATTGTAGATTGTAGACGGCAACACAGGGGTGTAACCCCTTCGTACGAGAATGTTAGAACGACGCCAGGTATCGTCTCTCTACCGCCGAGACTTATTTCACGACGAAAAGCACCGTCCACGTTTTTCCCTTTCTTTCTCTGCCTGTTTATGTGCAACGCGTCCTTTGTTCCCCTAGCGTAACACCAACTATCATTCGAGACTCCCCCTTGCGCTTTCTTAATTCACGTTGGTAATAAAATGCCTTCAAGTACACCTACGGTATTGATCTGCCTTTCCATTTAGCAGTACTTTGCAGGTGGGAGCTTCTTAAAAACGCTCGCGGATTAGATAAACAGTGAAACCAAAATTTGCACGTTCTCTCAAACTCTACGCCTCGCGGTCAAACTACATTACCGTGACGAGGATGCTTCTTACCGTTACCCATAATAATTATCCTACAGAGTGGCGTTTTTATTCTGGACGACACTCGCGGCAGCCCCCGCCTCGCGACATTCTTATGCATACTTAACATAGAACGCAAAGTGTAGCAATCTAGCGCTCGGTCGTTTGCTTGAGGAAGGTCTAAACATTATCCTCGAACGGGATTAACGAGCAGTAACCGATATAACTGTCCGTGACGGAACAACAGGATGCTCGACTAACGCCGCCCCTAATGGTAATTCTAAACGCGGCTCGACCTTCATGCGCGGTCATTGTTCAAAGTCTCGGGGCAACATGTACCGTAGGAAGACGAATCTGCACGATATGCACGAAACTAGTTGTTGCATCTCTCCGTGTCCCTGAGGGGGCCCGGCGCGGCGCACGCCAGACGGAAGCAGAACGGAGGATGGCCAGGCATGCACGGCTGAACACGGATAAATGATTCAGAGTTTTGGAAATATGGAAAGTGGGGTAACTTACATAAATTCGTAGGTAGGCAGATAGGTGGATAGGCCGGAGGGGTGGGGTTGGTTAAGCGCAATGGAGTACGGCAGAGTGGGTGGAGTGCAGGGGTGGTTGCCTATCGTGGTAGGCACACGGTTTCCAAGAGTGCTCTTCTAGGATACAACTCTCGAATATGTACGTCTGTGCATCTTCAGAGGCAGTGGAGGTCATGCCGTGCATAAAGTATTCAGACTATGAATATTCAATTCTTCCGATTGCCAAACTGCTCGCGGCAAATACTTGGGCATACTGTATTTGGGGGGACATTTCTCTAATTTACGGCTTTCGGCTTGTAACGCCGCTCGATAGTACAATCCAGAAAAACCATCCATCTGTAAAGGGAAAGTGGTATTTTATCGTTCATTGTAATGAAGTTTCGCGACGGGTCGATGGGTTTAATTAACGGTCGGAAAGTGATTTCATATTCTTCATAAATCCGGGAGTCTAGACTACCATTATCCACCAGATGGACAGGGGATGCTGCTGTTCTATGACAATTTTGCCGTTCAAGGTAAAACGGAAATTTGCGAATATTAGCGGGTCTGGCGTCCAGCCAATAATAGTCACGACGTGAAATTATATTTCAGCTCAACAACATAGCAAGATTATGTAGAAACCCGATAACTAGCGACTGTGAGATCTGATAATAGTACTCGCAAGTTCGTACTGCGGTTTAGGATTGAAATAGCCAATTATAATTGTTGCTAAATGTGGCATCTTTAATTATCGATTATCACTATTTTCATTCTCATAGTTATTACAGTTATGGAAAATTTCCTTTTAAACCATATTACATTAAAATACACTTGAACTGAACAGTGAGTTAAACGAGAACACCAATAAAAACTAAATAAGATTTAAATATCTAGTGGCCCCCAGTTTTCTAATTAGAGTAACTACAAAAGATTAGCACTTTGAATTTTGAGCTTCGATCGATTCCATTTACTTATCAAAAGATAGTATGTAAATCTCGTTGAACAACTATAACAAAGGCTTTATCTAAGGTTTACCAAACTTGCTTGCGCCATGTTGGCTATCTAGATTGCACACTATACATATGCGAGCATGTTCTTTTGGAATACACAGAGTTTGGCGTAAGAGTAGGTAAGAAGCGATCGGAAATTAGAAAGCATGCGGCAAGAGTTTCGAGTGGCGGAATTTCAAAATGCCTCGGCAACTCATTCGACGGCCGAAAGAATCTGAAACTCGTTTCAAGTTTGCCCGTATATACGTGGCAAGTACATACATACATGCATGTGCATACAAGAATGTAGGATAGGACGGAGTGGAGTGGAAAATCTGCATTATCTGATAAGTGCCGATAGCGGAAACATCGGAACGATTTAAGATTTGCTAGTAACACTTTTGTCTTTCTACAGTCTCATAGTTTACTGACTCTCGAACTATTTTACTATTTTTTATACTAAATCGAGTAATATAATAAATTTATCTGGATAGGAGCTATATGAACGTTTGACTGTTAGTACGGAATTATTGTAGGTATGAAATAGTGATACACCTATTACTTACTACGATGAAAATTAATTATTAATGACGACTTTTAATTAATGACTTGTATTTTGAAAATGATTTCGTAGTATATTATATGGGCGAAGACCGATGCTAATTTATTACCGGTGTTATTAATTGAAATTCCTAAATGTATTTTCATTCGCGCTGTCGATTCACCGTGTGTCTTGTTATTTATAGGTTCGAAATACAATTTGCAATTCAATTATCAAGTATCTTGCGAAGCTGTATAGGAATGAATATAAACTTATTTTTTATATGTATTTTTTTATTACTAGTGGTAACTAGAATAGAATATATTTTATGTTATTTGTAATGATAAAGATATGGGAGATTGCAAAAAAGAAAGATAGAAAGATGAAAGCAGTATGTATTTTGTGTTATGAATTTGTTAGTGATCTTTATAGGGAAACTTGCGAATTGAACAGAAAGTCAGATTTTTTTCAGTTTTAAATGAACTGAGAACTATGTCACTCGTATTACTATACGGAGTGAGATATTATAAAGTATGTCAAGTATCTTCAAAAATAATGATGATGTTGCAAAAAAAAGTTGCTCGATAAAGTTGAAACGTTCAGAACGTCGACCGAAATTTATGAAATATTAAAACAAAGTACCTAAAAGGTGAATTTTGCAGTATCAGATGTTTACAATTTCCTCACATTCTTTTGATATAAATTAATTTAAACCACTCTATTAAGACACATATAATATTTTATTTAAATAACACTTTTATTAAATAATGCCAGACTTTGGTGATAAACTTTGCCACAATAAAATTAATTTGCTGTCGATTGTTTAAATTTCGAGTTCGCTTTGTTGCGGGCAAGTGCGCTGTGCGCTTGTCTTTTTTCCGAGCGAAATAACGTTAATTGATTGGTAGTCGCTCGCACGTGACCACCGTCATCAAGAATACATAAATATTTGTTGTTTGGGCGCGGCTATCAGGAACGCTGTTAACGTAACCGCCATATTGTGGGCATACGGTTATTAAAGCACGCGAATACCGCACGCATTCACGGTGGATTCATTTAAACAATTTTTGAATGCTCGAATGTATGCATTACTGATACGGATAATACAATCTGTATTGAGACTCGTGACAATGACGTCTACGTCACTAAAATGTCTAATAATATCTGTTTATTCTTTTATTTGCAAGAAATACATTCCGGGCACCTGAAACCCTCTCCTTGATAGTATATCATTGAATATATGTACCTTAAAAATATTTACTTATATATTTAAAACATCAATAGATTGATATCTCTACGATCAAATTTGCCATTTATTATTTTCTACAATCATTTACTGAATATTCAAAACATTCAGTCTCTAAAAAATTAGTATGTACACGTACCTATGTCGTGTATGTAGTGTAGCTTCAATATACATATATGCCTATTCTGGACTATGAAGTAATTTCCTTCTTGTGTATTCATTACCTAAGTACTTACAAACTTTACCATAATTAATTCGCGATGTCAGTCGTTACAAACAGTAAAAGCAATTGATATACTAGGATGAAAAATCAAATGGACATTCGACTGTTCGTGCTACCATTCCGGGACGCGCTTTCACGGTATTATTTTGCATTGCCTTCGTTAAGAGAAGTGGCACTGGGAGCTCGCGTTTCTTGTGTCTTCTCTCCAGTTTTTCTCTGGTCGTTGATTTATCGTCAGTAATTCTGTTAAGAGGATGGAATTTACCGATTTACGAGTCACTGAATGTTCTAATTCACTTTTGTCCCTATACATTCCATTTCCGTGCGATCCCTGGCAATACGCATCTCACCGATATACATCTTTGTTTCTATGGGTATTGAAACGTTGAAAATGTTCATTGCTCCGCGGCACACGACGATTTCCGCTCTCCTTCGAGAAATAGTATGCGTATGTAAGTACAGACCGAAACGACGTCGGAAAGGGAATGTCGAATAATTGATTGGTCCTAATTCCGGGCTCTCGTGTGCATCGACGTTTTCCACTGTAATGCAACTTTACGACCTCTTCGACATACAATCAAGCCGGCTCTCGATAGCCTTAGAAGAAAACAGACGTACCATCGAAGAAAAAGTAAATTACAGTAAGTACCAAATGGTAGTACAGTGCAGCCAACTCTGGGGCAGCTACTTCTTATGCCACTTGGGTATTGAATTTTGTCTGCAGATACGTGTCACTGCGACGTGGTTGACAATATCAAACTCGAATCCTCGTCGTCCTAATTTCTCGTTACTTATTGATACAGCGAAACGATGCATTCTATTGCAAAACAAAGTTGAGTAAAACGATACATCTTTCAAGTCTCGCAAAGAGAAAGGTATCACAAATGGAAGGGTACTTCTTTAATGAAATAGGTCTTTCATGTGTTAATCTTAATTCGACTAAGTTATGCAGAAACCTATCAACCCACAAATGATAAAAAATTAGTTACACACAGTACGGATCCCATAATTTTGTCATCTGTATTTTTCAAAAATTACGAACTCATAGAAGAACTCATAAATTTTACAATTATTAAAAATACCAAGTCGTAATTCCATTTTAGGCTTAAAAAGCAAAAACTACAGAAAATATAAAATATTAGTAATTATACTATTCACTATTAAATAACCCATTAAAAAAGATTGTAAAACAATAACAAAAAATATATTGTGTTCGGTGTTTTTTATTCTAATATTAGTCGTGCACACGTATTAAAAATAACTGTCAAAGGATATATTTTTTGTTATACTTCTGTATTAATATTCCCTTTGCTTTCTATATCTTTTATTTGCAACGGGGCACATACTTGTCTATAATTATAATGGTATAATTGCAGCCGTAAAGATTCTTATCCTACCTTCGATAATTAACATGTGTATATAACAAGCAATAGCTGCATCTGCCAAGTAGGTACGGATTAACCCACTGGGAATACTGTGCATTGGTACATTATGAAATTTATATAGCTCCGAAATGTAAGAATGGAAATAAAGAGAGAAATTTAAAATAGGAAAATTCACATTTGAAAAATATATAAGATGCTTATAAAGAAAAGAAAATCTGTATTGGTGTTGCATATCGTCTTTATAAATGACAGTCTCTTCTTTGGGAATGATTTACTGTAATTTAAATGTGCATTTATACACCAATACAGTCGCGTTTGTATAATTTAGAAAACGTCGATAATTGACTTTAGTAAATTGAACCTCACGATAGTAATGAATTTATACTTGAAGATGTCACGAACACAACGTTCATTCCGTCATTCAGCATAGTTTCAACAAATATTGGGTTAATCAGAAAATTTTTGGGTTTACTATTATAAAATTCCCTAGTATGTAGTTATTCTTTTGTTTAGCATACCCTAATATAGTATTCCATGTATAACGTGCTGTTTCTATAATCATATTTTGAGTGCTACGTTAATTTCTTTTTATTTTCAAATTCGTCCAGACATGTCAGTTACTAAATTACATATTCGACGCGTACTACTTTATGAGTTTCGAAGAGGCACTACAGGGATGCTCAAGCGACGCGCCCTGGGGCACCCACGAGCGCACCCGCCCGCTCCCAGTCCCTACTTCTCGGTAAAAGGTCACGCGGTGGGGAACTCTATTACTGCAGAGATCGTTACAACTACAAGCGTACTCCTGATAAATGTACAAGGCCCAACAAAAACGCACAATATACGCAAGCCTGTGTATTACACACACAAACGCTCCGCTCCTACTACTCCATCTTCTGTCGAATTCGCTTGACCTTGAACGCGCCCTAAGTTGCAAACGGGGCGCAAATGGGCGCCCGTCAAGGGGATAGTTGGGGATGCCGGCACTAGAGTCACAGAAATAGTAAATGATACTTACGAATTGTAAGGAGGAGGTGCCACTAATGTTCGGATGTGTGAAATGTGGTTTCAAAGAATACAACCGGAAGATTTTGAGTCAGATAATGCCCCAGGCTCTAGCAGGCCAAAATAGGATGGATGAAGATATCTAATGTACAGGTGGCAATTGAAGTTTAATGTCTCTTAACCGTGTATTCTCGAAACACTCTATAAGAGCAATGTAGCAATAGCCAACAACAGAGAACCGCAAAAACTTTTCGTTTAACCCAGTACTAACTAAACTTCACGACTGGTTATTCTTCCAACGTGAGAAGATCGCAGATCGCAGCCCTGCCTCGCCAAGAATTGTACAAGTTTACGTGACGTCGCCGTACGGGCGTAACGCCGCAGCGAAGGTCTAAACTGTTTCTGATAACAGAGAACATATGCGTGAGAGCAAGCGAGGCAGTGAAGCGACAAATAATTTTCGGGATGTAGGAGGCGGGTAGCATCTTGCCGCATCTGCTTGCTAATTCTCGGTGCTAATCCGGCAAATCCCATGGCACCCGCTCGCATTAAAGTCGGCCTTAGATGAGACCCGGGATGGTAGCTGGTACGAAGAACCAAGAGGATATAGCTTCGTCAGCGAAGAAGGGGGTTAGAAGTGGGGGTTGGATGTGCGAAGGAGATCAAGGGGTCAGAATATGGGAGGTGAAAGTAGAAGCTGGTTAGGCGGAGGGAGGGGGGGGGGGAGAGGAGGTCGGAGGGATAAGGGAGGACACGCAAGAGGCGGTTGTGGCACTACTACTTGGCGATGAGGCTAATATGCATGCGCTCGACCCAGCCAAAGTTCACTTAGATCGCATTGCATTGCATTACGCGGCATTACAATGGTGCTCCATCCCCGCGGAGTGTGGAGAGACCGACAAAGAGGTACTGCGTAGGACCCCCTTTGGGTTCCTTCGTCTCTCTCTTTCTCGGTCAGTTCCGCGCGATTCTCTGACCTTTCGTCCTCTCGCAGCGTAGCCGCGGCCATGCCCCTCTGCTCCTTGTAGCCAGTGAGGCAGGAGGCAACACATGCTTAATAATTTACGCGGCACAAGTGGCCTGGAACTTTACCGTGAGTTATATCATACTTGCGCATACATTCTTGTATACGTGGACACGAGGCTGCCATGGCGGCGCACACACCCCCGCGTACTCACGCAGGAAGAAACTGGCCGATACTTGCGATACATACCTGCATATACATGCACGCCCCACTGCCACCCCCTCTCACCTCGCCCCAGACCATACCGAGGTAAGAGCATCCTCCGTGCGTGAATTATTGCCGGTAGGGTTTCTAGGGCATGCGCGGGAGATACCGGTGGGTTATATTTTTTGGGTGTGTTTCCTGGGTAAATGGCGAGGGATGAGGTTCCGGGATACAAGACGGTTCTTGAGCGGGGTGAGCTGGTAGTAGCAGTACGTCCTATGTTATACGATAGTGACAACGAGCGGAGGCTAGGCCCACGCGATAGGCTAACATAAATCGTGCATGGTTTCATTTTTCGCCTCCACGTGTATTTAAAAGCGACCAGAAATGGGTGTTGGTGCTAGTAGATCGCATGCAGGTTGTTAGGAACGCTCCAGAATAACTACATAATTTATCACTGATGCAACCTAAAACTCCAGGTCGTGGAGGCCTGCAGGACCTCCGCCACTCATTGTGAGAGTGATATCTTAGATTCTCTCCCTCAATTCGTCCATATTATTAGTTTTGCCATTAGTATAAATACCCTCGCAGCCAACACAAAATCAATCAGTAAAACCTCAATGTAATACCATTGTTTGTACAGCCTTTTAGCCATCACGAATCCTCGCATTCGGAAACTATTTTCCTAGACCCGATTCTTGGGCAGCCTTTTGTACCATACACGAAGAGCAGTATCTTATGCGTGGGTATTGTGCCTTTCAGAGATATAGTGACTAGTCCGAGGTAGAAGTCGCCAAATGTGTTACTGGCCACTCATTACAAGACTGCATTTATTTGGTCACACTTATAAACATACCAGAGCATTAAAACGCTTATATTTACAAAGTATGCTCATCACATCCCCAAGATTATTTTATTTTTCGTCAAAACACTAAAGGACACTGTCTTTGCTTCCTGCTACATTTACATCATTACAGTATGCACTCGTTATAAGCCCGTAATAATAAACCAGCGGAGAAAACTGTTTGTCCGAATACATTTATCCGGCACTGTGCCTCTGGATACCACAATACATAAAGAGGAAAAAGATTCAGGAGTTTATTTGTACTATTTCGTTTTAACGCTCCTTTCAATGTTACCATTGAACGATGGGTTGCTTCACATGGCACACGTTTTGTAGATTTGTTCTTGCACGAAAAATTCGTAGACATGCCGGCAATTTCCTCCCGCCATAAATCACGTCGATGTCATCAAGTTCATCTTCCACACGTCGATCTTTGCTAAACTACATTCGCAGCTCTTCCTTCTTCGTTTTTCTGGAAACGAAATGAGAATTCGAAAAGCAGGAACTTATACTGACACGATTCTCAAATTTATGAAACTGTTTGTTCGATGCTTGAAGGATAATCTTGAATTTAGACTGTGACTGGTTGTAAAGTTTTTGAAAATAGATAAACTGTGGGAGAAAGATACTCACTCCACTTATTGTTGACAACTTACCGTTGTGAATACTAGTTGTCATATCGTTTCGGTCTTGACATCATTTCAACTATCATACTCTGTTAATTTTTCCAATTTTGGTATTATAAGAGTCTTAGTGTGAGTTTTCTAAAATGTCAACACTACTGAAAATCTTTCGTTTACGACACGTTTCAGATTTTAAGAAGAAACCCCCTTGTAACAAACAACTTTTGCGTGCTACAAATGCTTCCCTGCGGAGTTGTTAAAGCAAGGAGAGTGTTGTTCTTTTCATTAAGCAACAAGCACGTTGAAAAATATTAGCGTACGAAGGTTCTGTATGTATCTCGAGCTGTCGTGAGTGTACAAACAAGACAGTGCTTTGCGCTATTTTTTTGAACGAGAAACCGAGGTATGCTCAGCCTCGAAACAAAGAGAAGTTTGTCCGTTTTACGGGGGCGTGTAAACGTAATACTTATGTGGCACACATATGCTTTAGCTGCGCTTTCCTAGAGTAGGTACATTATGGTGTGCTTCTTTTCATTCGTAACCTACATTAACTCGCAGACCGCGACTTTCCGTAGTGAGTAGGTCGATAAACGTGAAGCCTAGCACATATGTTGAAACTAAATTTACGGACACGTATGTCTCTGTTGTTTCTCATACGTTACTTCATCGACCTCTTACTACGAGGAACAAAAGTGGCTCGACTACAATGCTAATTTCACATGTCAAACTACTTTGAAAAAATGTAAGGCGAGGGTTTCTAAAATATAATAAGATTTTCCATCAAATTAAGGTATCACGGGATTATGGAATTACAAGATGAAAGCGTTTCTCTATGCTTGGCGTGGTAGTGCAGTAGAACCTCGATTATACGGATGTTCGATTATCCGACAACGTTACGTGCTACGAAGCTGGAATATGTGAGCTTATCATTCTGAATTCCTCGTTACACTATGTACCAACATGCCAACGAAACATAAGCGTACCGTTTTAACAGTGCGGGCAAATCGTGAGATAATAAATTGGGAAGTGGTGAAGCAGTAACTAAAATAGCATCTAATTATGAGATTGGAACGTCTACAGTTTGTGATATAAAAGCAGGTTTTAAACGTCACAAGATGATGGATGTTGGGATTTATTAAAAGTTATAAGCTATAAGATGGTATCAAGTATAAAAAGGCAATAATCTCACACAAGTATTAACTTTAAAGAAAATACCATTTAGCAGCTCAGCAAGTCTGAGAGAATAGACTGGAAAAAGAGAATTACTGAAACATCTGCCCTACAGTGATTTCTATTGGTGATTACATTAATGTGTAATAAATTGTATTACCTGGTCATCCTGTTGGTATTTAGTTCGAAAAATTGAGATTCAACTGTATCTTACTGAATATGTAGAATGGCGGACGAGAGAAAATTTACAGCCTTTAAAATTGCATAACTATTTCAGAATTAATCCAAACGACTTGAGTTTCTTTTTTTAGAAGCTAGAAGGATTAGTTTCCTAAATAACATGTTTCGTCGTTTTGAAAAAGAAATGTATTGGTCGGAATAGCAAAATAAATAGTACCTAAAGGTCGCTTTGTAAACTCTTTTCTGAGCCTGTAATGAAAATTCAAAAATTTATTTTGTAGAATTAAGTAAATTGTATACGTGCTGAAAATTTCATCAAAATCGATTAACGTTGATTTGAGCCACAAACGCTTAAAGATTGCAGAATAAGGTCGAGAATCGCTGATTTCGGAAATTTCTTGATTTGCGAAGTTTAAAAACGACCTTTACTATTTCTTCGCCATTCCGGTCAATTGCATTTATTTTTCGAAACGATGAAACACGCCATTTAGCCAACTAATTTTTCTAGTTTCTAAAAAAAAAACTCAAGTGTATGCGAGTTTAAGGGATGTAATTTACGTATCACGTTCCGGCTTTTGAAATATCAGATATTTCATTTAATACTGCTTAGTATTAAATAAGTATTTATTAGTTTGAACAGTAAAAGAAGAAAAATGTAGATATTTACACATGGTGTGACACGGATTTATGTCTTTACCATGAGAAAGCTCACACTGAGAAACGCGTGTTTATAAAGCATCGTATCGAATCGGGAGATTCCGCACGCTTTGAAACGGTGCGATTGTGAGAGAAATTTTGGAGCTCGGAAACCGAGGGTTCCCTACAGATGACGCGTGCTCGTATACACAGCTGTTTAATGGCGCACGCGCGTGTGTACAAGAGATCGGCACAGTGTGATGCGATCAAGTATCGTATGAGGCGATGACTCAGCTCACCAACCACGTTGAGTGGCTACCTACTACATCGGATACCCTTTTTCAACGCTACTGGTAAAACTGGGCGCTCACAATGAAACGCATTACTTACTATATTATTAATTTTTTCCTCCTTTATTTTCCTCGTTTTGTATCAAAGTGACGTTTTCCAATGATTAATTACTTTAAGTCTATATATACGTGTACGAGGTAAAGATGAAGCGCATTTCAGAGAAATTTTTAAATTGTTACGTTTATTAGGATGAGAGATTACCTTAACACAGAATTTATCACTCCTATCAAAATATCTATAATAGAGATACGTATACAATTGAATTGAAAATCTCATCCCTCCTTAACAGTGCGTTAAAGTAAATTGATGCTGAAACAAATTCCAAGAGTCTAAGTATACGTTGCTTTCACAGTAGAATATAACGAATTTAGGTTGTAATTTCAGTGAGATAATGAAATGATTATTAGCCAATCAGTAGAAAAATAGTAGGTCCTCTTAATTAGTTTGACAAAGATGTGTGATTCCTTGTATAAGTCGAAATCCAGTTAGACCTGTATAATTTATAATCTTCGGAGCATATAAATAATAGAGCTATATAGGTTATCAGAATACTCGAACCGAAGGTGCTATCGCGAATACCGAAGCGCAGAGTGTAAGGTTGTTTCGTGGAATTGAATTTGCACGTGAACTCGGGTGAATGGAGCAGTAAAGGTTAAGGACAATCGATAGAATTGGATGATGCAGAGGCTGCTGCGAAGTTGTGCAGGCTAATAAGAGGGCGCAAAGACGCCTTCGTACCCCTGCAAAGACTCGATAGGGGAAGTGTGCCCCTCGTATATTGAGATGGGGTGATGTCGTAGGGGTGGCTCGTAGGAGGGGAAGGGTGCGTGTAATTTCCCGGTGGACGATGGCGTCAGGGCGCGTGGTGTGGATCAAACTGAGGGTCGTTCAACCACCAGTGTTGTCTAGTGTCTCGTGCGCTGTGTTGTAGTTCTGTTCTCTCGTGATCGTGAACGTGCTGTACTTGTGATCGTTTAACTTAGGATATTTCTGGGCAAATATACGCAAAATCAACTGCCCCACGGTGTGTTCTCCCATTAGAAATATTGTGCCAAAGGAAACCCCATCGCTACTGCTAAATAACTTTTCATTTCACGGCAACCAAGCATCCCAGCAGCTGTTTCGCAGCAACTTGGCGGAGGGAAAGAACGTGATTTCTGCTTGTAGGATACGTGTTCAACGCAAAATTCTTAAAGTGAAGTGGTAGTTAACATCGAAATCAGTGAAATATATTTAATAAATACTCGGCTGATTGTTTATCAACCCTGTGTACCTCAACTGTAAAGTTTAAACTCGTCCTTGTGAAAGTGCAGTATCGTGATCGGTGTTTAAGTGTTGCTGCTCAACGTCTTTTGTTCACCACGCTCTCCTATTCCTGTGTATCATCTGGCCGACCAATAAATCTGTGATCAACCTGTATTTAAATACCAAGGACACGCAGTTACTGTCACTGGACCTGTCGGATCTTGCAACTTCGTCCTACACTCTCTATTCAGATTACCTGCAGACTATCCGAGCAACTGGTGTGTGCGCAACGAGCCACAGATACCTGAACGCGTTTATCGATCGAGCCTCAGCGAATCGACCATCTTGCGAATCATATCGGTCGCCGCTTCTGCAAAGGGTAACACCGCGAGCGCGTAGTAATTGATAAGAATCGACGGGATCGCGAGCACGTGGACACAGCCAAGTAGCCGATCAATCGCGCAGACATTAAATCCACGTGGATCAGCAACAGCGGCGCGATCACGCGCGATAGCACGCACTTAATTTACTCGGGCAGGAGATATTTTTTCAAAGGCCTCTCTTAATGCGTTTCGAAAGCCATTAATCGTTGCGTGCGAGCGACATCGCCGGCTCCCTCTTCCACTGGCTTCCCTTATTTCACCCTCTTTCTCGTTAAGTATTCGTTTTCCCGTGCACGAGCCGCATTAGCCGCCCTCCTTCGCCCCTCTCCGCAGTCTTCCTATCTTGCTCTTTCTTTCCCTTCGGTCCTGCTACCCTTCCCACGTCACTCTGTTTTCCGTTCCAACGAAGATTACGCTATCGTGTATTTTTTATCGAGCTCCTGATTAAAACCGGACCTCCTTCTCCCTCCGCCTCCTCCTCCTCATACTTCTCTACCTACTCGTTGGGCTACCCCCCCGCCACCCCCCAACCCCACCCCTCTGCCGCACCATTCACCGGGGGACCCCGGTTTCGGCAAATAACGCCTCCGTTTCACGCTCTTGCCACCTCGGCCCCGCCACCCCCTTGGCCGCTCGGTTACCCTCGGTGACGACAGTTAACGAGTACGTTCGTGACACCGCCCGTCCACCCCTCCTCACGTGTCAACTGCCCACTGACTTTGCTCGCGATCGTGGTTTATGCGCGACCCGATAAGTAATCACGGGCGCCCCTTTTACCCGAAAACACGTGGTAGATGATCTATCTCGCCGGGGGCTGCGCGAGACGTGTCCAAGGACGTTGACGGTTAAGCGCGGGTTTACCGTAAAAAGCAAATATGTTGATACCAGTGTCTTCTTCGCCGTCCTCCAGTAACGGTGACAGCGCCATCAAGCTCTTTGTGGGACAGATACCGCGACACCTTGAAGAGGACGCGTTACGCCCGATGTTCGAGGAATTCGGCAAGATCTACGAGTTCACCGTGCTCAAGGACAAGTACACCGGCATGCACAAGGGTTAGTGGACTCTGAAATTTTGTAGTCTGGGAAATGTGAACCTGGTGGGAATTATTCATTCAGTGGAAATTTATTGATTACAATTCGTGTAGCTTGTTACGATTAAATCTTCGCTGCCTTTACCACGCTACATAGTTGAGATCGATCTTAAATAGAACGATAAAGTCTTCATGTTTAATTTAATATTCAACATTTTTATTCTCAAAGCATTATAGCAAATCTTTATTCACACTTGATAATTACAGAACAATGTTTCTTTAATTTAAAAGAAAAGATACATAATCTTTATTAAGGAATTATCTTTGGTGAATATTTTAACATTAGTAAGTTTCAAGAATGATTAAGGGAGGGATGAATACATATGAAATGGACATTTAATTCATAAAGTTATATGCACATCTAATACTTATTGAAATGGCATAATCTACCAATTCGAAAAAAATTAAGAAAAGTTTTAATGTTAACTCTTCCTGGTCACACGGGGTGTATCGCATCCCAGGCAATTTTTTCTTTTTCCCAATATTTCTATAAATTTTTAGACCTCAATTTCAAAATTTGGCAAATTTTAACAAACATTTTACCTCTCAAAAGGTAAAAGATTCACAAATACGAAAATGGTAACTCAAAAATGAGGCTGGGGTACAATGAACCCCATGTGATCAATGTGTGATTATAATGAAGTTTCACAACGGGGGGTTAAGACCTAGAATTCTCCAGAGCTCGTCTAAACTCATCATTCTATGCGTTGAACTAACAGTCGTAAGATAGGGCTAGGTGAACCACTTCCCTATGATAACAATGGCAAACTAGCCTTCATCAGTGATACAACGAGGACAGTAATGGTAATGGTGAATGCACGATGCACGTCCCAAGTAGTATTCGCATAGCGTAGCTAGACGTACCAAACGATATCTGGAAAATGTTGTGAAAGCAAAAGCACCCTCAGGGTCGACAAACGGCAGAAAAAGTTTTCAAATTGTAGCTTTGCGTATCTTCCAGGACCTGGGGTTTTATACCTCCAGCCGCTGCGAAAAGAATGATTTTTGGATTTTTTTTTTTAGAAGTTTCAATAAAAAAAAAGGAAAACAAAATACTTATTATAGAAATTTTATTAGTCCATAGGGTGCAAGAAAAAATTTATTTATAATAATTTTTGTATTAAATCTTTATGATTTAAATAAATTAATACAAACATTACTGTGAATAATTTTTTTCTGGCACTTTAGGAACAAATAAAACATGTGTAATAAGCATTTTGTTTAATTTTTGTTTAGAGAGCTTAAAAAATTTCCTAAAATCATTAATTTTCGCAGCGCCTAGAGGGATGTAACCCCTTAATATCTGTACATAGTGCAGTCTTACAGTTTGCTCCAAGTGTCACTAAGAATTTATGCAGGGAACACATTTATCACCGTCTTAAATCAATACTATTTTAACATAAGTCAATACTTAAGATGCATAGTTGAATTTAATATGCGGCAATTTTATATATTCCCTTAAAAATCAAACGACTAACCAATAAACCACGTAAGAGATCACAGTCCTACCGCACGCACGCTTCTACAAACATTTATCGTCGCCTTTGTGCATCGAATCCAGTTTGCCATACTTCCCGCACGTTAAGAAACACCCTGTACATCGTATCGTCGGCGGATGGGGGAGGAGGGGGGGGGGTAGCTTTTGAAACGCGACTGAGAGATTAATCAGGATTTATTCTTTTGTCTCATGACGTGGTGTATGGCGGCAACTCGGCGTGCAGACAGAGACGGCGAAGGCGAGAAAGAGACGGGGGTGGTAGGGAGTTAAAAGAGGGGGAGAAAAAGGGTGGGCGAAGGGAGGCAAGGGACGCAGAAGAGCGGGCTAAGCCGGTGAAACAATAAATTTCGCGGGCATTCACGTCGATCGCCGAGAGGATGAGCCGACGTCGACGATCGACGGCCTTTGTTGGCCGGCCGTAAGCCTCTCTATCCACCCTCGGTAACCTCTCCTTCTCACCCGAGGGTGGGCAATCTCTTCCTCCCCTCGAACATCGCGGTGCACCAGACGCCAGCAAACCTGATACAATAGGACAACGTTCACGAACGTTTCGTGCCGTTTCCGCAGCGGAAACTTGTCCCGGAAACGGGGACTTTAACACTGACGTCACCGGTCACCGTCCTCAGCCTCTTCTCTCCTAGCGAGAGGTATCTAATGCTACCCACTCGATCCCCGGGTGCTCGAATTACGATGGGGTCGGTTACGCGATACCTTCGTATGAACGAAGGAGGGACGCGCGGAAAGGACAAAAGCCGGGAGCCTGGTGGCGCGGCGCAGCTCGCCGCCGTTGGGATTTTATAAACGCATTTGGAAAAATGAGACAACGTCCAGAAAGCTACTCGGATTGTTTTCATGAATTGTGCAGCAGGTAAAACTCCGGGGGCTGGAGAATCTGTCTCGGCAATCGTTTCGTTATTATAAATGTATAATTCTAATCGAATGATTCTAACGAAATCTGGGTAAGGACCGTTCGACTGAATACATTTGCAATAGTATATTTCGGTCAGTGATTTTGGATGTAGGGCTGGATTTGAATAATGGATGTTAGGTTGATATCGACATCCGTCTCATCTTACAAATAGTTAGGTAGTTAAACTATTTATTGGGAGAATATATTTAGACTAATTCTGCCCTCGAGTTCATCTTTTATAAAAATAGCTAAGTTCATCTTTTATAAAATAGTATTACATATCAATTTTGAGCCTCAGTTTCGTCCAAAAAACTCTTGTTTGTGGCCCTCCTTTACTAGTTGAGTACACTGCAGTGTCTTCAATTATGAATAGTAACGAAATTAGAATTTAACGTAAATGAAATATATTATATTATGGGTCAAAATGAGCACCGTGTATGACGTTGACTGTCAACCTATTCCCATCTTGGGAATAAGTCGAATTGTGTAGAATTCTGAACATCAGTATAGAAAGTAAATGTGCGATGAGTAAGTTGCTTTGAACGTAATTACTGCAAAACATGATTTAACATATGCATATTCGCACATAGTGGATTCGTTAGGTATAAAATGGAATTGATTGCAATTCATAATTTTTACAAGTCTGTACATTTATAATGGGTATCCTTCAGCGGCCTCCATCTATTTAATATGTAGGAAAAAATAGCCGCGTTACGCTTGTCAGAACCTAGCGAGGAACGGCGTTACACGGGGAGAATGCAAGTATTTTACAATAAATATCCGGCCGATAAGCTACACACAACCCTGGCGCGTCGTAGAGGGTGAACAGATTTTTATTTTCGTAGGCATGCGAAATTTATGGCTGACGAATGGCCGTTCGAGTTTTTGCCGGGAAATAGCTCGTTAATCTTTCGACTTATTCTCGCTCCCAACTTCGCCACGGTTCGTGCGTACATACTCGGAAAATCGACAATATTCCGTGGCGTATCAAAGACGAACACGTATGTTCCGAATGAGATTACATGCACGACCCGTCACTGTCACACCTATTAAGCTCCATATCTCATATATTAAATATTATCCTAGATAATTTAATTTTCACCCATTATCTTTAGCTCCATAGGCGCTTGAACCGTAACACATATTTCGTGACTAATGCTCACACATTGTTCTACATACGTATAAAAAGATAATTCGTATTGTTAAACTTTCGTAGCTATTTTCATTCTTATGTGCATTTAAAAAAATACACTATCGCTAATGTACCAAACAGCTACAAAGCTACTACGGAACAATTTTCGGCAATCGTACCGCGACGGTACCTGTAATTTGAAGCTTTCCAGCAAACAAGGGTGCATGGACCCGACGCCCGCTCGCTGAAACAATTGGGGTGTCACTTTATCAGCAACAAACGAAATCTATTCGTTTGCATGGACATTCGCCATGTCAAATAATGCATGCTCGTTTACGTTCTGTCTGTACCGCGAGTCAAAGCAACGGCGCCGTAATATTCACGGGGAGCTGGGAAATTAACAGTGGCGGATTTAAGGAAGAAGGTGGCAAACGTTCCGAGACATCCATTTTTCCGGGAAAATGAAGAAATAGGTTACTAACAACCTAAGTGTACTGGTACAGAAAAAAATGTAGAATTTGGATAAAATCATAATTTTGTTTTAAACATGGGTCCCTTGGGGTCTTCTGGGCAGGGGTCCAGGCGTCAATTGCTCGTTGCTCGCCTGTTAAATCCGCCACTGGAAATAAAGAACGGCTGACACTAGCTACTTAAAGAATTTCTTGTCTCGTGACAATGTCGCGACCCGACGGTGTCGATGGGTTCATTAAAATGCACATTTGAAAGCCTCGTAGCCTCGTTCAGCCCAGTGCTTCCCTTATTTTTACATCCGCGACGCTTTTTCAATATGCCTCGTACAATCCGGTTGCTGTGAAGTCTTTTTTTCGTTCGGAACGTACACGAGGAGAGGAGGCTGATGCCGTGGTCATAGGATACGGTAAGGGGGCAAATGTGGCAAGAGCTCGAGTTAGGGAAAGGTAGTGCTCAACGACGACGAGGCTGCAACCGACACGGCAGTCTTGTAGTTTCGAAACAGCTCTCCAATTTTAATGAGACCCGTCTATTTCTCCGCGATTCTGTCTCCGTGTTACGGGCCTGTCTTCGTGTAATTATATTTTGATTCCTGGAGCTGCGCAGCTTTCCTCCCCCCGCCCTGTTGCCCGCCCCTTGTCACTGTTCCGAGCCAAACTTTTCGTCTCTTTCTTCGTCCCTTGTCCTTTGCCGTAGCGCCGGTCGTCCCTCTTCGCGGTATTATCTTCTTATCGTGCCCTCTTTCTCTCGCCGCCGCTCCACAGCCACGGCGGCAGTAGCTTGTTGTGAATGCTAATACATCCACCTCTTCAAGTCTTTCGGCTACCATCGACCGCCTGGATCATGGTGGCCTTACTCCCTCGGTCACTTCTCTCCTCTTGGACAGTCGCTGCGACGGCCCTCCTTCCGCCTGTCGACACTCCGCCAATTTGTTTTGCCCTACAGATTGAGTTACAATTCGGCGTAAATAGAAAACCGCCGCCCGAGCTCCGTTCACGGAAACTCGCTTTACATTCCCTTTATTTCACTGCCCGCCCCATTGGCTTCCACTTCGGCATCCTTACTTAATTACCGGGTAGTTACGATACTTCGGTAACTTTTCGTCCTCCGGTAGTAGACGACACTTCCTCCGTTCTTTGTTCCTTCCCTCCCCTTCTTCCCATCCCCTTCGGCCCCTTGTTTCATATCTCGTAGCCAGCGACGTCGTAACTTCTTAACGGGTGCATAGAGCTGTAACTTCTCAGATCGAGGAAAGAAGATAATTGCCGTTCTTAACGACGACTTTGTGCATACGTAGCGTTTGTATAGGCTACCGGGGTGGAGCAGGGGTAGACTGGTAGGAGGGGGGAGGGGGTGGGGGGCTGTTCGACGCAGAATACAGTTTCCGATGCTACAATTCATAATCAAACGGTATCGAGACGCGACGAGCGGCGGGGCCGCAGCCGTTGGCATAATTTAAACGACAAATATATATCATTTTGTCGTTCAATTAAATGTATTAAAATATAAATCTTGATATCGGGCGCCGGCCACAGAATAGAAGCAAATGAAATCATTTCCTTTCAATTGCAACCGTTTGTGCGGCAGAGTGGATTTAAAGAGGACGCGTCCATCGATTCGCGCGTATATGTATGTATATCGATGGCCGAGCGATAACTACGAGTTTAACTCTCGCGAGCGGTTTGCTCGTTTCAACGTATTTAACAGCAGTGTAGCAAAGGGCTCAGCTGTTGGGATGGTTGGCACATGGGGACCATGGCACACGCCATTACAATGGCAACCAACCCCCGCTGTACCAGCCTTCCCGCAATCTCTCTCCTCTCTCGACACGAGGTTCACGAGGGCTGCTTGTCCGCTCGTTCCGTTCGCCCGTTTGCCCGTCTCTTCGTCTGCATGGCACGGGCGTATGTTATCCCACTTTTTTTGCCACAGGCCTCTCTACATCGGCCCTTCTCTTTCTCTTCTGCTCTACGGATCGATCGAGTGAACGCATCGCCCTCTGGCCCATTGAAAATTTCCTAGGATCCTCAACAATTTACCGTGCGAATTGACAATGCCGGGGATCGTTGTTTTTAATCCATGCGGGATCCTCTTTACAAAGATGAACACCGTTACCCTGGGAATAATGCCGGTCGACGTCTTCTACGCGATCATTTATTTTCCGTTAGCGTAATATTCGTTTATCGTCGCAGAATTTTTAATAATTGCTGATGCAATTTACAAATTTTGGTGCTGTGTTAGGGCATGACTAATTATTTCAAGGTATTCTTCCATTTGGCTACGTTCATCTAATCCGAGTTTCTAGTTGTTGCTTTCCTTACTTCGATCTTTAACTTCAGAAGTACCAACAAACGATTGAATTCCTAACGCAGCTAATCATATTCTTAAATACGCCTAACTAATGGCCATACTGTATGGTTACTTATAACTGAGCCCCTCAATTGACAAGTGGCGTAAGTTCAAAATTACGAAAAATGAGTTTATTATAGAAATAGTAAGTATTAAAAAATACTTATTTTATTTACTTACTTTTGATTTTCTCACCACACACAACAAGACCTATGGTACATATTGGAAAATAAGCTGTATCGCGGGAGATCTTCGAAGCAACACCGCGACAACCGTGAACAAAGCGTCCTCGTCTAATTCAAGATACAGCAAAGTTAGCGCGATGGCGATCAAAGTCGGTCACTCAAGGCTCCTGCAGGCCCCAGCGAAGTCAGACTCATCGAAAGAAGGGGTCCATTAAAATAACGAGCGCGCGCGCCCGCGCCGTTTGTGGCGTAAACAGGGTAGCAAGAACACGAAAGAAGAGTCTGGGAAATACCTTGGCAGATTGGTAGATAGGGAGTGTGTGAGTGCGAACACCCTCATAAGAAGGATTTGTACGATAGAAGGGAGCAAGGCACTGGGGAAATAAGGTAATACCTACGGCTTTGTCTCGATCGAGGGCAAGAAGAGCCGTTGCTAAGGGGGCGCGAGGGAGAGGGAGGGGGAGGGAGGGGGCAAAGGACACACGGGTTGCATCGCCTTATTCCCCCTGCAACGATGCACTTTCTTTCCTTCCTTGCTTCTTCGTGTCCTTTATTACGCCGAAAGGAGAGCACACAGGCCATACGGCTATCGCACCGGTATCAAACTAAAATTACACCCTCGCACGGCAAAGGGGGGAGGGGGAGGGGGCGATGGCACGGGGAAGAAGTTCCGAGCGACGTCGAAGCTGGCTGCGGAAAAATTCCGGGCCGCCGAACACGAAGAATGGGAATTCCCATCGCGGTGGCGCTGTCAAGAGGGGGTAGGGGGTGGGGCGGGTGGGGGGTAGTTGAGGGTAGGACCTCGAGATGGGAAGCATAACCTGCGATGCATTTTCCACCGTTGTTCTGGCGGACGCGAAATCCTCCGCGAGGCCCCCGCTGCCGCCGAGATTCATTCGTAGCAGAACAAGAGCCGCGGAATTCTTTGGGCGAAAGCTTTTATACGGACTACACGTTCCGGGCGAAATATAAAACTGGGGATTCTATGGCAAGCTTTACATACCGCGGCCATTCTATTGGAAAAACTAATTACTTCCTCCTTAAATAAGATCTCGTTGACGTCGAAGACAGAATACGTCTGCGGCAGAGACACCGTTCTGCGCGAAAGTTGTCGGTACTTGGGGCCCACGCTAGTCACTCGTTTTCATGCTGACGGGTTCATTTAATGACGTGGAAATAGTAATGCACATTAAATAAGTACCATAGTTCCAAATGTATGCTAAATATTAACAAAAATAGATATCACCTTTCATAACCTACATTTTACACGCTCAGACTATTAGAAATAGCTATCATCTCTGTATAACACAGATGACAGTTGCAATTTTTACAAAAGCAATAAATTATATCTCGCAAGAGAAATTATTTAATTCCGGCACGCACAGAACGATATAAGTAGACGAAGATCCATCGAAGGCACCTAATGAAAACGGAGCGTATTAATGACGGTTGCGGTTATCGAGTCGTCGAAGTATCGCGGTAACGAGCAGCCAAAGTTCCGTGCAAAATTTAAGAGCTCCATCACTTTCGGTTTACATGCGAAAGCGATGCATAGCCGAGGACACGAAGATAATCCAGACGGCGGAAGTATGTCGGTGTTCTGAACCTCATGGCAAAAGCTCCGCTTTTGCTTCCCCGCCCTTCTACCCCTCCTCTATGTGTTCACTCCCCAGTTTAGGGCATACTCGTCTCCTCCTCTCCTCGGTCTAATGTCTTAATCTTTCGTGTGTGAAGAATTGGGCTGGGTCAAATGAAATTTGCATAGTCGTTACTAGCCCGCCTTTACGAGGGGTTGTTCCGTCGATCCGCCTTAGGCCCTCCTGGCTCCGAGGAAAGAAGACACCCAACATGATGATCCGTTTGATTGCCACAGAGAACATTTCGTAACGGGTATACACGAAGATGCCGCTTTCAAAACGAGGGGCAAATACAATCTCGTGCAACATTGAAGCAGAATCGTACAGTAGATGAGGTTGAAACGAGCGTGGATAGCTAGGCTTAAGTAGCTGTAACCGTGTCTTTATTTTTATGCATCCTCCATGCGGTTCCGCCGGAGCAGTTCGTCTAGAATCCAATACCACATCTAAAGCCGGAATATCGAATACTTTTAATAATCAAAGGTCTGCTCGAACGAAGGGGAAGACACTCCGCGATGCTCCAGCCGCATTTAAATTGCAAATGTCGTCAAACTGTAGCTCTTAGCTCGTCGTTACAGATGCATTCGTTGGAGGTACAAGCTGTAGGAGCAATATAGGCCCTGGTAAATTACAAGAGTTTGCATTCAGGCCAAACGTTCGCAGCTATCCAGTTACTTTTCAATTGGTTAAAGTATCCAGGAATTGCTGCAGTGTCCCTGATCGATCTTTAATAAACGTCTCCTTCGGATAAGGATCCACGGCGGTGTATAGGAGGAGGGGCCTTGAAGGCGCTTAGGTGTAGAGAAGGAGAAGTGCAGGAATAACGTAGAACGCGTTGGCTAGGTCAGGAAGTTCAGGAGCCACAGAGCCGATAAGAGCTTGCCAGCGATGCCCGTTAACGACTATGTAAATTGACGAGTCTATTTATTCTAGTCGTCGTATCGAGACTTCGTCAGATGAAGACATCGCCGGCCAATTTCTCAGGATCACGCTTCCCACCGGCTCCAGCAATTACGTTAATCCCGCGTTGCCCCTCCGATTGTTCCACATACAGCTTCCCATTCGTCGCGACCCGTTTCTCTCTAATTGATATTAACCGCGCCGCACATACCGGCCCCCTCTGCTCCAGTCATATTTCGCCGATTTATATATCTCTTCTCTCCGTCTGGACCGTCATAACGTACACGCTCTAGGTCCCAACGAAATCGCAAATAAATTTAGTGGCCGCGAAATTGCTTCTTCGGCGGATACTCGATAAGAGAGTGGGCTATCATAACGCGCTGTCCGACCATTTTATTGCAATGCTAAAGTAGGTATTGATCCGAATCCAAGAGAATCACGAACTAAGGTGCTCGACGACCATCGATCCGTCGTGGAGAAAGAGAAGGAGGAGGTGAAGGAGAAAGAGGAGGGTAATCATTTTCCGTGTCCTCCTGCTCCTCCTCCTCCTGCTCCTCCTCTACGTCTTCCGTCGGTTATCCGAATTGGGTTCGAGGGGGTCTCGTAGCAAAGTTGGGGACTAGGAGAGGACACAAACACCTCCTTTCGGGTGTTGAGAAGGAGAAGGGATCGGTAGGCCCTGGATGGCGAGGAGAGAATTGCTTTCTCTCTCAGTTTGGAATGAGAGGATGCATGAGAGACTGCTCCAGACCGTGGAGAGCGGAGTGAGGGTGCTGCCTTGGGGTTCATTATTCAGGGCTATTGATTTCCATCCACCTCCTACCATCAGCCCACCCAACACCACCAACGACCAAGAGCAAAAGAGAACGAGGGGAAGGACGAGGGAGATGGGACCAGAAAGAGATTGACGGGTAGCCGTCCTCTTTCTTTCTCTGTCCTTCTTTCTTCCCTTCCCTTCACCCACTATTTCTGTATCCTCCTGGTTACCTCCTTTCCTTTTCTCTCTCTTCTCCTCTCCTCAACTTTCCTCTGGCTGCTACATCACTCCGCGTATTAACTAACATGCACTTATGCCAAGTGCTTCCCCGTAACGAATGGAAAACTTGCACCGACTGCCTTCTATCAGGTATAGAGTCGATCATTTTATTCCCTGAACCATGGGTACACCACATTTTCGATCGAGTAAGTTAGCCTGTATGCACGAACCTGGACGAAGGGATTGTTTAGTCATACGAAAACAACAGCATGTATTAATTGGGTTAGATAGTAAATTGGGGATACCAAGAATATTTGTGGGAAAATGTTCAAGCAAAATGGTAATATATACTGATTGAAAAATTGCGAAACTTGTTAAAACCTTACGAAACTCTTACAGTTCAAGATATTAGTAGAAGTAGGTAAACACAGGCTATTTTTTAAAATATGGTTTTATACTTAAGAGTTCTAGATTTAAAAAAAAATCAAACTTTTTGAGTAAACAGCTACTTTCTAAATTTTGCACTTTAGATTATTTTATATTATTTAAAAATCATTTAACCATTTGAGAATTAACCGAGGTAAATAAGTGATGCGAATATTTAAGAGTACTCTTTACCATAAATAATATAAATATGAGTCGATTAAGCCTTCATTAAATCATTGTAACAGCAGATAAATGAGGGTTGGTGAAATCGACTTCTTTAAATGATATCTGGGTAGAATATTTCAAAAGAACGAGAAAACAATGTGTAGTTGATGCAGTATATTGTTAGGGTTGAGATAGGAATGATACAGGAGGGAACTTGTTCTCGGAATAACAGTAATATATTATCTTAAAGATGGCGACATAAAACGCGCAAGAACAAAAGATCGGCGACTAGCCAAGAATGTACTATATTCTGTACGAGTTTCCGCTTTTCTCTTCCTGCAAAGCTGGCGTTAACCAACACATATTTCTTCCTCTAGATGCTCTCTTTAATCTCTTGATTGATTGGTCGCATTACGTAGGTTACATTCATTCGCTATGCCCTAGCGTTAAAAAATTTAACGCATGTGGAAATGCTCGTTGGCGGAGTGTGAAGTTGGCAAATGTATACCGTTTAAAATATACGGGAAGCAATTGTAGCGACCGTTCCCTTCACCAGTCGATAAAATATTAACATTATAATTAAATACTGCGAGTTAAATATTACAAGTTCAAATACGTATTACAGGTTGCTATAAATATTAACTTACGCATTGTCATTCTGCGGTCCTAGTTTGTTATTTTTTCCCCAGGGTATTTTAAACCACGGCTAACAAACTTTTATTTCCAATAATAATGTTTTCCCTGTCATAGAACTGATGAATCACAAATGTTTATTTAGGTTTTAGATTTATGTGAATAAGCAATATGAATTCCATATGTTTGTAAGTAACCTCTTCTTAGATGCACTTATATATTATAATAATTGCTGTCCACTTAATAGTACCTGTCCAATAATATAAAGTTATGAAACGCTTCTTGCACAGAGCGCAAACACTACCAAACTTGTTGAAATGAAACCTTGAAGTAGTCGCTTTTATGCAGGATCGCAGAGCGTTGTGCAGTGTGTGCACGCTCCGAGCTCTTTACGTTACCAGACCGATTTCTTAATGGACCGTTGAAAAAACGGTAGTGTGAAAGAGGCCATGGGCTACAACTTCCATCGAAAGTTTCGAGCTGTAACGACGATCCGAAGGAACTTTCGAGTTTTCTCTTTGAAATCTCTCGCGGTTTCCCGTCTGTGAGAAATCACCTTAAGGATCAAGGGTATCACTGCGAGAGAGATACTGGTGCGATCTTTATCCAGCGGTCGAGTTTTCTTGCAGGGGTGGGCAAAAAATTACGAAGGAATGGTATAAGATTCGCAAGAAAAACGTAATCGATTGTAAGCCATCGGTTTCTATACGCCGTGGTGTCACTTGATTTTGGAACGATAACGAAATCTTGTCAGTAGTTTAAATTGAAAAGCAGCATTGAAGAAAATATATTCATTTTCGGAGTATATTGGTTTTAGTTTAAACATTGCAAATATTTTACATAAATTTGAATGTAGTTTACGAATAAAGTAAAAAATGTTACTTGCATTGTATTCAATGCATCGAGCACATGCCAGTAGCTAGAGATGACGAAAGTAATGGAACAAGTGTGAAAGTTATACATATTATCATTTAATTATAAAATTACCACTTTTAGTTAGAAAAATGGCAAACCTTTTAGAGATATCGGGAAAATGGAGAAATTGGGAAGGAAGATTATTAGCATAAGATGGACACAAAAAGTTAACAGAATAGAGAAACTCTATAAAATAAACTCGAATACAGCCGAAAAATATTATTAAATGCTGATGCAGCACTTGCAATATTAAACGCAAAAAGAAATTGTAAAACAAACAAGTTCGAATGAAGCACTACGAAGAGTGCTCCAAAGCTATTTCTACAGTGACTAAACGGCGGCTAAGTTTTCGCAAAAATTACTCATCACAGCTCATAATACAATATTATATTTTACGGTAGACACAAGTAGTTGTAGAGAAAATCAAACCACCAATTCAACTCCAAAAAGTGACTACCTTCCGCAGCTAATTCCGTTACTTCGAACATGTCACAGATCTTGCTCGCAAACAACGAAATTACTCTCATTTTTGTGAGAAATCTGTTACAGCGTGGTATTGAAACGCAGCGATATCCGTTTTTCTACCCCGAAGGGTTGGCCGCTCGCATATCTGCGCGAGCGCGCGCGCGTGCGTTTGCTCTGCTTGACCATGTGCAACGTCGCGAAACGTAAAACTCCATTAAGTGTCACCTCCTCCGTCGACGGTTAAACCGTTACTCGGCCTGTGGTCGTGGAGTAGAAACGAGTCGAACCGTCAACGTAGGCGGCTGGGATATATAGGCGACCGGCAGTATACCAGCACAGAGCGGTATACAGTAGGGTGGACCTTAGTTACTCTTGTGCAAAATTTTTTTTTTAAATTCATTTGATGCGACCCTTGCAATCTGTTCTACTCGGTAAAAAACTAATTCCCTCCAAATTTCAAGTCGATCGGACAAAGGGAAGACATGTCGCAACGAGTTTGTTTATGCAAAAAATTTTAATTTTGCGAAAAATGAAAAAGTACACATTTTTTCAATCCCACTGGTCATTAAACACTATTTTAATGTAATATTCTTATTATATCAAAGCAAAAATTAAATTGTTTAATGAATTTGATTAAGCAAAATTTTTAATATTTATTTTTTAAATATAAAATTTGATCTCACATTAATATAAGGAAAAGTAGAAAAAGACAGTTAAATACTTATAATTAAATATTTTATTTATAGGCCTAATTATAATAAGAGTATAAATAATTTTTAAAAATCTGTACTTAATGTTGTTTTATCAATTTTTGGGTATTTTTCCCTATAATCGGTTACAATTTGTAATATGAATTGTTTTTCTTCTTCGTTTTTGCATAACGTTAAATTATAATCTTTCATTAATTTTACTGCTCTTTCTGCAACGTCATTCACAACTTCTAATTTTGTTATAATACCTATCGCTTCGATATAATTATTATTAGTTTCCCATATTGCTGGATCAATTAAAAGAAAATCTGAATTTATATGGAACCGTTTGAAAAAATTATTTGATTCAGATGACACGAAATGTTGTATTTCCAAATTCGCAAGATTTTTAATTTCTATAGTCGTTGTCATGTATCTCTTATAATTATTATTATTGTTTACATTTTGTAGTGCTTGCACCATCGATCTTTTTGTTTCTACTGAAACTTTTTTATCAAAAAACGATAGCGCCGCATTCTCCGGTGACAAGTACCATAAATGGTTCACAATTTTTTTTAATGCCACATCGCTTATTTCTTCGTTAACATTTTTGTAATGAATTACATTTTTGATGAATTCTAGATCTACACGTGGCGCCATAGCAGCCATTGGGGTCAAAATCCACGGCTCAATATAAATGTTAATTAGAAATACACATGTATTTCTAATGCTACTATACTCTTCCTGGTTGAGAGGAAATTCGTTTCGAAAAATAAATATTTTTAAAGTGTATATTATTTTAGCCATCCACCTCGCATGGTGAAATGCGCCAGGCATTTTGAATGAAATGCCACCCAAAGGAATCCCCCCAAGAAAAATTATTGCTAATTCTAAAAGTTCTTTGTAGTCATCTCTTGGGTGACTCATTTTTGTGTAATTTTTAAAAATTTCGATTTTTTTTTGTATATCATTAATATGTTTCAGAACGTAATCGTCGTGCGTTCCCGGGATGTAATTATTTTTATTAATTTCAGGCCAACTATTTTGAAATTTTTTAAAAAGTTGAATATTCGGGCCTGTTGTTTTCGGCATTTTTAATTCAAAGACCCCACGCAACACAATTTCGTATATGTGATGGCGACAAGGAAAATACAAAAGATCTCTTTCAATTCTTTGTTCTAGCAACACACATGCGCCCTGTAATCGTCCCGTATTTGACGAAGTCGTGTCACAGCATAAAGCTTCTACGTGGTCCGTTAAATTCCATTCTTCTAAGGTTGCAAATATCGCCAAGGCCTGATCGCTTCCACTACTGGAAGGAATCACAGGTATCCCCAATAATTTTCGTACACCCTTGTACGAAATTACCACTGGAAGTCGCTCCACAGTTTTCTTGTCCAAAGTAGGCAACATCGCGCCATCCCAATGTACAGTTATCCCCCTGAGATTAATTTCTCCGAACATTTCCCGCAGGTGTTTGGCGTGATCTGCGCGAAAATTATGGCGAAATCGCCGAAGAGAAGTGCGATTAATAATTAATTCATTTGTATTGTGACCTAAGCTCTCTGCTGTTGCCATAATAATACGAACAGCATCGCGATCGCTGATTTTGCACGCATCTAAAGTTGCAACTAACTTTGAAGAAAATACTTCGACTTTCCCTCTTCTCCTTTTTCGGTCACTCGGCCCAGGTATATTCGAATCACCTTCAACTTCTGAGTCACTGGATACCTGCAACCCCCCAGGAACATTCCCAATGCTCGAATCTAACGGAAAATCTCCAATGCCCGAACCTAACGGTACATTCATTGTCATTTCGTCGCTGGATGACGACGAAGATTGTAGCTGCACTGTTTCTGTAATGTAAAAATAAATATACTGAATTTATTTCTAAAACGTTAGAAATATACTTAAAAGAGTTAAATTTTAAAAATATATGTTACCTTGTACAAGTGATTGTTGACCTTGTTCTTGTAGTGTTTTCGTCCGTTCTTCTCGAAGAGTTTTCCGCTTTTCTTTTTCTACTAAAGCACGATCACTGGCACCCATTAGTCCAACTCGCCCTTTTTCCCTCTGTTTCAATAGAAATAATTTATCTTCTTCGATTTTTATCATTTCTAAAGCATTCGCATGGGCGATGTCAAATAAATCGTCCAACGAATCTTTGAATTCTTGTTCCCGCTGTATTTGGATTGCAGTTCGACGATTGACAGATTTATATAATGTTCTCCATTTCTGATAAAGAGACTTCAACTTGTCAATGCTATCCGACGTCTTCTTCACTGGTATTCGTGCTTTCTCCCAAAATATTTCAGTTTCTTTTATAACTAGAGTAGCACTTGTTTTAAGGTCCAGCTTTACTTTTCTCATATTATAGAAAAGAACTCGTAACACTTGTCCGTTACTCGGCAATTTTGCACCAACAATTTGTTGTTCGTAGTAGTCCAATATAAACAATTTATCACTACTTCTTGTCTCCATTTTTGCTCACTGTCACACTAACAAATTTCGATACTTCGTGATGCGAATACCTCGAACTCTCGACGTAAAATGAGGTTTCTTTTACTAAGGGACTAAGGGACTAGGAAGCAGGTATAAAACTGGAAATAGAAGGATAGCTCTTTGGAAGGGGTACTGGTTATACCGTTGGCACCTTATTATACAACCAAAAGATGATATTTTTATGTTATAACAGTAACTCTTATCATTAAAACATAAAATTTGAGTTGCATGTAAAATTAAAGGGAAATTACTGAAATTTTCAAACTTCAAACCGATTGCGACACCCTTTCCTGTTGTCCAATTGAGTTCTTCTTTTGCAGAACTTATTTTTTTTGGATCTGGAACAGATCTAGGGGGTCGCATAAAAAAAATCAGATGGTCGAAAAATAAGGTCCACCCTAGTATACAGTGGTAGTGTGTCTATAGGGATTGCAGCGCCGCGGGCGCCGGCGCGAAACGTTCGCTCGCGAGACCACCTCCGCGTGGTGGGCTCGTGACGTCAGCTATCCTCAGTGTGCGGAGAGCGACCGCAGTGTACACCATCTCCACGTTTTGGCAAAGAAGGCAGCGTCGTTACACAGTGAACGAGTTCTCTCACGTCTTACTAATCAGCTGGATACCCAGCGCTGTTTACAACGCGACCCTCCTCTGCCTTCTCCATTGTCGGGTTTTCCTTTTTTTTTTTGCTGGCCGGGGGAAAGACGTGGACGAAGCTGAACAACTGGATCCAATCTAGCCAAACTTGAGCGCGCTGGAGACGATCGTAGTTTTATCACGGGAACGACACAGTCAGGCTCCTCTCCGCAGGTGGCCAACCGGATCGGTTGTCACCTTGACTCGCAGGTGACGAACTTCTTCCTTGATGAGTACTAAAACGTCGACAAGGAGCACGGTCGGCAGCCACGCGGTTGACGCTCTCACCGGCGGTACCAGCATCTCCGTAGGGGCTGACACCTAGCACGAGGAGCGTTTGCTGCGTAGGTAGCGGAAACACGATTCCAGAGGGACCATCCTCCCTGTGTGGTGATTGTGCTGTTGTTGTTTGTTGTTCTTGTTATTTCTGGTTGGTGATACACGTGCCCCCTGGTGTTATCCGAGTACTGGCTGCGCGTCCCTGCGTATCGAGATTGTCCTTTCAAAGGGGTAGGTGTATAGCATCCCAGTAACCGTTCCTCTGGTTCTCAAGTGTCTCGTGGTGTGTTAGCTTGGTTACCTGCAAGGCCGTGTCGCTAAGTCAGGGGAACAGTGTCGTGGCTTTCTGCGAGTACAGTTTCATCGGGGTGATCGTCTGTGCGAGATTGACGGCACGTGGATTCAGATCCGATTGTTCCTAGATCACGTGGTCGTCGGACTGCTACCGGCGGCGCTTTCGCGATACTCACGGATGTTCCTCACGTTGATACGCGTTCAGCGCGATCTGTTCGACAGGCGGGAGTTCTCTCAGTGCTCAGTGAATTTTTATTGAATGATCAAGTGAGTGAAAGAAGGAAGACTGCAAGTGATATTTCCGTCCTGCTCTCGGGAATCGCGACGCGCGTGTATCACGTTCATGACGCGGATAGAAGGAGAGGGATGACGGTGCATCACCTTTGTGCTGCAGACACTGTCGAAGAAGACGAAGAAGACTCGTGAACTGGGAAGACGACGATCGTTTCTAATCGAACGAGACACGAGTACCGTCTCGTGGCTTGCGATTCTTCGTAGGATTTCTGGGATCCGCAAGTTCGCGGAATTAAACAGGCAGCGTGGAGCGCTCGGCGATCGTGTGGCCGCGCGCCGCGGACCTCTACCATTATCAACCAGGTACACACTTTTCTAGAAGCAAATCTTTCCATCCAATGCTCATTTGCGATACGTACGTATCATCGATATGAGGCGAAACTATCTCCCATGTACCTACACCGCACAGTTTCGAGCGCAGTCCTATTACTCCGAAAGGACCTTGTCAGAGGGAACGTATGTTTTATGATATTTAAAACAATTCCTTTGCTTTCAACTGTGAATAATCAGATCATCTCCCGATCATCCTGATTTCAGAGTGTTCTCTGGAAATCAGGGTACTTTCATTTCGAAAAAAAATATATTCCACGAAGAGCTTCTCTGATGCGGTTAACAGTAGAAATGTATGTAAAATATCTTTCTCGTGATTGACGTTAATCTGCAGTTTGTAGGCCGGTGGGATTTTAATATTCGCAGGTTCGTTTAAATTTTATATTTTCTGCCTGTGCAATAAGACGACGAGGCGCACTTTCCAAAAAGACGGCGAAGAACTTCTTGCGGTATGTCGAGCCATTCTTCAGTGACTAGAGCCGCGAGCTTTCGCCGCTTCCAGGGTGCATTCTTGTACCACCGCTGGTCCCGCCGAGCATATTCCAAGTATGCTCAATAGGATTCATATCCGGTGACAAAGGGCCTGCTATTTTTCCGTGACGTCGCGTGTATCCATCGTTTTTGTACGAAGCGCATCTTCTAGAAGTCAGAAAGGTAGTTCACTGTACGAATATCGCCAGCACGTGACGGTTGTCGTAATGCTTTCTTCGCTGTTACGTAGTCGCGCAATAATGGGATCACTTTAAATACTTATAATACAGGCACAGTATACGGAACTTCCTCGCAGACATTTTAATATTAACGCAACACCATCCCAGTGAATAATCAATATTTCAATATTTACGAACACAATACGACGTATCCCACTTTCAACGCGAGTCCTGCCATAGAATTTGGAAAGCGTACAACGATAACAGGCGTTATCGATTTCATTTTAATTTGAACGAACGATTCCGTGTCGCTTCGCCTTCTGACTGGAAAACGATTGCTTGAGGTTGGTTTTAATATCTACGACTATACTAGGTTGAAAATCTTTTGGAGACCTTCTATTTGGTTCATTCAGTTTTAATTAATTCTGACTTCAGCACTATACTAATTGTTTGTTTGAAAAATGTAGGTATTTTAGAAATATTTTTAAATGTTGTGCAAGGCGGGTGCTTTTATCTCGCAGCATAATGGATTCTTTCGCACGAAGAGTGGTTGGTACAAGAGAAACCAAACGAATCGTAGAGGAGGGCGATTAAATTTTTGCGTCCTCGTGGTCGCGCACGGGGTCTGTGCCCGGCACCACTTGAGTTTTGGTTTTGGCAGCGCTTCCAAATGTATTTCCCCCTGTATTTGCAATCGAGGCAGGTTACAGCCTGACCCGAATCCTTAAGCCAGACCACGGTCACGGGATGCCTCGACGAGCAGGCACGTAGTAACCTACACGCCAGGCTGTGCCAGGAGCGTTTTCCTACCTCTCTCTTTATTCCTTTCTTTTCCTTGGCCCTTGCCTAAAACTTTTCCCCTAGCTGGCCACCCCTACCACCTTTGCTTTGGGTTTTGCAAGGATACGCTCGATATGCGAATACAGGGGTCCCGATATTATACTAGCTGAACAACACTTGTTGTCTGCGTCGGGTGCAGGAAAGAACCCCCGAAGTCAAGCTTCCAGCAGTTGAAATTTCGTCGATGAAAATTAAACTGTTCCTTCCCCCCCTTCTGCAACAGCGGAAAACAGTGCAGAGCTTGTAAAGTGTTTCGTGGAAAATGTCTGGCGAAATTGCACGTAGCGCACGGATGAATACCCTAAATTCATAAGCGAGATTATTTAATAGGGACAAATATCTGAAAACGATGAACAGTTTGAGTGCCGTGTTACTCGCCGTCGTCTCGATAGCAGGATTTGTTTGCAACCACCCTCTTTCTCTTGTTTTAACGTATTCTGGTGTAACGCCACGCAGGGTCCTTAGTATTCTGGTCGGATTTCGAACGCGATGTTGGTAAAGAGTCGCACTTGTTGGCATCCGTGAGCACGAGGATGTTGGACGTGGGACGCGGAGGAATCGGTGGGGAATCGGTGGTAGTAGCAGGGTGAGGATCGCACTCAGAGGGACACTGGAAAGCGAAGCCAATGCGCGGCGGTCAGCTCGGACGGTCCCCCAGGAGATTTCTGGACCGCAGTCCTAAATCAGGTTTCATTCCCTCGGCGAGTCTCCGTCGCCTCAACCCCTCCGACCTCGCCCGAACCTAGCCGCGATATACCGAACAAAGCGAATGAACAGCTCGCTACAATTCCTTTTTTCTGCGCCCGGCAATTTTCTCCTACGTGCCTGGATAGCATCGGGCGCGCGAGCGGAAAATAACCCGAAATAAGAAAATACTCCGGCGGCATGGGGCACACGTTCGAAGACAGAGAGGGGGAGGGGCGACGACGGATTCATGCCCCGTTCCAGTTCAATTTTTCGAAATCGATCGGAGAAGATTGTCGCCCTGGCGGAACGGTGTCTGTCGAGGCATCATATCGCGTGTGAACGTGCTAAGTCGAAGGTAACGAGTCGGCGATAGGGGAAACAGGCCGAAGGGGACGATCGTTCGACCGAGAGATCTGCACTAGGCACATGCATTATCGTAAACGATATCGCCCTCAGCCAGACACTGGTTACACACACTTGCACCTTCCACACGCTACCAGGCGTGTGTGCAAGATGAGGCGGGTACACGTTTAGCGGATGTGTACGAGAGGGGGGCTACACGAACGGTGTTAGGCGTTTTGTCGTCTAGTCCTCTGCAAACAACTTGCCTGCCGCCTCTGAGTCTTATCCATGGCTCCAAGAATGAGTAGGTATCATCTGCATATTTATAATTTCACCTTCCCTTCGTGCTGCAGATTTCGTATGCAGCAGCGCCGATACCTTTTTCACACGTGCAATTTTTTAAATTACGTTCGTCGTTTCGTGCATAGGTAAATATGCATGTCGAGTGGCACTTGTGGGTCTTGTGACCAGTGGTGAATTTGAAATTTACATCGTATTAACTGTTGAAATGACAGGTAACTGCGACATTAAATGACACTTGGCTTTGCGAGGGGAATATTACAATAGGTACGGGCGTCTTTTAAAGGGAGAAATTTTAAAGTCCGGCATTATTATAACGTAGTCATTGTATGGGGAATTTGAAATTTCAATCGTATCATATTTTATCTGGATTCAACATGTAAAGTAACTTTGATTTGTTGCAATACCACCATAATCCCTTATTTGTTGGCGCCTATTTGGCAACATTAGCGTAAAACACGAATACAATAATTCGGAATCAAACGGTATATAATAATAATAATAATAATAATATGTATTTATTACATTCCTAAAAACACGAAGAGAAGTAATGGACTAGACTTAACAATTTGTTGCATTTAAGCCTAACCCGAAGGCTAATGACAAAGTACAATAATAATAGAAAGAAAACATAAATAAAATAAAATACAAAATAAAAAAGTGACACTAATCAACGATTATTATTTTTTCGCAAATAATCCATAATTTTCATAACAACACACACATTACAGATACTTACGGTTAGTACCTTTCACCAGATACCTAATGTAAAAATTGTATAATTTATAATCGATATGAAACAAAGTAACGATATATTTTAAAAGACTGTACACATATTATATCATATTATTATGTATGTCAAACAGCACTCGTCACACTGCGACCTCCTTGCAAAAATTCTCCCCTCAAGTAGGTAACCGTAGCAAACCCTCCATTAGTAAGAGTTTCGGCATTATTGCATCGTGACTCGGCTTCCACTCGTTTCAATCTGTTAAAATAATACCAACACGTAATGGAGCGACGGCAAGCTATCGCGGTAAATTATCGTTCAAACTATTCCAGCAAGGAAAAGACGAATTTACGAGATGGGGTGGTTATCACGACTCGCGCGGAGTTAGCCTTCGTGCCTGTCTTATCTTAGCCCTTTTCGCGAATCTACGCACAGCCAGGTTTATTCGCGCACCTCGCCAACCGTGAGCGTATATTTTAACTCGCAAGTTAGAAGCCAGCGCCGCCTTTGTGCCATTATGACCGGGACATTACAGAAAGAGATACTCGCGCTTTCTTCGCGCCGTCGTTGTATATATGCAGCGCGACGGCGAGACCTATACCGTCGTACCGCCCATAAACATAGATCAAGCTCAACAATGGCTGGCCGGTAAACGTATTGACATTTTATACTTCCCACCAGCAACTTACCGGTTGCCTGCGCGGCCGCGGCTGTGTTACTCAAACTGCAATACGAGAAACAAACTGCAGGATACACCATTTTCTTCCCGATTCTTCGCTGAAATACTAATGGACGCGAATGGTATCGGAGAAATGTTTAATAAATCGCTACGATCGAAAGAATCGCCCCGGGAAACGGTAATTTAAACGTCTACCAAAGACGCGAATGTTTCACTTTTCTCCGTGGAGGAACTACCAAGAAAATCGCTCGTGTTCGCGAGGTGATTTAAGGGCTGCGTTATTTTCAGTAGTGCAAACATTAAGAATACGCGTCTAAATAATTATTGCTTCGATCCGTGCGGAAGGATGTAGGTTTCGTTTAATTATGAGAAATAAATATGAAGGAAACCGGAGTCCTTGGGCAGATGGAAGGGGAAGTCTGAAACTAGGAGGTTGTTAACCTGATTCTAAACCCTATGGCTGATATTGGGTTAATACGGTGAAAGTCCTCGGAGAGAACTCCCTTCTGAATTGTGTTACCGGAACAGCGACGTCTGAACGTAACGCCTCGTTCCACTTAGCTGGGTGCGTTATTACAGCAAGTAGATACGATCTGTGTATAGCCAGACATGACGTGTCGTTCAAGCACGTTGCACCTTTATTATTTTCTTTGATTCCCGCTTTTTCCATCATCCTTCTGCGTTCACGTGCTGTCAACAATATCCCCCAGGCGATTTTCTGATAATGACTAAATCAGATGATGCACATAAAAATATCGACAGAAAATATGCCGTTGAACAATCGAGCCGCGAGTTTCACATTAGAATTGTTTAACTTGTACTCATAACCGATCCGCGAGTGCTTTATACGCGATGCTTCGTACTGCAGTATTCTCGTATACTTTAGTACCAATGTGGCAAGTAAAATATTTATCGCAGTCACGTGCGCCGGTTAATTTATGTCTGACTTCAGCCGTAGCTTTATTCCACTGGTAACCTTAATTTTAAAACTGCCCAGATTAGCCAGCGTTATCAAAATAGTAAATTTAATCGCGTGACATTTTTCTGGAAATCTTTTACACGAATATGTTGCTTATCACCTCTGCAGCTTATAATTATTTACCTTAGACTAGTAAAAACCGTTTCGTACGTTTTTTTTTTTATGGACAAACATTTTCGATGAAACATTGCGCAATAAAAAGAGGCAGTGCCATTCGTTCGGCACGAAAACAATTTAAGAATATTCGTGGGTATCACGCTGGAGCTATTCTTGATACAACGAACGATCTAATATCTTCTTTTCCGCCCTTTCTCATACGTCGTCGCGTCCTATCGCGTTTATCGCTTCAATAGAGAATCCTCGCGGGGGGTATTATATAATATTTTGTTTTTTGCGTGACGACATTGCGTATCACGGGGATGCTCGAAGGAGGGAAGAAGAAGATAGGGGGCGGGGCCGCTGGAAAATGTAAAGAGGGGGAAAGAAGGGGTGCGAAACTTTCGGCCGCGCAGACAGAACTGCGAGAGCTCACGCTCTCTCACATCAAAAGCAATTTATACGATTATATGCATGGCGCCTGCTATACACCTTAATCAAATAAGCCGTGCTACGCCGACGATGCTGGAAAACGGCAACAGACATTGAAGGTGCTTTGAATTGTCGTACTTTGAAACGCACTGCGTGGAAAATTTTCTCCTGCTTGATCCGACGTCATGCATATACAACGAGACAAACAGATTGCGTCGCTCGCCGACGCCGTGGAAAGAATAAAGATCCCCCGCCTGCAAGTTCTCGCGAAGGGCTATGATTTTCCAAGAGGCACACGGAGTCAAAAGAAATTACCGGCAACAGAAAGGCGAGAAAGATTTATTCCAAACTTTGATAAAACTACAATTTCTTCGCTGATAGGCAGACGAGCAACTGTAAATTTTTAGAATTATCAAACTGTTATTTATTCCCCTTGAATCGAAGAAAAGAGTTTGATGATACGTTGATCTAGGGCAAGATTTGTTACGTGTGTTATATCTATATTAGGAGCAGCTGATAACGGAGGAAAGTTTCACACCCCGCGATCCTTCAGTCGTTTACGTCAGATTCGTTTACGCTGGTCGGGGAAATGTTTTCAAATACCGCAACTCGGAATAGGCTACCGCCGCCTGGTAGAAACAGTGCCAAAATCTCAAGAGGAACGCGCCCGCGTTCTCGTCTGCTCTTGGCTGCGCCGTATCCTCCCTTCCATTTCACCATTCCACCGCTGCCTTCGCTTTGTTATGTTAATTGTTTCAAACTCGGGGCATCATAGCTACGTTTATTTTCCATTCTCGTCGCCTCCCCCCCACCCCCTCGCCCTGCACAGGCTCTACACAGGCGTAGCATTCGAACGCAACGTCGCTCAATGCTCCCTTTTAACCTTGCTTCTCGCTGTTTAATTAAAAGAATACGCGGTAATCGAACGAGGCTTCGCGACGGACGGGCTGCTAAAGATTGAAACAAGGCGGTCGAAATTACTTGGCGCGGGGGGGAGGGAGGGTAATGGTTTCAGCGGGATATTTTTTCATGGTTCACGGTGCCTTTGGAATCGTGACGGAACAAGAGTTCTCGAGAAGAAAGCGCTCCTTGGGAGCACGAGAAAGGAACTGGCAGCCGTACTAATCGATGAAAGAGGTCCCACACCCGTAACTGTAATTAAAATATCGTACACAATATACACAACGACACGGAACAGAACAAAGGGTCGGAAGTATTAAGGCAGGATTCATAGCCCCTTCTCTGGCGCGCCCTTTCGTCCACCTTTTCATCGACTGACTTTTTACCCCGTCCGCCCCGTTCGCTGACTATTCTGCCGGCGTTGGCGACGCGGGCCGCCTCGTATATTTTAATGCCAGCTCGGCGGAATGCAGTCAAAACTGTTATTACAGTTTTAATTAAACGAAAATTATATCATTTCATACATTTTTGATGCGAGTCTGAGCGCGCTGGAGCATGCTGACGTATTCAGGCTAGCTGCACCCGCCCGCGGTATAGCGTACCGCTAAACTACCCCCTCCCTCCCACAGCGTTTTCTGTTTCGAATATTATACAACCGGCGGGTCCCTCCGGGGACTTCAGCCACTAACTTTCCCAGCTATCCCGCAAGTTTCGTGCTCCTGGCATTTTTCCCCACTCCGCGCCCGAGCATCGTGTTTAATCGTCGCGCGCAAAATGCGCGTTCCATCTCCTCCCTTGAAATTTACATATGGCGCGTGAATGATACCGCCGACAGCCGAGGAACCGATGAATTCTTAAACGAAACGCTCGGCGCCACCTATAGAACGACTGGAAAGTACGCGTCGCATTATAAATCGGTGTTTCCTGGCGCTGAGCGTTAGCATTTTCGACGATGATTCGATGAATTTAGAATGTACCGCGTACCGCTTGGCTGGTCCGCTCGAAAATTTAATAACGTTAAGGGCGCTATACGTACAGCACCAGTATATTGTACGCGTAATGTTGGCAGGGAATCTTTCATCTTTAAATGGCCACGCTCCGATATGTCTTCGCACATATACGAGCCTCTTATGCGTGGTATGCGAAGTACGGCCGGTATTTATGTTGCAGCGATAAATTCAGCTGACGTCTCAAAATGAGGTTAGAAATACGCGGGGCTGCTTTCTCATGCATACCGTCTTTTTGCGTATTGGGAAATATGCGCGACGATTTTCCTTGCGTCGGACATGATTCCGCCTCTTCGTAACATTGACGCCTGCGGGCGCTGATAGTGCTTGAAAAATTACTCAACTTTTGTTTTGCGTCCGGAATTATGTAGGAAAGGTTTATAGCGATGTTATACGCCTACATTTGAGAAGTTTTGGAGTATAAGCAGGGATGGTTTTTTGGATGGTCACCACGTAGATTAGTAAATATTTTTAGGGTTAACCCCGCAACGAGCAGTTCAGTATCTGGTAGGGACCCTAAGTTCCAAGGGCCCGGGCCTCACGGTCAGTTTGTCATTTCAGGGGTCGGTAGTTGAGGAGTTAAGAATATTTTCAACAATAATAACTCGGAAAGGAAGCCTCAAGCGCAATTTCGTCATTCTTCATTTTCGTCATATTTTGGCGTGTAGAATCACCCCCTGTAACTGAATACCCTGTGTGCACGTAGTAACTACCAGAAAATATGATCATCATCGAAATCAGTGGACAAAAACAATAGAGAAATTCGTATGTAAATTTATTCTATCTCACTTCAGTAATACTTTTCTTTATTTTATTGATCCTTATGTCGGAGGGAATGCATCACTAAGATTAAGATATTTCCACTAATTGATTATTTACAAAAATAATTAACATTCAAATCAACCAACTCTGACCAACATATTCTAATCTCCAGTTCTACCTCGTTGCGTATCAACAATGCTTCCTCGCATTTTACAAACTACGAAATATAGACAAATGCACACCGTTTACCACACTACACGAGGCTCAGGTGCGTTCATCTCCGCTCGTCTCGTTAATTCGGATCGTGGCTTCTTGGACGAAATTGTGCCTTAATTTGAAAGCTCCCGTAACGCTGCCGTGGCAGCTTGCTAAGGCGTGGTGTTCGGTCAGTCGGTTTCCCTAGTCTCTTCCATGGAAAGGTTAGCCCTTCTCTCTCCGACCCCTACATCCCTCGCTTTCTCTCTCCCTGGTTTCCTCTCCTTCTTTCCAGTGAGAGCAAGTTGCTCTCTACTCCTTTGGTCTTTCCTGTAAAGGGTGACCGCAGGATCTCGGGCCCTCGCTATCGACGTTGCTTGGACTTGCCCTGTATGTACAGGGGAAGGGCGAAGGGTGGCCAGGGGTCGGTTCGTAGCCTGGTGTTGGGTTACGGACTCGCTGGCTAACACCAAAGATGTCAGCGCGGCATAATATTATCCTAGATGCCCTACAGTTTGGAATTTACTCCGAGATACATAAGCTCGCGGTTTGCTAATACCGACGCTACTCCTACCCGGAAATTGCTCATCCAACTGACTCCTCGATACTCGAGCAGCGTGCTTACAATCGGTTTCGTACGATCCAGATGAGCTCCGTATTGCAAACTGATGCGGGGGAATGAGGACGAAGAGAACCGGTACACTAACTGGCTATCCTTGAATGAGATTTCATACCTCACTTCACCTAATTCCAATTCCCGAAGTTGTAGAACATTTGCGCCGTAATATTAACAACGAAATGTAAGGAAACAAAAAGCAAACGTTATTGTCGAGATCCATACAAACACTTAATATTTACGCCAGAAAGAAACTTGAACCTGATTTATTTATTTGAGAGTTTTAAGAATTCTTACATTAATATAAACACTTTATTTGGTTTAGCCCAACTGCACCAGTTTTATAAATAGATCCTCTTCCCCTTTACTCCGCGCCTATTTAATTCCGCTGACTGTGCAGGTGGGACAGACCGTTAAAGCCACTGAAACAGCTATCAGAGATTATTTTATATCAATGGTAGAATACGTGTCGATTGAATTCAGTGGCGATCGGCCGAGGAGCGTGGAATTTGGAGCGTTATAGAACGTAAGATTCTGGGATACAGCTGCGGATTATTGGAAGGTGAGAATGCGGGTTTGTTTCGGAGCAACGTGTCCAGCGCAAAAGTCTGTAGGCCGTATTATCTCGCCCACAGTTCAATAGGCTGAACCGAAACAAAGGGACCGTCGACCAAAATAACGCCAACGTTTAGGGACCGGGAGCTAACCGAGAAAAGGGATCTCGATGTGCCCGTACACGTGCGCACGATCGTATAGACGCCTCTAAGCGTCCGCGGGCGTGTTAGTAAACTGGCACCCGTGTGAGTGGAAAATGAGGAGGGCTACGTGCGGGTTGTGCCCAGGAGGAGTGGAAACAATGGAGGAAATAAAATAAAGCTTTGGACCGGGGGATACTGAAGAATCGCACGCGAGAGAGAGAAACGACGAAGGACAGGCCATTTTCATTTAAGATAAAGCGAGATGGAAAGGGAGAGGTCCACGAGGCCGAAAGGAAAAACGAAACGTGCTCGTTCATTTCTCCTGTCCCTTCTCGCCGTCGCGGAATTGTATTTATGTTAATAGAGGAAATGTGTAATACTCTCTTTCGCGTGATAACTTTATTGTATATCGCGCCGAGCGTGCGGTTTATCTAGCACGAGAAGACGTGCGCGATCTGCTGATTTACCGGAAGTGAATAGTTACTCTTTTGGAAACGGAGGAAAAAAGGAACGTCGCTCGCGAATCCAGCAGTAAGCGGCTGCAAGTGGCGAACATGGTTTACGTGCCGCGCAGCTTTGCTTTCAATTCCACTTTCAAACTTTTCCAGCCGGCACGTCGCTCTCGAATAAACGGTTTCAGACCGCCTATTTGTTTCTCGGCGAGACACGACATTCGTGCGGCACGTTTTAATGTGGTAAGAAGATATTCCTAGACACGCATGCCTCTGACTTCATTATTCTGAACGATGTTACGTCCGCGATGTTACGCTGCGCGAACAACGTGGTATTTATAACGGTGTTCGTTCGCTTCCCACGATCACAGCAACACCATGCTGTTTTCAGCAAAGTTCCAGCAGATTTACTTACCATGATTATTCCATTCTAATTTTGGCCATGTTGAAAAACATGTCTCCACTATAAATATTATTAAAATCTTACGATAGTATCTGCTTAATAGAAGAAAACACACCCTTTCGGGTGCTGCACATGGAGAATCATACAATTACCAGGACTATTAAATACTTATATCAATGATTTAGTGAACAAATATTGTCTGCCCACTATTTGTGAAATTTGAGTTTTTATATTCAACAAATAGTCCTTCACTGTTTCTTTATGCTGTATACAAATCATATTTATATCTACTTTATACATTTTTCAAAAATGATATTTTTGTTTATTGTACGTTCCTGAATCTTATGTCCTAATGGGGGACATGTTCGCTTGTCTCATACCGCAGCGAACTTTTATATGGCACACAAATTTTGTAAACGCGCATAAACTAGCAAATAGCTTACACCTCTTTATTTGTACCTTGTTCTGTCATCAGACTGTGTCTGTTGAACCTTCATGTTAGAAAATCAATTTCATCATTAACCAGGTATATTCTACGTGCCTAAATAAGACGAAAATCAAGAATGACGAAATTACGTTCGAGGCTTCCTTTCTGAGTTATTAATTGTTGATATACTCGTAGAATGCGTTTGGCGGGAGGGACTTATACTACTGTCCTCGTCGTGCCTGACCTGGCTAACTACTACTGCGCGCCCACAGTAGTCTAAGTCCCTCGCGTCAGACACGTTTTACGCGTACTCATTTTCAACTACCAAGGGGCCCCAGTGAAAGCAAGTTGAAGGAAAACTTGTTTTCACAGGAAATGTGTTACGAAATTGTAATTATGTTAAACGGTACACTGGAGTTAGTTGAGAAATGACAATTATTATCAAATTTTAGCTGAAAAATTTAGTTTATTAGCTGACGTGTCCCCAAGGAGCCCCCTTTCCAGCACGCATTTGTTTCTTCTCAGCGTGAAGAAAATTTCATATGATTCTGCTCGGTGAAACGTACATGCTTTTATATTATTAGCTGATGGAATTACACTACATTGCAGTAACAAATTAATAGTACAAAGAAATGTACATTTATGCATGTGCCTGTTTTCCACTGACCCCCTTCAATTAATAAGTCCGAAGCAAAACCTCAATCGCAATTTTGTCGTTTTAGATTCTCATCTTATTTTCGCCTGTACAATCGCCCGCTAAAAGGATGCCCACCTGTAGTTGAACACTCTGCATATAGCCCCATTAAAGAAAGCCAGAACTGAATTAAAATTAGGAAA
The DNA here is from genome assembly GCA_963971345.1 of Andrena flavipes. Taxonomy (NCBI): domain Eukaryota; kingdom Metazoa; phylum Arthropoda; class Insecta; order Hymenoptera; family Andrenidae; genus Andrena; species Andrena flavipes. The sequence goes on from OZ020481.1 coordinate 58,105,139, forward strand.
TGCAAGTGGGATGAGGGCGAAGGTCACTCAGGCCTGATCCCGGCCGACGACCTCCGTTGCCCACACGCCCATCTTCTCCTTCTCCCTTGCCCACGTCACCAGCATAACCAGCCTTGACTCCGATCAATCTGGCGTCCGTTCAGCTATCGTCCTTTGGTTTCACAGCGAGCAATCCCGTATAGGGTTACGACGTTGTCCACTCGTACATCAACATGTCTTGTCTTACCACTACGGGGTTGTTTGTCAGAAGCGGTAATCCCTGGACATCACTCACGGCCGCGTAACGAGAAATTGACATGAATCATTGGGGATCAGTAAATTCAAAGGACGCGCGCGAAATTGATTTAGGGGTTGCGCAGCTTTTGCACTGCCCTCATTTAATATAGTGTTCTATTAGTTTTTAGGTTGTTTATATATGGTTGTGGAGGGATTAGGAATAATCAAAGTTTTGATTCGTTTCTGTTTGTCACTATTATTCTATTTGGTAAATGTAGTAGTTCTATCGGACTTGGAGCTTCAAGGTGTTGTTCTTTTATTATGATACACGTGGACTTATGAAATTATGAAGTAGCATGTTATATTTGAGACCATTTTATTTGTTTTACAGGAATTTGTCTTTTTGCGTCAGTCCAACTTGTCCAAGGAAGAATTTAGACAATTGTATTTATGTTTCGACTATTTCAGTAGTAAATACAATTTGTACCAGCATGTTTCAATTAACACGTAGTGTCGTTGTTCTTTTTCGAAAGATTCCATTATTTTTTGTGTCAACTTCGAGCATCATATCTTTATAGTTTAGATTGTAAATTAAATTTTTTGATTCGAGATGTGCAGAAAGAGCTGGAGAAAATTTTGCTAAGAGCAGATGGAACGTGGCATGCATTCGCACAGACTTAATATAAATGCAACGAAAAACGATATAAAATTTAAGAGACACGTTTATTTTTGGCAACTTTGGTTAAAATTAACAATAGCCATTGGTGTAGAGATACCTGTCGTTTGAATATAACATGTGGCGATACTATTTTATTAAAATGCCAAAAATACAGACAACAAAATATGTTTTGGAGTTACCCTTCGCGAAAATTCATTGACAGGCCTGCGAATATAAATCTATTATCTTTGCTGAAGTATATTTATTTTTTGTCAACGTTATCTTCCTCTCCCAATAGCTTTTGCACTACGCGTAGATCATTTTCGTAGATGTTGCAGTTCATAAATTTTGTGGTAAACTATAGATCTTGAATCGATTTCAGAGCCATATTTATAGCTTCAGTGCCCAATTTAAAGTTGACACAATACCGTTCACGGAATATATGTGAACCACAGTACTATTACTATATTTCTACTCTTCCTCGTGGTCTCATTCGATTTTCCACGTTCGTACAAGGTCAAGTATAAAAAAGTGATGTAGTAAGTATTCTACATCTTCGAGACTTCAAGGGCCAGGGAGAGGAAGTTATAAATACTAAATGATTGAATAAATAATTCAGGTTCAAAGTGTGCAAAGCTTGTTTAATAGTTCAGGTTGGAGTGACAGTTCTTCCATAGATGATATATAAAATAAACTATCTGCAGTAGTATCAGATATAGTATACGTAACTAAATTTCTTAATTATTATTAGTTATATTTATAACTATCGTGCTAAGAATATCTCAGAAAACACATAGTGTTAATAACAAAACATCTGTAACACCTACAACCATATTGAACAGAACAAATAAAATTTAGGCTTCAAGCTCCTCTAGTCCTCTACTCTTCCGGTTGCCATTTTTGCAAATTCTTAACACATACCTAAATAGATCCATTTATGATGCCTAGATATAGTTTTTAAAATACACATAATTTTTTGAATATTTTGCGTTTATAGTGACCGACTATTTGATTTGAGAACTGCCAATCTTCGAACTTTGTGGAACAGTTTCATCCCTTAAAATTGATATTGGATGAAAATAAAAAAATACGTGTCTCTTATTTTCCAAAAAAGAAAAATCTCCGGAGTCGGACACCTCGACAGTGTCCCTTGTCAGTGGCACACGCGAAATTTGCAGTTACAGAAGCATACTTTAAATGAACCGAGGGAAACCGCATGCACGCGTCATTGAGGGCAGACCACCACGTATCCCGATGGTATTCTTTCTCCACCCCCGATGCCGCTATCGTTTCCGTGTAGCAACAGATTTTCGGTGGTGATCTCTACCTGGAAAGCCACAGATCCTGCACGGTCCCACAGATACGGCCACGCCCTGCTCGCCGACACGATAGCGCGATTTCATACGCGTTTGAAGTTGGTTTGAGGCCAGACCGATGTCGGAAAAGGTTGGCTGGCCAGCCAGCCCTGGCCTGCCGCAGTCGGCCGGCCGTGCGCGGCAGTCCGCTTTTTGGCGAGCGACCGGACAGAAATGTTGTTTAGCTTGATTGAACTTTCAGCGCGGGGGTCCACTCTCAAAGCACGTTGGTTGCCACCCGCCTCCCCTCCCCTCGGACTGCCCCCTCTTTCCTTCCTGTCTTTCCTACACCCACATCGCTCTTCCTCTCTCTGCCGCCCCTCCAGACCAGCCTCTCCCCTGCCCTCCGTGTCTCTCTTTTTCTCATCGCGCTGAATCTTGCCCGACCGCCCTTGTCCCTTTGCCTTTGCTCCCCTGACGAAAGCTCGAGTATCCACATCACCCGCCTTTTGGCTTTGCCGCGTTAACTGTGTGCAGTCCGTTCGAGCATCCCGCGCCCGATATCTGCGCGATTTATTCGCAACGGGTCTTGGGCAAGTTCAACCTCGGTCCCGCGTGTGCTCTCAGCAAATAGTTTCGGAACTGATGAGTATCACCGCAACGGCGCCCCTGCGTAAAGCGTTACGTATGATCGATTAATTGAGCGGTGGAGTAATGACAATGAGACGCGATCAGCTTTACCGTCGCTCAGGGACAACCGGAGGAAGTTGAGAGTGCATTTAGCGGGGAAGGAGTTCGTCTCACCATATAGCGCATAGTTGAGCGTTTCTGCGGGCACGCTTCTGCGACGGTGTAATGTCTCACCATGAGATCTGCATCAGCTTCCCCCATCTTCCTCTGCTTCGCTTCTTTTCCCTGTTCCATGTTAAAATTCTCATCATTAAACCGCGGCTTCCTTAAATTCCGTACGCGTGACCTGCAAGCTCTCGTCGTGCCACGGAATGAACTGTGTCGGAGGGTGAACGGAGCAGGAAGTATTTTGCATATTCCAGTAGAATTCTTTAAAATCCGTGAATACTGATGGCGGGAATAAACATGGCCGCTCTGTGTGGGTATCCAGGCGCTGGCGTCATTCGACAGAGACCCTTCTCTCGCAATCAGAAGGAGCTTCATTGGTCTAGCGGCACAGACGACGGTATCCTTCGGTCTGAATGCTATTTATCTGGGAACAAACCGCGCGACTGTCCGCCTCTTCGGGGGTGTGCGTTAACGTAAACGGAACGAGAAGCGGCTCGCCAAGATCAACGGCATTCATATTGAACAAGGCGCAGGTCCTGAATATTCATGCCACCGTGTAGGGGCGAACGCCGCCGCCGGAGGGGCGCAAAGGGGAGGGGGAGGAGGGATACAGACGAACTTAGTTCCCTGTACGGAAGGGCAAAACGCGCCTTAATGCCTCTGTGATGTGAGCAAAACACGTAGTACGGTTTCTACCCACACGCCGCCGCGGCACCGCGTCTTATAACGGTGTGTACAGGGTGTCCGATAACCTTTGATCCCTGTCTCATCTTTGCACCAAGAAACGCCTATTCTAAAGCCGCCTCCTCCTCGGTTAATAGATATTTACCCTTTGTAATGGTATTCATCGTTTCCTTGCTTCTCCGCCTTCTGCAACGCGAAAACTTTTGATTGTCAGGCGTCTCCCTGTTCGTCAGATTCTTTCGGTACTCGCTGCTAATAGGTTGCTTTAAAGTGCATCAATGGAATATCATTTGTAACATTAACTGCTCTATATTTTAAGGAACTTCCTGGTAGTTCATACCCCTAAGGGTTGTTCCTCGTGTTATTCGGTTATCGTGGATGAAATCATCGACATCATCGTATTACCAGTTAATCGATAGCTCCTTCCTAGCTCTGAGAATGAGTGGATCACCTAATCTTTATTCTATCGCGTCGCGAGTTTATTCTACTCTGGGACTGGGATGCTTTCGGCCTGCTCCTAGGTATAGATTTGAAGGAAAGTCTGAGAGAGTAAAGGCTGAGGATTATTGGGCCTCCCTTTACAACGTACGTACGTCACCGTGCATACACGTCCTGGTGTAGAGGGCTAAAATTATCTATTGATTTTGAATGGGTGGCCACCATGGCGGATTAGGCTGACCAGCAGGTTGCGGTGATTGAGGCTGTATCTGGCCTTCTGCCCCAGCCGTCCGCCAGCTTTATCATGCCCTCCTACCATTGGCGTGGAACACGTGTAATCAGCCGCCGATCAGCCAAACATGAGGGCCGACCCCACCGCATATTATTTTGCGGTCAGCCACGGCTTACGAGTAGATGCGAAAAATTTATGGCCCGACGAGGCTCCACTGAAAGAGAACAACGGGCACGATCAAATATCGCGCAAAAAAGTTCGGAGCTCTCGGGGGCTCGAGTTAGATTAAGTTGGAAACATATGGATACCCCGTGTGGAACTTCCTTACACGCGAGGCACTTTAATCAAAACCTTTATCGAGTAAAACTTGGCCTCTTTCGAAAGAGATCGCAGCGAAGTTGCGGCCGTATAACGGCAATTTATAACTACCAATCGAGATTAACCGGTCGATAACAGTCCGGCGAAGTAAATACAAGCCAGCGCGATACGAGCCTCGAGTATTTAAAGTATTTTGTATATTAAATTATCGGGCCAGAGAATCGTGGCTTCGAACTGCAAGGGAACAAATAGCTTTTGTAATCGAAAAGAGGGTGCATGTTCGGGGCTCGTTTTAATTGATCACGGTCTTGTCGGCTTGCGACAGCCGAGTTTCGTTGAGGCTGGAGGAGTGAGGCGAGGCTGAAGTGGCGGGAAGAAGGGACGCGGTTAGGACGCAAAGGACAAAATTATTCGACGACAGTGCGATCGGTGTGCGAGCTCGCGACGCGCACCGCACACCGCGTGTGAGATAAACGTTCCCCCCGCCGCGTCGTGCCAGAAAACCGTCCGCTGATTTATCGAGCAAATTAAGCGGCATTCCTAACCTTTCCTGTCCTCGTTCTGCAAAGTGGCTCTAATTAAAAGACCATAAAGAGTCAGCAATCGCCGCGTTACAGTGGCGGAGCCCTCACGTGAGGGGGTACATGGCAGCGAGGGCGGGGGTATAGACGAGGGGGTATAGAGTGTCTGGGAAAGTACGACCGCTCCTTTCATGTCCGCCAGTTGCTGTAACCGGCTAGAATGGGTAGGGTTGGTTAAGGATGGACGTGGTGGTGTGGCGTTCGTTGCGGACTCCTGGAAATGATAGAGAGGGGGCGGGAGGGGCCTCGGAGGTGGTGAACGAGGGAACAAGTGAAGCAAGTTGAGCGGGCTGTGCACGGTAACTTGCTTCCCTAATTATTTCTGCCTCGGTTTGTGAGAAACGGCTGTATAACAGGATTCCATTGTTTAACTGTTAATTTTTGCGGCGTGCGACCATCGTGGCGGCCTAACAGCCGTGGCACGCGAGCCGCATCGACGATTCAGCCTGTTCCCCCTGCGCCTCCTCTCTTTCGCTGGTACGTCAGTCGCAATTATTTGCCTCCGCCTCCTTTCGAGAGAACTCTATCGTTCACGACGAGCCGCTCTTGAATCTCTTATGAGCCCATCCACCGGCGAATACCTACCTCGCCAAAGACGTAGCTAGCAGAAACTTAACTTACACGGATGAACGGTGAACATCGTCCCGTATTCAGTAAGCCACATCAAAAAGCGAGGCGAGCAAAATAAGTGGCACGCGTTTGCCTTTCCACATGAGTTATGAAATTAATTTTTGGCTTGTTCATTCGAGTGCTCTCATCAATCGGAGGGGTGAACAAGGGGAATTAAACGTCTCCTTGTAAAAAGATAGGCTTGCGGCGATATTCGGTTGCGATGGGAGCAGTGTTTCTGTCACTTTCAAACTTGGTTGATTTTAAAAGAGTTATACTTGCGAAAATAAGAATTATGTGTTCTCGTAGGTACATAAAAGCTAATTATGAAAAAAAAGAAGTTGCACGTGTGCAGCGCTTGGGGTATTTAACTTTTCTTCACCCTCAGTGTGCAACACATTGCATTTCACATATTGCTGGGAATAACAGGAATATCGAGCTTTATAATCTCTTAATCGGAAGTATAATGTCAGGGATTCGTCCGCTTTGCAAAGCGTAAATGTTTATGCACGAGAAAGGGAGGGGCTATTGTTAAACGCGAGACTCACGAAGCATAGCTGCTTGTACATTCAGCGGCAGACAGGTCAAGCATATCAGAAACTAAAGCACATACTAAGCATATGTCCATACTTTACTCCGCAGCACCGCAGGTAGAGAGTAAAAAGGCATCGTAAGCTGTACTGCGATGTTTAGAGTTACACGACTCTGGTTACTATCACTCACGACGATGTAACAATGATACACGTGAAATATAGCTCAAGGGGTCTTCCTAGTGTGATGGCTGAAAAAAAAAACGTATGAAAATTTTCATCATGAAAATTTGAGTTTCAAATTCAGTGTCTGCATCTTTTTCACCCAAAACCACGAATTGGGTGCGTATTCCCGAAACAAGGTCTCCCAGTGATCCAGTCAGATGCTTAAACGTTCCCGACGAACGCGAGGACACCGTGCGTTTTTAAACTAAGGTATCCAATGCTTTCCTCTTTAATAAGAAAAGCAGCGTGCACTCGGAAAGGAGAGAAAGACGTTCTTTCGGTCGTCCATGTCCCGTGGGGTAGGTTGTGTTGCCGCGTATACCTACCTCCTTCTTTCAGAAGATAGCGGAAAGCGGAACGAGATGGAATAGTCACGGGATGGGACGAAGCGTGTTGGTTCGAATAAGAGACAGATCTATAGTAGCGAGTCACGGGGAGGGCGAGGGAAGAAAGCAAGTACAAGCAAGCAAGGCAGCAGGCAGGCAGGCAGCGAAACGTTACCTATAGTAGTAGGCCGTGGCTGTATTGATCAAGACGAAGCGGGACGGCAAAGCCTCCTACGCCTCTATTTCCGTTGTTGCCCCTGTTCTTGCCTCCTCGCACCTTCAAGAAAACCCCCTCGTTCCTTCGACCCCCTCTTTCACGGCGGCCTTCCTTTTTCGGCTCTTCCCCGCGACCGTTCGAGTTTCTGCAGCTAGGAGCAAATCACCACCATCGCCAGGCACACCGACGCCCGTCCCTGGCCATCACCAACACGAGCCAGGGCAACCTTCCATCGCGGGATCGTCGGGAGCCCCATCGGGGTCCCAGGATCCACTCATTTTCGAATCTATCCCTGCGGCACTTGGCACGGAGTTGGATTACCGGGTTCTTATTTTCCTTCTCCCTTTACCTTTTCCCCCATCGTGCCAGCTCCTCTATTTCTACTTTCGCGCCGCTGCATAATGCCGTTCCCATCGTTCCGCGAGGGAACGAGCATCTCGATCGGTCGCCTAATTGCGATAAAATAAAACTCACGTGACAGGTGTGGCAAGGGTACCATGCAACCACCGGATTCTTTGCATTCTGGTCGTTAGCACAGCCTTTTCACCGCCGCGTTCTTAGCTAAACAAATGACTTTCTATTCCTTTCAAGGTAGTCGTGTTCACCTCGTTACTCGCCGGGCAGCATTTTCGAGAGCATGGCCAAAGAGCGTCGAGAAGCACTAAGCTACGCCTTCATGAGCAACAGTGCCGTGGTGGGGAGTGTACGCGAGTCAAGAGTCTCAGGCCCTTTAAAGCTAGCAACGAGCTAACCCCCGATCATCATCAGTCCTGCCTTACAAGTTGTCATAGGGTGGGGGAACTGCCCGCGGCGTTGCTCTTGGCTTCGCGCGCGAGCAATCGAGACCGCTCTTGCCCGCCACAGCCCAGTTGATGTTGCCCATTTAACTCCCTTTTAAGTTACGTGTCTTTACAGTGGGATAGGTGTACAAAAACTCTCGACAAAGCTTCGAAGAACCCTTCAGACGTAGAAAAAGTGTAAAACCGTTTGCCTCGATATAAAGAAGCCTAATGCGCGTCGCTGCGTTAGGGAAAACTTGTATAGAGTAACTGATACTCGGGCAGGCGGGGACTATTTTACGCTCAGATGCTCCATCGTATCTCATCTTTTTCTGCGGGCTTTCTCGCTTTCCCGAGATCTCGTAACCGCGAAAGGATACGACTGTATCTAAATATGCGTCACGTCTCTCCTTAGTATGGCTGGAGGATTGTGACAGCTGCCTCACGGCATTCTTGCGTCTTCCTGATGAATTCTATCGATTTTGTAATACCCTTGTGAATACCCTTCAGCATACCAAGGGACATCAAATTCTTGCAATGATATTCTGACAGTATTATCCTTTGTTGTACCAGCAAAAACTGATTTTATATTTTATTATTACTTAAAAACTTTCAGTGGAAACATTATATTTATCCACAAACGTTGATATTTCTTTTAGCGATCACTAGACAACGCTAAACAAGTTCCTCGCCCATCAAATAATCTCGAAACTGTCGCTGATATTCTACTTTCCACTCTGCACAACAACAAGACACAATTTCCAGCTGTTAATGCGACAACAAAAAGAGGGTCGAAAACGACCGCATTGTTCTACTGCTGTCTGCCGTTACGCGAAATGGGACGGACGTTTATGAAATGTTATCTCCGAATTCAGAACAGTTCCGTTCATATTCCACACAGGATTTAACAGTAATGACGTTATCGTTAATGCCCCGTGCCGCGGAATAGGAACATTCGGTTGAGTCCAATTTTTCCGTGGGAGCCACGAAAAATTTTGTTATCTCGGTCGATGTCGCGCGAGCGAAGGGAGACGTGGAAAAAACTGTACACGTATGCGCGCGCGCGCGCGCGCACGTACACAGGATGGGAGCGGCGTCAGGGGTGCGAACGAACGAGTTTACGTTTCACCCGTTGCGGATTGAGTAAATGTAGGGAAAGATGAGGGATTGCGGTTTCCAGGCTGGACAGAGGGTGACGGGGCTATTGGATGGGGAAAGGAGGAAGGCTAGAACGAGATGGGGAAAAAAATTCTGCGCCCTCCACGTGTCCGTCCATGCGTGGCTGTGTGCGTGGCTCGTATATTTATGCGATACATTACGTATTCGAGTAAATGACACGTGACTTGATTTACTGGCACTGACGGCAACGGAATAAAATCCAGCCGGATGGATCCACGCGATTTCTGAGCAACTCCCTTGATGTCTGTCCGGGCGCAGGCGTACTGCATCTGAAATTTAATCGTCTGGTTCCGGCGCTAATTAATCACTCCTTGGACATCCCCGGCGCGGGATATTCTTTTTGTTACGATTAACATTTCGCCCTGCGAGCCGAAACTGTTCATTTTTATAGTGATTTATAAATGAATATATAGCACGTGTGAGATGAATATGGATGTACAGGATGTAGAGAAAGCGATGGCGCAGCTTTCACGGACGAATCCTCGTGTCTACGAGGATGGAGATTTGTTGGAAAATCCTGTGACAAAATTTACGTTCAAGTGCTTTTTATTTTTGCGTAAACTTCTGTACCAAAGCACGTAATGGTTGATTGAGAGGAACGTGTTTCGAGCTAAATGTTTTTCTCAGAAGATTGATACAGCTCTGACTGATTACCAGTGCTGTACGTGAGGCCCCAAAGTGGCAGAAAGGGGACATTGTTCCACCCCAAAAAGAAAATCTTTAACAATATTTCCTGAACAAACGGTTCATTTGCGACGCATGGTTCTTTTAAACAATTTCCCCAATCTTCGAGTAAAATACGCAGAAATGAAAACAGTTAGAATTCGGTAGTGGAAATGATTTCAGTGACAAGCTTTTTAATAAATAAGTCGCGATTTAGGTGCTGAAAATCATTTATAAAAACCACGACTATTATTTTTATACAATCTGTTAGACACAGTCATTTTTGCAATTGACCTAACAAAAACAGCGGTAGTTGCTCGAAATTACCAGGCCAGTGCAATAAAGAATTTACATATAGTGCTGCGCATATAAAGTCTAACTGTATACGCACTGTGCCATTCATATCATATAATAGTGGTTTCGAAAATTCGATAATTCAGTTTCCACTCACAGAGTTTAACTTCGTGCGCGTTAATTTTGCTCTGTAGTGCGTCTACCACGGTTCATTTACATTTAACACGAACGCGCACTCAAGATAATGCATGGAAACGTTTTCGAAGCTACATTGTTGCAATGCAGCGTAGAAGCGTGGATTTACAAAAGCAGGAAAATAATTTATCGAAAGTTCTAGTTCAAACATCGATTTTATGGTTTGGAATACAAACGAAATGGGCACGGCGAGTAGCGATATTTTAGCGGTTCGTTTGAACAGCAAGTATACGGGGGCAGGGAATTCAACACGGGGGGTTGGAAGAGGGTGACTCTGCTTAAGCTTCGCAGCTACGGCCAAAACACGCACTACCCCTTTTAATTCTCTTTCGTCTTTCAACAGTGAAGCTTGCGCGTAAACCGGCGGCCTCTCTAATTGATGTAGTTTTTATCGACTTATGCACGCCTCGAACCGTGGCGCGTTACTCATTCAGCCGCTTCTCCGCGAGCCGGGGTCTGAAAGAAACCGCATCGTTTACCGCCACCAATGGCGTGCACTTTCGCACCCCTCATCCCATTCTCGCCCTCTCTGAATGCTTTCTACTTAACAGAATCAATACCGCGTACCAAAGTGACTGAGCCGATGCAGAGGAGGCAAGTCGCTTAGATTTGTGTCGATCTCTTTTCAAGCTACTAAGTACATTCAAGCATCATCAACGGCCACGTCGCGCTGAATGCGAGCATTCTAGATGAATCATGCACATTTGATAATGGATCTTGCGTTTGTCGAAAAGCGTTTCACTTTCATGCGCATGGCACTGGAGGATTACGGCGTGGGACCGTGAGATGCTACAAATATGGGATTGAAAGTTTGGAGTCGCTAGCTAATCGGAATTGGGATACGAGAATGTGTAGGTAACTAACGAAATTGTCAGGATTTGTTTCAAGAAGGTCACGCAACCAAAATGGATCGATATAAATTGCGAAAGCCTTTTTATACGAGACACTTCTGTGGTTCACTACTGATTGTTTGGAAGCAAAAACGAAAGCTTTTAGTATCTCAAGTAGTCAGATAACTCGAGAATTGGGAAAATGTGACAGAATAAGCCTGTAGGCATATAACTGATTCAGAAACTGTTGCTGTAAACAGAAGAATGAATATTTTATAACAATTCAAGGAATTCAGATGAGCTGAAATGATTTCTCACGTAACATTTCATAAAGGAAAGAATATAAGTACCTCTACGCGAAGCCATTGAACGTCACAGTGGAGTTTGATCAAGATACCATTTGGAACGTAGGAAGCGTATCGAATCCGTTGCAGGTAGAGGGCTCGGTATAGGTCTGTTGGTCCGCGAGACCAAGCTCACGGCAAAGATAGCAAGATAGGAAAAATCTTTAATCCTTGAGAAGAGTAGTCCGCTTCTCCGCGATCTAGACAAATGCACTCCAGTTGTTTTCCCTGGTTCGTTCCGTTCGACCTTTATCAAATCTCCTTCTCTCGGAGGTGGGCCGAGGCTTTCCGCAGTTGGGAACTACCCGATAAGGTTCCACCTCTACTCTCTATACAGGGCGTTCTTGACGAAAAAAGGACGAAGAGTCGACGCGAGTAGGAGAGTCACGATAAATACTTTCCACCACATTGCAAGACAGAAGAAGAGAGAAGGGCAATGCCAGAGGAGAATGGAGGTTGGGGGCCAGGGTAGACGGGGGATGAGTGTACGAGAAGAGCTTCGTTGCATCTTCGTTCGCCTCCCAACGGGAGTCGAAAGTTTCCACGGTGAAGGAACCTCGAGTAGTTTCACCGATCGAGAGCCTCTCCACCTTCCCCTTCACTCATTCTTTGCGTCGAGAGAAATTTTCTCGTTGCCAGGTGAAGCTGATCTTTTTTGTTAGTACAATGGAGAATTTCATTACGTGTTTCTTGCCGGCCAAAACGGTGTAATACCTCGGAATGGTCATTCATCGAACGCTTATTTTCTTCGATTGTTCTTCAACGATAAAATCAAACTAATAAGTGACAGTTGTTTCTTACAGAATAATTAGACCGACGAGGGAAATTAAATTAGATCTTTCATAATTATTTCCAAAAGGAATTCTTCACATTGTTGAATCGCCTGAAACGTAGCAAGAGGACACGTAATAAAAACTTTTCTGCGACTGCTGCGACGACGTACTTACCTTGGCATTGGCATTGGTTTCCCTCATAAATTATGAATTCGCTACGATATATTGCGCAATGAACTTGTGTTAGAAGACGGACTGGATGGTTGATGATCGGTGGAGTTTTCGTGGGCGGTGCGTTGAATTTCATAACCGTGTCCTCGAATACGAAACTGACTTAAAGCGTGCACGGGTATAGTTAGCGAGAGAGGAAAGTAAGAAGAGAAAAGAGCAGGAGTAACTTCGCAGAGTATGAGGATGGAGCTGTCCCAACGGAGGGCTGTGTGATATCACTTCAGCCCTACCCTTCCCACAGCGCCAACAGCGCAGCTGCCGTACTTTTAATATTGTTCTACTAGACTTAAAATATGAGACTGCGCCACAACTCGAGCCTCGTTTGCTGGCTTCGAGATTCGTTCCGTCCCGTGGACCAATCCTGCTTATGAAGAGGCAGGCGGCGCCAGACGTAATCTACTTGCATAATAATTTAAAAAAAAAAAAAAAAAAAAATAGAAAAACGGAACCTCCCTTGGTCCTCGTAACTTGGACGAACTACATAACAGCATTAATCGCTAATTATCGGAAAGCTTTCTCGGAAAGTCCCCTTATTAAACTGCAAGTTCGTTCATCACTTTCACGGTACACGCCATGTCGGAAGAAGAATAAGAACGCTTGCTCGAGATAACTTGCTTCGGAAAGAAGCACAGTGGCGTAACAACAAACATCGGAGAGTTGTCAACACGGTGGAAAACGAGTTTCCTTCGTCAATACATTTATCAAAGATATTTTCGCGAACGTTGGGATATCGGCGCGAATGGGTTAACAAGTTTTCGGTGGGAAAAAAACCGTGACCGAAAAAGGAGGAGCGGGCTGAACCGACGGCGACGTGTTTGTAGCCGAATCATTTGCGCGAGGTAGAACCTGTTTGTTTCGATACCTCCGGGGCGCCGTCGCGTCTGTCTTAATTGTTTACCCAATTTGCCTTTTAACCCGCGGCACGACTCCATCACTCGGAGCGAGCGTTATTCGGCGAATCACCTTGTGTATATTGGCCATTCGTCGGATTTCCGGTGCGGATTTGTTTGTCCGCAAAGTTTCGCCACACTACATCAGAGGCGCCTGCCGCAGTCGCGCGATTCAGCTGTTGCGAAACCCGTCGTCCGCAACTTCGTAGACGCGATTCCGCACGGCAGGCGCTACACATGCCGCATCTGCACTTCTGCGAGAGCCAGCTCAGACGACTACGGCTTCGACAAGATGTATCGCCTTTCGTTTCGTCTACGAATACCGGGCTCCGTTCAGGATGAACTCGTGACTTCTATCAGTTGTTCCTGGTTAGATATTTCGTTTGTCGTTGGAGGAAGACGTATAGGGAACTCGTAAAAGCAGCAGGGGTTGAAAACGATGATGTTCTTGAAGTTGGGGCAGCGACTGCCTAGGGACGAAATTAAAGGGGGATTCTCCTGTTATTATTTATTAATTATACATATACCCACTTCACCTTACAATTTTAGCTTCGTTTGAAACTGAATCGCGATTATTCATGGTTGAAATGGAATCTTGAGATCTAATGAACATATCTTTGCCGAAGTTCCTTTGATATAGTGCATAAAACGACAACGGTCGCGATTGTCAAATATATTTATTTTAAAATATTAAACCAAGACCAGCTGTGGCAACTGGCAGATACGGTACAGAAATTTATAGCGATGATTTTTACAGACCAGACGGGACCATCATCTAAACGTAGGCGGAGGCCCGGGGCTTCTCCCTCGCCCCCTCCTCCCGCGATAAAACACGGCACGCAAAAATATTTCGCGTTCGAGAACAAACGAAATGCAAATGGGACCAGAGCTATGTGTCGCAGACATTTGGCACCACTGTTTGGGTTTCGTCCGAGGGTAGCTCTGGCAGTTGGTAGCCAAACGGAGAGTATACGCGAGACAGACAGGAGCGGAAGAGAGAGCTGACGAGCAAACGAACGAGAGGGCGAGAAAAGAGAGACAGGCAAAAGAGAGAAAGAGAGATAAGCAACGTTGGGTCGTTGTACCACGTCCCGTCCGTCAACACCTCGCCGCCCCCGGCCAGGCGAAACTATAAAATACACGTGACACCCCTCACACTACTGGCTACCACCTCCCCCCCCCCCCCCCCCCTTTGGTGCACCACCACGTTATACCGATCCAGGCTGCTTGCCTACGAACGACAGTTAAAGTCCTGCTATTCTCCTCGTCTCCCTTTCCTATCCATCTGAGTGTTCCCTCTAAAAAAGAGAAGGAAAGGAGGGAAAAACAGGGAGGAGTGGAAAGAAAAGGATACCACGAATCCTCGAGCGACATACGGGCGATGCCGGATACTTGTACTTCGCTCGAGTGCCCCTCACTTATTCGCTGATTTACTGGTAGAGCACCCGGAAGGATTCCTTGTTTCGCTCGCGGTGCTCCTTTTAATTTTCCAACGGACAGCACGATTCTCTTAGCGACGATTTCCTTCCGTGGTACCACTAAAACAATCCCCGACAACGACTGCTTGTATCCTGGCCGGAACAATTCGCGCGAACCGCGCGTCGTTCCGCCGCGGAGGAAAGGAGGGCACGGTAATTCGAGTAAGTTCCCGCCGCGCCAATTTCCACCGGAGTAATTATAAGTTGGACGAGTAGGGCGGCAGTTTGGGGGATGATGGTCAAGCCCGTCGCTGATCGAACTACTTTAATATTTTAAGGTGTTACGACGATGTATACGGCGCGACGGCTGCACGCCCGTATAAATGATGGGCTTATGGTAATGCAGGACTCTAATTCGGTGTACAAGGACTACGACAGTGGGACGATCGGCCGCGCGGGTAGGCACACAAGCCAGAGAAAATGGAGGGTGCGTGTTTTGCGCCCCGTGTAAATCCCCGTGTCTCGGCGTATTTGTCGTTTAATTTAGACATTTCCTACTCGTGCCTGTGCGCCCACCACGTGGCCCATCGCGTTCCACTCATTGCACAAACAACTCGTTAAGTTCAGCAGGCAGCCCGAATTCGGCCGTAACAGGGACGTGCACCCCTTTGTTCTCTTGCTATTTCCACCCGATTTGTCTGCGCCAATGCCCACCTGCTCGCCTTTCTGTCTACATTCTTTTTTTTTCAATTACAAGTTACTACACCACATAATTGCACGTATTGTACATAATTTTAGCGTTCGCGGGTCCCCTGCCATATGTTGCTGTAGATACAGGGGCACGGAATAGGTAGCGTGGAAACGTTGGAAGTTGCTCTGGGCTTTGGTGATACACAGCTCTTTCAGTAAACAGGGAAATTAAAATATATTTTATTTTAAAAGAATCCTCTGATGCGTTTAAAAACTGACTACTACGTCTTTTGGGAAATTTAATAATAATCACGAAATGGTACATGCGTAGAAAGTTACTTTTCATTTCTGTTCGTTGTTGCTGTAAAAAGAAAAACAAATTTAAATTAAAAGTAAATGGAACCAAGAAATGTACGCTGTGCTTTTCGCAGTAGCATCAGCCAGTTGCGCTGATGCAGCAATATGCGCAACAGATCTACAGGGATTGTTTAAAATCAAAAAGGTTTTCCTAAAATTCCATAGGTATCATAAATGTATAATAAATATACATAATTTCCGAAGCGTTGATCTTAACACCTGCTACTTGAAAGTAGTCAAACACTCTTAACACACCAAATGTTAAAATGCCCACAATTGAGGCATGGAGAGCAAAAACGGACTAACCCACATTTTTTCGAAATTGCTAATCATATAAAATAGGAAAAATTAATTTCTTTTCAATGTGGGTTAGTCCGTTTTTGCTCTCAATGCCCAGGAATTAACTATCTCCTAAACAGCTAAGTACGAGTTAAACATTTCTCGTTCTCCCATCTGCCTACAACGCGACGTTTAAGTAACATCAGTGCTCAACGCCTCGCGCGACCCCCGTGCCAGTTCATTCCTACCGCCTTGGTTACGACAGTTTCCATACGCAACCCAACCAGTAGGTACGCGTATCACTGGTCCCTGTTCGCGGAGGATGTCTCGTGATACTCATAGACATCCCAGAGACTTCGAAACGGCAGATACCGATGATAAAGTGAAAAAGGAGTAGTGGAGGATGGGAAGCTATAGCTCCCTGTCCCCCTATTGTCCAATGGTACATTAGATACTGGGCATTCGTGATTTCCGTGGAGACCAATAGTCTCCGTCGTTGTTGACAAACGAACGAAGGTTAGGTCGAGACGTCGAATAGGATTTAGACGATCTCAGAATGGGATGGCCGAATGTAGGAGCCGGCGTGTGCGAGTAGGAAGAGGCCACCGAGGAAATAACGTCGGCGGCCCGCCGAATGGCAAACGGTACATAGGAGAGCGCGGTAGCACAATCAGGCTTGATGCCAAACAGTTCTAGCCACTCCCAACCGGTTCCACCCGTGGGATTGGTTGGCAATTACAAGATGCGCGATAATCCGCAGACTTGGCAGCGGCCGCCACTTGCGTTAACCCACCAAGATTAACACTTACCTACACGTAACTCTTGGCTCCCCTATGACTGCTTCCTCCTTCTTCTTACGTCGTCGTCGTCGTCGCCAGCAGCGGCACCCCCTCCCCCTCCGCCCCCCACCCTCCGACCCTCCGCTTCCTGACGGTATCAATAACGTATCCCCTTCTATGACAACGTTATTTCCCTTCACAGACGAATGAGGATTGTGCCACGTGTACGTGAATCTTCCACGAGGGTGGCTCGACTATAGTTGATAGTTGTCCACGGGAAGAAGCACTATGTATGTGTATACATAGATATACTCGCGTCTCATTCAATTTTCTTGGGAGACCAGAAAATAGATTGAAACGAGCGAGGGAGCCAGCAATATATCGCGCGGAACTGCCTTGGCTTAAAAAAATATGGCCTTGCGATAATCAGAACTTATCGGGCTTGTTTTCGTGTCTTTATTACCGTGTCTGTTGAAAATGTAGGGAAAGAAGATTTAGTTACATTTTGTATAAAATCAATAGTATTGTACCAATACTATCTGGACAAATTTATTGTGACATTGTGCCATGTAGGGTAATAATAGAAATTAATATAATAGGAGTGCGATGTAGATTCGTTTTTTGGAAAGTAAATCAATCGGGAGAGATATTTATTTTATTATTATGCAGAATACAGGTGGAATAAATTTAATATTTTAACACTTCGTGGTCACACCTTTTTATAATCACAAATTGGTCACATGGGGTTCACCTGCACCCAGCGTCATTTTTGAGTTATCATTTTTGTACTTTTTAATCTTTTAACTTTTGAGTGATAATAATACTCGTACAATCATGCTCTAATAGTCTTTCTCTAGAAATGTAAATTTTGATATGATGAAATTTGTAGTGGAAGATATAGTTGTGGAGAAAATCGATTTTTCCTGTTACAATTCGATGAATTTTAAAATTTTAATATTAAGGTCTAAAAATTTACAGAAATATTGGTAAAAATATATAGTGTGTGACCACGAAGGGTTAAGTCATGAGTATCCGTTGAGATTTGAACAAATGGGTTTCAGCGATTAATTATAATTTGATATAAAGAAAAGTGTTCACCTGAGAATATTACAGGTGCAATATTGGAGAGGTCAGAATTTCTCACATAATTCTGTGTAACTAAACGAGGGGGAACTATCGTGGGATTAGAGTTACTCTGGCAAAAGTCCCTGAATCTTGTGGGCTGTGTTGGCCGACCCTCGACCGCAAAAATTAGATTTATGATACGAAATCCTTAAAATTACAGAATTGAGGATTTATACTCCTTTTTTGGCTTTAGTTCGCGTCTCTGAGTTTGGATCCAGTTGCTACAAATCACAGCTCCATATTCAAATTTCAATCTCCCTGTCTTCGAGCTCTTTAATTTAACATAATACCAGAAATAAATTTTATAAAGAATAAAGTGAAAGATTATTTTTCTCACTACTAACACGACAACTAAATAATTCCTTTTAAGGCATAAGGGAACATAAGGGATTAAAACATCATTTTTATGGAGGTAGTTAACGATGATCTTTTCAAAATTGAATCAGATCTGCATTGAATCTGTGCAAAACTCAGGAAAAATCTGTGAGTATTGGTAACAGTAGCTCAGTATCGCGTTCATGCAATCAGGAATATGCGAAAATTCCGTTTTATATTTCATGAATTATCGGGCAACAAGCGACCTCGCCTCCCAATTTACTGATCATTGATTCGGCGATACGAGAGTGAGCCATTAGTGGATTGTATTATCATATGTAATGAGGAATGGATCCTATAAAATAGTATACAATGCTGATATAAATGGTAGTCAGCCGATGAACGAGCATGCAGAGTTCTTCAGCCCACTTTGCACCTCAAATGATATTTCAATATTTATTTACAAAGGGCAGTTCGCACCTACATCAATGACCTTGAAAAATGTTGTCAAAGTTAACATTCTGAACAACTTTTTC
Organism: Andrena flavipes; assembly: GCA_963971345.1. Lineage (NCBI taxonomy): Eukaryota > Metazoa > Arthropoda > Insecta > Hymenoptera > Andrenidae > Andrena > Andrena flavipes. The sequence goes on from OZ020481.1 coordinate 58,123,943, forward strand.
CAATATGTAAACTGTGATCAGTAGCTTTTTTGTACAAAAACGGATCGACAAATTAATTTGAGGTTTGGCAGGCTGTTTTATTGTATCTTGAATTATAAATTGTTCGGAATTTTTGTGTGACAGTGAAAAAAACATGGCAGATACAGAGAGAGCGTTGAAAAATAGTCGGGTTGGCCCTTTCGTTGACAAAAACTACTGTAAGGGTTATCCGAACACACAAAAAAGGAAAGAGAACTTTATGAATGTGGCTATGGGTGCTTGATTAGCTAAAAAAATGTGTTGTATTGCACTCTAGAATTCTTAACAAATTTAACATATCGCACATTGAAGAGTACCTACCTAGTTTTTAAATTTAATTTTTGCCCTACTACTATGTACGTACATATATGAAATTCTGTGGTTTATAAAGTTGCTTTTATATTAGAAATTACTTTCAAATTAAATTAAAGTTGCTGTTATTTCCGCGGTATTGTTAGCCGAATAGACTCATAATATCTGAAGCCTGTTAAAATCTCGCGAAGCGTGCTAAAAATCACATAAGCTTCGAACTCCTCTTTAAAATCTGTTTTTACGGGCAGTAAAATTACCACAAAGGAACAGAGTGTAACAATACGCCACGAGGTAACGATCAGTGGCCAACCGGATATTTTTTCTTCGGTCACGATTCGCACGTTCCTCCAACCTATCGGAAACGTTTACGACTGCGTACATAGAGCGTCAAGAAATAAGTATTCTGAACTAAGAAAGTAAATTATATTCATTGAACTGAAGAAAAAACGTTTAACAAACATGGTTTGAAAAATCACCGTTTCAGGTTTACAATTTTACAGATTTTCGGTGTTGAATATATAACTATAATTCTTACGGTAATAAAAACGCGGGGTACATAAAAACAAAAGAACTAATTGTACATTTCGCGGTACATTTCGACTGAAAATGGAAAGAGAGCTCGTACATCATTTTTCAAAAATATTAACATACTAGTATACTAAAATAATTCGTTATTTTCATGACGTATGCGATAATTAGAAACGAGTAAGTCACTTGAGTTGTTGGATCTACAACTTCTAATACTGTAGAGGTTGGTTTTTCGAATCATGTTCGTTGTACTTTTGTTTAGTAAATGTTGACTACCCCGTAAGGCCTGTGCCATTTTTCTCAGCTACTTATTGGGGCTTGGATACTGGATTGTAAAGCGTGCAACGAGTTTCACAAACGGGTACTGAATTGGTAGCAGTACGGAGCATGCAAAAACAAGGTTGGACTTCCATCGACTGAATTGAACGCGTGAAATATCCACTCTCTTTTACTAATATCTGGGATTCTTGTTTGGAACATGAAGGTATCCCCCCCCCCCCCCCCCCTCCCTTACCTTCACGGGGCTGGGCGACACGGGCAAGTGGAAAACTTACACGTCGCGAACCCTTATACTGTTTCTCCTACTTTCCTGAATATACGCGGATGCACACCTAATTAAAGCAGAGACACGAATGGTCCTCGCTTCTGCGCACCTGTGTTGCCGTAACGGCTCGCAACAGTTTTCTTCAGTTTTCCTTATCAGCTTGTTCTCAGTTTCGTTGACACTGTTCTCGAACACTTGCTGGTCGTTCCCTTCTTCGAATCGTCGCAATCTCAGCTCTACTGCAGCAGCCGAAAGTAAATGGCTATCCCCACCACACCATTTGGTTATTACTAAGCTGCTTCATTTTATCTCTCTATCGTTTTCAAGGGGGAAAAATAATGACGTTCAAACACATATCTGTAATGTGTCTTTTTGTTAAGTAGGAAGATAGGACAGTGAGATAGTGGACATGGTTAAGGAGACTAAAATCTGTTGATCTGTTTGTAATAGTAATAACAGTAGTTTAATCAAATTTAACGTATCACGCAATTATACAGGGTATTTCGTATCCAGTGGTACAAAGGGAAGGGTGATGATTCTCTACTAACAGATGTGTCATGTTCTCTTAACTCGCTTCATTTTCGAGACAATTGATTTTGAATTTCGACTCGGTACGCGAGAAGCGTTTCTCTTACCTCTGCGTGTTCCTTGATGCCCAAAATTGTACTTCGGTGCTCGCGTATCCAGCCGAAATTCAAAGTCAATTTTCCCAAAAATGAAACGAGTTATAAGAAACTTTTAGTCCATATTTTTGACGTACTTTTTCATGTTGAATCACCACCATTTAGCTTCAACCACCAGGTATGAAACGCCCTGTTTTGTGTAAGCGGGGGTAACTTTGTGATTAATGGGATTACTTTGTACTTTCTTATGTCCCTGTGTTATTCATACGGTAAAACATACTGTCACCCCCGGAGGGGATACTTTGTATTAACTTCAAATTTTATTTCTCACTTGAACTATGAAAGTAATCATTGATTTGTCTTAAGCGAGTGTATTGATTTAGGATTATAGTGTATAGTTACCGTGTGACACTTGAAAAACAAGTTATGAAATACCTACAAGAAAAATTTGCTTCGTTAATATTATTAGGCGAGCGTCTAGATCAGATTACGCAGGGAAAATGTGACTTTAGTCAATTTTTAATAATAACAGTTAATATTCGAGAAGATACAGTCTGCACGTTTTATTTGAAATCAGATATCTGCAAATCCCATTAGCGTACGTAAACGGAAAATGTCTCTTCGGAACGAAGCAGAAGATTGCGTGAAATTTTTATCAACTTGGCGGGGCACATGCAGCATTAATCAAAGATAGGGCACGCGCGTCGCACCAGCGGAGCGCAGTCATTAAACGTATTTACTTTCATAACTGTGGTGGTAGTTAAAGGGGGTTTTAATGGGCAAAAATTCAATATATCTGCATGTGATAGAACATGGCTCGTCGCCACTGTTAAACGGTCCTCCAGCCGTATAATGCTTCCCCACTTATTACTGGAAGACGAACGAGAGGAAGAATGAGATCGAATAGTCAGATATTGTATGAGTTTTATAACCGAGCAGAGTGCTCATCACGCCCTGAACGCCCTTATATCTTCGCATAGCGAGGGAATGTTATTGTTTTTTCGCGCTTCTATGTAGCCATTATTTCCTGAAACGGTCTTCTTTCATTAACGCCTCGAACATCAGGAACGTAATGTGTTCCACCATAAAAAACGAGCAGAATTTCATCAACGAAAGAAACGTTCGTTCTTCTTAACTTGAAGTGGTAACTGTAATTCAAGAAAATCAATGGAATTCATCGAGCTATAAGGATCTCATTATTTTCATACCAGAGATATTCAGTCCTCCAGGGACTTACAGTTCGAATGCACAACGCTCGATTACACTTCTCGCTCTTTTCGAGATTAATAGAACTATGATTTAATGGTTCGCCATCCCCTTAAAGCCTCCCAGGAAATTCCATTCGCATCGATTCCGTTCTGCTGGTTAAAGCCCTCGCTAAGATTCACGTTGTCGTAAAATAAAGGAAATATTCTCATTTCTCGGTCGTATTCATCGCTACGTCAAATAACCGGCTGAAACCGCGGAAGCATGAAAGGAATTGATTCGCCGCGAAAGTCCTGTGAAAGTACACTTTGTCGAGCGAGCGCATCGCGCAATTGCATCAACAGTTTCCCACAGCGCGGAGAGTCCTCCGCTGACTGTGTGGCAATAAAATAATTCCATCGATTTCTTCAAACTTTCCCTATAACTCGACCACCTCCCCGATTGTCCGCCGGCGTTGTAAACGCAACAAGAAAGCACAGCGCGAAGGCCCCCTCTACCATACGGTCCCGTTTCACTTTCACTTTTCCATTCGACGCTTCCCTTGGCTCCGTTCTTCGCGACTGGCGCAGACGCGCTTAACCGCGGGCCAGTAATTTGCGAAAATATGGACGTCCGCTAGACGGAAAGGCGACTCGCGGAATATAAGAGGCCGGGACTTGTTGCTCGTTCTAAACGACGGCGGAGAGTCCCGCAATATACCCGAGGAATTCGATGGTTTATTGGCTTTCCTTGGCCGTGGTAGAACAAAGGACGCGAAAGAAGAAAAGGGGGACGAAAAGGCAGAGGGGAAGCGGAAGAAAGACGAATGAAATCGCGGAGGGGCTGGGAGCAGAAGCGAGGAGAACGGAACGGAGGAAACTGAGCTTGCGACTATAGACCACGGCATCCGCTTGTTTATGAGAGTGCCGATGCGCACCATCTGCTCAAAAAGACTTGTTGTTCTAAATGCGAACAGCGACCCGTGCTACCTTCCCATAGACGGGCCAGTTGGCACGGCGAAATCGACGATCGTATCTTACTTCGTTTCTACCCTCCTAACACGGTGAAAGGAAGCTCGTTGGCACTCTCTTCCCTGCCGTTCTAGCCTTGTTTCCCGTAGAAGGACCGCGCTTTATCCTGTCGATTAGTTGAAGGCGTCAGTACTTTCCCAAGATTAGAAACCCGCGGATCTCGCGAAGAATCCTTGGGAGACCTTAGGAATACTGACACGTAGAGTTCATCGTTGACCCCTCCTCTAGGTGGCCGGTAACACCCTCAGATCCAACGCCGTGGATCACGAAATCGGCAACAGGCGTCGCATTAATCAACGCCATCGAAGCCGTACAAGTAACTGAGCGCATTAAGTCGTCGAGTAGCGGAGCGTCGCGACTCTGCGGCGAGCTGCGCCTATCGCCAACTGTCCCCCCGTCTCAGGAAGGAAAACGACTCTGCGTCGGACAGGAGGTGTATGTACGCGTTCAGCTAGGAGTGGATGCACGGAAGAAGGGTGACGACAAGTGGGTAGCGTGCCACGCGCCTACGGCGTTCACCCTTTGGGGGGAAACAAAGAAGCCTCGAAACAGCAGGCCCGGCCAGGAAGGAGTTTTCACCAAGCGCCTCTCGCACAATGGCACAGTTAGGGTTACAAGCTTCTTGACGAGTTGCCAAGTCGCGTCGTCGACGGCGGCCTCGGTCCTCCTTTGTCGACGCCAGCTAGACGTCGCGCGACTCTTGATGATAGCTCCTGCGAACGACGAGGCTGGCGACGCTGGTGTCGGCGTCGACGGCACAAAGCTCGCCGTCTTTGCCGCGCTCTCGGCCCGCTACAACCGCCAGACGACCGCACGTCGACGTTTGATCCGCTGCCCAGAATTGAAACGGTGCCAATGAACCTACCGGCCGGGATTTCTGCGAAAGTCGCGAAAATCAAACCTACGGGGGATCGACCCCGCTCGGCTACTTACTTCTTGTTTCTCTGCGAGCACGGGGGAAAAACTTCGCCCAGGGCGATAAGAGATACGCTTCTCTGCTGGGGCGGTGGCGTGGTGGGGAAGGGGTGATACTAAAGACCCTTGACTTCAATCACGATCCAATACCACCCCCTTTTTCCCTCACGATTCATCAGCGAACATTTGTCTTCCAGCTACATTTAAGTACAGTAGTCTTCCTGATTACTTGACGCATATTCTTTCTTCTCTTAATGTTCTCGGTGGATTCACCTTTATCGACTATTTAACCTCTTTAAGGCCTTCGGAATTCTATATCCAAACCTGAGTCGACTGTCAAGCTGATATATTCTTAGCTATTGTTGTTACTAGTATGTTTGATGTGTTAGTTAACGTCTGATAATCATGTTTAACGTTGTTTGTTAAAAATACATATAATAATTTATTTATAAAATTGGATATGGGAAGGGTGAGAAAGATACATTTTCCGAGATTGCCAGGTCATGCACTTTTTTTTTAGTTGAAATACTAAGTATATTTTCATTAATGTAATATTGTAGCCGAATGGAGACTAATTTTTATAAAAATATAATCTACTTCTCGGTGGAACATTAAAACGCCTTTGACCGTCAGATCCGGTGACATTGTCACCTGGATCTTAGAATGATAGAAAGTAGGAAACAAACTACTTATAAAATAATGTTCATTATCACTTTTCGTTAGAATCTAATCGCCTGTGTTTCATAGGATTTTACTTTTGCAGTAGTTTAAGCAACACACGTTTCAATAAAACAAATTTTCTGCAAAATTATTTAGGAATAAAGTTATGAACCCTTTAACTTAAAAAACAGTGATTTTAAATCTTCCCTTGTATTCTATTCTCGTACAAATATTAAGCAGTTAATTTGCCTATCATCCACGTGCTTTCATAAAAAATTACAAAATCGTTACTTATATTTTAAGTCCCTACCCATCCGCACAGAGAATGCTCCTATAGCAGTAGTGAGTTATATTCGCAAAAGAAAGATGTTTCACAAGGTGCCTGAATCACAAAGCGCGATTTAAAAGTACCCCAAAGATATGTACCATACTAGTAGCTTTCTCAAGATAGAGCCATTCAAAAGTCATTAGGCTCTCCCATCGAAGTCTGTTCTACTGTCACGTAGAAAATAACGAGGCCCTTCCCCCGCGACGAACGGGACGCATGAGTTATTGAAATTTCACTTTAAGTCGAATTCGATTCCTTCCACGATAAAGTCGGGATCCCCTGGGAGAACGTGTTCGTTTGCTTTGTCGTGATACCGGATCGGCGCAAAAGGAACAAATTCAAAACGTTTACTCGCGCACGGAGCACACAGAGCATCGAATGAACATGTACATATGTGGCTGCACGTGGCAGAGGCAGAACAACGTGTACATGTTTACGTGAATGTACCTGCGGACAGATGCCGTGCTGGAAGACAAGCTTTCCGAAAGCTGTGCACGTACCGGCGAGCAGATAGAGGCGGCCCGTAGGTTGACTTGGCAATGATCGCCAGCTGGTGACTCCGACAACCATTAACGGACATGTGTCTCTATCTGGTTTCTGCGTCGAATTCCTGGGGCTTCTCACTTCTAACGCACCTCGGATTTCTTCATTATACACATATGTCTGTGGAACAGCTGGGGATAACCTCTTGTCGTAAATTTCAGTGAAAGCGGACAAACTGTATTCAAGATCATTCACTAAAAACTTTCGCTTGATTGGAAATTTCAATTTCACGATAGAGCAGAGCGAGAAAATCATATTGTAACTGGAAAAATGAGAGTAGAGGTTGCATTCATTGACTCGTACTACTGCAAGTAGTATAACTAAGGCGTCGGATATTCTCCTGTCCCCTCCACTTTTTTGTGAATTTGCTCGCTGCAGGGAGATAGCGGAGCTTCTAAATTTACGATAAAACGAACAATTTTATTTTATTGATGGATACGTGAAACTTTTATTACTAGGTTTTCGATTCCTGCGTGTAAATAATACGATACGGACAACCAATAGCGTGGCTAGTGGTTTTTATTGCTCCGCTCGTGTTACATCGACCAGAGAAAATTTAATGCTTCACCGATTAATCATGTCGAACGTATCATTCGGTATTTCGAATTGCCGCGGACATAGATTTTTCAAGATACGTGGCTTTTTGGGGGTTTGAAGCGTACTTTTGTAACCGGGGTGACGATTCGAGGAATGAGGTCGTATTTCCTCCCGGCAAAATTATTGTTATCGTGGTAACAATATCGCCGGCGCGTATATTGGCGGTTTAATGTTATGCGTTCGCAAATAACAGCGTGATTCATTTTAGCGGTCGAAGCCCACAGTGGTTTGTCAATGGCTCGATAGCGGCGTTGCCGCTCGGGCTGTTCAGGTCATTAAAACTTGATCCATCGAACTATTTGTTCGCTCGTACACGCTGCAATCCCGAAAGTCTCATTTTTCACGATATCGCCTCCCGGACGTGGCTCTCGTTCACATTTTTTATGCGGCCGCCCATGCATCATCGTAACGGCGAAAGCGAAGCGCGACAGATAATTCACGCGCTTTCCAGCTCCCTGCATGGACGTTAATAAAAAACCTAGACTTATTTTAATTAAAAACATTTCCCTATGCACCGTTCATAAATTCTACGATTCTTTTATCAATTCAATGAATTCGAGATGTACAAAATGGCTTGCGAAATGATTTTCGCAAACTTCCTTGCTTTATGCGAGATCCGCTGGAGATTAGACGAACGACTTTACTTTACGACTTAAACATTACGTCCATACGACGCAGCATTGAAAAGCTTAATCAACGTGATCCTGAATTTTGCTGAGCTCAACAAAGTAATAACCATTATTTCAACAGATTTGATTTACGAACCTATAAAATGTGTTTGGAATATTTTGCCACGTACTAAAATCGCTAAAAATCCTAAATTCATGTTTCTTCAAATCTCTGTAGGTATCTATACATGGATGTTATGGCTATTTCCAAAAAATGGGTGTTAACTCTTTTCCGAACCTAGTTCTCAATACCAACACTTTTTTTTATATAATAAGAATGGTTTATTAATGTATACATTCGAAGAAATGTGGCTTGCCTTTCTCACTGAAAAACGCACTTTTTGCAATCTCTTCGGCAACTTACGCTCGCGTTACGAGTCGAACATGCTCGATACCATTGGTGCATTCATTGTCATGCAAAATTGCGACCTTATGCTCGGTGTGGAGCAATTCGGCAGTCGGTTGGACACAATAGGCCGGACAGTCGGCATGGTACAAAATATGCAAATTCGGCGGACGTTGGGAACGGGTCGCCAAAAACAATAAACTCGAGCGATTGCATGTGTTCATACATCGATGGATCCATAAAAATATCCATGTGGACACGGTTCGTGCCTGCAGAGGTGAAGAGTTCGGTAAGAGACGAAGAGGACAGTGAAAACGCCGCATGGTGTGAATTGCTCCATTATTTAGCGATGATGAAACCGGCCACCCGTTACGTTTTTACAGAATTCCAGCTGATGGATTTACGAGAAGCCAAGAAATCTCTTTTCCCAATTTTCTGGTATATTAGCCTTTGTTGCGTGAAATGCGCTAAAATCTCGGTGTAATATAATTAATAAATGGAGAGTGAAGAATATGTGATAACAAGTGTAAATATGAACAGCCGTGTAGTTCGAGCCTGATTGTGTTTTGAATTTTTTAAACATTTATTGCACTTGCTTCATTGCTGTTGATAATTTTTATTCAGTGGTATGTGTTAATTAATTTCTAAGTATCTTCTGGCTGATGAAAGACTAACGGGAATGAGGTTTGCTCACATACCTAGTCCAATTGTTAATAATTAGCACACCATTCGTAATAAGGTATTAACTCAACATTTCGTGAAATTAATGCTGAAAGTTTTGTTTTTTCTTGAACCTCGATAGCTCTAATATTCTACGTGTATATACTTACACTTTTCTCAATTTTTAATTATTTCTGTGATTAGATATTTCAATAAATTTAGAGAAAACATCGAACTCGATTTTTCCACGATATTTTAAGTAGTTTCAGGTTACGAATTACAGTCAATGAGAACTATAATGTGATTTAAATAAATATACTCCACTTATTTCAGTAATTTTCTGCAGAGAACATTATCGTCAGTTGTACCACGGCTTACGGAACAGCTTGTACATATACCGTAACTCGTAACGACAGTTACATTACAATTTCCTAAACGCCGTATTCTTCGTTGGTCCGTGGCCTTTCGTTTGCACTAGCATTCCCAAAAGTGTTTGCTCGGGGCACGGTTCTTCCAGTTTTCACACTCTGCTCTAATACGTTCTAACTACTTGTACCTCGGCACGAGCTCTGCCGGACCAGTGTTTCCCAAACTTTTCTTTCAACGAACTGGCCACTCTGTAGCCACTGAGTAGACCATACGCGCCTGGAATTTCTGTTTGCATATAATGTACTTACGTAGGAGCGAGTTCAGCCTTTGCGAATGTGTTAAAATTAAAGGATATATTTTTGGTGTAGCCCATATAATTATGAAGTTTTCAACATTAAATATTCACACCTGGTTCGATAAATAATTACCTCATCTTTTAGACTTTATTTAGGATAATGTCCAGTGCGTAGAGAAATTGGGGATTTTATTTGAAAAATATTTTTATGAAAATTAAATATGCATATCACTTACAAATCACTTTCAGTTTAGGTACACACTAGTTTTCAGAAGTTTAATCTGATCATGTTTGTTGATGAAAGACGTTAACAACGAAGAATGTGGTTTTTTGATTTTGCTTTCCTGCCCGTTTTGGCGAATAATGTGTTATTCATACTTTAGGAACTTTAAGTCTTAACTCTTCATTTTTATAATTAAAAATCACTGTTAATCTGTACCCATACTTCCAATATCATAACTAACAATAAGAGCATTATTCTCGTTTTACCAAAATACTGTCGACTAATTCTAGTCAATCCATCTTTATACTTTCAACTCAAGGCAACAAAAATACCAGCAGTGAAATTTTCTCTGTAGTCTCAAAACTTCCAATTGATAGAAATTTGTTTATACCTATAAAAGAATAAAATTTTAAGGCAAAGCTGATACATTTTCAAGTAGAATAGCATGCGTCGACCAAATAAGAACCCCTTCCCCATTAAATTACATTACTTTTTCACCAAATAAAATCTACACCCCCGTCCTGACAAGAAAATGATTCTTTAACAACTCGAAGCTTTAAAACTCATGGAATATTCAAATAGGATATATTGAACAGGCGTTTACTCCACCCTGCCCCTGTTACAAGAGTGAAAAAGGGACCAAAGAGCAACGTAAAATATCGCAAGCAGAACAGCTCACGAACGCAAACAATTTGCCAACACGATCGCCTCGTCTTGCACACGCAGTAACGTATCGGAGATCCCTGTTTCCAATTCGGCGAATGTTTCCCTCGCAGCTGCAAATAGTATGACGAACGGGGAACAATCGACGGGAAGATGCGAGTGAATTGCAAGGAAAGGGCACAGTCTCTCGGCTACGCCGGGGTGAGAATAAAAATGGCTGGGATCAAGGAACGGGTAGAGGGAAGCGAATTGTTACCGCGTCCCGCGGGGCGATTTGACGGGTTTGTTCCTCCCCCTTTCTTCCCTCTTTTTTTTTGTCCGCCTTCTCACCGGCCATTTGCTGGCGTCGCTTGTAAATATGAGCGGTCCTTCATTCGGACAGAGAGCAATAGCCCTAACAACGTCTTCCTGCCGCTGTAGCCTTGCCCAAGGCCGTTCGACGACGGCAGTTTTCCTTCGTCTGGGGACTATACCGCCATTCCTTTCTTCGGGTATACCAGCCCGTGGAAAGTGAACCTCGTGGAAGGCACGGGAGGAACGACGTCGAAGGAAAGAGTGTACGAGCGAGCTGGGTGGATCGGACAGAGAAAGAGGGAAAGTGGAGGAACAGCGTCCCCCGACAATCAACGTCTATGGCGCCGCGCCATCGTTCTTCCCCTTCTACACGATGTCGTAAAAGATGCTTGTTACGAGCGGCGAACGGATAAAATAACGGATTGTAATAAGTTTTCGTTCAGCCGTCCGCGGATTGTAGGTCAACGGCATAGCCGACGGACGAGATGGGGCGCCATCGTAAACAATTGACAGCCGGAGGAGAGACTGAGGCCATGTCAAGTCGAGTGTCTTTATTGTCGGAATGATTTGTTTTAGTCCGTATGGATATTTTGGATGAAGTCTGTGGGAATGTTTCCATTTCGAATCGTCCATTAGCTTCATTTAGTAACTAAGGCCTTTATTCATCCTTGGACAGTGGCTAACTTGATCGCGGACTTTGTCCCCTTAATTAGATTCATTCAGGCAGCTTAGAATTAGCCCTTCGTTTCGGGCCTAAGAGATATTAAGGACTCCATGAACACTGTTTACCCCTTTTCACCCCCTTAGGGTTTGATTAGGGCAAAATCCTGAAATTGATTTTTAGTGACTTGTGTGGTTAACCTTTGTATGTGAAAACCAAGTTGATATCTAATTGAGCCTAAGTGCTATTAAGGAATCCGGAAAAATATGTTTTACCCCTTTTCACTCCCTTGCGGACGGAATTTCCAAAAATTCCAATTTCCAGTGAATGCAAACTATAGCATATTATGGAATTATCTTAAAAATAATATTTGATGAATAACATTCTATTACAGTGATACAAATAATGATATTCCATTGATAGGAAGTATGACAATATTCAGTTTACTGGAAACAGAAGCAAACGGTGGAAAAATAACAATTATTTCATGTTCCACCGCTTCATCATTCAAATTTGTCGGTGGACTTCCTGTTCAAAAACATTTCAATACATGACATTGCGTGACAGGGAACTTTCTGTCGAATAGTAGCAGTATATTTCACATGAAATCTATACGTCAATGCTTTAATAGCTAATATCAAATACCTATTATTTCATTGGCAATGTTGCTGAATAAAAATAGGCCAAAAGTGGCAATTTCGCGAGGATAGCAAGGCGTAAACATATTATAGAGGCAGTCGTACTTCGTGAGCCGGTATAAATTGCAGGGCTCACTTAGCCGGCCAAATTTATTCCAATCCCGTAATCCGCGCCTATTCATACAGATGCAAATAGGAGAAACGTATGCCAAATTCGTACGCATCCTTCTGGAAACGACACACCTCGTATACCAAGAAAGATAGGGTAGGTACATAGTACTCAACGCGAACAATGTTGGGAATGAATTAACGTGACCCCAGCTAAGAACAGAGTGGTCAGGGGTTGTGTGAAACGAGGGAAAATGAGAGGCAAGGAAGCAGGGAGGAAAGGGACAAGGATGGTCACTCTAGTATGAAGCATTGTAATGGTCCCTTTGGAAGCAAACCTTTGGGTTTTCGAACGTACAAGACCGTCAGGATGCGCAGTGCACACGTTGGTTCTGGTCACTGTGAATTATTAAATGTTGCAATTAAATGCTGTGGGGAAATTAACAGTGGTACTTTAATTTGCCAAGATGAAATATTGAGTCATCAAACGCTTCGTTACAATGACACATAAATAATGTGACAACGATTCCTGAGATATCTCTTTAACGACATTATAAACAGTGCTTAATATGTTGTTTGAACACCAGAAACACAATTCTGTTTCTTGTTTTCACGTATCAATTTAATCCTATGATTATTTCGAATGGATGTCAACAACTTCATCGTATTCGTTTATTTTCGACAATGGTAATTTGTAGTTTAAAATATTTCCAATAGACACGAGGAATTGTTTCAGTTTCGCAAGAACTTGACTAATATTTAAAATTTAAACATTAGTTGGAGTAAAATGTGCTTACTAGGCGTTTAAAACCTTAAGTACTTTGTTTTGAAGTGGAATCAACTGTAAAATATTCAGCCAGGAAAAGAACGAAATACACGGATTAAGGGGTTAGACTACCTTCGCCAGATCAAGAAATATCACATCTTGGGAAATTTATTTCTATATACAACTGATTCTTCAAATTCACAAAACTTTGACTTATTTTAATCCGCCATTAAAGAACAAAAATGTATACTCAATACAAGATGAATAACACTATAAACAATATTTCCAGTAGTATAACATACGCATTGTCCGACAAAATCCAAGCCTGACTTTCTGCCTTAAATTAACTTTGTCTGCTATCTGTTTAGTAAGTACCAAAGAGTATAAAACCCTTGAAACCGTACATTCCTGCTTCACTTCGAACAAGTTATATTTTAATAATTTAAGTCAATTAAACGTTCTGATATACTTCTAACAATTTACTCTTTGACACAAAGTCCCCAAATGATTGTTAACGAAAATTAGCCGGCCTAAAAATCAATGTTCCTCCCTGGAAATTTAAGATATTTCATTTGAGAGCCTTAATGCAGCAGCCTCTTCGAAGTACACAAACGTTTGATGTTAATTAATTCGGCGTGACGCGTCTAACGCAGATTTTCGCCCGTTACCCAATTAGGATGTATCGGCTTGCCGATTCAGATAAATTAAGTAACTACCCCGTGGGAGAATTAAGTTGGCAGCCAATCTGAGCGCTGCCAGTGGAAAGACGAACGGGTTTACGGGTGGCTGTAAGGCGCATTTCCATCGACACGCGGTAGGCGCAACCAAGATGTCTGGGGAAATGAAGCTATGCGGGTCGGAGCCGTTTCATCTTCCTGCAAATAATTTAATCCAGGCTAAGTACATATTTATGTCTGCACATAGACTGAGCGCGTAGGTAGGCAAGGGCTGGTGATACATAAGCCAGGTATCTGGTTTAAAGATACATGCCCGGTTGCGCAACGTTATATAACGGGACGCTGTGTGACGGTAGGCAGCTGCCATTAAAATTAATAAACGCAATTCTGAGAGGTTAATTGAAAAGTTTTAGTGCCGCGGAAAGGAAACGTTATTCCAGTATTAGGTGGGAAGATACATTACCCCCGCGGAGGCGGGCGGCCAACGGCACGCTCGGAATCATGCCCGTGTAATCGAACTTCTTTCTCGCTTAATACTCCCCGCGGCCGATCTCGCTGTCTTTATCGCGCCTTTCCTTTTCCCTTCGTGATATGCCCCGGCACGGGAGCGGTTGAAATTGAACGCGACAGCGCATCCAGGATGCCTCTGAATATCCGAGGAGGCTCCTTCAGGATTTCCCGGGCACGGTATTTAATTTGGTCGACGTAAGGAGAGGCGGTGAGGAACGGTGCAAGAGAAGAAAGAGGGGGAGAGAGAGGCGAGGTGCGGCAAAAAGTTGGAAAGATCTGCACAAGAGGGAAAAGGAAGAATAAAAGGGTGGCGCACGGGAAGAGGGGAACGGCGAGAAAGAATAGGAAGGAAGAAAAAGGGTGTGCAGGGAGCGAGACGGGGAGGCCTCGGCAGCTTGGACCTTGGGGAATCTTAATAACTTCGTGGCTCAGCTATTTTTATATTTCTCCTCTCCGTGACATTAAAAATCCTCGACTAAACTTTTAACATACATTTAAGTTAAAGCTCCGTGCCTCGGTAGACCTAACGTCGCTCGCTCCACGCTGTCTCTTGAATAAAAATCACCCTCAATGCGCACTTTACCTTAGTGCCGAGCTCCTTGGAAAGTGACTGTGCAGAAATAAAGCAAAGGAAGGGGGCATAAGGGGGAAGAAGAGAAAGGCAGAATTGCGTAGATAGTAGCATATTAGAGTATCTTTTTGGGCGCGCAGGATGTACTTACCGTGGATGTCTTCTTTTTATAATGGCAATCCCTAAGTGAAACCGTTCTGGATCAGAATATGAAAGAGCTAGGTGGCTTTTACTAAAATATTTGTTAAACTAACGCGGTAATAATGGTAACAATAATATGTACATTTATATAAACATTTAGTTTCTAGACTCTCTATAATTGGAAAAATAAAAATAATCGTACACACAAGTATGACTTAAAACTATCTGACTTTATCCTTAAATAATTCAGATACATTGATAATCGAAAATTTCTTCCGAAATTATATTGATAAAATCTTGAAGGAAGCAGGGCTTCTACCAGTACATCACTGATATTTTTACCTTGTACGTATTTACCTGCTCCATTCTACCTTCTACTTAATTATTTAAAGGAATTAATTATTTCGATCATTTCTGAACATTTTGTTGCCTCACTTGTCAGCTTGACATCTATGAAATATTGTTTTGTTTGAGTTTAAAGATTTAATGTTAAGTCTATGGAATTATTTATATCCAAAGAGTGCCCTGCGACTGTTATACATATTATCGTCGAAGGAAATGTAACGATACACTTTTATCGGAATAGTCAGATAACAATATTTTCAAAAATAAATTCAAAGATCTCTACTTTCAGTTTCCCTACATAGAAGACAGTATCAATAAGTACTTCAAAATCAAATCAACAAATGTATTTTTCGGAATTCAAAACAGAAATAGGTACTATAGTAAAACACATTTCGGGACAATATTGAAGTTTTTAATCATTTTTAGACGTCCTCCAATTTCAAGGATTTTCCTTTACAATATTTAATTTGCCACTGATAGAACTAGTATGTATATACAGTATTTTTCATTTGATATGTATATTGTGTTTTGTTTGTTTGAAGTCTAATGAGAAGAACGATAGGTAATTAACTCGGTGTATAATGCAGTCGTTATTGAAATGTAAACTTCCTTAATTGGCGTACATACGAATAACGATAGTCAAATAGGCATAATTTACAAGAGATATACCTCATTCTTGCCAAGTTCGCTACTTGCTCAATATTAGTCAGGTTTATTATGCGCGTATACTAAACGTGACTTTCAAATCATGGTTTGAAATATGTATCTGGTATTTCCAACCAGGAATCAGTTACTTGACTCATATAAAACACTGAATCAACTTTAAAAATTGAAATTTCTTCTTTCCATTAGCTGTGCCAGAATATCCCTTCCCTACTAATATATAAAAGTGAAACGTTGTCTGTTTGTTTGTTTGTTCTTCTTTCACGCTTACACGAGTGTACGGATTTCAATGAAATTTTGAATATACGTTACATACGTCCTACATTAGATTATAGGCTTATTTATTTGGGAAATATCATAAACAATTCAATCAAATCAGTTACGTTGCGTCTCTACAAGAAGAAACACTATGTCCTATAATAAATTGCTTATCCTTAGGATATGTTACATACAATTTGTATATACGACGAAGAGGATTTAATTCTTCGACAGAACATGTTGTTAACCATTTTTCGACTATCACACGTGTATATGATATAAGCTTCTCGATTATTCATTGAACGAACTGGTGAGTCTATTCTCGTCGTGTGTCGGTCAAAGGTGGTTCTCAAAGGCTGTCAATCTTTGATCGGCCTTCCGTTTCCGCAGGAATCCAGTTCTGGAACGAAGTTTTCAAGCAGAGCAGCACAAGCTATACGATGCTACATTGAGCCAGTTTTACGCATGCCAATACAAATCAAAACGTTTGGCATCCCTTTGGTCTTGAAGTGACTTCTTTTCTTTGACGATCTTGACGTAACTAAATTCGTGAACCGTGAATATTTACGTTTACACGTTCATACTTACGTAATTTCAAATATTCATATCAATCAGTAGGATACTCTCTAGTAATTTTTTAATTCGTCTATAAAGTAGATCTTGAAGAAAAAGCACGAAGCTCACTATAGTTTTCAAAGTATTCTGACATTTGCTTACTTTCGGGTCAAGCCATATTTCTTCTAGTTTTCTTGTTTATTTATTTCGGTATACATCAGATTTCTTCTCCGGTTTAATATTCTTCAGGTTGTGTTTCTTCCCTAGCGAAAGCACCATCGCCATTTTCGAATCACTTTGCATGTTCCAGTCAGTTTCGCGACGCAATGTGCATCATTGACCGTCTTCTAACTCTTAGCTATTGCTGCACGTATCGTTGCTAGCTTCTCAAGCATTTGGCCGCGTCGCAAAGGTCGATGGAGGAGAATACCACGGAGTGGGTTCATCGTTCCGTACCATGCGATCACTTCACTTATGCGCACTCGACGGCCTTATGGACCGAGACTTCGTGATCGCGGAAGCGACGAAGCTCCTTCCTCTTCTCCTTCTTCTTCTTCTCCTCCGCGAGAACCTTAATCTTTTCTGACACCATTCGAGATACAGATCGTTTCTCTACCATTCACGGAAAGGATCGAACCGAGTGTCTCTTTCGCGAAAGGCACTGCTGAAGGCAACGCTCAAAGCGTGTTCAAAGTAGCAATGTTTTACATCACGTTGGAAAAATGAACATGTAGGCTGAAAGTATGATAAGACCATCATTGAGACTTTTAAAACATATTATTTATTTAGTTTAGGAAAATCTTAATTAACATCTTTACTGTGAAAATTCGATATTTCATTATGGTAGTAATACTATGGAAATTCTATATTTTAATTAAAAAATTAAATTGATGAGAAATAAATTATTTCTATTAAGGTGTTTCCCTACCTTCACGGACGAAAAATTTTGCGAAATTTGGGAATTCTTTAAAACAAAACTATTCAATGTATTTATTTCCAGCTTTGTGGCTTTATTTGTCAATCTTTAGAGAATTCCCCTAAATAAAGCCATTTACACAATCCAGTAATCACAAATATTCGCATTAAATTCTCTCGTCAAATTTTCAATAAAGCATACCATGCATTCAATTCATTATTATACCTAGGTACATAATGTGCACTAAACGTATGCAAGACTTACCTTCTTCCTTCTTCACAGCGGCATTTTCTATTAAATCCCACACTGGTGTTCTTCCATTTCGAGACACCCTGTACAAATTCGCCTCGCGTAGCACGTAGATTTAATAGTCTACTTTGGAAATCGCGTTCCCGTGAACGGCGATTTATCCGCGATACCCAGATAAGCGGGTACACGGGTGAACACGCGCGGAGAATACCTCTTAGGCATCGATATTCAAAAAAACGGGAATCCCTCTGATACAAGGCTCGCGATACCCAACATTGACGATAAATGCCGATACTCCGAGGATGAAACATCAACCTTTGCCGCGCTGGTAGCTAGGTGGCGTCGGGGCTGCGGTTATTTGCATATTTCAATTTCCTCTGCGCAACACCGAGGGTGTTGTCGACGTGCGGCTGAAACACACCCTCACAGACGCGTCCACGCCTACACGCATAGTTTCTCGTTTATACGTTTTGTAAGTATACCGTGCTGGTTCACGTGAATGCATGGAGGATACGTCTGTGTGCGCCGAAGTTCGTGCAAGTCTGCGCGGAGAAAATGTCAATGTCGGGGGCAAACATTGCTCGTTGGATGCTGCGATGTGAATATACGGGGTGGCACGGCAATTATTGAAACGCGGGCGACTCGTTCCCTCGTGACAATGACAAATCTGATTTGGCCGAGTATTAAATAGTTGATGCTAGAAGTTTTAGTTACAAACAAATGATGCAAAGTAAAATGAAGTGTTACATTTTAAACATAGAAATTGATTTTATCGTTATTGCACATTCTCCGATATTCGCAATGATTCACTTAAAGTCCAACAGTCTTCCAAGTATTTGATCAAGAAGAAAGCTGTGTTTCTATATTACACGTCATTCTCAACCTATGTTCATACACATTCCAAGAAAGAAACTTCTTCCATGCGTTTAATACATAATATCCAGGATTGGATTGAAAATTTTCTGATACTGTCTCCTTTTCCGCAATGAAACGCGAAAAGCTTGATCCTCGGTAATCGACATTCCCTCCTGCACTACATATCACCAAAAAAGAGATTGCAATCACTCAGAAACTTCTCCTCCCTTCGACTCGAGGAGAAGAATGAAATAAAAATTAAATCGCAGACACCTGGGTGCGGTAGTATGCAGTTCAGTCGCTCCACCCTGTATGTTTGGGTTCCGCTGTTCTTTCCGAGATAGCGGCGCTCGCCTGTGCGCCAGCGAGCTTGCATAAGTGTATACGTGTCGGGGCGCTATCGCTTGGGAACGTTTCTCGTTCCGGCTCGGCTATATTACCTGCGTCCTATTATAAAAGTCATTTCGCAGGACACTCTTCCCTGTCCATTGTACCGGAGCATTTCAATTTTCACCCAAGATGCAAATTCCTTGCCTGCGCGATTCTCGCGGAACGAACCGCCGCGCCGAGGCGGCGGCGTCAAGACGCCGGAGGGTCTAATGTGTAGGTGCGGCGAACAGGTCTATCGCAGCCTCATTTCGTTTCAATTCATTAGGGAGACCGTAAAATTCTAATTCTCGACTTGCCTACTGCTCGCTCGACACCGTTTCGCTTGGCGGGAACCACCCTTCCTCGAGTCGTTGGCCCAAAAACTTTTCGCCCCTCCCCCACCGCCCTGCACGCGTTAACCAGCAATCTATTCGAATCCTGTTAAGGCACAGCGCGGGATGGGTATTACATTAAACGGATAAGCGACACTGACTTTAACTTCTTCGTGGAATAATTGTTTTCTGCAGTCTTGAATTTTGTTTGTGAGACTTGAGTAAGAAAATTATAAGAAAATTAATGTTGGTGCAGTTATTTTGCATTTTTCAAATTGTTACATTCACAATTGCTTATATGAGATGGCTGCTACCTTTTTGGGAAGTATTGGAGTGTCAGGTTTACGTAGTAAAAGGGTTATATCCAGAGATGGATTTAAGGGAGGCTGACCTAGAACGTCCAAAACAACATGCTTCTTTGGAAATTTTTTCAAGAAAAACAGACAAACTATTATTATTAAACAATAGTATATTGGAAAGGGTATTTACGGATATTTCAGTATATTTTATGGTAAAATGTATTGAATGGTTTGTGAAAAGGTGTGTGATTAAAAATTAATAAAAACATTCAAAAGTCGATATCAGCGTGGCTCAACTATCATAAATTCAAAATTTATTTCTATGCTGTAATTGAGTTTTCGTTACTAATTTAGCAAACTCTAAAAATAATATAAGTTTAATGAACATATAACACCCGCCAAATTCGAATATGAACTTTTGCCCCACTGCATTGTGCAAACTTTTGCCCCCACAGCTACTTTTACATTGTTTAATCAATCCTGTTATCTGTAAGAAGAATTGAAAACTTCTATTGGCACTTTTGAATAGAAGAATTTCAGTTCTTTCAGACGACGTATGAATTAAAATATTTCGGAACTAATGAATTCAGTACTTAGCGCATAATACGATAACAAGACGAAGCACAGCTAATACATCAAATCGACACATGTAAACTCCAATCTCCATATAACTTTACGTATACATATATTCTAAATAAATAATTTTCGATTTCGATCGGATAATTCGCGAGGCCCGCGTGAATTTACGATATTAAGTCTGACCTTAATAGATATCTCCTTAAATATTTCCAATGCTATCTTCGCATAAACTCCGATATAGGATTAAACGTCCCACGATATTTGCAATTTAATAAGAGCGGGAGTCGCTGTAACACGTGGTATCTTTATTACGGTGTAATATACCGCGTGCCTTTCAATTTTCACGACTGCGTGGCACGCGGCGGAGAATCTATATACAGAGGTACGTAGACATCTAAGAATGCCAGGGATATAAGTGGTTTGTAGAAGACGGATGAAGGAGTGGAAGGAAAGCCAAGAAAAGGATCCGAAACTTTTTCCTTAATAAATACATGCGACACACAAACGGATTATATTCCGTCCTCGGCTCGCCCCGAGTCCGCTGGAACGAAGTGGACTCGAGAAGTGGTCTCTCGAGGGATATAGGCGCGCGTAGGCGTCGGCGGTTGTCCATTGAAAGGGGGGAGGGGAGAGGGAGAGAGGGACGGAGGCAGGACAACGACGTCAAAAAGAGGGAGAGAGAGATCTCGTTGTATCGATCGGCGTCATAAAATCCATTTTATGACTTGGACGCTGTCCAGTGACTGGTGTATTAGCCGTCGCATTGCCTCGCAAATAAAACGCTCTTCTACTCCTGAACCCCCTTTAACCACCTCGCCGCGTCCCCGTCGACGTCGGACGGTCGTCAGACGCCATCAACTTTCGTCTGTATCCCGTGTCTCTCTCTATCGTTTCTCTCTTTCTCTGTCTATTCGTACATATATGTCTATCTGTTTTGCCTTTCGTTCGTCCTCAATGCACATCGGTAAGTTTATATGCAAAAACTACGTAGCCGAGCGGTCCTCTTCATGGTCTCGTACCCCCTGGCGCTATATCTCTCGCGAAAATAGTCGAATAACGTGGAAGTGTGTCCTGATTATCTACGTTTACATTGCTTGAATAAATTTTGACGCCAGATCGCATTCAGGTAAAAAGGTGACTTTAGAACTGGCCGAACTTTGGACTCCTCGATGTGTGTCCACACGCGAATGAGGATTCCCAAGAATTTAATTCTTCCATTAAATCGCTGGCCTGCACATAGTACCTAAACCTTGTTTTACACGGGCATGTTTCATATCGTTTTCAATCAGCTTGTTCAAAGGACCGCGAATCAGCGCTGCTCGAGGGACGTAAGCTACAGTCAAGATGGTCGCTCCGCGAATCGATTACACACGCCAAGGACCAGAGAGGCACGAGCGGCCCCCCTTATAGCCAGGAATAATTAATTCTAATTGAAATAATATGATTTTCAAGGAGGAAATAATGTATCGTCAAAATAAGGAAGTTGCGCCACACTTACAATATAGAACGCTGCTTCTTGCCGCTAGTATACAATGACTTGGCACGCTTTACGTAATCAAGGGTATAATTAAACTACTAAATTCGCAACGCTGTCCGGCCATGTTTTCGATAACAGCTCGTGCCGTCGGCTCGAATTGAATTAGCTGACGTTTCAACATGGTATCTATTAGTGACGGATTTGACAGGGTGGCTGATGAGCAGTTGTCATCTAGGCCCTTGCACAAAAGGCACCCACAGGGCCCCATGACGAAAAAGAATTATGATTAGGTATAGGTATTCTACCACTACATTTTTTTCGTACTACTACACTTAGCACGTTTTTAATAAACTACCTCTTTATTTTCTCGAAAAATGGGCCGCTGTCCAGAAGTCCCCCTAGGACCCAATCTTAAAAAATAAAAATACGATTTTAAGCAAACATTATATATTTTTCTGCACTACTATACTTGGTTTTTCGTAAACTACCTCTTCACCCCCCCCCCCCCCCCACCCCAAATGGGCCCCTCAGAACGTTTGTCACCGGGCCTTTTTCCTTAAATCCGCGACTGGTATCTATGAAGACCCCGCTACGATTTTGAGCACACTTCCTTGGAGACGTTCCTCATAGTTCCCCGTAAGGTGACTATAGATAAACTCGATGACAAGGCACCCCATTATCTCGAGTCAATAAATTGTTCTACCCTGCCAGCGGCAAGTGCAACCGCTTGATCTGCAATTTGCACGAGCCTGCGCTACTCGTCGCGCGCTGTCAAGCTAATCGTAAGCCTTATCGTAATTGCAGATGCGACAGCAATATCCGTAAACGCCTCTCAACCGGGGTGAGAAGAAGATGGCGCGGTTAGCCTAGGCCGCCGTTGTTTCGTCACAGCCGTGAATCACGTATCCCTGCAAGCGACGCGAGAACTCGATGGAGTAGTACTGTTCACGATACTCGGAATGGCAACGATAAAAACGCGGCCGTTATTCTTTATTATACTTTAACCTGTATACCGTCTCCCTAAATTAGAGTACTGCTTCACTTCTCTGACACCTTGCAAAGATAACATGTGGCCTTTCCTTTTTAAACTCCCACTCGTCCCGCTCTCTCTTATCTTCGCTACAACGTTTTAATGTCCCCTGAACTCGCACTTAACATTCTTCTCCTTGTATCTGTCTTAAATAACTTCGGGGGGAATATTATAAATTTTCGAAATTGTAGCGCGGCGAGATAAGAGGGGAAGCTAAATGAGCTCGCATTAGCGCAGCGGTTCCTCGCGATTTCTTCGCGCAAGCCCACCCGAAACCAAGGGCCATGGTGATTGATAAAGCGATCCTGTCTAGCGATAGCCCACAGTCGAGGGGCTTGAAATTCAGAACCTTATTGCGCGCCGAACGCAACCGTGTAATTTCTACCGTAAAATTCTATGCGACGTTCGTACGTGCGTGTAACGGGGAATCGTGTGGCTATCGCGAGCTGCACGCAAGATACTCCGTTTCGCTTGCCTACGTCTGTTCGCGAGCGCGGGGAATATGACTGGAGGGAATGGCGCAAGACCTGTTTATTTTGTCGCGAAAAAGTCTCAATTATTTTAAGTCGTTCCTGACAGGCGTCCCTGATTAATATCTTTTCGACGTTTTAATACGGTTTGCGCTTCAACCTGATTCCTCAGAATGCTTCTAGGATCTGGCAAGGGTGGAAGTTGGCAGTAACAGCTCGGGCTTTCGGATCCAAATGTATTTGAAGGAAGCCAAAAAAGTAGTGCCAAATAGACAAATACACTGCGATATGAAAATTAAACGGGTAAAAAGTGTGTCATCGAAACTGGGCCGATGTATGCTTCCCCCTTACCCTGGGGAAAAATTCAATCTAGTCGATAGGTTTTTACATTTACGGCCGTATAATTACGATCGGATCCGATCAGGCGCGAATCAAATGTGCAGGGAAACGCTGGCCTTAATGAGGAAGCGAGTGTCACGCCCAAAGTAGATCCCACGAAAGTAGATTTAGGGGGTGGTATCCCCGGCCCGCGATTCGTGTATGCCAGTCGACGTTATCTGTAGATTTAATTCGGCCGAAAGGCGGAGCGGGAGCGCTGGGAAGCGCGAGGGTGGAAGAAAGGTCGTCCTTGTTCTTGATACGCCACGGAAGCTAATTCGCCTTGAAGCCCCGCAGGGCGTACGATTCACGAAGTTTTCTATTCCCGGTGGATATCAGCCGTGGAGAATAAGAGTGTCATGCAACCTGTCCCAATGCAATTAAGATAAGCACCGACGATGTTTATAAATATTTCGGTCTACTCCCATTTTCCAGGGGCGGGCCAGGGTCGCGGGAGCATATCTAACAGCGAATACTTGGCGTGACCGCCCGCAGGCGACGATCCCTTGGAAACTTTCGAATTCACCGTCGCCCAGCCCGGCTCTCATCCTTCTCTACCGCCGTCTCCCTTTTTCTGTTCCACCCTCGGCGAGAGCTTTTATGTGGGTTAGTTTGGGTTAAGTTGGACGTCCTACGTGCGAATGGGATGCGCCAAGGCGCTAGGAGATAACCAATGGGGATCTGGACGCGTACGACGTATCGTATGAAAAATTACAAGAGCGCAGCAAGCGTACATATTTGTCCTCCTTATGGTACCCTCCTTCGCTCCTTCTTGCTACCCACTACGCTTCTTGTTTCCTACGTCCACGGCTGACTCTGTCTCCCTTCTCATCCTCTCTTTCGCCCCGACCACCAAACTCACCCGCTAAAAAATTGTTGCCGCCGTGACTCCACCTGCTATCGCGGTGAAATTGCGTCCTCTCGAAGTTGCCGTGAGATTAAAATGTCTCGAGCTTCACGGTGCGGCACCGTGGAACGACAACAGCGACGAGCGATTTGAATTTCGCATGCTCGAACGATGTGGCGCCCACGCTCAATCTGGCATCGGGGCTGTTTATTTCTTAGGATATTATACCGATAGAACTCTTCGGGGAAAAATTTCTGTGATACTTGCGTGGTTCGTTCATCAATTTACACTAATATGCGAATGACATATAATTTATTTAATTTGATCAAAAATGCACTAAAAGCTAAAAAATTATTCTCTTCTTGTACTACAACTACGTTGGTTATACATATGTCACTTTAAATAAAATCATGGAGCAGTATACTTCGTAACAGGATATGAATCAATTTAATACAGTATTGAAAATGTAGTGTACCCAAATTTACCGATTTTGAAAGCTAAGTTATTGTACAATCATGACCAAAATAACTACAGTTTTCGAAATGGTGAAACCTAACAATTTGTAAACATATCTTGTATTATTTGACCTATAGTAATATTATCACCAACGTGAAGGAATACTAGCGCGCAAGTAGAAATAGCGAGCAGTAGTCAGACACTCCAGCCAAAACGTTTGCATAGCTGAAGATTTTTCAAAATCTATTATGTACTTTGAAAACCGCAACCAAGCTCTCACTAAAGTTAAATTAACGTAAAATATAAAATTTAAGCTTGTGAATCAAGTGAATGTTATAAGAAAAAACTTGTTAACAACTCCTTTAAAAATAAGACTTTTCCAAATAGTTAGGTCGAGAAGTTGTAAAAACACATTTTTTTTATTCAGAATGGAAAAGTAAACCGCTTGTAAGTGGGTGTATAAAATTACTACGCTTCAACGTACAAGTAACACTTAACAGATTTCGCATCCGCAGTAGCCACGGTTATAGACAGATCAAGGCTATCGGGCAGTCGTGATACTATCGCGTCGTAAATACTACGCGATCTAAGACCGAGTTCTGTCCACGAGTTCTGGCAGCGCGCGTGCTTGCTTACATCCATCTCGGTGTGTTGAGATAGTCAAATGACGATCAGATAGAACGAAGAGGCCCTTTGAATAAATCCCCAGGCCGATAGGAAGGCGGTCTCAGGAGGTTTGCTCGACAGTGCGATAGCCGATAATGGCCTGGTTCAGGCACCGTCCAATTCTAGGGTTAATTACCATCGTTTTAACCCGCTATGCCAAGTCGTTTCAGAAAATTAATTTTACGACGATGGGGATGTCGATACTTGCGCTGCTTCAAACGGTTTTCAAAGCGAACCACAAGTAAACGATTCGATTAACATGTTACGTTCGGGGGAGGTGAAACTTCAACGTTTAATCAATGCTTCAAACGGATCTAATTGAGAAGTTCTACGTGGCCGATACAGTTCCGTGCATCGATACTACTGTCTAAAAATTATTACCAAGCGGAGGATTACGGAGGAACCATATGGGAAACGTAGATACACATACAGCACACATGTGTAACGTTTCTGCAGGATGTCCGCCTCGTAAAACAGTGAATTGTGACTAATATACGGTTATTTATATCAATTACGAAGTACCAGGCTGAATCTAACTAGCGCAGAGCTCGCGTGAGTGCAACGTTGGGGGTGTGGGAAGCTATTTTCCGTCACTACATCAACATCATCATCCGACAGAGATGATAGCGTAGGAGAGAAATGTGAGCTGCATAACTCGCGGCACTATTCGTCGACCTATTCATCTGTTAAAGCTCTATGGTTAACGATCAGGCGCGTTTTAAAATTCGATAAATCGTCGAGGTCCTCGTCCCTTTCTTCCCACCGAATTCAACGCCCTCAACGTTATTTATCGTCTTTAGTGGGGGATTAGCTTCCGAGAGGCGGCCAAATATTTTCTGTATGGAAACGTCACGTTCGTTTCAGCGCGTGAAACTGAAAGTTCAAAGAATTCGATCGGCTTTGGAAGTAACTGCGTGCGGTATAGACGTTCCCGTGAGGCGTACTTGTCGACTCCTATCGCCCCAGACTGCGACGCGTTGTAAAAATTATAATGCAAAAGTTCATAATTGTGCAGCGAAAAGTTTCAATCGTTTACAACTAATTATCGTGACACATTCACTCTGGTCACGTTAATGCTTCAAGGCGGTGAGCATACGTGTGCAGCTGGTGCCGAGGGTACACTCGACTGGGTTTTAGATAAAACTTCTATAAAGATTTCATTTTGCCCAGGATTTATATGTACGAAACTCTTTTATCGCGAGCTTGATTACGATAATAATCACCGTACCCTTTCTGAATGTATCTTCGACGTGAATTTACGCGAACATTTCGTGCAAACGTTCTTATAGACTTCTTTTTCGCTGTGCCAGGGTACGAAATAAATGTTTCCACCAAACGTCGGGGGCCTGCAGGATTCGTCAGGATCTATGAAAAATGGTTTCATGAATATGGGGTTAAAAATCGTTCGTTGTAACACGTTCTCGGGAATCAAATGTTATCTGTTCCCGTAGCAAATGTTTTAGACACAGTTACCCCGAAAAGTATCCGCCCACCCTATATGTAACATATTTTACATAATTATTAAGTCGACATGAAAATAACAACTCGAAATTCTAATTCACATTAATATAAAAAAAATGCTAATTGAAAAATTAGGAATTATCAACAGATAATTCTCGCTTCTTGCGATTAACCACTTCCGTTTCTGTTTTTTGTTTCAGGCTGTGCATTTCTCACCTACTACAGTCGTGACAGCGCAGTCAGCGCCCAGAACGCTCTGCATGAGAAGCGGACTTTACCAGGGGTAAGTGTTTTCACATTTAGCGTGCAATTTACCTAGTTTCGCACTTCTTATATTTCAACGGGCCTGACTTGCTTTATGTGGGCCACGTCGCCGCTAGAACGTTATCTAAAGCCCTCGTTATGAGTACCCCTGTTACTCGCCGGTAATACATCTGGCGCATAAATCAACCCATAAAAATTAGCTGTAAAATTCACCAAATGTCTTTTAACCGAAAACCATTGGAAACGCTCCAAACCAGCGGATCTTGCAAAATGGTGATTTGTCCGGTCTGATTTTACGCGGCAGTTCATCGAATGCCCATCGAACGTTCCGCGGAATCGAAACCTCCCTTAATTCTCTTGCAGTGCAATTTCGCGTAAAAAGAGGCGAAAGCTGCGCTAACTCCAACAGATACTTATCGCTGCCGGAGCCGTATGGCGCTTTCCAGACTAATTCTGGCGACTCACCCCTGCGATCCGGAATATTAAAATGGCCCAACGTGACAAGTTAATCTCTTAACGCCGAAAGGGTAGTTAGGGAGGGACTGGAAGGTCGATGGTAAGGGTTCAAAAGGAGAGAGGGAAGTCTAGGGGAAGGGGCGACTCGCTGAATCCGCGATGTATCATCAGACTTTCTGTGCCTCCTACAAATGGCAGGGCTGGCTACGCGTATTCTTATAATCGGGTAGCTCGAGGATTTTGCATCCCTTTTTTACAGAGAACGGCCAGATAACATGTTTCCTTACGCATTTCCATTTATCTCATTCTTATATGTAGCGATGCTCAATTTTTCAATTGGTATTGTAACAAGAGAAGAAGAAGCATCTTATTCAATTATTCTTTATAGATTTATTATTAAAATGGGGTAAATGAGTATTTCATGAAATATCTCTGCAATAACTACTCGATATTTGTTGAAACTCTATACTGCCTTTGCATCTCTCGATCCTCGCAGCTGTCCATTAATCAGACACGTCCATTACAGACGTAGGAACTAATCAGATGATTTTGGAGGGACGGCTGTTTCAAGCGTTTCTAGGCAACTTGGCTGGCAGCGGTATTTCCGAAATAAATCGTCTACTTTGTGGAACGTTTTCAAACCAAATGGACCATAGTTCTCGGAAAATTTTCCATCGATCGTAGCCCTCAGGGGCTGAAGAGCAAGAGCGCCGGCACTGAACGCTGCTTAACTGCCAGAGCAGTGCCAACACGCCCCTCCCCATTATCCGAGTTACCCCTTGGAAGTCCGTAGCGAGTACTGGCGTTATGTTTCGTTAATCTATCCCCGAAACAACGCAGCTACGGTCTTGGCACTGCTGCCAGCGGAAATCGTTTTAAATGTTATGCCGAGAGATGTGCCGGGGGCCTGGTTGAGTTATGACTTTATGAAGAGGCAGACGCACATACGCGGGCACAGACGCACTTTCCCCGTGCGTACACCAGCGTTCCGCGTTCTGGCCAAATACGAAAAAAATCCCTTCATTCGCTTCGAGCGTTCCCGCGTGCGCTCGTCAACGGGTCCGTTTCGAGATTTTTGACATTTTTATGCTGCCCCGTCAAAGGAAGACACTTTATTCCGGTTTATCTCCATGGCTTGAACCGCTGCGAGCCATACAAGAAATTAAAACCAAATTCAATTTAAATTTAAACCGAGATATCCTCTGCTATGTCGCGTATTCCTTTTACAAGCAAGCCAAGTTGCTGGGAAATTCTAACTCTTCTGTAGAACCTGCCCTGGTTTGTAAAGAGGTTACACACAAGTGTCAAATCTTTTTGACCTATTTTTAATACTCTGTCGGTGAAGCCACTTCTACAGGAACGTCAGACACTTTTTTACTTCAACTAATTCTTTACACAAGATGAGATATAAATAAAATGATTTAAACATTGATTTCGTGGATTCTGATGCTCCTGATCAGCCTGTGCAATGATGGTATCGTATACTTTCTTATTCATTAAAAATGGGGTGGGGACCACTGAAAGCCATACGAAAGGAAGTCCGTTAGATTTGCGAGACACTCGAAGGTGACCACAGTTTGACAAAGCTGACCTCGTACTTGTCGTCTTCAAGACACGCGCGAGAAAGTTTCTTTGCGACGGCACCACGGAATGCGCAGCAACGAACCGTTACGGAGAAACGAACACGTCGACTATGTGGTTGTGGGGTGGTCGGCATGAAAGTGCGAATGAGTATAAATGGTGAGAATCTGGACGCGTGGAGAAGCAGTTTAAATAGAGAGGTTGGGGCTGTCGAGTGCGTAGAATCCTTTATTGAATAAACTGTTGCTGTTAATTATTGCAACTCTCGTTATACCTGCACTCTGACTAAACAGAGCATCACATGGATATTATAAGAGTTTCAAGTACATTGTATTTAAGTTGAAAGTGTGCATACTTTTGCTTTCACCGAACAATAAGCATTTTTTACGGTCAAAATATGAGTGAGCTTTTTTTAAACGATTTTATATTAACTTCACTCCTCTGTATGTTTGTTTGTTTGTAACTTGTATGTTTGGTTCAAATCTTGTAACTTAATTTTAACCTACTTCTCCCAATCCAATAGACTTGAAACTTTGCAGGCGTGCGTAGTTATGATGACAATAGAAAATTTAAAAAAAAACTCACGACGGTGTGAAAAAATTGCATCCCCTAAAATTTTGACTCATAACCATAAATACAATCGACTTGAAATCAGCCTCTCGTGTTTAATCATCAAATCTTGAAGCGAAACCATTGAAACAATCAAAATATAAATATAAATCAGCCTCTGGCAGTTATTTAACTTTTAAGTCGCCGTTGCACGAGCTTACTGAATATTCTCTTCAAACTCTATGCATGTATCCAGTGACGCGTCAGAAGTTTGAAGAGTTAGCCGATGCCAGTGGCTCCTCGACCCGCATTTAGGATGTTGGTCATTTGCTGATTGACTGGGCCGAGTTGTAATATCCGAACACACCTGAGACCATAACTTGAGCAAGCAACGGACCCTTCATAAACAGGGATCGCAAGCTGAACGCTCCCGCTGTGCAAGCAATAACAATGCCCGTGGCTAGCCGGCTATACTTAGCCCATGCTTACTGCGGAAACGACCATTGGACGTGCGCATGCGCTTGTTCACTCTCACACGAAAGCCCGAAAGAAAGTATTGGGTATCCCACTTCCGGCCGTTATCGCGATAGTTCCCGCGGACCTTGTTGTGGCGTGCGAGTCTCGCGGGCAGCAGACTTCTTTGACGGATCGTAGAAGCTATTTGATTACGCCGAAAGCCATTTTTCGTTGGCAACTTAATCTTAACGGGCGCATTTGTCTTACGCGCAACTTGGCGCCCGGGCGTGACTTATAATATTTGATCGTCGCTTGGGAAGTTTCTTTCGTTCGCTAGCCAGAACGAGATTAAACTCTGTCGGAAATTAGACCTGAAGCTACAGAGCAGTACATCCGAAATGAGATGCTGCCGCTGCAAGTAGGAGACACTTTAATTTTCGCGTAACGCGTTACGAAATATGCTTTTCATTTATTAAACGGGGAATTGTTAAGTATTGCTGGAATCGTGCCCAGTGCATATTTTATCAAGACCATCTCCCAAGGAAATAATATTCCTCCTGAGGGAACAGCGCTGTCAAATAGGGACAGTGTTTTTAACAAAATTACCATTTTCTAGATTACATCCGTACACTTCTGTAAATTTAACATTTGCAATTTGGTTTAAACGTAGGTTTATATCTTTATATACAGTTCTATATTTAACTCTCTCTAATGGAACACTGAATATTACATATATATATATATATATATATATAAGTCCTAACTGTCTCATCAACGCCCAGCTCAAACCGTTTAACCTAGGAACGAGAAAAGTGGAAAGTACATTACTTTTGTAACGTAGGCACCCACTAAGGAAGGATTTTTAGAAATTTTCACCGTCCATAGGAGGGTGAAAAGAGGTAAAACCTGCTTTCTCGGAATCCTTAATATCTTTTAGGCTCGAAGCGAAGCGCGGGGATATTATTCTAGTGTATTATGCATTCGTTCTAATTACCTAGTTGTAGACTAGAGGCGTGTCTTAAGATTGCGCACTGAGATTCCTGGAAAACACAAGAGATTGCAATTAACCACCCAGTGAGGTCATAAATTTGGTTCATCGTTGGGGACGATTCTTATTAATGTTTCGATGGATTCGCTTCAAGATTTGATGGAATATTCGTGTGTAATACCAGGTCACAGCGCGTACGTCCTCATGATTTCTCGATAGACGGAGAGAAGGGACCGTTGCTATTAGGACTCTTTAAATAAATTATTGATCTGATACGTTTGTGCTACGTAGCACGATAAATCTTCACATACTTAGGTGAAATTGAATATCTGGCAAAGTGAATACTCTTCTTTTTGTGGGAAAGCTAGGCAGATGACCCAAGACAGACCACTCTTTATCGAAATTGAAAGTCTTCGTTCCTTTATTCCACTGCAGTCCCTAGGTACTCGTCCTTTTCCTGTGCATACATTTCCGTCTCTTTCTCCACCAAAAATCTCCAAACACCCCCCAACGATATAGGCTTCCAGATTTAATTCCTGTTTATTTGCTTTACTCGGAAGCTCAGCCTCCGCCTTGGCTACCGTGTTGGTCTAGCCGACCCCAGTATTAACAGATTGCCAGATGTTACTGCTGTTCATTGGTATTTGGCAGGCGACAGAGAATTTCTTATGTTGGATTCGATCAGGGATATGACGATCTTCATTTAATCTTCACGAGCAGACATGTGATTCGCAAAATTGCGAAAAATTGGGTAAAAATTACTATGGCTTCTAGAAACTATAAGTAGGTAGAGATTATAATGAACTATTTAACTCTTAATTGCACATTTTGGAGTTTTCGTAATTCTTCATAGAGCATGCTTTGGAAATTATCTCCCCTAAATTTTTTTTCTGAATGCCACTTATTGAAAAGTATTTCTTTCAATGCCTCAAAGTTTTAAATTACAATAGTATTTTCAAGTGCGTATGATCAACGTTATAAATGGAAACAGCATTAGTAAGTTTCAACCTACATTCTGTGAAAGATACCTGAAATCAATGAAATTTCTATAGAAATCCGGACTGTAAAAGAAATGTTCCGCGATGAAAGAATTTTTACTGAAAAGATGGCAAAGAATCGAAATTTCTGTAACTTTAGACAATGTAACGGCATTAGACTCCCGAGGGAAAAGCAGATGGAGTCGCCCTCCTTTTTCTTAAGCAATCTTTTTATTTTCGAGTAACTCTCTTCAATTGTAACAATATTTATATATACCCCTTTGTTAGCTTGGGTAGTTTGAGAATTCTTACAAAAAGTAATTTATGCAAGAGAAAATTTCATATTTACATAAACAAATTGTTACAGTTTTTACATAAACACTTTGTTGCTTGTGCTATTTCAAGCCTGTTTATACTTTTTTCAACATTGTATTAATTACCGCAATTATTTTAGGGACTGTATTAGGTAGAGAGATAAGTAGATACATCCTGTAACTACACAGACAGCTACTCGACATATCATAAACGGAATTAATATATGTTTACCAGCAAATGCATAGCGTATTGAGTAATTATTAAAGTAACTTCTATCCCTCGAAGTTATAAGTTTAATAGTCTTTTAATATATTTTATTTTCAAAATAAAAAGAATTTACAAAACAAATGTTGATAGAATTACCAAGGGATATTTAAAGAAAAGTGAATGAATGATAAAATACCTGAAGAAGTATTATCACTGCCCACAATAGTCTCATAGAAAAAATCTTTCAACGTCCAACTTGTGACACCCTATAGATGATAAATCAGAGCACCATTCCCACTTTTAAGTTTCGACGACTCCAACATAGTCCATTAATCATGGTTTCCTGTTTGGGCCGGTCGAATGCCCTTTCTTTTCCGTGTCGAAATTAGAAGCGGGTTTAAGTAGCGGGAACGTTAGAGCGACGCGATAAAGCACGGTGAAATTCAGACGGACGGATTGCGCGCGACTGACAAATTGGCGTGGCCGATTTATGAGGGTGTAATTGACGTTGGGTGCGCTATGGGGTTTGCCGGCTCGGAGGAAAGAAAGCCAGAACCCCCGACAGGCATTCAACGGCGGCCGCCGAGCGACGGGGACGCGCTTTGAGTTGGCGCGAATTTGCATAAGGAAAACGATACTTGCGCGTGCAAAGCCCGGAGCGTAGCGGAAAAAAGAGTAAAAAGCTGGAAGGCGGAATACGCTCGCGAGCGAATACGAGCTGAGCAGCTCGGACCGGGCATTGTTTGCATTCCTCCCTAACGAAGTTTTTGCAACTTCTGCGTGCACCTGTGCCACCCTTGAGCCCAATGAAATTTCCGCGATTCCTCCCTTCCTGACCGTTCATTATTCGTAATTCGTTAAATACGGAGGTCGTGGAACGGCGAACATCGGCTTTCATTTAACCCCCGGCCTGCTTGTTGTCTTTTACTTCCACGCTATTTATCCCCCGACATTTTCTTCCTGACAGTAATTCTTTGCTTACGGCAGAGTCGTCCGCCTCCACCGTTTTGTCTCACGGAATAGCGCGGCGTTATTTCAAGTCCCGCCTTATCTACTGATTTTCTACCTCCCTTTTCGTCGACGGCCCTCGAAAAGTTAAGCGGAGCTCTACCGGAGCGGAGCTTTTTTAAAAATTTCAGTCACGAATCTCGTCACGGTAGAGTGCCCTGTGATCTTTACTATATCGTATAATTATTATGTAATGATTATGGACAGGCGCGGTGAAGCCGTGGCTATCAAACAATTACCAGAAACTTTCCGTGGTTACGCCTCCGCGACGAGGGGTCGTTCTCGCGAGGTAAAGACGCGAAGACGGAGAAGACGAGGAAGAACAAGAAGAAGGTGGAGGAGGTTAAGGAGGGATGAAATGGAAATGGTAGGGGACTAGAAGTAAAGGAGGGAGTCACTCCGGAGGAAGCAAGCCGAGTGACGACGCCTCAGTGACCGAGCTTACTCTCCCTTGTGCTTTCGTTCGCAAGCGCAGGCTTGCGAGTCCTCGTTTTCCCTCCACATAACGTATATATACATATAGATATATATATACACATACATATACGCGTGTATACGTGTATATCTGTCTACCCTCGTCCCTCTTTTATCTCTCGTTTGCGCATAAAGCCGCCCATTTCTACCCTCGTGGGTGTCTCGTGGACCTTTCGTTGCGACTTCCGCGATACGGCCCTGAAAATAAGCCAGTCGCAGTTATACGCGCCCTTTCGTGCCGCTCTTTATTCTCATTCATTCTTTTGCTTCCGCCGGAGTTACAGCGTATCAGAACCTCGCGAGTGCCGTGGCACGGGTGTTGTGAAATTAAGAGTGATCCTCAGCAGGTATTCGTGCGCGGTTAAGAAGCTTCGAAAACGAACGCGCCACTTTCCCGCGGACATCCGCGACACGGTGGACGTTGAACCACCGCTCTGCTGTTATATTATACAAAAGTCGCAGTAGTCAAACTAGTTGAATAAAGAGTGACTATCGACAGAGGCATGTGAGGTTCCGCGAGGTCACGGCGAGTTGATTTTTAGTTTCGTCGGGACAAATTGAATCGCGCCAAGTGTTTGTAGAGTACTACAGCCAAGCGGTGTTGCATGGCAGTCCTGCGCAGTGATCAGTGCGAGTAAAGCGCCGGCATTCCGAGCTGTCCCGTCTGCTAGTTTCGACGAATGGTTCTACGGGACTTGGATCGCGCGCTAATTTTTATATCCAGGATTCTCGACGAGTTTCCTAACTGACGATCGACTGCGACTGTTCGCCGCCCAAGTGTTATTGTGCCTTCTCGCTCGCCGGTGGAGGATAGTGTTTATTGTTACTCACAATCGCACCTCGGCATCATGGTTGATTTTATAACCTACCCGGAGATCTCCTACCTCTACGATGAATTCATGATGGTATGAAAGATTGTCGTTCATATTTTTGATCGCGCATTAATTACTATAGGCCGGCGTCGCTGGGCACACACTGTGGCACCGTTATTGCTGTCCATCGCTGCTGCCCGCGATTTTCATTTTATTCTACGGATATGTAATGTGTCATTATTAATGATCAGGAAATTACTATGGCCGCTAATTATTCACGCCGCCAGCGTGTAACAGCTGCAAGTCGTTGCCTTCTATGGCTCATTCGGAGGCCATTAATCCTACGATGGCGCGAAGGTATTCTCGTGCTAATGCGAAACTATTGAGCAAATATATTGCCCGGTGCACCAAACACTGTTCTAACATATCCATTAATATATTTGGTAATTTCTCGCTGTACGTGGTGTCGTCCCTCTGCCCCCTTTTCACGATTGATAATTATGGCTACTAGAATCCGGCCATTGTTGAGTTATTATTTGTCATGATGTAACGTGGGAATAACTTGTCTTTCATTTTGAAAACAGTGCATGGGGTTGCGATTACCTGTTTTACAATTTTATTACAATTAAATCTGACGTATGTATTAGCAGATTAGCTCATTACATGGTCACACTATTTTTATTGGATAACTAACTTCCTTGGCGAAGAAGGTGTGAAAGAAACATGGTCATTATTCTAAGCTATACAATAATAAAATTATGAATATGCAATAGTATATGTATAACCTTTTTAATTTTAACATTTTGTCAATTATTTCATAGATAGGTATATTCTTTTAAACTTCCGATTTCATTAAGGGTACCTATACTCTCGTGTAATCCCTTCAAAATTTTGGAT
Organism: Andrena flavipes; assembly: GCA_963971345.1. NCBI lineage: Eukaryota > Metazoa > Arthropoda > Insecta > Hymenoptera > Andrenidae > Andrena > Andrena flavipes. The sequence goes on from OZ020481.1 coordinate 58,160,006, forward strand.
TTTTTTAGAGAAAACTGGAATACAGGATGAAAAGTATTTTTGGTATTGATTTATACATATTTTAAGAGGATTAAATTTTTCTTTATTGTTTTTTCTCCGATGTAATCTTGAATGAATAGGTACCTTGTTTTCTATAGTCCAATACTTCTGAGACCAGCTGCGCGAAGGACGTAGCGATGACTGAGTGACCTTAGATATGAAGGGCAACTTATAACCCCTAATACATTCCAAGACGAAGCTGTCTGAAGTGATTGCCATCCATTGCTTTGTAAAAAGGTTTAGTCTATTCACCACCTTAGTTACCTCTAACGGATTTCCTGTTTCGAATTCTTTTGTCCGTTTGGGTGCTGGACGATGAGGTTTCTGGGCTTGCTTCGCAGATGTGAAACGATTGCGTGGTACTCGCTTCGATGTTTTCGGTACAAAACCTATCCTTGAACCCGTTTGTACCATTGGCCTCAGTGCAGACGGGTGTTTCGAGTTTCCCTGGTTGTAGCTCGGTGTGTGCTTTTTCAACGATTGTTGAGACTTCATTCCTTGTCCTACCTTGTCGATCGACCTAGCCTCTTTCAACTTTTCACCGAGCTTCGCTCCAAATAGGAATTCATCTGTAACAGTTTTTTCCATCACCGATGCCACCTGCTTATTTATGCAAGGTAGAATATGCGATTTTCGGGCCACCGTTTGTCCCCTATACATCTCTGCTAGGAGCTGGGATGCCTCCCACAGCCTATCATCCTTATCGTCCCTCGTGGACTTTTTCTTGTGTTAACCCATTTCTTTCTGATATACACATCGATATTTTATCTTTAAATAATCTTACCTCAAACTCTGGAACATTAATAAGTTTTTGTAACATTTTGTTGTATAGTATAAAAATTTACGTTGTTACATTTGCTTTAATTATCCTATTTTAATATTGCATCTTTTCGTGGCTGTACTATAAGTATGAAAATGCATACAATTTTTGTCCTTTTCCTTCTATAATACATGTTAATTAACTGTCAATGTTCCCGTAGTTTATGGTGTATAATATACGTACACTTACATGTCACGCAGCGCAAACCATCTTACTCTTATATCATGTCCGTACTCGTTCATTCCCCTTTTACTTTATAATTACGAATCTCTTACAATTCCATTATGGTAACTCGACACCTGCCCCCATCTCAGATATAATTACCCATTAAAATATCACTTGACGTCTTGTCGCTCTTCATCCCCGAAGACGTCCGCGGGACACTTTGGCGCCACTTTTTTAGCAGCCGCGGGACCGCCGTGCCCTATGAAGTAATTAATCATTCGTAGGACGGTGGCGTAAAAGATTCACGTACGCCTCCAGGGTAAAGCCGGACTGTCGTTCATGCCTCCGCGAGATCGGGGAGCGGGATGAGGTAAAAGGGAAAGGTAAGGGATAGGTATGGGCAGGGTGAACCCTCGCCACAAAGTGGAACTACTTTACGAGAATATCACTTTGATCCGTCGCTTAATGAACGATGGACCGCGCTTGGTAAGAGTACCCAGACTGAATTTAATTAGGGCTCTCAACTTGCCTGGGTCGAGAGCATGACGGGATGCCATACAGAATGTGTGCACGAAGGGGGAGGGGAGGGGAATGGGAAGAGAAATAGAGAGACAGAGCCTGGGTACATGATAAAAGCTCGGATGAAGCACGGGTTGCGTATAGTAGGAAGCGAAGGCCTTTCCCCTTTGAGATTGCGGGCGCATATTCGTCACAGCGATGACGATACCTGACGACTATCCGATTGTCATGCAAATCATGTAACAAGCCGGCGCTTATTGACTCGTTGCCCTGCCGCAGCCCTGGCCCCGACACATGACGGTGAAATTCGAAGGAGAGCCCAGCCCGGTGACCTTTATACTTGTCATCGTGCGGTTCGAAAGTAATTTCGTTGTTTTGCCGTGTAATTAGAAAGAGCAAATGGGAATACGTGGTCAGCTGGTCGTTGGGGAAAATTGAAAATTCCCCGCGCCGATAAAGGGTCGGGGCTCTCCTACTGACCTGATCAGCCATGCCAATTTACGGAGCTTTGATTCTGCGGGGTAACTCTACGCTCTGACGGCTGCGACCGTGATACGCTTTAACTCGGGAATAGACCATCCCCTGGGGGAAGCAAAGCTCGATTCCAGCGATTCGTACTTGGAGGTTTTGATAATGCTGACGGCAAAGTGCTTTTATCTTCAATGACAATAGAACCGGCGGATTCGTAGAGGATGTATAGTTTTGCTCCGATATTCCTGTGAACGGTCCACCACTTTTGGCTTATTCACAGGGAACGATAAACAGAGGCCTTGTGAACAGTGTAATGTTTATTGATTATCATTGAATACTGAATATTTTCGCAACCAATGAAATACAACATAACTATAGGTGCGTTTTCAAAGATTGTTTAGTATTTTTGTACACAATTACCGTCTTCGTTCTGGTTTATATACACTATTAGAGGAAAGGGATTCAGGATTTGTAAGATAAATAGTGTCCAGTAAGCTGATGTGAATGAAAAATATTTAGTGGATATACCTAAGTCGACAAATGTACGCTGTCAGGTTTAAAAGTGATTTTCGGTGTCGGTAATGCAAGTGATTTTGTCTGCTTCCGCTTATACTGCTTATAGTACGCGGAGCGAAAACATAAGATTATCGGATCATCCTTCTTTTGATGTTTATAAGTTGTGTTGACGTGCCTTTCTTCCATTTCCACATACATTTCGTACCAAAAAGTTCTCCTCTTTGTCACTTTTTGTAAACACCAGAGTTTGAGTTTCGAATCACCCTTGAACATAAAATGGGTTGCTCACAATTTAAATTTATTTAAACAGCACAGTTTTATAATATGCTTATTGATTACGTTGTTTAATTTTAAAGATAACCAGGGGTTTCCGTGCACCAAACATTTCACTGCAAAATGATCTCGCTGATTCGATTCTCTTTCTCCCTTTCAAGGAACGTTGCGATTTCTGTTATTAGTCGTGACGTTGTTGTCGATGTTTGGAGAGGCAAAAACGGACGAACGCAGGGCGGAAATTGAATGCGTTCCTGCGGCGTAAAAATAATGTCCCACTTTTAGAAGTTTGATCGGGCGAAGCTCGTTCTGCCAAGGAATTGTGACAACGTTCAGCTACGATTCCTTGAATCGCTCTGCAAGATCGACTTTGCCCAGAGTAGGTGGCATACTTGCGGCTACACGCTGGGAACGGTCGTGGAAATTGAGAAAACTTTATTCGCCTCGGTGTGGTCATGAAAAACATCAAGATGTGGGAAATAGGAATTGCACGAAACTTTTTACCGAAGCTAAGGTAAACAATGCCGCGGCCCCTGTGGCCACTCGTGAACTCCAACTTACACACTCTGTCCGTGTAGTATCGAGAATGTAAAAAATAGAATTTACGCGATGATTATAGAAGCAGCACTAATACTGAATCACCGTTACTGTTGATATGCTGAAAATAACTTTTCGAACTAAAATTGAAGCCCAAACACTTAAGCTGTTCGAATGGTAATAGCGTTTGTGGAAATATGGATGAGATTTTTGGCTTGGTGAAATTCTGACTTTTTTCTCATCCCCTGTGGCAGCTAAATTTTCAGCCTATTTCTTCGTTGCCGTTGAATCGTGCATTTGCTTAAATCATCTCGCGAGCCTACCACCGACACGTGTTTAATCTAAATATTTACTCGACCAAGACAAGCTGGCTAACATCGCGTTTGCCTTAACTTTTCGAAGAAACCCGACTTCAGCATTCTCGATCTTCCTCCGGTTCGACAGTTAAAATTATCGCTAAGATATGTGCGTGGCGTCATACCAATGGAGATTTAGCACAGAGTGGAACACGTGTAACTATAAATCCTCGGCTCAAGATCTCTACCTACTCTCCATGTAAAATATCAACCATAGAGCGCAGGTAATGAATTTATTCGCTCGTCTTCAGCGCCAATGCTTCGCGATGAATTTAATATTTCTGCGACAGGATAAAACGAGTACACATTTTCCCAGAAATTTCGATATTTTTCCAGGCAGAGTTAATGAATTGATAAAGAGTAGCGATTGGTAAAGTTTTCTCATATGCGCCTATCCTGAATATAGGTTGGCGAGCTTTTTGCATAACGGTCATACAAAGCAGCCAGTGGCTGTTGCCACCAGGTGGAAAGGTCAAGTAGAGGAAAAATATTCAGCTCCGAGGCTTTAGAATTTTATCAACGATAGGTCAAACCGTCCCTGTAAACGAGAGATTGGAAAGGGAGAAAAAGGCGTCCTTCCTCGCACGTTTAGGTATGGTTACCGGTATTTCGCTCAGGCAGTAGCCAGGCTTTGTGTTTCTGTCCCAGTTTCCGCGCAGGCCAGACATACGGGTTTCGAAGTAAATTGCATGAGGGAAGCAAAGGGCTAACTTGTGATAAAACTTTCATGCGTATTCTACCGTAAACGCGTGTATCGAAAATTTCGTACTCCAAAAGGGTTTCCGAGTTTCCGTATTTTACATTCTAGTCGATTTTAAACGTCGAAGGGGAAATAAGGGTGGCGAATTTAAAAGAATAAAGTGACTAAAATACCGGTAGTATTCTATATTTTTAACAACATATACGCAATAAAGAATCGTTTGCTAATTATTAGAAGAGGGATATGTAGAAGTACCAAAGTAGTCGGGTGATATTTATACAAATTTCTTTTTTTAAATACATACATGTCTTGCCATTTGGGCCTAGTTATACAAATATTAGTTAAACGTAGTACGGGTCCCATAATTTAGTGATCTTTATTTTGCAAAAAAATACCATCCCGTAGAACAACTACCCTGGAGACGTTTCTGATCTAAAAATGACCCAGTTACCAGGTTAACAGTAACTACCAAGAATCCTTTCTTAGAATGTTATAGAAAAAGTTCTTCTTCCGTATCCTTCGAAATTTTCGAATGATTGTATCAGAGACTTCATATCGCTCGCGGAAACTACATGTGCAAGTCGAAACTGTGGCCAAGTTCAGCGCTACGATAGCCGATTGCCGATGCAACGTTGAAAAAGTGGCTTAAGAATGAAAGAATTAAACATGAGACAGCTAAAAGACGTTCCAACTTCAAAAATTATTCCGATGGTATATAAACGCACCCACACAGAGCGGCGCTCGACCGTCGAAACTGCTCCGTCCTAATGTCTTTTCTCGGCGGCTTTTGAAAGTTCGCTCATTTATATCTGGACGGTGCGGAAAGCGTGCTTGGTTCAGTCGTTTTGGGTACTGTAGCCCGCGGAGAAAATTTTCTTCAGTTGTATTCAGCCGGCATTAGCGTTGCGCGTGGTAGTAAAAGAGACAGTATTAGAAAGAAAGAGAGGGGGTGGGGAAAGAAAAACGAGTGGGGGAGGGTCGCGGGCGCTTTTCTGTCTCTTTTGATCTGGAAGGAAAGCGGGAGTTTGCAACTCCATTCGCGGAAAGGTTGCGGATGGCAGAGGGGGACATAATTCCAACAGAGGCTATGACGAGCCAACCAAGTTGGCCACCTCTACGAGCTACCCTCAAAGACTCTTCCGCTAATTTGATGATCCTCCAAAGACCTGGGCTGCAATCTGCCGCTCAGCGTAGATTCTCTAGACATGGACCCCCGCCGATCTCGTCGTCTTGTTCTAGTCTACGGAGAAATGTCTCTGAGAAAGTTGCCGTTAAGGTTCTTCACTTTTCCTTTCATTCCCCTCATACCCCTTTTTCTATATACAGGTAAAATGACAGAGCGCGTTAAACTAGGGTCGCTTAGGGGTACGTTTAAAGGGGTTCAGCGCTCCGCGAGTGCTCGGCAAAGTAAGCTCATCAAGATAAGTTGATTCGTTGAATCCCCAGCACGCTTCGCACATAGATTTCTTAGCTGCTGAAATGAATCTTACGTAGAGGTCCCCTCGGTAACTGTTAAATAAATGTTTTCTTTTCTCAGGGATGTAATTGCCTCACGAAACGTATTTAAAATATGGACCTATGTGTCTCTGTCACAGAACAATTGTAAAATCAGCTATTTTGTAGAAAGTCTAGCTTCTTTACAATTGTTTACCTCAATTAGACTGAGGTTATAGTCTTTTTGTAATTGTAATACAGCTAGAGAACTCCAGCCTCAATGTAATGAAAACATTCGACAACAAAAAGTGTTACAGTATTATATTATATATTAATTTATATATATAAACAAATTACAGAAATGCTATTATTCCTCAACTTGTCTTCTGTCGCCCGTCCTATAGATTGAATTTCAAGTAACCGAAGAGCAAAAGAAGGTGAACTTTCAACCATCTTCTCCCGATAGTCTCTCACGGGAGCACTACAGTTTCACATATCGGACGTTTCATACGTGCTGCTTAATTCCGCGGCCAATTCGTTCGGGTCTCGTACTGTTGGGATTACGGAAGGTCTGATGAGTTTCTGGAGTAGGGCCGCGGTACAGGTTGCCGTAACAGAATCCGGAACCTCGCTGGTCCCAGGGAAGGGCGAGGGGAGAGGTGAGGGCAAAGAGACGGTGGACATAGGGAACTGGAAGAGGAGCTGGGTCAGCGTCACCGGAGTGTATAATTGGCTTGATTGTCGGGTTCTAATTTGGTTTTCCTTCTGCCTCCTGTCAGGAAGGGACGTGTCCAGCCTGCCGCCACTGGCATAGAAGGGTCCAGAAAATTCGAGCAATGCGACCTCCTTCTCCAGATCCTTTCGTTATTTATAATGCCCCTTAACCTGCCCTGGGTTAACCTCCGACATAACATTCCGCCCTACCACGCTTCAAACAAATTCCGCTCGACGGCTCACGCGCCTCGAAGCAGAAATAAATTAGAAAACGTTTAATAACGTGTCACCAGTGGCAAATAATCTACCGTCGCCTGATGCGCGGAGTGTAAAAATGATTAATCCACGTGATTCTTGGCTTTCATCGCCAGCTCCGATTTGGCAGAGTGGGATGTTGTATTATAAATCTAGAAACGTTGGGTGAAAGAAAAGTGCGGGGAAAGGAACATCCGACGTGCACCGCAAGATGAATTATCGCAATAAAACAACTGCGTGGAGGTGTAATGCGTGGTTTTTATGAATGTTTTACTTGTTTCGCTCGCGACGTCGTTGTTGGCTTCACACCAACTAGGCTACATTGCGTCACGGAATAACGATTCCATATCAGTATGTTTGCGATTTACGATTGTGGAGTTAGCAAATATAAATGCAACTGGTCAGTTCGTTATAAAGCTTTATTTTCCTTTTTGTTCTCGTGGAAAAACGGCGATATAATGCACAGTCGGGTCATTTTATTGCGTTTATTAAAGTATCTTTCGTTATTCACGTTGGAAAAGCTGTTATGTGATGTATTCTGGGCGTATAGTCTTCTTAAGCGTATTTCACGAAGCAACGCCATTTCCACAGGTATTTAATGTTTCCAACTATCAGATTTCAGATAAATAGGGCACTCCTTGTGTGTATGCTTCTAAAATTAGCATATGTGTGTCTGAAATATATTTTCTAAACATCCTGGCGTACAAATTGTGTGGTCATGACTAATTATAAGTGTATCCTGCTTACATTCTTAAATATGATTAATCATAATAGAACGTGTCAAAATTAGATTGAAGGTTTTATTTAAATATAGCAATCATTCTATAGAAATCTAATTAAAAATCGAAAACGTGTCTTACAAAAATTAAATGGTACACTTTGATAAAACTTAAAATATACGTTTAACGTATAATAGAGTAAACTGAGTTAATATATTGTTCCAAATTTATTAAATTCATTAAATTTCTGCAATTTATGAAACTAATTTGTACTGCTGAACGAATTAAAAGTACGAGACTCACCAGAATTAGTGTCCTTAATAGTAGTGATATCGATGGCTTAGTGCACAAATATTGTATGTCCGCTTTTTGTAAAATTAGAGTTTTTATATCCAACAAATTGTTCTTGTTTTTGTGCTGTATAAAAATCACTTTTATATCTACTTCCTATATTTGTCAAAAATTATATTTTTGTTCATTGTATGTCCCTGAATCTTATGTACCATTTCATGTTTAAACCTGTTTTTTTCGAAAACGCTAAAAATGAGCATACAATATTTGTGCATTGAACCATTGATATGTTGTAGGAAAGAATTAATCCGCATCCATTCACCAGTCTGTGTTGCAACATAGCTGCAGAAAAGTGGTTTCAACCGTTTTTGCCGTGTACGTCTTGTTACGGTTTTATACTACTTCCTAGTAATTCACGTCCCTTTAGAGAAGTTCGTTCATAATTTTATTCGTGTTTTAATGTTTTATATTAACAACACGAATGATCTTAAAAGCCATATGCCATGCTACATGAAATACAATCAATTGTTTATCCATCGCCTAATTTTATTTAAACCCCGAAAAGAATAGAGATACGTACAAATAGTACCTACACATATTCTATTGCATTTGTCGAAAAGTTGCCATTAGAAGATAATATTACACACCCTAAAGTATCTCTGCATTTTACACAATTTACTTACCATTTGATAATTTGATAAGGAAAACTTCAATTCTGCTAGAATTCCAACACTTCTAGTTTGAAGAGTATGGCAAACATTGCAAACCATTTCTGAATTCGATAATCTTCCTACATTACCACTTATCTCGTATATTCTTGTAAGTGTAAAGTGATAAAAAAGTCGCTAGAGCTGATCAATTTTAAGTAAAGGTACTTATCGATGAAGTTCGCCCGTGCAAAAAGTTGTTTTGTTGTTTTCATGATTTCTCAGAATCTAATGAGCAAATTGACTTCATATTTTGACAATACATTGCGAGTCCAAAATAGTTAAAAATTCTATTTTCCATATACCTAATGCTTTTCACTTTTCTAACATAAAATGGGAATAAAGGCAAAAATCACTATCTCGCGACAGATCCATAATATTTAAGTAGTACATCTCAATATATATCCCCTTAAAGGGGCAAGAAAATTCTTTATTTGCTGAGTTCAATATCGAAAAAAGGGTCGTTGATTGTTTCAAAAATATCGCCTAGCGCGCTGCGGAAGCACGAAGAGGGAAGTTGAATTCAAGATAACAAACCGATATCTATTGAGAAGATAAATATTAACGGGAGAGCATGGTGGCGGGCTTGTTTTCATTGACTGAGAGTACATATATATAGCTTGCGGTGCACTTACGCGAGAACGGGGGAAAGTGGCGAGGAGCAATGAAGTTCAAGAGATACCGACGCCGGAGGGGAGAAGATATTTTCAAAGATGACTCGGAAATTGCCTGTCCAATTGAATCGCAAACAATATGAAAATTTGTTCGAGAGTTTTGATTATACAAAGAAGGCTACGGTAGACGGCGCACAAGGGCGAAGGAAAAGAGAAGTAGGGGGCCACGTTCGAGGGAGGGACAGAGAACGATATCCTTAGTGGCGCTCGGAAACAATGGGCCTCCATCAGACTTGCAAAGCGGATCGCGTTTTTACTTTCAAATTAAATTATTTTCTCCGTTTCGTGTGCGATTAATGCTCTTCAGCCGGTGGGCACTTTTAATCGACGATTTTCGTCGTTGATATTTGTCTACGTGCCCTTCGTACTGTTGGTTCAACTTCTAACAATGTATTTCCTTATAATATTTATGAAGCAAGTTCTTGCATTATCGTTCTATAGAAAACACTAAGTTATACTAACAAGACTGAGGAATGGCCATATAAATTACAAACCTCACACATGCCTACCTGCTGAAAGAGGAAGGTGAGCCAATGTGTAACAGATGTAACACCATAAATTCGATTGAACACATCATCACATCTTGCCCGAAATATCATCGTGAAAGTAGATTATACCAACGCTGCGTAAATCTTACAGAACTGACTCGACCAACAAATTCATGCTCAAGTGCTTTCACGTTCTTGAAAGATGTTAAAATTTTCCATTTAATTTAATTTCAATTTAACCTAATCGAAAATCTATGTCTACCTATATTTTTATGAAAAATAACGTGGTTGCTAATGACCAAAATGGGTGATGCTACTTTAAAAAAAATAAGAAAAAATGTACTTCCTTGTAGTAGCCCAGCAATATTTATAAACCAGAAACATCGAGTAATTTTCACTCGGCTAAGAATTGATCACACGATGTTGACTTACTCCTTCATTAATAGATATACTAGCTCTAAGCTAATAACCTACAAAGGCTCATGTGGCATTAAACATTTAACAAAAAAAATGTATGTCCTTCACATCTAAGGTCAGATATGTTTACACCTTGTACACCTTCGAAGTATGATAAACAACTTTAATATCAACCTGATTATTGTTCATCCTCGTGAAAGAATAATACCTAGTTCTAATCAGTGGATAACATTGCGCGAAATCGAATGACCCGGACATAACGAGCTGTTGTTAAATTACCGCGCGGTTTGTACTTAATAAATCGTAATAAATATCGCCGCATGTTCAATTGCATCGCGGAACATTGGTACACTGTATTATATGTATACACAGCCGTGCGTGAACACAGCGTAATTATACTAGAATTGGTAATACGCGCTATTGTAAATTTCGCCTCGACGAAAGCGTTAATCCAAACATCACGTATATATGTTGTACACCGATTATATCCTGCCGCTTACCAATTCCCATCTGCACGGGAGTTATTTTCATTGTGGATTCATTCCGTTTTAAACATGCGGCAAGCTGAGCCGTAAAATGACATCCGCTCGTAGAAGTAGTACGAAGCAAACGTAAAATCGATGCGCCTGTTAAAAGACAATTCTGACAAGCCCGGAAGATCCTTGCTACATTAGCAATACAGCTGGCGGATGTGGCGTTTCAAAACGTTCGCCGGCAGAACCGCGTCGTTATAACACACCGAGACTTCAACGCTGACTGTAAAAGGACTCTTGAAGCGGCGCCTATTCGTTGCGAACGTGGCTGGAAATTGGGTCGCGTGTATTTCGAGAATTGTCCCTTATCTCTCACGGCGCGTAACCACGAATTCGTTTCCCCATGAATTTCAATCGAATCCAACGTGTCGCTGCCACGCGGATGCTTGCTGACGCAAATGTTACGGGCACCGTCGGAGTTCAGTTTAAATTCTGACTGTGCGTGAATGATAGTCTGAGGGAAATCGTGTACCGCTTGTCGCGGGAATCATTCCCGAAATCTAACTACCTAGATGCAAAAGATTTTTAACCAACTTCAAAAAGAAGGAGGTTACAGATTCGACCCGTATAGTGTCTGTTTTTTTTTTTTTTTTTTATGTTTGTCTCCGCATAACTCTTCAGTATATGTTCTTCTATGCTCGTTCAAATTCAGTTTTAACAACCAGCCTATGTATAGTACGTGTCTATAATGTAGTATCACAATGAAAGTATAGATCGTGTTCACGAAAATTCCCAGTGAAAGACGATTTAAGGCGCCATCCGCTGGAAACGGAAACACATTAAGTCGCAACAAAGAAAGCAAAAAACGAGGAACACGATACAGCACTTAGCGCACGGTTTATCCCTCGGAAGTGTGAATACGAAGGAGGGGCGCAGACTTTGTGCTCATATAGCGTTTGTATCCTCTAGAGATATGAGAGTGGCGCTGGCTGGGCTAGCCCGGTGCCGTTTCGCATGCATCTATAACCGTACGTGGCGTCGATGCGTGCCTGATCAGGCATACGAAACTCCACAGTCCGCGTAAACAGGCCAGGAAAAGCCATCGCGACTGCTACAGGGGGGCCACTGTGGGGCAGGGTGGTGGCGGAGGAAGAGAGGAGGAAAGCGGCATAATGCGCGCGGTATACCACGCCACTTCCGAATTACTCCGGCAAAATCTCCCCGCGTATTTGCATTCTCCCGCGGCGAACGCAGACAGAAATTAATTGCGTACTTGCGCAGGCAACAATGAAGCGCCATTCCCGTGTACAGGCAGCCCTCCCTCGCCCGTCGCTCCGGAAATCAAAGACATTTTTGGTCGACCGCCCGCGCACGGCCACTGTTCAAATTTCGTTTCAACCAGTTTATTTAACGTCTCTATCTGTGAAAAGACGCGTCGATTTGCCGCGTTAAAACGAATCACGCCTCGCGATTGTTCTGCTTCGGGAACAGGGAAAATATCGGGGACTATTCGAAAACCCTGACGACATTATTTCGTAATGCCAGATCTCCGTTTTGGAAAATATTATATGGTACGTGCGTGTATTCTGTAAGATGGAGGAGGATGGATTTTGCAGGAACTTGAGACAAGTTGTTAGTCTGGGAACCTAGTTTAATGGAGTCGTTGAAACTCGTTTTTGAGTGACCTTTTTTTATATGAGTTTGCTTTAAACTAGTCATTAGCGACTACTTACATGCGCACAATGATTACATATTTGAAATTTGGTCACAAAGTGTTTACACTGTACATCAAATTACATTATGGTTAATAATTATAAGAGGTCGAGTAAATTTAGTTTGAATGATCATGTAAAATCTGTTCTACTGAAATAACGCTATGTGGATATCGTTCACATTATTTGTGATACTGGGAAAGTTGTTTTCATACAGTAGATATGTCTTCTTTACAGCGTTTATAATAGTCGTTATAATAGTTGTCTCTTTCAAGCCGTACTACTAAGGATACCCCCGTAATCATTTCCCAAATTTTCCGTTGCTCCAATTCTTGGTGTTATCATTATTTCCGAATTTAAATATTGGTGTTATCATTATTACCGAATGTAAATATGTTTTCGCGACTTATCTATTCCTCCCTTCTCTACTGTGCAAAAAGTCTTCGTACCTAACAAAGACTACAAAACACTTATTACAATATCTGTGCTCTCCAATTCTAAGTAAAAAATGTTATCAATTCTAAGAAATAAACTAAAACAATAATCACTCGATCATGAGGTTGGCTAATCGATACAAAAGGATTCTACAGTATCCTATAGCATTGTTAAAAAAACAGTCTCATCCCTACACTCGATTCGATGAGAATTGCGTCGAACGCAGCAGAGGGGAATTTATACAATAATACCGAAAATAAAATCTCGTGGAAGTTTCGCCCATTAAGCTGCTAGTTGGATTTGACAATGAGCTTCCGTGTTATTTAAATTTAACCGTGTAGGCCGATTGAAAATCACGATCATTGTAATTACCATTGCAGGCGCGTGCCCCATGGGGTGATTTATGGAATCATGAAATTTAGCCCCATTGTCGTACAAATTCGCGGGCAGCGGCGAGGAAGTTCGGCCGGTGGATTAATGATTCAGCGTTTATTTAGTGGCGCAGTGATAGTGGTTGCGAAATTCGTATACAAAGGAAACGCGCAGTGGACCTTTTAGGCTGGTAGGAATAGCCGCGCGGACCCCCGTGCCGGAAGTAGGCGATATCAACTACCGGTGACACCCTTCTCGCAGCGGTTCGCACTCCGTCGTAGGTTTATGGGATGCTTTTTGTTCAACGCCATTAGCGGCCCGCTGCCCGTTGCTTTTCCGCGCGACAATAACGGCCACCACGTCATGTACGACATGGATTTTACCATTAGCGTACTACGGCCGAAGGCGACGCAACCTACATCGAAGCCGCGGCCAAAGTTTACGAAGCGTTAATGGCGGACGTGGCCAAAGAAAAAGATGGAATTTCTTTCACGCAAAAGTATTACTTTAAAGTAGGACGATTAATCTCGTTCTTGCGTCGCCCACGCGTTGCCGCTGTAAATGCTCTTTCTTCACGTGCTTTCGTTTCGCCGCACGAAAGTTTAGTGTAGTGCGATTATGAAATACGGTTCAATCACGCGAGCCCCGTAAATAACCGTTATCTCCGGCGACGTAAAGTGACAAATCGTGCTCGGTTTTGTCGCCGGTTGTGCGTCGAATTACAACGACACAGCGTGAAACCGTTCCAGCGCACCCCGAGATCGACCTCGCCGCATCCTGCTCCGGCTCTCGGCAAAGTTTTCGCTTCTATATAATTACTTGTCTTTGTGGAGAAGCTACCCGGGGCGGAACAGGAAAGGAAGATGTAATCAGAAACGGAATGATTTCTTAATTGACTTAATCATGGTACGGTTCATAATAATTATTTTCCCGTGATTGTGCTCTCGATAAGGGAATCTATTATAACGAACTTTCGACTTTCCTCGTGTCGCGGTTTCGATCGGTGCGTCACGCACCGAGGGACGGTCGTTAAAAAATTATATTCTTCCGGCGCCACCTGAAACATTTCATATTAGCTATACCTGAAAAATCTCCTCTGGAAATGTGTCCACGGTGTATGAAGGGCGTCCACTCGATCGATCGATTCGTCGTCGTATTTTCATTTCGTTCTGTCTGTTTTTGGAAGGGGTCTAGTTTGCCAGAGAAGCCAGGGAGTCATCCCCTTCGGCGACTTGTTTCGGGTAATTAAATCCAGGCAACCCGACGAGATGTCGGAGCCTGATAAATGAAGTGTTCCAGCAGGATGAGGGAGGCCCTCTTCGCGAGGGTCGACACAGTGGCGAGCAGAGAGGTCGTGCTAGCAAGGGGTCATGTGAATATTGCAGGACTTCGCACTTCTCATCGCTCGTCGTCAGGCTTGTCGGCACGTTATTTCACGTAGAGAACTGTTATCATTTTAAATTATACAGTCCACGGTTTGTTTAAGCCACACGCATTAGTTTTTCCTCGCTTAAGGAAATATTAGGGCGGTTGGCTCAATTTACTCACTACTTTTGTCGTCTCTGGCTCCTACTATTGTCATCTCCTGAAATTACGACATTCTGCAAAGCATTTAAATGAAAGAAATTTCATCTCGACGACAAATTATAACATAATGGGTACACTTAACTCTGTTCCTACATGCATTTTTTAGACGGTCTAGGAAATAATTAAATTTTCTTCTTGCACAATTTGTATCGATCTAACACGATGCTATAAATGTGCCTTCTTAAAAATCTTCACTTAATTTTAATTCTAAAAAAAATATTCCTACTTCTTTTTGTAGGAAATTGCTCTCAATTGAATGTGTGTAGCGACAATCAGTATTCTATTCCGACTTTATCTAGCAAGTGGCGTATAAAAACAGAATCAAATCTGTCGTTATACCTTCGTCAAATATTTTCAACCAACGCTGCTTTCCTCGCCCTACCTAAATATATGTTTATCATCCTAATTACTTTATTTGTGTGAAACAATAAATCCTGTCGAATCCGATTGATACTGCAAAGATTTCGAAACGACAGCTCGTCGTAACGGTTGAGAGTGAAGGGTAACAAACGTCGCCGGTGTTTCTGGCTTTCTGATGTTAACGAACGCGTCAGTTTCAACGAGCTGGAATAACGAATAGTTCGATGTTCGAGGTACGACGACATTCAGCGACGATTCAATGCTACGTGCATGAAATATGACGAGTCTCTATACGATACGATAAATAAAATGCGTTTTTCATGTACCCCGTCGTATCCATAGACAGGTCGTACGTATATTCTGTATTTACCGTATTCACGGCGCCAGGTTGCATTTATACCGGCAAAGCCGCGAAGGCGGCCCTGTGACGAAGGCATATTTAATTCAGGCGACTCACGGTTTCGACATTGTACGTGTTACATCGCGTGTGCCGTATGCACGCGCTCCTAGCCAGTTCACAAAGACAAATTTCAACAGTAAATATGACTGGATCTGTGCCAACTGTATTTTTTCCCGAAGCGTTATCGCGCCGGGCTTATCCGTCCAGCATTACTTTTCAGGCCGTGATTAATAATTTTCGCGTGCGTCCACCGTAGGAATTGTAAAATGCATTGTAACATACAATGCATCAAAATTCTAATATATTGTTGCAGCTTAAAATTTCGGCTGGTGTACATTTGCTACATTTTACGAGGCAGTGTTAATAATGGGCCCTCGGCGATGTATTAAATAATATTATTTCATAGACAATGGAATGGAGAATTTGGAGGAGCAGACTGATTTCGTAATACTTTTATAAATTAAATAAAGGATTAATATTGAGGCGATGGGTGAGGAAATGTGCGGTGTATGCGGTAGTAGACCTCTGATAGTGATTTGTAAGATTTCGTTTTAGAGATAGGGTATTAGTAGGATATGTACATTAGAGTGACTCTTATTTACGACTTTTGAATTTTTCGCGACACCCCCCAGGATATGTCATGAATATTTCATGAAAATTTGGGACCGAAATTCGCAAAAATATCGAAGATATAGACATCAGAAATGAGTGAGTATTCAAATGCATTTTTCTCGAAATTATGGTGTCTATATCTTCGATATTTTTGCGAATATCAATCCCAAATTTTCAGGAAACATTTAGGACACATCAAACATTGAAAATAGGGAAAAAATGTTATCTTTTTGGCATATCTCGGTATATGCCCCTCCCCTTAAATGTTTAAAAAACAGTTATAAGTTCAGCACATGACATCGTGATTATTATCAATCTATAGTATTCGTAGCACGTGAAGTGTTAAATCTTAAATTTATTAATCGTTGAATTGATCCAGATAAACGTACAATTGAATGAAAATACGTACTTTGTATTTTAGCTCTGTAGATTTCTTTCAACGGATTACAATAATTGTTTAGCAACATATTGCAACATATATTATCACTGTATACGTCGATCGCGTGAAATAAAGTGTAAAACATGGTCCAAAATAAAAATATTATAGTATGTAATATTAAAATGTAACAATAGTAAACTTTTTCTGTAACTTTTTTCCACTATATAAACTAGAAACCGCGTTGAAATATAATATAAAATATAAAACATATTAAACTGCAGAACTTTGTCAGCTTAAGGACATAAAAAACGGGGCAAATACTGAAAAAGGATATAAAAAAAATTCAAATTGTCATATAATTCAAATAAGTCATATGCTTTCATGTTCTCTCATGTAGGGTAGGTACCTCAATATTATATAGTAACATACCATTACAATAACACGTTTATAAAAATATATATTCTTTCATAAGAGCATCTCGATCTTAAAAATAGATGAAAAATACAAACTCAAAAGTATGTCCCGTAAAGCTCTCTATATTTATGGTTACAGTCAGTAATTCCTTCCTGTATTTTATAACTCCGTCCCTATCATTGCCAGTCTGATATTATGACGTTTATGTTCTGAAAGTATATTTGCAGTTTACGATACACGCGACGTATTATATCAGGTTCTCCATTAACCGTGGACGTTCGATTACGAATCCGTCGTAATTCAAAGGTTCGCGATATCTGTTGCCCACGGACATATTTCAACATCGTTCTCAGCCATGCGGCCTATAATCCCGAAGGATTTGCTGTACACATGTTCGTCCCGTGCAAACTGTCCTCGAAATGTTCGATATCCCCCTATGTATCCACGGTGGGAAGATCAATGTCGTGCGTTCGGTTACGAATGTCGGATGATTTCTGGTCGCACCTGAGGCCATTTGTGAAGTTTCGTGCCCGCGGTTCTATCTTAGCGACAGTTTCGTATCGATCGCCAAGCAGTATCAATCCCGGGCGTACGTTTGAAAATTTCATATTCTATTTCTGTCGTTAACCTGGAAAACTGTCGTGCCCCCGTTATTGCACGAACAGTTCCACCGACTTCGGAGTCAGCGCCGCTCCTATCATTTCTCTTGACCATACTGGCGTCTTTTTTCCGCAAAGCTTCGTTGTTTTTGCGCGCAACCGCGGAACGTAATATTTCCACGACGTACGTCTCACAGGCTACCAATCTTCGCAGATGCAATAATAGAACACCGTTCGTCCAACTGTCCATTCGAGCCAGCTCTCCTCCGCCTTTCTTTCTCCTTGCTCTATCGCCCGGTGTTGTTTCTCGTTGTGGTATCTCATTCTTCATCTACTGTCCTGCCCTGGACACGAGACTCGAAGAAGAAGCTACCCCTCTTACATTCAACTGTCCTACCCCTTCTCCGTTTTTACACGTACAGGCTATCCTTCGTTTCTCTTACTCTATAGTCAATGTCGATATATGCTTTGACAAAACGAAATCACCTTTCCATGTTAGCAAGTGACAGCGGTTCTCTGTGTTTGAGCTATAGTAATTTGAGGCAGGCTAATGAAAGTGCTGCGCAAACACCGTCGCGACGCCCGGACGTCAAAGCCAAAACCTCTGGCCACCCTACTTGCAGGACCAGCCCCTTTTCTTCCTTGCTCTTCTCTGTTGCCGTTGCCTTTTTATGTACCTTCTTCCTCGACAACGATACTTTGTTTAGCATTAAAGGTTTTTCCTTCGATCTATGCGAGTACCTGCGTGTATCGACTACGATTTTAGTGTCTCATTAGACGAATCAAGTATTATATATTAAAATTCACAAGTATATTTAGAATACTCTAAGAATCACAACATATGTAATTAAATAGAAACAAACCATTATTATTATTTTAGTAAAATAGCAAAACTATCCCACCTTTCGGCTACCATTATTCCTGACTATTTACCCCTTTCAAAATACTTTGTATTTTCGTGTAATATTAGTTTTTAAGTTGTATTTTCTATACAGTCGAAAATTATGAAAGTTATGAAAACATTTAAGGAATGTTTCCCTTTTCTAATAAATAGAAATTTCTAATAATAAACACAGCGTTATCAACGAATAAAATTTAAATTCCGCCGTAGTAAATGTAAGTCTTTACAGATGAAATCTAATAATAGTTCTATCCATTTTAGTACACTACCACTAAAATTAAAACAAGTAAAGCGTGGACATCTCCAAACGGTAAATTAACTAATTTTCCCCACGTAATTCACAAAATAGTTGAAAGCAAAACGCTGCTCCAACATTCCCAAAATATTAGAAAATACTCTGAAATATTAATAGATACCTCGAGATACATTCACATGCTCCGATCAGTGTTGTCAGCTGCTTTCGTGACTCAACAGCAGTGGAATTGGAAGCAGGAAATGCACGATCCAATTGAAGTTAGTTTCATTTACGTTTGATATTCGTGATCGACCGCAATCGATCCACCATCTTTCAGAATTAATACGCGACTATCGCGTCTTTTTCATCGTTGTTTCCGAATCGCGTTACGGTATGGCCGCTAATAATTCGCGTGGCCAGCCGATCACGCAAATATTAAATCAGGCTCTGTTCACGCGAGAGAAAGCGGAAATTACTTTTCAAGCGAACAATCTTGTTGTAACTCGTTTTCGCGGACGTTAATAGTAATAGAAACGCGTACGGATCCAGTGACACGAACGTGTGCGAACTTTCATTCCAGTGGACACGAACGCGCAGTTAAACGGCGTGTCCCGCGCTCTTCCGCGTTATCGCGACGGGCATCGAAACGCGATAAATAAACCAAAGTTCCATTGTTTTCGTACGAGTGTCGGGGGCGTCGCGTCGTGTACAGGATTCGTTCCCTTGGCGTACGCAGAAGCAGATAATCCAAGGATAGCGTGCTAATGCAAGTTTTGGCATCAACACAAACACCTCCACTTTATTTTTGCCGGCTCGCTCCGCGACTTCCTCCTCTGGTGTATACCGGATTACCGAGGCATCCGGGAAAGGCGTTAATCTTGAGGAATATTTTGCGCGCACACCCCTCTCCTTCCGCGCCCTCTCTCGTGCTCTACCGTCGGATAACTGTAACCTAATAAGGGTGCCAACACCCCCCCAGCCCTCGCATTCGGCTTTCGCCTTCTCAGATCCGCTGCGACAAGTCCAGGCCAGTCACACGGCCGTTCGCCAGTTGCCAAGTGGTAATTTCTGCTAATGCTCCCCCTCTCCCGCGCAGCCATATTGTATTTCTTTTAAACGGCTCCCTAGAACCTGGTTGAGCAAATTTATCATCCTCCAAATGGCGAAGATTAAATCGGTGTCGTACTCTTGTAGAAACTGCGAGCTTCGTTTACCCACCGGGCCCCTCTGATACGCGTGGCGGGCATTTTATTTTCAGATCGTAAAAACAGTCGACCTCGGATCGACCGGTGTCGTTGAATGGGGCACCGAAAATATCTTCGCGCCCAGATAACTCAATGGTAGGCGCGATTGAACGCGCGCATCGGAACCATATGGCGCTTAGTTCGTTTCTGGTTTACAGAGTGGATATAAGGCCGAGATATGAGGCTAGCCGCCGGCGCCGGTATCTTTTCCTTCTGTCGAACTGAAAGTCGGCTCGAGTACCTCCGTATGATCTTGCATAAATTCTTGATATCGCGGCGTTCCCGGAATCGTCTGGCGGCTGCGATTGCAATGATGATTCTATCCTCGAGACTGTTGGCAGATGCTGATGAGCGTGTAAAGAAGTTTGCAGCATGTACAGATGCGTATAATTATTCGGAGAGTAAAGCGAGAAAAATTAATGACAATTAATTGTGTTCAGATGGCTAAACACAATGAGAAGTTTTAATTGTATGTATTTATTGATATCTTCGTCAAGTTTCAAGTTATTGATGGAACAATAATTACTTATTACTTATCTAAAACATTACATTTTGTTATGCTAATAATTTTAATATTACCAAATAATAAACACGTTTATTATGTTTTTTTATGTAAATCGGTCTGCTAGGGTTGGCAATAAAATGGGGTAAAATGTCGGGGGGCGGGGGGCAAAGGAATCCTTGCTCCGGACGATTACAATCTAGTTTCGTCCCTGCTCTCAGTGAAATGTACGCACGTCCTTAACTTTAAGAGCAGTATTGCCAACGGGTGCGTTGCGTTTAAAGGGTGAGTCATGACGCACCAGACAAAACGCGTTCCATTACACGCCAATGATGTAGTTACAACGGGTTAGTTGCTAAATGTCGTTAAATGTCTTTATAGTCGCGACGATAATTATCATACGTCAGGAACAAAGGGCACGCGGGAGTTAGGGCGGGGGTAGCGGCTTGCGGCGTACGTACGCTGTAAAAGATCCGCCCTCGCCTTCTCCTCCACCAACCCCCTCTGCGTCGTTGCCTCCTTTTCCGCCGTAATTTCGAGACTTCCTACGGCCGGCGGCCGCGGCAGATATCCCATATTAATTCGAGGCGAGCTTTCGGGGCGCTTTAAGCTTTACGATCCGGTCATAAAGATTGTCCTGACTGATAATTATGTAGACGGGAGAAATTGTAAACCGCTATCGCGTTGCGCTTATTGGACGGCTTCCCTCTTGGAGGTTTAACGTCTACGATCTTGAAAATATCGGGTACGATGCTATTTTTCACGATGTCGAGGCAGGTATATCTTTATGGATATTGTTACGTATATTTTGTATAAAAATGTATTTTGATATATCACGTGTGCATAAGTTTAGACGAAAGTTGATTGGTGGTTCTGTGTGTCATTTCGGGTCGAAAGGCGACTCTGAGTCTTTCTACAAATCGTAATATTTTCAATATCTGATAACATATAAGTACTCTCTCATCATTTTTAGAATTTGAAAACTATCTAAATTTTGAACATAAAAACTTTCGATCAAAAGCTTAATCGATAATTTATAAGAACTGAAGATGATACCAGAATCTAGATTATTTACTTGAGTAAAGTATATTAAATTGACTTCGAAATTGTACACGCCAAATATTTCTCACAGAGTATGTCTGTACAAATCTGACCAATCTAAAGGATGATGTACGGAATCATGTCTATCATTCGATAAATTCGATACCACCCAGTCAGCCACCGACTGATCTGTAACGGAATTACGAATTAATACATTTGTGGCAGCGGCGGACGAAATTCAACCGATTATCAGGAATAACTGGCCGAACAATCGTGTTTCGAAGTCCCGAAACATCAGGAATGCTCCATACCCTCGGCATTTCTATCTCATTCCCATCAACCATTTCCATTAGCTGGAAATGTAATACAACTCCCCGCTACGGGTGCACAGCCGCGTTTCTACATTGATGTGCAATTTCACGAACGCAGTCTCCCAACGACGATAATTGTTTGCGAAAAGAGATAGCGTATCTAAACAGAAGTCGGAAGCTATCGGACTTATCGTGTCTTTTATGTTCCCGTTCTCTTACACATCCTGTACTCGAACAAAGTGCCGTGTTTCGATAGATCTCAGCTATCCCAATGCTAAAAGAGCAGAAACTGGAAGCGAAAGTGCCGCGGAAACTGATTCTCATACTACGATCGTAAACTTAGTTTCGATTCTGAATACAGCAATAAAATCCGCAAGTGAGCAGTTTCGTAGAATGTTTGACTGACCATGAAATTCACCATGAAAGTTGCAGCGCAACTCGTAGGAAGTCAGAATACGGTGGAACTTCGCTGTACTCTGCTAATCGTCCGTCAGTGGAATCGGCGCGGCGGGAGAAAGCGATTCAAAGACCTCACGGCTATTATAAATACGTACAAAGGACGGGGCATCCATTTTCTACGCGTTAGTCAAGATTCAGAGTCTAACTTAGAGATTCAGAAATAATTTGAAATGCAAGACTTACCAAACTTGGGTTAATAAGATTCTAGAATGATTCTGCATTGGGGTAATACATGTACGACTAACTCTGTTCTTCTTTTATAATTCTCTGTCAAGTCTTTTTCGCAGTGGGAATAGTTTATAGGGTCCGATGGATAGTTGATTTCTATTTTCCATACATTTGCAAGCTTATCGTTACTTAAGAAGTATCAGAACGTTTCTTAGTGCTGTTAGTCATTGAAAATTTTTAACTGGCTATATACTTTTGTAATGAAAAATCATATCTTATAAAATCTAAACATGGAAGTTGATATTGATTTCATTGTTTTTAAGGAAGAATGTTAGTAGTCGACCATTTTTTTAAGATTTTTTTACTTATACAATTTTTTCTTTTGGTTTTACTAAAAATTCGAAAAAACATTTCCATGTGGACATGCAGCACAAAATGTGTCTTATATTCATGTGTCGAAAGCCCAAAAGCTCGTACTATACATGATTTTTTTTATTAAATGTATGTACCGCCACTTTTTGCGGAAATTTTCCCTTTTGAAAAATTACTCCTCACTTGTATCCTAATACACGTTATACTCCCGTTTTCTCACAAAATAATACAATCCCACAAGATCGAAGTAAATCATTTTGTACCTACTTTCAATCGCGCATACTGGAATGGGATTCTATCGATAATATTTCAAGTTTTCCCATTGCATGTGAAGAATAATGACTGGATAATTTATTACACGTATCCAAAGGGAATAAAATTTATCGCCGGTATCAGCTACACGAGTAACATACATCATATTATCTGTCCGTAATTGATGTGTACTATTCGAATAACAGTTTTACGCTCTGCAGCATCGCTTCTGAGTTAATGGAGTTTCCAAGATGTTCTGAAAGGCAATGAAAGGTGAAGGACTGACGATGCTGACACGAGCTACATTTCTTTATCGCTTCTTTATCCGTTCTGACCCAGGGCAAGTGCTTCAAACGACGTAAGGTTAGACAGCTTCTCGAAAATGATGGATGTCTCCCTTTCCTTCGCCCGTTTACGAATCGCTCAAGTTACGATCCGAGAGATTCAACCTCACTACGTTGAGCCGAATTGATAGTTATTGATAGCTGTTCGGACTAACCTGACTCTGGAGGCAGCTTGATCGATGTCATGCACGATAGAGCGTTCTAATTATGGTCAGAGTGCCTGCAATTACCCATAATCACCTAAGTCCTACGTCCCTCTTCAGTAATTACACGCTCACCCCTGTCGTCTTCGTGAGATGGTATTTATCACTTAAGAAGTTTTTATGAACCTTCAACATCCTTCGCGAATCTTGGTATCAATTAGCCGAGCAAAGTGAATATTATTCTTCAATAATCAAGGTCCGCAATAAAATGAATGAGGCGCAAAGCAGCGTGATATCATATTCCACTTTTCATTGCCTTCATTTTCACACTCACTGCGAGGAATTTGAAAGTTGAATTATTTGGCTGAACTAAATACATATAGCACGTGTTTTCAGTATAGATAATTATTAATTCATTTTCTCCTGTTTCGCGAAAGTCTGTTTCCCTATTCTTTACACTTGAACTCTTCACGCTCGATAACTATTCGAATCTAAATTCTCGTGCAACAAATAATTGATGGTTCCCATCAAACGTACAAACAATATCCACTAGGATCATCAACTTCGACGTGGTTGCGATACAGGCTGAAAATCACGCGCCCATTGAACGCTATGAGATTTTAGAACCGCAAAGATTAATTGTTCACCGACCGGCGGAGGACGCCAGCTCGGAAAAAATCCACAGAGAAGACAGCACGTGCGCGGAAGGAAGAAGAATATCATCTGCTGTCAATCGGATAGGAATCGGACTCGGTAGTGTGTTTGCCAGCCAAATTACATCTGCATAATAGCTACGCGGTTGGTTATCGATCCGTGAGTGGCGTCTCTTCGTCACATCGGTGTCGTCCATCTCGAGCACGCTTCCGCGCACGTGTACGCAGCCACGCATACAGCAGGCCGGTGCACGCACGAACGGGCGCGTGTGCAAGAATTAAATTTCACTCCCCCGTGGTCGGTCGGCAAAATAGTTTTCATCGATTAGAGGAATTCCCCGTCATTCGGTTACATTACGCACAACTGACAGCGCGATGGATTTGCTAACGGATTTACGCGGGCGCAACTATTCGCCGGTTTCGTGCCGTCGAACGTAACGCGACCCGGGGAGTACAGTCGATGGTACCGTGACAAAATTGATCGCCGTTTCTCCGGCGAATCTATATCCATTCTTCTTCATTTTTTTTCTCTCTCTCTCTCTCCACGCGGCAACGGACACGGTAATTTTTCGTCCGCGTCAGCGTAAGCTTTGTGCCATGTCTCTGGCGAGGTTTCGAGCGTGACCCTTGTCAGCGTCAATTAAATCCCACGCCGCGTGACGCTGCCCCGTCCCCCCAAAATCATTTTCATCCATCGGAAGAACGTTGCGTCATCCGATGGCAACATCAAAGGGTGCAACCCACCGCGCGCGAACCTCCACCCCCCCTCCCCCTCCCCCTCCCGTTCCCCCGGTTTTGCGCCGGGCAAAATCACCATGGAAAATGATGGTCACGCGGTGGGTGTGCTCTAATCTAATTATATGACCCCTCGCCGTTAATAAAGGCCTCGGCTTGCTTGCCGATCGTTCATCACACCGCGATTGTTGTATTCATCGGTGATTAGGCATGACTCGCCAACGAAACAACCATACGGCTAACGACCCGTTCCCGGCCATCACGTTGCGACCTGTCACGTATATGCATCTATATGCATATTACATAGGGCGCACCATGGCGTTCCACAGGCTAATTTCGCGAATACCTGGGAATTTCTCTGCGAAGATCGCGCTTAGTCTGTGATACTTTTTCATTCGTCTGTAACTCGAAGTTGCCAGATACAGTTTAGTTAAAAAAAAGAAAACTAATCGACGGCGTCGATCTTCTCGTTTATGATGCGGTAAGAAAGTCAGTGAATTGAAGTTAGCGTGATAAATTGAGAGCGTTTTCGTTCTACCTGCGCGTTATTTGGAAAATTATGTATTATATGTGCTTTAGTATTTACAATCTTTTTGTCTCCTCATCACGAGTGAATTTCACTATCGGTGAGTGAATACTCAGCATGTATGGAATATACACGAAGGCACGTCCATCTTACCGGTGGCCACGCGAAAGCTTGCGAATATGCGTTAAGCGTGACTGTATCTCTGCAATGGAAAAAGCTCCCGTTTCCTTCGCTTTTTCTTCGACAGTCATCAATAACGATTTTCTGCTGGTATATCCAATGACCACCCGTTACAAACACATCAACCGCCTAGGAAGTCCGATGTAAACGGTTCGGCGAGTACGCAGTCGGCAAAAATTCCCTCGGTCCTTTGCATAACATGACGAACGGTAAACAAAGCGTAAAACACGCTTCTCAGAGTTGGCAGGAGTGTGCTCGATTTGTCACTGTCCACCGAAAGAAACTCCACGATCATTCCTCAAGTGTTGTCGACACCAGGGAGGAGAGCAGTTCGGTATCAAAGGGTCGGCAAAGATACGGACGTGCAGCCGTAGTAATTCGTTCCGTTGCTCGGTTTGTAATAAACGATTGTGCTCGTAATTACGTATACGATCTGCAGCCACGCAATTCAGCGCATGAAAAAAAAAGCATGCACGAAAAGAGCCACTGAATAATACATGTCGCAATAAAGTCACATTACGTACACGTATGCGCATGATCCGTATCCACTTGCATAACTTGGATTTTTATTCTCCGGCCTATCGACGTTGTTTATGGTATCAGCCACACCATCGGTTCACGGCTACACGTGATTCCTGGATTTATGGATACTGATTCTGTTGTCCGTAGAAAAAAATCGCATTCGATGTATCATTATTCCTCGGCACCACCCCTTCTTAATTCGTTCCTTCCCCTTGGCTCCGATGGCCATTTGTAAACCTATTTCGCGTGGCTGTAAGCGTGCATCTAAATCACTTGGTGCTCTTTCATTATCATTTTCTCGCGTGGAATGTATGTAGGGCGGGGACACGACAATGCGTAAAGTACGGGCAAAGGGAACAGCGGAACGGCCGAGTTAAGGTGAAGCTTAAGCTAGCTGGCAACGCGCCTTGATAAAATCTCCATAATGACCGCATTCGCCGGAGAATTACCGTCGCTTCTGTTTCCCGGCTCCTAGCATCTTGAATGCTAGGGGGTGGATGGACTTCTCTGGGGAAGGGAAGGTGGTATCCGCCATTACGTAATTATGCCCAGTCCGGCTTGATACGAGACAAACAATCGTGGAAGCCCTAGAGAGACGAACGTATAACATTCCCTGGATACACGCGGCTGATTGTTTGAAACGCAAATTCCGATATAACAGGCGAAATTAGGTGAGCGGAATTCAAATTTGAATACTGGCGATGTGTGGGATTTTACGAGATTGACAAAATAATTTTTTTATGTCAATATCGTAGAATAGCGGCGGGGTAGATAATATTTCTTGCTTCCGGTCTCGTTATACGTGTTGTATGTTATCAAATATTATTGTAATATATTATGAGATATTTTTATTACTTTTAGAATGAGAATTATTTAATTGCATCACGTTTTACAGTAATACTTCTTTAATCGTAATATGCACCTACATGTTATGAATAGAACAAATAATTTGGGTATCCAGGCAAGGAAACAGTTTATCATTTTATGCTCTCGTAACTATTCCCTGGTTATAGTTAATAAAATGTTTTACGGTTCATAAAATGAAGTATTAATACAAGGATGTCGATGATTATATTTTCTTACATAGTTGAATGAAACTTTATAGAATCATTACTATAAATTACTATGCCGACTAATTCGGCTTTAAAATATGTAAAATATCACTTTTTAATTTCCCTTAAGAAAACTTCTAGCCCCGAACGCATAGAAGATATACAATTACATATACGACACCTTTTAGAAAAAAACATTAATATCTCTTAATTATTATAATAATTACAGGATTATCGTTACATTGATTGTATGTACACGGCACGTTGCTATAAGGTCGATAGATTGACATGTCATTCGTACGATACTGTGAAAAAGACCGAGTTTAAGACAATCTTTAAATGCACAAAATACAGAGTAGGTATAACAATGAAAGTAAAAAACAGAGAAATTAGAACTACTCTAATTTCACACATTTTGACCTTCAACGGCAGCAGTCAGCTGTTTGAATCTCCTAATTATTTTGAACAGTGGTACTTCTGGGGGAATCCATCTTCCCGCCTGACTGAAACTTTTCCCGTATTTTTGACAGCAGAAGGAGATAATTACACGTTCCACGATAATTGCACCCGCCCCTTACAAACAGCAGCCCGATCGTATTGGCTGGGGCATAAACACGGAAATGTCCATACGCGCATGAAATCACCTGTCCGTTGTTGCCTTTCGCGCACATGGAGTAGAAGGAGGTGGATTTTCCGGGACGTACCACCGGAAAAGCAATCGCAGAGTAATCTGCGATGGATGCGATTAATTTCTCCGAACAATAATAGGCGAGAGGCCGTGTTGCTATCTCGAGCGGCGCAGACGATGGCCATTCATGCTAATCCTTGGCCAGAGCCGGCGATACTCCCTATGTGAAAGTCCCTGTCCCTCTCCATCGCCATTCACCTTCTCCTCGTTGCATCCACCTCCTCCTACCTCGCTCCAATTCTACCTCCGCCTCCACCTTCGACTCCTCCGCATCAGCCGTTGGAGCCCAATGATGCCAGACTATCGATCCTTACTTGAAGAGGAGGGTAAGAGGCTTGAACTCGGTATTAGGGCTGCTGAGCGCCAAGGGGAAGTGTCATTCGCCCGGCGTTGCCTAAATCCGTAGCTATGCCGGGAAACACTCTATGACGATTCTGTCGAAATTAGAAAGCGTATTTCATTCGCCCTTACATAGAGCACGCTGAATGCCTTCCGCCGTTACATTGTACATAGCGCCTATGTAACGTTGAATAATACGAAGAAACTCTGCATGCGTATTCATGAATCAGTTTTTCTGGTGGAAGGAAATAGTGTTCAGTTTTGATGGTGTCTTGCTTTCGCGTTCCATCAAAGTTATGTAAGTGGACGTGAGTTAATCAAGGAAATGGTAAATGAATGTTTTGTTATGCTACTAAATTTTTTTTGTACTTGGAATTCCGAAGGAAAAAGAATTTCAAACGTTTCACTTTTATTACAAACAGTAGTTACTTAAATTGATGCAATACTACGCGAGATAAAGAACACTTTGGTTGATTTTACTTAAACTCCATGATCCCTCTTAAAAGAACGAATAATGATTTCGTTGTGTAATAAAAAGCGCGAAGATTCTCCGAGTATTGTGACATTATTTAGTTTTAATTGCTGACTGCTCGTAAATCATAGAAAGGGAAACAATCGTTGGAATGCCACAAAGGAGCATTTTGCTTGAAGAACTTTTGTCTGTGAAATTGATATCCGTTTAAGCATAAACTTACGATCTCGTTAAAAGTTGCAAAAGTTACACGATTCGTTTCTTTCGCGAGTCGGCCGGTCGTTACGAAGTTGCGAGGAACCACGAATGGCAAACTTGGCTACTTACGTTCGACCTCGCGTATTTCCGCTATTCCGAAATCACCTGAGCGCTTTCAGGTTTCCTTGGCATCCGTTCTTTTCGCACGTTTTGGCATTCGACGCACGCTCGAACGCTCGTGGGCGTTCACACGTTATGAATATCCTCGTCCGACCAATCGCACGTGCGTTTTCTTCCGCGTACTTTCATGTTTGCTCGTTTCCGGTTCGGAAATCTTCCTGCGTTATAGACTCTCGGTGGATGAGTTTTCGATTCGCTGAGCCGCCTGTGTGTTTTTAAACGGTTCCCATCGTTCCTGACTGCTTCCCGATTTTTCAAATCTTCGCGATCTTTACGTTCATTTGGTCCCACATTGTTATTTCAACATTGAAACCATAAACGTTATAGCACGTAATAAATGGTTTATCAGGAGTAATATAATCTTTATAAAAATTGCAGAATATTAGGATTTTGGACGATGTTAATTTTTCTTAACCGTTTAAAAACTATATCACTACTTTCTTAACCCTCTGAAAGTGGAACAAATTCGCTGTCTGCGTCAGATTAGTACATATTTAGAGAAGTTTTATTCATCGAAGAAAGGTGGGCCTACCTGAACTCTGTACTCATTTGTTTCATGCATTTTAACCTCCGAAAAAATATATAACAATATAAATATTCTGACCGTTTTTAACGATTAGAAACGAGATATTTTTCCTTCAATGGGATCTAAGTGCCGGCGCTAAAACACTGACCATGAAATTAAGTGGAGTGTGTTTATAATAATGTGTTCCTTACGAATTGTAAACTAGCAATATCTAGTTCAGAACTTTATGCAGTATGTAGCACATGGACAGAACTTTAATTAACTAATTCAAAATGTACCGAGCAATAGTCTTTAAGTGCTATTTATTGTACACATCAATTTTAACGCTCGTAGATTCCTACTTTTCATTTTCATTTTTCCCAACGTCCGTTTATTAACACTTGAATAAAACAATTTATCAACGTCACACCTAAACGCAACTATCCCATGTTAATCACTGCACGCAACCAGCAATGGAAAGTGAATAACCTTGCAGTAAATCATACTCGTCCACACAAACACCTCGAAACTGCGCAATCATTCTCCTCTTTAACGCGATGCAAACAAAGTTGGCGCTTTTTATAGATTCAGCCCGACACTTTTGCCACGATAATATCTCCATTATCCCAGGATCCAGGAGCGGGGAGCGTTTTATACTCAAAAGGAGTTTCTCCTGGATCCATCTCCCGACTAAAATTCCCAGCATTCCGCGGCTACTTAGAAGCCAGCATAGCCGTGTATCGGGTCGTGCAACATTGCTAGGGGGAGAGCCAGCGTCAACCAGCGAGCGCAGGCAAATACGGTGGAAGAGGAACGATCGGTGGAAAGTGTGCATACGCAAAGAATAAAGGAGAGAGACAGAGCAGGAATCAAGACCGGAAACGGTGGCGGGCGGGCGTGGGTAGGTTCTTGGCACGGCCTCTCCTTTCGGGGTAAGGGTAAGGGTACAGCCGCCATCCATTACGGGCGGCGCATGACACCTCGGGAGATATATCGACTCACCGCATCCTCGAATTGAATCGAATGCCGCCGACAAAAACACCAATGAGCAAAATAGAACATTGTGATCGATGCTTCGGCTGCCGAAATTTATCGGCGAATGAGTTACCGTGGCGCGCTCCTACACTACACCGCATCACAGCCAGCGGCAGCACGTCGAGCGCGCGCGCGCGCGCGCACACCGCCGCTCCATTCCGCGCGATTCCGTCCATCCGTTTTCCCTTCCGACAGCAGAGGCATCGACGATCGCGCCCGTTACAGTAAATAGTTGATCAAACGCACGGATCCCGAGTTTTTCCTACGAAATTGCCAATCAAACGTGTATCCCCGTTTTTGCGCGGCTATCGTCTGGAAAACAGTTCTGCCCATGGATCGAGGGTTTTTTGACTTTCGCGTTGCTACTTCTTGACGAATCGTTCGGATCATTTCTGATGGAGTTAGAACTTGACGTAGCTTGACAAGCGATTCGAAGGATGACCGTGAACAGCAGTTATCGTTAATTTGAGATCCTTCACGCTGCGAGTCTTCTTTTCAAAGGGATGTTACACTTCGAGGTGGATTATCGAGGTCCCCGTGTGAGTTTCTACAGGCGAGAACCCCTCGGTCCGCGGAAGAGCAGTTGGTAGCCATAGCTACAATCACTTCACCGGTACACACTTCTGGCGGTGGGGCTGCCGCCGTAAAATACGGGATTAGCCGGAACTGACGTACAAACAGAAGTTTCACTTTCAAACAGCGAGACGCAGTGGAGCGGTGGTGACGTGGGTGCGGGGGCTGTTGTCGGAAGGCCGTATTAGCAGCCTTGCACAAGTGTAAACATCACATAAATCCGCCATGCACCAGTGCCTCGACGGCGCGTTATACCGAAGTAACTGTAAATATCCTGGCCGACTTCGTAGATTATCCTGATACCATCGTCGACAGAGGGTGTAGGAATAACAATTCGAGCCCGCGACGCACGAGACGATACGATTAAACGCAACAGACAGGCTTTCGAAACGAACGGGACAACGTAATTTCCTTGCAATTAATCGACGGATCAATTACTCTGCGATTAGCCCCCCCCCCCCCAGCCCCCGAAGACGTGCACGGGGAAGGAAAAACTGGAGATCAACTATTCTCCCATCGGAGGTGGAATACCAGCTGGCGGAATCTTGAAATTGTAGGGCAGGACGCGGCGTTCAATCAATTGGCGACTACTCTGCGGGAGTAATTGAAAATTAAACTGTCTTATCTTCTGTCGCCTACTGCCCGTCCTCGGGGATGCAGTATAGTCGCGACTGCCTTTCCGGACCTCCAAATAACCATTTCCAGGGAGTGAATAGTTAATTTCCTAAAGTTTCAGCTCGGCCGCCTGAATGCCACATTGATTGGTACTCCAATCAGTTAGGGGTGAGCGTGGATGGCTGGGGGAAGAGATCGTTCGGGATAGTCTATGGATGGGAGGTGGTGTGGGTGGGAGTGGGGTGCGGGGGTAGTGGGTGGAGGTAGGGGACGAGGTAGTCGATGGTGGCGGTGGAGGTGATGAAGGGAGTGAAGGATACACCCTTCTGCGGCGT
Organism: Andrena flavipes; assembly: GCA_963971345.1. NCBI lineage: Eukaryota > Metazoa > Arthropoda > Insecta > Hymenoptera > Andrenidae > Andrena > Andrena flavipes. The sequence goes on from OZ020481.1 coordinate 58,192,024, forward strand.
TGAACCTTCAAGGCAGCGGTGCAGGGGGTTGAGGGCGGAGGAGGGCGAAATTGAGTCTCCTAGAGGTGATTATCATTCGAAGTGGATCGGCCGAGGGTACTGGGCTCATCCCCCTCGGCGCTCTTTATCGTCTTTTTTCTACAGCGATCGCCGGACTAGATTGCTTTCATAAAATTCATTTTTAATAGAACCCAGCGTAATCAACATACGGCATTACGGTATCTCATAACACCGCCGCTGTTAGTCCTTATCGAGATCTCAGTTTTCGGTAATGACGTCAGTAACCGTCGCGCACCGGCATCACGTTTGCATTTATATTGCATTGGCCCGTGATGGTTAAACGTTGATCGTAACAGAAACTCGCTTATTCGCCAAGTATCTTCCTGCACGTGAATTCTCTAATGCGTACCGCAGTTAGACACAGGGTAGAGCGCGGAGGGAATTCGATACTTTGCTATAACGTTATTACCGCGCACGTGTGGTGGCACGAGAAAAGAATGTCTGGCGCAGAGGGAAGCAGGGCCTAGTTGCCCGAGCTCAAAGTGTCCTCGATCCGTTACCAACCCACTAAATCTTCTCCAAGACGGTCAAGGGAGCTTTGAATTTCGAAGGAAGAGTGGTCGGCCTCGGTAACGCCGCAAGGTTCCTTCGGGAATCTTGACCGACCATCTTTGTGACAACTTAGTACGAAGAGTTCCTCTTGATCCTCCTCGTTGGTAGGGAACATGAGGGGTGAGAGAGGGCGCGCGCAAGGGAGGATAGGACGCAGGCAGTAGCTTGAGGAGGGAAATCCATCCAAAGCTTTCCAAGAATGTTGGAGCGATAAACTCCTGTCGGAGCTCGGCGGTATCTCTTGCCGGCAGTAGCAGCTCCAGGAGGCGCAGGGCATCGCGCCAAACCAGTTTTAAATGCGCTCTTAAATTTCACCAACTTGCGACGAGCCGTAAACCATCTCGGCGGCTCTACCGGGTTAGGCTGCTGCTCTTGTCGTATTTGGCTGGGCGAAGTACCCGCAGAGTTCCTGCGATGGGATCTGCCAGGGGATCCTTCGTTCCCACCACCCATCGTACTGCGGATTACGTATCATCCTAATCCAGATACCAGATTCGATCTCTCTTTCTTCCACTGTCTCCTTCGCCCGGCGATTTTTCCTTCATTTTGCCTCTCCTCCTCGCTACACGAATTTTCTGCCCTTGCCCCGCGATATAGCTTGCGAAGCGCCTTGGTCCCCCGAGATCAATGGACGTGTCGCGTCGACTCCGCGCGTTCTTTGCTTATGTGCTCCGAGTTATTGCCAAGAAACTTTTGGGAACAGAATCGACCTTTTTTAATGCCCCCATAAATCTATTGGATATTATGTATTTTTATAAGTGAAATTCTAAGGGTAGCATTTTAAGCAGGAATTGGTTGTTTAGCTATGCGAAGTTGTCTTTTTCAGGTACATCGCAATTCGTCTGTAGTAAAGCATAGGACTTGTAAATATACATCCCATTTCGAAAAATTGTAAGCATCTTAGAAACACCGAAGCTTTGAAGTATGGATATTATGTTCTAAATGAAACATTTCCTACTGCCAATCTTTTTCGTATCGCTAAAATCGACGAAGATATTTACAACGACAGTCTTAGGTGACTTAGCCTATATAGCGCGACGCTGTTCAATCACGTGGATTAAGTTGTCTCATCGTTTCTAAGATGGGCGCGGGGGGACGCAGGCAGATTTAACAAAGAGGGGTACAATCTCGATTTATCGCTGCCGTGAAGTCTACCGGTTATGAAGCGGCGTAATGAAATTCTCCCACGTAAGTATATACACTGTGTGTGGGATAGGTATCGTGTGAGTGTGTGGTCTACATCTTAATGCCACAGGCCCATAACAATAACCACCACGAAATGGGCAAGTAGCCTCAGCGGCAATAACACCGTCTGGGTTCTCTGTGCAACACCAGGCATCACCGTACATATACCGGCTCTCCTGGATATCTCGAAGCAATTACCGACTAAGAGACTGGGGCCTCGTTAAGGTAATAGTGTCCATTATCTCGGGACATAAGGGAAGAAGTAAACCAGACCTCGAACGCACGGAACGAAAATAATCAGCGGTCTTCTTCGCGAGTGATAAGATATTTTCATCTAGCTGCTTCTTAGCGCTACGTGCAACTTCTTTCTCATTGTCAGTTAATCAATAAGCGAACGAGTTTAGGCAAGTCACAGAGGGTACGGGATTGCTTAATTTAACGAGTGGCTCTAATTGCTTCTCGATTTCTCATCTGACATGTTACGTATGCATGCACTGGTATATATTTCATTTCAATTTTGGAGGAGAATCATTCATTAACTACTTTATATATAATTTAATTAAGGGGGGAATGCACCGTGTTGGGCCGAAAAATAGGTAATTCTTTGTGATTTTTTTGTATAAAAACGGTTCGACAAATTAATTTGAGTGCAAAAAAAAAAATAGAGTAGGAAGGTCTTTTTATATTTGCTGAAGAAGGTAACATTGATTATTTTCTTGCTTGGCATTAGAAACTTGGATATCAAATAACGAAGTTTTCTTTATATGTAAATTTTCGATCACAATCGTATCTGAATTATTATTATTCAAGTTTTACACTTTTATCTGTTTATATTGCCATAAAATAAACATATTCGAATACATCGCGAGTTGCAGGTGCGGTTTTATTCAATAATACAGAAAATTTGATGGTATTTTTCTATAATTATTCTACAAGGCTGACAAGGCACATTTTAGGACTTCCCCCCTCGAAAGACCCTTATGGGACTCACAACTGATATTTGAAATAGATTTATTCGACGAAAGTAGTGCTGATTTAAAAGCGATAGGTAAAATAAAAATGATACATGTATGCTCAAAGTTAGCAACTTGAAAACCTTGAAAAGGGCAGTCTGAAACAACTTGCACGCCACCACGTTTTGTACTATGGTCATCTTCTCTCCAACAAACTGCAAATCTAATTAAGATCTAGGACACAGCACATCGAATAACATTTTCAAACAACAAATCTATGAACACCTCAGTTGCATTTTGATAATTTTCTAAGTGTGCATAATTTACATTTCGTCAAATGATTTAGTCTAATAAAAAGTTATGAACTCGTGCTCTTGAGAGAAAACGAGATATATTATATGCATTGTCAATGTATACATACTCAGTCTATAATGTATCTTCCTGAGACTTTCAACATACCCTTACTAAAACACTATTTAAACATGCAAGTACTAATTAGATCAACGAAAGACTGTGCTGATTAAATACATACAATATATTAGACTGTAGAGAGATTATTAAAATGAGCCAACATCCTTCCACTTACGCCGGACCCCGTTGTCATTAATTTACCAGCACATAATCTTACCCACACTAGTTAACAATTTCTGAAACAGCCAGAACCATTTCAAAGAGGATCGTATAATATTTAATAACGCACAGCGGTTGATAGACATCCAAAGCCGAATAAGACACGTATTTCATCTTGCATTATACATCGGCAATTCCTCTATACAAACTTTCCACCGCCCCCTTTGTCCACCACGATATCTCTTACATTGTCATCGCGCGTATCCTCAGCCACCTTGAATGGGAACAACAGCTATCGTCCCACGTCCGTGGCTGAAGCGATCGTTCACGCATTATCATAATCGCGATTGAGCGGAATTCAATGAGGCGGATCGGGCCCTAGATTCCGTTAATGGCACGAGCTCCGGTGCCGTTTAGCTCCAGGCGATAGTAATGGGCTTGCATCGGGTTGCGGTTTCGAGTATAGACGTCCTACACCGTCGTTTACGTTCCCATCAACGTTGTTGTTGGTCGTCTTCGTTGTTGCTACGATTTGGATGAAGTGAACGTAGCACCAAGGAAGTTTCCTTAATGCACAGACTCTCCAATCAAATTGGCAACAAGGGTTTGTTGTAAGATACACCTTTCAAAATCAGCGCTTTTCACTGACAAAGCGGGGTTGCCAGGTATCTGTCTCCGATTGCTTTGGTTTTTGAATGTTTTAGGAGACCGTAAAATAAGATAAACCACCTCTCAAAGTTATAAAATTTTCAGGTGTTCGTCAGATCAAATCAAAGTCGAAACTTGGTGGTTGGAGTGTAGTTTATTACAAAGTGGAAGAAGTGGTGGTAACAACTATTGGTGTTCACAGTCCGATTGTAATTAGTTGAGTTTCTTAGAAGTTTCCATTGCATCGACTTCAGAATGCGAACACTTTTGAATCTTGGTGTCCATTTTGATTAGTCACTTCAAACATTCGAAATTTCTGGAGAACATCCTTATAACTTCAATACGATGGTCACGATTTCAGGAGAATCATCTTGGAGGCTTTCTGTGCCGAAGTTTAGGGTTGTATGATTGCATATATTCGTCGATGAAACAGGATTTTACAGAAAAGGGATCTGAAATATTTCCTAGAATCGCGGCGCAACACATTGTCAGCCTGTGCCAGCGGGGGTGTCATAATTTGGGACGATCTACCCCCCTTCGCGATTCGTCGTGTCATGCCCGCAACCAGGCTTACCTTTTATGCGAAGTGGATGTTCGTGCGGATGGCTGGGAAGGCAGAGGAGCCTGGAGCAGAATAACGGGACTACTGCTCGAGATATAGGAGTCCTATGCCTCCAAAGGACTCGGTAATTAAATAGAAGCCAAGTTTTTGAGTGAGGGGTGGAAGGAGCGGTGGCACAGATGAGAGAAGCAGATGTAGAGCGAGTTGTTATTCATGAATTCCTTGATTAGCGCTGCTTTAACTACGGCAGAACATTTTTCCAGGGCACGTATCGCGAGTTACATCCTGCGTCGTGTGTTCCCAGTTTTTCTTCTCCATTCGAACTGACTACGGCTGCTCTGATAGGGGGTGGTTTTAACGAACTCGTTAAGCCTGCGGCAGATCAAAGGTGGCTTGTGGCAGATGATAGAGGCTTTCCTTTCCGAACGTCGCTGGAAATTCCTATTTACCTCTGATTTTCGTCACGATGCAAAGATCACTTTTGCGAAATCACTTAACCGAAAAAATTCGAGCGGCGCGGAGACTTTGAAGTCGCTTTCTCCTCGTTACCCGCCCTCTGTAGACTCAATCGTGACTAGAGTCAGAAGATAGCAAACGTGCTCCCTTTTTGTCGTTCACTTTATTATAATTGAAGGGAAAGAAGTCTTACCAATATTGGGTTAAAACCACATATTTTATACGATAAATGTGTTCCAAGAGATGACCAAAACAATTCTGAAATTAATCGCTGTTTTCTGAAAGTTGTCGAAAACAGTTTACTGTATCGCGTTCACTGTTAGCTTAGCAATTATATGTATTTCCACATCCCTGTGATCTTCTATAATATTATATTTGTTTACTAACTGTGTTTTTAGTAGGTAAAATGGTATTTTTATTTTCGCATTATAAAAGAAGTTATAGTTGAACCATACCTCTTGCAGTGGTGGTCAGCATCAACTTATTCTTATACCTGCAATGTGAATTTCGATCATTCGAAGTCCAATTACCGAGGTATACAGTCACATATTTACATGAAATACCATTTACCCACCTGTTTGATTATACGTACTTAACTGACACGGGGCGGATATGTGTGCCCAGACCTTAATAGTTAATAGGAAGGGATCGGAAGCCTGGGAAACTCCACGAAGAGTAGAGCACTGGTACTCACCTTTCTTCGTCCGAGAGTCGAAAACGGCGAGGGGAGGGACGTATCGAGATACAGAAAAAAATACGAGGAGTGGGATTGAAAGAAAGAGTGAAACTCAGGGGTATAGGAAAAAAGAGAGTGTAAGAGGAAGGGAGGTGGAGGAGGAGAAGAAGAGAGAGGGTGGCTGTTGCTGTTGCGACCGCGGCATTACCTCCGCACCATTAACTCACAAAACTTTCCGCTTGAATCTTGTTCTCGACTCGACTGCTCTCCCCTCTCCCTGTCGCTGCCTCTTTGCTCGCGCTCTCCCCTCGGCCACGGCAGCAAGACCAAAAAGATCCCCCATACTTTGCAAGTAGTACTAGCAAACCGCCGGACCAACGTCGAACCCACCGCCACTCAGAATCGTGTATCCGACTCCATTTGGAAGTTATCAACATAAATAGTGGTTCTGTAAACGAGCATGGCCGAGCGTGCAGGCGTCGGTATGCTTTATGCCCACTGCCATTAACACCGCGAGCGGAACCGCAATCGCGCGCGTGGACCCTTCACGAGTAGGTTCGCAAGCCGGAATCTAGACTTGGTCGACACGCAGCTGGCCGAACTTTCCAAGTTTTCGAGTGGCACGTTTCCCGCGAGGGGGGCAAAAAGAAATAACGCTTGCCAAAGCGCTCGCTACGCTTGGCCGTAAAGGTTGTCTTTTATGGTAATTTATCGCTTCGCAGATACACGATCACGATACCCCTCGTGTGATTTGTCGAAGAAGCTTTTGATCATTTCGTATTTCTGTGCTCGCCATGGCTTCGTTCGCCTTCCTACTAGTTGCTTCCCCGCTTGGAACTGGAATTCTTCTACGTAACTGTATCTATAAACAGGTGCCCAAAAGTGTCGACAGACTTTTTTTAGGGAGGGGGAGGGAGGACTTTGGGGTGGGGGTAAAGAAAAATATACTAATGAAAAAACAACCCTGGACGATGACATCGACAAATCGGATCATGAAACACGCGATACGAGTGGAGTAGTCGTCTTGCTTTCTTTTTTAACCCATTTTGTATTGCCAATTTAATTAAAAATTTAAAACCGAAATTTAAAAATATTATATTTAAATTAAAAAATATTTAAAAATATTTTGGCTCTTTTTCGAATCTAATATTTTCCTTTCGTTTGATGAACACTAAACTGTCGATCATTGATATTAAATCTGTCTAAGAATTAATCGCATGAAAATACTTTTAATATCGTGTAATTTTTTTCCATAAGTTTTTCTACTTTCGTATTGCACTCATTTAAAACCAAAATAACAGTCTCTTCTACCAAGGAATTATTAATTTCGGGAACGAAGGGACGCAACGGCTCGACGAATACCATAACGATGAAGCAGCGATGTATGCAGATCCGCCGAGAAAAATAATCATCGGAAATCGAAGTGCTGGAACATAATCCAACGGGCGCGGTCGATACAGGCTAGCTTTACAATACAGACAGCCTGGCTGGCTTCAAGATCGTCGTCGTGCTTCGAATAATCCAACGCCTATCTCTCTGCTCCCTTCGGGGTACGAGTTTCGAGCAGGTAGTTTTTCCCTTTTCCCTCTTTTCCTCTATCCCCATCCTTTACCTCTTCCTCCAGCTCCTTCTCCATCACTCGGATTTTGCTACTCTCCTCTCGTTTCCTCCTACGCCCGTTAAGAAGGCCAGGGCTCGTGTTTATACGTTGCTCTCCAGTCGGTCCCTACACCCCCTATCTCCTTTCACCTCCCGCAAGTAGAAGGCGATTCTCAGAGGGCTGCCAGCTACCCCGGGGTTAATCAACCATATGGACCGTGATTATATTAGCGGGATTTTATCGAATTCCCTCATAACGGAGTTATCCGTGTCCATGGATCCGCCGGCTTTTCCAGGTTATTGGTATTTCTCCCTTTAAACGACTGCGTGCATGCACCGTTCCGTGATTGCGCCCCCTACTGTAGGACAGGAATACGGATACGCGAGTGTTACGAACCGAACTTAAAGAAAGAAACAGTGCTTCGACGTTCTTACTTTGTAGGGAAACTCGTGTTTTATTACGCACTTCATTTTGTGGTGTACAATTGAGTCTTCCTTTTGTTAGAATAGTGCACGAGAAAGATTGCAGACCGATTACATTTTACAAATATAATATACTTCCTTGATAGTTTCTATAAACATCATCAGTTACAAATTATTATCAGACTAAGTCAGGCTGATGTCTCGCAAAAAATGACCCAAGTACAACTACTGTAGTAAATTGTTGAGATCAGATTTAGAATCCACATTTTTCGGATTGGGATGTTGCTCTGCATTTAACTGTGTCTCTGGGCTTGACTATCTGCTTTTGGCTCTCCGGTTGTTGACTCTCTGGAGGAATGGAATATGTAGATGTAGGTATGTCGATTTAGACTGAATTTGAAAATGTTAAATCGAGGTACAGTTTCCTGGGTTAGGTATTTGGGGAAAAATAGATAATCATAGTCCTTATTCAGTAACTTATTCTAGATGGAGTTGCTAGACAACTCATACCAAAAATAAGATCCTCGACTGACTGGAAAATACTAACAAAAAGTCAGTTTTCCAACAGTAGTATAAACGAATTAATTTACAAAAATAAATGCATTATTGCACATTTTCTCTCGCGATGAATATTTGCGTTGCGCATTCAATTCATAGCTGAAAAAAAACAAGAGGGGCGAAAAAATATAGTACGGTTTGAGATCGCGATGGGTGAAACGAAATTGAAAAATAAGTTTATGCCGGTCATATACGTATACTTGTGCATTTAGTAGTCATCAACCTTTATCATAGCCGCTCCTGTCATAAAGCTGCTCCCTTGTGCACCAATGTGGAGGAAGATGCTTTGCGAGGAACCCGTATCGTTCGATTCCTCCTTCGTTTTGTTGGGTTTTGAATACAGCTTCCTGCGATAAGAGGAGAAGGCGAATCTAATCTTGAAAAGACGACGTTGAGTGCTTCCGATGGTACGATCGATAGCAGGTGTATATTTACGTCGACGGATTCCTCGTGGAGCTGGCTCCTTTCGATATTGCACTGTCCTAAAATTTTTATTTTTGATAAGACTTTTACTCCATACCGCGTCTGTGTGATACAATACACCCCTGCGAGTTCCGCTTGGGATTAAACCTATAAACAAAGGGGTACAAATTATTAGGTCACCGCAAAAGTTCGTTCGCTCAATGTCAGGTAATATTAGGTGTACAGAGAGGTCTTTTTTTACTACGCCTACATGTACTTTTACCAGAAAATCGAAGAAAGGTCATTGTAGATAGCCAAGGAAAATACTTTGATTAAAAAAAAACCTGTAATATATTTCCACTTTTAATAAAGATTTTGGTTCAATAAAGCGAACGAACTTTTGCACCTATCTAAATACGAATATTCAAAATCTGTGTTTTACTATCAAATTTTTAATTATATTTCTATTTCTCCCTCCAATAATTCTCTCGACGAAGTTTTCCGTTATTCCCTGCATAATTTAAAAATATAATGTACCTGTAAACTGTTGTACACGGCGAAAGAGTTTTTGGTATTTTTGGAATATGGTGCGCTAGTTACGTCTACGTACTCCATTGCAGTGACATTTTTCACCCCGTTTCGTTCATGTTCTTAGGGTTTATCCAAAGTTACTCGATGACAGATAACTTCCACGCGAGCGCGACTGTACAGTTGCGCCACGAGTTTGCCCGTACGCGTATTAATATCCCGATGGAGGTCGCGAATGGATATTCGAGTTAACTGGTGCAAGGGCGACGTAAGTCACCCGGGTATGCTTTTCGGCGTGACGAAACAAAAGCTAATCACGACCCTCGGCGATGTACCTATTCGCCGGTCACTCCTAGTTATTATACCACTTCTAATTTATTTACCACCCAAAAAATATCATCCATCCCAATTTCTCTCTCTGATTTCCATTGTGACTAGCAGACAACAGAGACAAGAGTACGCATCTCTCAATGCTCGGCTCTCTCGCCCGCGGTTGTCGCTCAGCCCGCTGCGAAATGGGAGCCGTTGGTCAATTAACAATGCGAACATGACACCCGTACTTTGGGCCAGCCTCCACCCACAACCGAAGCCGCCCCGAGGCTCCGTTGCGTATATTTAAATTCCATTATTCATAATGCATGAGGAGCGAGAGGCTGGAACGATGGGCTCGGGTGGCTGGCTGCCTCTGCGCTTTTTCCACTGCAGAAAGTCCCGGTCGAATTAAACAGCCGCCTCGCGGATCACTGCAGGCGCTGTTTTTTGTCTAGCCCTTCCCACCCATTCGCTTACCCCTGTCAGTTACCCCGTTATGTCACTAAAATGGAGGGAACGGGGATCCCCGTGGTGTTTTGCGGCACGGCGAGGGGCGGTGGGGCGGGGAGGGTGGGAAGGGTAGGGGCTCAAAGTACGACTCTTCCCGAAAATTCCGTGTTTTACCTGCCCCGCTTTTTGCTCCATTCGCGATCATTGTACGCAGGTAAAGCGGCGTGCGGCATTCTCGTGCAACGGGAGAGCGTAGCTTCAAGGTGAATTCAAACGTAGATATTCATTCTTCAGGGGAAAAAACGGTGCCGCTGTCGTCGGTCTGGTGGAATCTGTGCGGCGGGACATGGAGTCACCGACGCGGAAACCTTGCCTCCTGAAACACGACATATTTTTAGTAGAAGAAAAAAAAAGGGCAGCGTTTATACATTACTCTGGCAGATGCTTTAAATAATGAATTATATTAAAACAACGAGCTCTTTTAGCGGAGAACCGCATCGCCTTTAAGCTGCACGTGCTTTTGTTCCCTGCGAGCAATGACAGTGACTGTTTGGCCCACTTTCGGTTGTTAGTTATTTTTATTCGATTTTTGGATGTGCAGATTTTAAGGGAGTTGGTTATACGTTATGCAAAGTCAAAGGTATATGACTTTTCTAACATATCTATTTTGAATTAGTGTGATTGTACACAGTAGTCGTATATAAAGATTGAGCTGTTACTGTCACATAATTATTAAGACAGGTGAGCTCTTTTATGACACGATAATGTTTTGTAGGAAACCATTCATTCATCAGTGCATTAAATTGCATTAAGTTAATTCATATCAGAACAGAGCGTTGGGATGTAAATATTTTTTTATTATTTTAAGTTTCTTTCATTTTATAATGACAGATGGTTTTTAATAAATACCAATTCTCAATTTTTCATCATTGAAAAGATATTATATCGTAGGGCCGCGCAGCTGGTGTTGTGAGGCAAAGTACATTCTTTGCCCGAAAATTAAGCATTCTTTATCAATTTTTTTTCATAAGAAAATTAAAAGCTAGAAAGATAGGGTTTATTGCAAATGAAAGATCACTCTTTGAAAGTATTAAAAGAATTTTTATTTAAAAAAAGACACCATGAACCGGAGTAGGAGCAAGTACTTTGATGCCGAAGCGGAGCAGGAGCGGAGCAAATAAAAAATTGGTCTGCTCCTATCCCCTGTACCAGAAGCAAATAAGAACATAATATTCTAAAAGTGAAAATTAATATGTGATTATTACCAAGTTCTTTCTGAATGAAATTTGTTCTACTAATTGAAACTACTCCACTTGGCATTATTTAAACATTTAACTCTCATTCGTATCAATCTTTATCAACAACGTCCTTCCTATAGTATTCTTCGTCTTTAGTATTACGAGCATTGCTAGCACAGAATTTTCAAGAAACATTTATTCCATGTCAGGCGTAATCGTTCCACGAGGATTATCACTGCTTGAATATATCCTCGACCTCGCTTCGCGAAAAGTACTTGGAATAAGAGGTGAACGCATAGAAATAGGGCGTGGATCGTTCGGATGATGGGGTTTCTAATCGAAAGTGGGATATAGGTACTATTACGAGGTAATATGCCATTATCGCCGAGTTTTGGTGGATTCCTCGGAAGAATCCTCGTGCAGCCGTAGCAAAGGTCCTTGGTGAACTGCCGAAATAACAATATACCGATGGATGTAATGAGAAACCGATAGTATCGTGGCGCAGCAGGCGCGAAGGATCATCATAAATTCGGAACCAGATTACCTAGCCTGTCGATATGCTCCTTTATCGGGGGGCCCATCATCTTTTTGCTATGCTGCATCTCGTCCCCGTACGCGTAACTATTTACTTCGATTTTTATCGGTTTTATTCTTTGGCTGATCTTACATGCAACACGTGCGCTACCGCGCGAAAAAGGAAGCGGAGAGCGTACGGTTTCAGCAGCAGCTGTCGCTTCTATTACTTTGCATTTTGGAAGGTGACGCCATGGCGGGTTTTATTTAAATCTCTTTCGACGTCGTTTCGTTCTGAACCGAATGCGCTTAATGTCCTCCGCGCTGTCGCGGGAGACAGTTTTGTGTCTATTATTCGCATTGTCTTCCGTATCGATTTCGTGGCAGAAACCAGAGCTACCGCATGAAGCGACATGGCGGTGATGTTTGAAAATTATTCTCGAAATTCTGGAGGTGACGTTTTATTAATTATGGTAAAAATTACGCAGCTGACATTTAAACACTGACATTTTTTCTGGCGTTTGAACATTATTGTTAAAATTGTGAAAGGGACTTATAAAGAGTGATAAAAAAAATCACAGAATATTAGAACAATTGCAGAACCTGTTTTTCTTTACGATTATATTTGTTACGTATCGGATAACAAACAGTATATTCCTTTTCAGTTTCAGAGTAACCTTTAAACTAAATTGATTCCTTGCATACAGTGAATAGCAATTCTAGAGCAATTCTAGTTTTACGTTTTTTTTTCGAAACGAAAGTTGTGAGCGGAATTCATTTTGTATGGGACGTGATAAAAATCAAGGGACATGCGAAGACAGTGTTATTCATCATGCAAAAATAAGTTTTGAAATTCAAGATTAAACTTGTTTCATGCGGGGTGTTATTCTCGAGAGACAGAACTTTGAAATTTAATCGAGTACGCGTGCACTTCACTTACCTCGGCTCGACTGTCTGACTACGGACAGGTAGACTTCTACTTGCGTATCTATTTCATCTGTCCCATCATCGCATCGTATGGGATCATATATGTACAGAGTCTAGTTTGCATCGGAGAGAGTCTAACTAAATCTTCCCTAATTAATGGAACAAATTATAGTAGCATATGAAGAATTGAAGCTGACTATACATTAGCAAGACTCCATAAACCGATCATTAGTGTTATATATAATCATGCGACCTTGGTAGATTTTGTAACAATTAATACCTAATCTTATGGTTTACATTTTTTTTATATTTCCCCTTTTGTATTTAAATGATAAAATGTAACGTGAATTATGATAAGTTCAAACCAAAAGAATGAATAACACGCGCGTTCGTGATTGAAATTATTTACAAATGAAGTCACCAATGAAACTCAGAAGTGATAAGTAATGCTCTAACTGAAAAAATTGAGATCCACCATGTCATGAACGATGAAGGCTCAACTCTACGATGAGTTCCATGTCATTGGAAAAATTGACATACGGCTATCACAGACACACACTTTGCTCATTGTGGCTTTACCTCAATGATCATATTTCCTAGAAATATATTTATCATTATTTTCATTATAAAACCTCTAACTATTTCCCTATGGAACGATAATTGATATATTACTATACACATGGTATAACCACGACTATTAACGAATCCTCTGATATCATATAAACTCTCCAGGATCCCGGTGAACCTCTTTGAAAGAGCGGTCTGAAAGGCTCCTTTAATCGCGCGATAAATAATAAAGCGTTTCAGAAGACATCTATACCTCCTTTTTTCTGCGGTTTTCGCACTTTGCCCGAGAGCGGGAGTATTGTAATGAAAAGCGCGAGGTCGACAAAGGCCTGCTTATAAACGACAAAAGCACTAGAGGCGTTTCTAGTTCGAGGATACTTTAGACACTCGTTATAGGAGATTACGTCACGGGACCGTGGAAGCAGAGTCCGGGAATATTGCAACGAATGAACTGACCTCTCCCAAGACGCTTGGGACTAGCTTGAATTCCAGTATGGGGAAGTCCGCCGGGAAATGAGCCTCGACGCCCCCACTACTTCCAATTAAAAGTTACGCCGCTGTTGAACCAGAGTTAATGAAGGAAATAGAGAAACTACAGCACCGTCAGCCCCGCCACCCCTCCCCGTCCCTTCCAGCAACCCTTCGCCACCGTCTCGCGTTTCCGCTCATTGATTTCTTTTTTCTCTCTCTTCCTTCGACCACCCCCACTCTCCCCCTTCCCGCACCCCCGTTCACTCTCGCTGTCTATTGCTTCCCATGCTCCTCCCTTCGCGCTGCTTATTTCGCCTCCCTTTCTCCTTTCCTCGGGGAACGCAGATTGCACGACAGACCCAGGGCTGAGACACCCGACAGGAGCTGCCACCGAAAACGGGCAAAAAGAAAAGTTTGGAAAACGAAATTGAAAGGTTGTATCGGGGAGGCGATTGTAATTCTTCTCGGTAACTTCAATCTTCTCCTTTTATCAGGTAAATGGCGTCTGCCGCGCGCGAGCTACGAAAATACACCTCGCGTCCCGTGAAATTGAAAATTCCCCGGTCGTTGTCTCGGCGAGAAAGCTTCGATCGTGGACTGCACCGCAAGGCGTTGCTGGTGTCCGACTGCCTAACGCCACGGTCGCCATTGTGGGCCTTAATTGCCTGGCGATGAAGGTATCAATCTTTATTAATTCCCAATTAGAGAGCGATGGTTTGAGCCGGCCGGAATGACTGCGAAAGTTTTTGTTGGACCGTGCTACTGGCTTAGAAACCCCAGCGCCGCTATCGGGTGGTCTTGTTTTCTTACAATTATTGTGGCGATTGTGCTGCCCCAGACGAAGAGAAATTAATTTTTAATACGCTCCGAGGATACCATTGTCGGAAGATGCAAAGGATCGCGTTTCCTGAAATACCTACTTCCTTGCGAGGTTGTCAGGACTTCGGAAAGCGAAACAACGCAATCTATTCTTTGTATGCGAGATTCAGGATGACATGGTATATCGTCTCGTCTCGAGAATATCTGGCTTCGTCCCTTTTATCGTCGGGCGTAGTTCTTTGGTCTCTCTATCAAGAGACACGGTAGTGTCTCGCGCCAAGTATATATAGGTATATGCGCAGCGCAAGACACTCGCTATCAAGAACCCTGAGATTATCGAATCTCAATAACGGCTGATCCGATTAGATGTTGAATGATCTTAATGGATGACTTGGGTTTGATTTACATGAGAAAAGTGTCTTCGTTTTTTTTCCTATATGCCTTATGAGCTGAGATATTTCGATGTAAAGTTTCGACAGAGAAGCATCTTCTTTCGCACATGTTTCTATAAAATAATATATTGTTTTATACCAGCAAACTATTTTTACATTAGAGTTTTTATGTAAAGCTTATAAAAATGAAGGGGCGCACGGGCTTAGATAGAAATGAAGGGGACGCACAGGCTTAGATAGTAATGAAGGGGGCGCACAAGCTTGGGTAGAAATGAAGGGAATACACAGGCTTGGGGGTTGTCCGGAAAAGGTTAGATAGATAGAGAAGCATCTTATTTCTCACAAGTTTCTGGAAATTTGTCAAATAAGGTACATCGACAAAATTTTTTAAATTAACGTAGCATTACGAATTAAGAAAATAAATATTTTAATACGAATCAATATGGGATTCTTTTTTGATGGGATTATATACTTGGTGCTCTTTTTTGTACCTATTTTTAAAAAATTATTTAATACCGCGGCGCTCCCAGATCTCCTCGTCCCTTTCCACGAATTTGAAAGATATAGAACAGACAATGCCCGAGGTTATGGCTACCGTCTTACTAAGAGAAGACCTTTTGTCGTTCCGCCGTCTTATTTACCTTTGTCCAATTGTACTGGCAGCCTTGCATCAAATCATACAGGGAACATGTATTTTCGTTGCAGCGAATGCCGGTTGAAATCTCCCATGGCAAATGAAAGTTTCACGCTACGGTAAATCCTTCGTCTTTGTGTCTTTGGCTGGGGATATACAGGCTTCAAATCAGATACGTTATCAGAAAACATCTTCACTTTCAATAGCTACCGCTCGCTCGCTTTGTTGACATTTTCTTTATTACAAACTACGAACCTTGTGGCGATTTTAAGATAATTCCTGTTGCGCTGTTACTTGCACGATTTTTTTTAAATAAGATCCAAAGAAAAATAGTCAGATATTTTGTAGTAAAAATAATGATAAATATACTTCTAACGAAATATGATCTTTGGCCGAAAACCACGCGAGAATAATCTCGAATAAGAATTTAGAAAAAGGGACTGTTCTTTAATTTTAAGTATGTGATGATTCATATGTTTTTGAAAGTATTTCTTTAGTTTAAAAGGAAAACACTTGGGCAGGAAAATTTCATACACAATCTGTAACAAATGCGAAGAGGAAAAAATTAGTTATCGTTTTCTCCGTCCTCCGTGTCACCATGCCTTGCGTTTCTGAAAGTTGAATACGATTACTCGTATATCTTATTGCTCCCTTTTCAATTACATTTCTCTTATAAAAAAACTTTAATTAATAATAATACCAGCTTTCATTTTTTTCTGCAACAGTAGCACAGTGTTCTAAAAAATACTACTTTTAGTCTTTCTATCGGGAGCTTTTATTAAACAGATTTATCGACTAAAAGAATCGTGTGGTGCTTCGATACATTCTTGTGCATATGAAAAAATTGATGGCATCGGAATTTGCCGATCTATGCTATGCACTTAATTAAGTCCATGTTCTGCTCTTAACTATTATGAGGGATTAATTTAGACTCTTGATCGCGTTTGGTGTTGTGGTCAGTTCAACATAACTTTCCTACCCAAAGCATCGATGATTATATTACTTGGTTTAATGCATCCATAGTGATTTTAATCTTCCTCAAATTAGCCACTGCAGCCATAACCTTTTAACCTACTTCAGTTTTCACGTAATCTAAATGTGGAAAATTGTGATGATCGATTGCGTACGGTATGCGTTATAATTCTGCTGGAAAAAGGTAATTTCATGCAAAGATAGACTTATCTATAGCCCTTTCAAGTTCATACACACAGAAAAAACATTTCATATTTTAAAATTATGTAACTTTCACTTGAATTCTATTTACATGAAAATAGGGTTGCTGATGCGAATGAACATTGTTATTATTATTACGGGTAAATAATCCTTAATGAGTAGAGGACGGAAAAGTATGATAATAATAAAACGAAGATTAATGTACACAAATAGCAGGAAAAACGACAGAAAAAGATGAAATGACAATTATAAATAATGCAACTTAATCATCCAGAATACGCAGAACTAAATTTCTAAACTTTGATAAGAAAGTAGCGAAACAGTCAATCCTATGTCAGTATCTATTTGCAAGGCATTAAAAACATAAGGTATTAAAAACGAGAAAATGCAGAGTAGGTACATGCTCTGCAAAAAAGTTGTTCATAGTGTATGTGGAAGGAGCTCTGGTAAATAGAAACGTCTTCCTTCATTGAAACGTTTCGTTCACGAAATTTCTGTTTCTTTGAAACAGTGTTTATGAAATATTTTTATAACCACGCATATACAGTTCTCACACTATCTTATTTCATAATAACTTAAATTGCATATTTGTGAATGACCGAGCGAGAATGGAATATTCTTCAAATATGTACATATGTATGTACACTTCGATTTTCATTCTTCTTTTGCATATTATTCTTCCATTATTTTCAAATGTCTTGGATACAATTAATTTAATCAAATCGTCCGTACTCTGACCCTGATATATTCAATGGTAAAAAGTCGGGCTTAAAAACGGCAACATTAAGGCCACGAATATAATAGCTGTTCTGTTAAACCTCTACAGACTCGAGCTTTCCATTTGCCTCGGATATTCATTACCTTCGAATATCGCGAACATCGGGGAATCATTTAAGCAAAACTCTTACTAATGAATATATCCTGAGAGGCTGAAATTAAGCAGCCCCGAGTAATCTGCGCGAAAATTATTGAGATTGCGATTAAACTAGACGAATTTCACGTTAAAAGACGGAATTCCAGTGGAGAGCTCTCGATGCACGAGTAATCCAGATGGGAGAAAAGATTGAAGCTTCTCGAGCGGGTCCGCTGAGAGGGAATTGAGGGAAAAGGAGACGCGGAAGGTGGAAGAAGAACAGAGAAGGAAAGAGGCGAAGGATATTGGTAAACACCGTACACAGCCTCCGTTCCCTCGGTTGCCACAGTCTTCGCGAAGGATTATTCCATAATCCAAATACTATAAATACCAGACCAGCACCGCCGCGCGGAGCTCATCCCTTTGGGTAAGAGCCTTAAATAAATAGAGCACGAATGTTAAAGAGGGCTTTATGTTATTTATTCTGTATGGTCGTAAACCTCTTTCGAAATACTTTAATAATACGCTTGAACGGTCGCGGCGGGTACGCAGCCCTGTCTACTCTGTCTAGTGGAGTTTCTCGTTTGCACAGCATTTTCTGCAATGACTTGCCGGGAATTCGGTAAATAAATTGAATCATGACTGAATGTATCGCCCAGATAGATCACGGATTTCAATCTCTGCCTTTTGGCTCCTGTTCTGTACGTAGGCGTACGAATCGATCACCCTCGAAACTTCGAATGTCGTAATCCATTTCGATCCTGTCGAAGGACGAAATATCCCTTCTCGTGGAACTTGATACTGGTCACGGTATTCGTTTCCCGTTTCTTCCATTACTCAGCTTTGTTTCCCTCCCCGATACTACCGCTGACTTTTGCGCACCATTTCCACTGTCACGTGCAGATGTAAATCGATCAGGTACAGAAACTAGGCTGCGATTCATTTGCTTTTTATTTCATCTGGTAGTTTCCAGTTTTCACGTGAGAAAAATGCGAGTCATTATTTAATACGAACTTTCAACTGTACTCTGAACATTTTCACCGGTTTAATTGCAGCCCGTGATCGTCGCGTGTGTGCCCGCTTTATGTTTAAGTACCTTCGACGCAGGGGAAATTGAGAAGTAACGAATAGTGCGATATAGATAATAAAATTAGAACCAAGTTTCACACTCAGGTCAGATTATACCTACATTTAACTGTAACTATATTAGCATTAAATTGAATCGTAAAAGCTATTAGCGACAAAACTTCTGTTCGAATGAAATGAACTAAATTTAAATGTCGCCAATATCGTATGAAAATACTCAGTATCCATTACTCAGTGTCCAGAAAATGTAGAGTGACAATTCTCTATAAAATGGTACCCACTGAATATTTCCAGGAATGAACAATGTGACAATTCACCGGAGGAAGGCCACCCCGTCTTCTAATGTTATTCCAAATTTATCTTCAACCTTTCTTTGTATTCACATGGCTTAAATAACTACGTATATTTACTGTTCCACAAACCTACAGCAGCGCAAATATATGACTCTTTCGATGCGTTATCTATGAGGCAATAAATACATGGGGCGACCGCACAGCCTTTAAATACTAAAAAATATTATATAGGTCAGCGCGTTATCTTTGTGAACGCACACTACCACGCTCAGCAGTTCTGGGATGGTGGGCCGAAAAATGTTCCTATAGCTGTAAATATCCGTAAAGTATGATCTCATATTTTGAAAGGCGGAAGGAACCTCCACCCCGATACGTCCTTTCCTCTCGCTCCTTCCTTCTCCGCCTACGCCATCCACTTTCGCCTCCCTTTTTCCTATCCCCAAAAAGCTAGCAGCACCCCAACGTGGAGGTGCGCTACTGAGAGGGCAGCCTTTGGCTCTGAACTGGATAATATAACTGCCGGTTGTGCAAGCATAATATACTCAATCTTGCTGATCCATGATCCCTATGAAGGCAACGCATTATTTAAAGCACTTACCTGGGTTCTTTGTCTATGGCAATTCCTTTTCCCTGACTTCCCCTGGCTTATCGCTAAGAGTTTATGACATCAACAAACTATGAAGGGTGCGGTCGGAAGAATGGACCGGACAGGAGGTGAACCCTTTGGCAAAAATAAATCAAAACTGTAGGATAACATTTTTTCATCCGAGGCTTAGTTTTCGAAAAAATCGATTTGGAAATCTACTGGACACGCATGCGCCTCACCAAGAATTGGCAGAATGCAACAGTGAATGTAGCACAACTGCTGATGAAGTGAATCCTTAGGCAGAAATAATTCGAAATTGTAGAATAGCTTCTTTTGCATAAGGCCTCACCCTCAGCCGCACTCTGAATTTATAAGCAAACCATTTTCAGCGTTATAAGAAGAGCTATTCAATTGACAGTTTGGAGAATATATTATTGTAGAGCTTTGCCACACTGTTTCATCTGGTGATTAATATAATATATTCTTTATCGTCACTGACTTGATAGTCACTATTAAAAGGTAAAGATAAAGACATAGTCAGCGCAGAAGTAATTCATATTCTGCAAAAGATTCTAGCTAAAAAGGAAGCATTACTAGTATACGAATCCTTCTTTTTCACCATGCAACTTCTATTTAACAAATTTAACTGCTCCTGCCATAACTTTTCAAATACGATAAATAGTACCTAGCCTTTAATTCATTTCCCTGTAGGTATATTTATTTTTCACAGCGTTCATATTTCAGAGACTTTACAAATCCGAGTACAACATAAAACCTTTAAAGCTGGTTTCTATTTTCCCTCGACCTAGGCTACTCTTAAAATTACAACTTCTTATACCACTATTGTGCTCATAGCAGTTAGTATTGCCGCACATCCGTGCTTGTTAGGATAAATATTGCAATCGATTTCCCTCATCTTTTATGTACATCAGGTATCGTCAGCTATCATCTCTGTGTATCAATCACTACAAGTATCTGCATCGGGCTGTAATTCGCCCAAGCTGCTGAGTACTCTCGGTAATTCTGGAACGTGCGATGCATCGAATCTGTATGCACACAGGTACTGGCCGCTGTATGCAACTGCACAAACCTAGTTACAAGGTCGGTATGTATGGTATCCGCAATTGAGAGGTGGATTCGATGCAGAATTCAAATGGTTCGAAGCCTGTGGATATTTTTTCCTATCTGCAATCGGCACTCGTATGCTACAAATACCAAATAGAAAAAAGCTCCACACATAGTTGGAGTTCTTCTTCTTTTTTTTTTAGATTGAAAGACAGGCTTGATACTGCCGAAACTCGACACCCGAGTTATACAATGCAAGAGAGTAGAATATACTGCACGTCGACGAACATGTGAATATGTGGAATTGTCCTACATTTTTTGCATTCATATTACATCCCTATGTACATACATGGTTCAGCAACTCGGCATATAATATCGTATAAACGACAAGCTTCTACACATTGTAGATACTGCGATACGTACTGTAATATGAAACATTGAATAATATAATTATAGAATAAAGAAAGCAGTTGTAATTGGATCATTGGAATGACCAGCATGAAAGTTAAAGAATTTTATATGAATTTTTTAAAATGAACTTTTGAAAATTTAGAACTCTGTTTGACGATAGGAATGATGCTCGGAACATATTCTCGGAAGCTTCAGTGTAATTACTGATAATTTTACATATTTGTATGACACGTTTGTTAGTTTGAGCAATTTTTAGTAGATAAAATGAAAAGATAAAATACAAGTAAATGCACGAGAGACTAGGCCTATATTTGATCTATTTTATCTCACTATATGCGAGTAAAGAATGAAATGGTACAAATGCAAGGGAAAACGGTCAGGCTAGAGTCAGACGCGTAATCTGACCACTGCCAGCAGTTACATCTCCACTGTCTCCAATAGAAATTATTTAGGTTGATTGCATTTGAGATTATTACGTCCTATACACATCTGTTTACTCCTTTATGTAGACTTATGATTGAAACGATGACCCATATAACCGTGCAAATATAATACTTACCACGGTTGGAGCACCTTTTACTTCCGATAGCGATAACGGTTTTACCTCGCAATGTCTGCGCACCTGACGAAGTGGCCGATCGGAGGAAGCCAACGTAGACATCGAGCTTCGTTTAGTTTACCCCGTGCCTGGCTTTGTAAACCTAGGTAGCACGTGTGTACACATATCACTGAGTGTGACTCGAAATCGAAGCAGCCCGTGAACGTGACGCAGTGACGTAACGAACCGGGAAATATTTCGAGACACCTGTCGTTCCCCGCCGCTCTATTTACCTATTATTTTATGAAACTTTATCTGGCGCGGGTCCTCTGTACACCGATTACGCCCGCCTGTAATCCTAGTCATCAATTTTTCTCCGGCCCGAGATAGCCGCGGTTACTCTACAGAGAGATCGTACGATGCATATGCAATGTTCCTGATAAAATGCGGAATACTTTCGGAACTCGTTCGGTTTTATTGAGACAGACTGCGGCCGCGATGTGTTTGGAATTTTCTGGCGCGTGGATCCGCGGAAAATGCTTCCTGCACCCGTGTTCGTTGACGCGCGAATAAATTTTGCCCGGCCGTCGGGCATTTATTTCGCGGCAGATGTAACGCTGGGGAAAAAAATTATGAAAATATTTATCCGGCCGCAGTGGCCGCGGAATAATAAAATTTCCGCACGGGCCGCGTGTAAATCCGTGCCCGTTTCCAGCACGAAGATATTGTTTTACGATATTATTACAGGCGGTTGGGAAAAATAATACGCCACGGAAATATCAAGCATCGAATATTCTAGTGGTTATGTAATAATTCTCACCGAGACTAAAGTTATTATAAACCACGCGCCCGTAGACAGATATACAAGCGAGCAGAAATATTAATATTCCTCCCCTCGCCGAGCGGCATGCGATACTATTTAAATACCAATTGATCGTTTGCAGCTCTGTTAAGTGGTATTACATCACCATAATTGACAATCATTACGGCATGCCGACACCAGTGACATACCGCAAAGGGAACGCGAAACGGTTTGTGTCTGATGTGCGTAATATATGGCGAGCAATAACTTCCAATTAACCCTCACTTCGCAACATCGATAAGACTGCCTTTATTTTCCCTGTATCCGCGGCCGTTCCATTAGCCTGCCATTTCCAGCAATGCCAGCACATACACGGTACCGCTAAACTGTTTCAACCCTCCCCTCCTCCCCCGGACCGTTGATAGCGAAACACTCGCATGTGTCTAGCCGAGCACGTTGGAAAGAGAAGGGAAAAGGAATAAACTCTGAGGCAGAGTGGAAAGGGGAATCTCTACTCGGTTGCGTCAACCGGCAAGCAAAGGTTCGCTTTCTCGATGCCATCAAGGGGTTAAATGTTCGCCCCCATTTTCCACGTGTCATGTTTCGGGATAATAACAAAAAATTTCATCTTCGTGGTATCCAATAAAAAGATTGATCGAGGGTCCCGTCTGCCTACACGACCGTTTCACTTTTTTTATAGGTTTTAACGACGGTCATCTTCTCTTTACGACACATAAAAGGTATCGCCATAATCACGTTCGTCTTGTTTCACGTACCGCGTATCGCCAATTCTGCCGAAGTTAGCGCGCGTTCCAGAATCGTTGGAGTTTTCATTCGTGGTAGTAATACGTGCCGACACAAAAGCACATCGTAAAGCACACTGTATTGTCCTATTTATTGGGACCTACTTTTCTTACGGAGCGTAGCAGCTTTACTGCAAATCCAGAGAGGTGGGGGGAAGCATTTAAATCATGCGGTCTGAAGCAAGGAAATACGCTGTCTTGCTGTTATTTCGTCTTAAAAGACGTTATTCGGTTTTAGGATGAAATTACCCAAGATGGATTTTCTTCTACATTTGCAGGCTTGTAGTTTTATTGACGGGTCATCATTTCGTGGCATTAGTTTTCTATTCCACGTTCAGGGAAAGGTCCAGGGAGGGGTGAAAGTACTTATTATGCAAAATACAGAGAAGGTTATAATTTTCGAATGGTTACAGATGTCGAATGATATACATACAGTAGCGGACAAAAAAGTTACCACTTTTTCGAACCACTCTACGCCTAGTTATAAAACCCTAATGGAGTTTGTCAAAATGAGCCTTCGGTTTGAATAATTTGAGTTTAAAGTTTTGCACGGTAGGAGTATAAGTTCGAATACGTTAGCAATCTTATCAATCAGTGGTTGTAGCTGCGGCGATAAAGTGTTCGCCTACGACGCTACAGGTCGTCGGTTCGCGAATCCCCTTGGCGGGGAAAAATTTTTCTAGGCGAAAAAGAAACACACGGGCTCTGTACTTCTATCATTCCTGCACACATTCAATATTGTCGCGTCTGTCACAGATATATATATATATATATTGTTATTTATATTTTTAACCAGAGTGTGCTGTATGGGTAGTAACGCATTGTTCCCAAACTTTTCTTAAAGAACAAAATTATATGATAAACAAAATGGCAATCATACACAATAGATGGTTTTTCTTGCTAATTGCCATTTACCTTTTGGCGGACAGAGGTGGAAATTTGGGATTTGGAGAAGATACCGATGTCCGCAAAGACACGGTTTTCTTCTCCTTGTGGATAGCAGGATGAGGCGTCAAGAGGGAAGACCTACCCGTATTTGCTTCTGGCGTATTTCGTTCGACGTTTTTGTTTAAGCGAGTACCGACTTCCTCTGAGGCATGGGTTCTCGCTAGATGTTTTACGAAGAAGCTATTAGCGACTTCGGAATGTCATTGTCACAGAGGACCGTAGTTATACTAGTTCTTGAACCTAAGCTCGTCCAATAAGAACGATTTTCGGCTTTTAAGCGCTATGGTTTTCCTTTGTTATGTCACTACCTGTGTGTACCTCCCGCTGACGTCACAGCGCGGGCGACTTATCTTCGCCGTATAATTCATTTGTAGGTACCGTCTATTTACAACGAAAAATTTGACTTATGCATTTGCACAAAATACACACCACAACTTTGTCCAGGAAGGTAGATACGGGTTGAGATAAGAAAATAGCGACGTCTCGGTAACAGGGAGGTGTTTAAAACCGAGATTTCCGTTCAATTTAAATTATTCCTTTTCCAAGGAAGCATTTCAAGCCTTGTAAATGTAGAGTTTGATCAACATATTTCCCTATCGCGGTTGCAATTTCAACAAGCGAATCACGTACCTATCCATGCATACGCGATTGGTGCCCATATCGGACAGATATCGGTCCTGTAAAACGAAATTTCCGTAATTTCCGTGAAATTTAGTCTGCGATGATCGGGAGGGCGGGAAATTCGAAGTTGCTGATGCCGATGGGATTTCAGAACCTTTCTGACGGGGGCACGATAACGGTGCAAGGTGCCTTTTACACCACCTAACGGTACATCTTGGCCTCCAGGAGCAGCGAGCAAGCAGGGAAAATCCAATTGGTGAATTCCTGGGCGTCACTGGACCGCGAAATGGGGTGGCGGGCATGGCCGCAACTGCTTCCATCCCCCGGGGTAGTGATCGTGACGCTGGTAGCGTTCATCGTAGTAGTGATGTTGCTGGTAGTGGTGTTACGAGATGCGAGAAGGGCTTATAAATTGCATACGATAGCGTTCACCCTCCCCCACCCCGCCGGCCTGCAGCTCCGCCACCCATGTGTCCGACGAAGATTGCGCTTCAATCCTTGCAATTGATTTATTTAATGCTGCGGCTCGTTCATCTGGAAAAAGGGGAGCGTGGAACTTAAGAAACGAAGAAATTCCTCCCATGCGAGGAGGCCAACGAGGAGCACGGCGTATATCAATTTCCCGTAAGGGAGAATGTCAGTGAAGGCGATATTAAAGGTAGAGATGATGGGCTAGCTCGAGATCCACCGGGGATCTTAGATATCTTGTAATTTCGGACGAAACCCATATCCATTTTCACTCGATTCTCGCTGTCCGTGAGTACCGATACATCAGCAACCTCCAAGTGAATTCCGCTGATGTCTGTTCGATAGCGGGCTATTTGTCAATATCCCGATTTCTTCGTATACGGTAGTGTCTCGAAAGAAGGACGGGACTTCTAGCTCCAAGTAAGGTGATCCCTATCCCCTCTACATCTTCTATTATTGCTGCGGTGAATGAGACAGACTGAGAATGAGTCAGAGGAGCACTCACAATGAGTTCACAATGAGTGCTCCTCTCGCTCATGCGCAGTCTGTTTCTTTCTAAACCGGAAAGTTTCCCTGGCTTGGTGAGGAGGCGATGTACAGTAGGACAAATTGCACTTTCTTCTTTTGACCATGAAAATCTACGTCAAAGTTTACATTCTTCATAAAAATGCGGTTTTTCTGTTATAATGTTTGGTTGAAGTTTTTCCTTCACTTGTTATATACTGGTCGCAGAATTTGTCTCGCCCTTCAGGATTATGTGACACAGATTTTCGAAGTAAAAACTTGTTTGGCACATTTTATCAATATTTTTCCCTGATTCTGCAATATTTTAACTTTAACCTCGAAAAAGATTCATCCCTCTATCTTATTTCTACCGGAAGTTCTACAATTTTGACACAACAAAGTGGAGTTTGTCCCACTGTGTGGCGGTTCGGGATCAAACGTCATCTTCTTTCGAGACAAATCTGATTAGACCAGTTCGTTTCTTATCTGCGCGCGCGACGTGCCGCCCAAGAGAATCTGGTGCGCCGTTGAGGCACGTCTAAATGTGTGCTACGCGCATTGGAGAACACCTTTGGAACGGTCGAAAAGGGTCGATTTTAATGGGTGGGCGCGCAACGAAGGACCTTGTGCTACGTGGAGCCGCGCGCACGAATGCTTGCGCGTATCTTCGGAAGCATCAGAAGAAATGCATACGTGTTTCTTATCATGTGTCAAACCTTAATTAATATTTTACAACGAATCAAACCGTTTATCTATGGCAGGTGTATGAGCAATTAATTTTTTCAAGTGGTACAAGCCTATTCTTTCTTTTTAACACTACTTTACTATGATTTACTGGAATATTGCTTAACTGTTGAATATTTATAATTTTCATGAGATCATATTTACTATCAATTCAATATTAATAAGTTCGTGTATATATGTATATTTGTTTCATTCTTCATTAGTTTATTTTTACATTCGCCGTGCGTGGAAATACCTAATTTACATGCACATTTGCTGTTTATCATATACAAAATTATTCATACCAGAACTGGTAAGCCTACAGAAGTATTTTATTTTTCTTCACAATTTAATCCCCTGCAGCTTCGCATTTTTCACTGAATGTACAGACATTTTTCTTCTATTGTTACAAAACCTGACTCTTAGGAGAATAAACTTATGAACTGTATGACAAATTGTAAACGACTTCGGCAAAGTATTGTTACCAGAGGAACAATGCTATGGGCCAAATGCCCTTCACCTTATACCCCTACAAATGTTGGATGGTTGAGCGATGACCAGTGAAAATCGTGAAATAAGGTCACGCAATGTGATTCGTGACTAAACTTTTCGCATGCTTCGTCTCTCTAGCAGCTGTAGAGAAATGCAGTGTTTACATCGCAAGGCACGCGAAAAAAACGGGGTACTTTTTGAAATCCCTTCGTGGAAGACTTGTGTCTGTATTCAATCTTGTTTAAATGAACAGAGTCATCGACAATTTTAATATTGCGATCGGTGTGGTAGTTTCAATGGCTACGGAATTAAGCAAATAACGAAATAAAACATGTCGATGTTGGGTGTCGAAGTTGTGGCAGCGTATTATTAAATGACTTGTCATTAACACAGTTCCAAAACATTTACTGCACGTCAGCTAATGACTTTCAAGATTCGTTAAGTTTAGTTGGAACCTAAAATAATTCAATATTCTAGTTCTACACATATTGTTCTTAATATATTCTCACACATTTCCCAGTACACTTTACCCATTCACTAATTTCCCATTTCTCCTGAATATATTATCCGCATTATATTGAACATATATTTTTTCCGATTCTTAGGCAACACAGCTCTTAGTTAATATGCTACATTTCCCCCAAAATAGAACATTCATATCTGCTTCTGTTTATAATTATTTGTTCCGAGCCCTTTTTCTGAATCTCCAGCGCTTCCTCCAATGGATCATCATCCTTCTTTGTTTTCTTCTGCGGTGATTCAGGGGCGGTTCTTTCCTCTCCAACCTCCTGGTCGACTCCCACGTCTTGCCGAGAACTGCCTGGTTCCGGGTGCTTGGCGATTTCAAATGGCTGTGAAAAATGCTACGTGATAAATTAATACAGCAATATTCGCAGCAGTAATAAATTAATCATCTCCCTTATACGTAACTAATTGAATAATTCTTCATACGTGTAATTACAGCTGCCCAATTTATCTGAAGATTGGATAAAAATTTCGAAAGTGTTTCTGTTTCAATGGTACTTTTGCAAATGCACTTGAAGCGATAGACGGTAAACGTGGGTTGACAATGTTTTAATTATAAAGCTTAGCATAATATTGTTTTATACAAAATAACGCTTTGCAACTGTTAACTGTTGAGACAGAATTTCCGATGCAGGAATTTTTAAACAAACTATAATTCATAAAAGATTGCAAGACCACTGTCTGTGTTTACCTAATGTGCTACCCGTGCTTGGGAAAACCGAAGGACTCCATACATTATTTTAGGCGGCGAAGTTTTTGTTCTCACGAATAATGTAATGAAACCCTATTCAGTAACTCACAGGAAGGGATCTATAGAAAGAATTTATAATAACCAGCATTGTAGAGCACGGAGAATGGTTGAAAATGCTTTTGGCATTCTCTCTGTTGGATTCCGCGCCCTGAGAAAGCCAATGCTATTACACCCTGACAAGGCTGTCCTCGTCGTATTACCTACTGTACACCTACACTAGTATTTAAAAACAAAACTTGGTAAAACTTAATTAAATTATTAAAAATGCACTAAAAACTAAAAAATAATTATTTTCTTGTACTGTCGATTTGGTTTTTCTGACTTTAAATAAAACCCAAGTTTAAATTTCTAAAAAACATGTTGGGAGTAAAGCAATGAAATATTTTCTTATTGCATCTTAAAGTACAAACCTTGCGGAAAAATATACAATGTAGAACGCAGAGAAATCTTACGAACAGTCTATGAAATTCAGTTTTGTCTTCAATGCTCAAATGACAGCTGCGACGCGCCATAAAATATACCCACGGAACGGGTATCTTTATAGACGTGTCGCGGCTATTAGTCTCTATAAAATAAATTTACTGGTATGTCCTCGGTCGCCTCAGACCTGTACTCATTACATGAAATAAAAATCAGGAAATTTTATGACAGTCAAGTCGCCATAGTTCAATTCGTAAAAAATATCTCATAGAAAAAGATCATACTATTCCGTGGACGATGCGCGCGGCCTATTCGTGTGCGAAGAATGAATCTTCTTTTCGGTGTCGACTGGCATTCGCGCGCAAGCAGTGCGCATCTGATCGTTAAAACCGACCCTTTTTCAAGGTCTCAAGTGGAAATTCGGGCGCGCGCGGGTCTTGCGCGTTGCAGATGTTTATACGCGGCTTTGCCGGAACAAAACTTGGCACAACCGCCCCCGACGGATCTGCCTCCGTACGGTTCGGTGTCGATGAGATTGTGGTAGTCCCGAAGGAAATATCAAGTGGCAGCAAGATGGCAAAGAAGAAACAGCCACTTCACGGATTGCGCTGGAGAGAGGCCGTGTTAGGTCCATCTGGTGAGGGCTCGAGAGTAACCTGCCGGCCAGATTGGGGTTTCTTGGCCCTTTACCAAAGAGGCAAAGCGAAGAGTGGAGGCAGCGGTGATGGTAGCGTAACAGTTGCCCATGGCCAGAGAAGGGTGTGCTGGAGTAGATGGGCGAAGATACAGGCGGTATCCTGGCTGTAGGTGGAGTCGCAGACGAAGACGAAGACAGAGGTCGGAGGGGTCGGTAGCACATGGTCTTGTGTCTACATGCATGCCGGTGTCGCCTAGTCCTTGCGGCGGTCGGATCGGCGTATTTACCTACATTGAATCTTTGCCAACCTACAATTACCGGTTACCCATTCTTCGCTCGAACTCGTGGCTGCCTGCTTGCTCGCCTCGCCTCTTCCACCGAGCCTCAATGCCAAATTCACGAGGCTCGCGTGATGCCGCCCCGATCTGCATAAAGTGCTCGCCCCTGCCACGTATACGTGCTGTTGGAACGATAAACCAATCCTGTTATTTTCCTATCATCCGGTGAAAATCGAACGTTCAGGGGTGGCGCGAGCTTTTTTCAAACGGCCGCGCTACACTGTGTCGCGTTAAATATTGTGGACTGCGTTTGGAGCTTGTGTTATGGTTGCAATGAGCGACAGAAAGCTTCTCTCTAATGTGCAGCGGGCAAATAGCAAATTGTACTGGGAGTTACCATCCCCTTTTCAATTTTAATTGTAGTAACAAAAGTCCATGGAATTATTTCAAAGGGAAACTAAAACACATTTTATTCCATTTCTCCCATGAAATTATTAACGATATACCATTTATTAGCGACAGTAACTTTTTATACAGTATGTATTAAATTAAACCTTCTTCGCGTACCTACTACAAATAAGACTGTTGACTAATTACCGTAAAACCGACCACGGTCTAGGAACAGAGTCACTGGCCGAAAACGCGTTTCGGAACCTTTTCACGCGTGATTGAACGTTCAACGATTTTGCAGGACGATACAACGCATTCTGCCCGGGGTAAGTCGCATTAGCTTTTTTTCGGGATCTCCCCGAGAAAACAGAACCTTTTCTACCACTACATCGGAGCGGGTGTGTAGGTGGCGAGAGCCGAAGCCGCGGAAAAGAGGAACAACAGATTGCAGGATTCAATGTGCGTAGCGAAACGGTGTTCGGTGAACGCATCGTCCGATTTATCTGCACGGGCGAGACCGTGGAATTTCAACGCCTCGTTTCGGTTTTATCGATGACCTGCTTATTCGTTTTGTGGAGCGTGCAGCCTCACTTAACAACTCATAAAGTCGTTGACGGTCGTGCTCGTTCCTGTGCGATCCAGCATCAACCTCGTAACGCTAGCGTGTTATACCTTGTTGGTCTCGGTCAACCTAACGGGTTGCTGGCGGTAGTGGCTGCGGCTACGCCATAGTCGCCGCCCTGGAAATTGAAACAAATATTTTACGAGAATTCCCAGAGTTAGGGCGATAATAATTAAAAGGTGGTTCCGGCGCAACGTCCGGCCGTTGCCTGTCAGATAGCCCTGGATATTACCGTTCCTCCTCCTTGGAGATCCTTCGAGGCTTTGATGTACGGAGCCTTCTGTCTCCCAGAGATTTTAATTATGAGACCGAAACTTTCGAGAGCTTTCAATTAAACACGTAGAAAGTCGAATCCGTGGAACTTTTCCGAGGTATTATTGAATGGCCGAGCGTGGCTCCTAGCTGCTGGTAGCCCCAGCTGATATTATTTTGGCGAGGGAATTTTCAGGGGACTCGTTCGAAGACTTGGAAACTCCGAGAGCTGGTGGACGCGGCTAGTGTCCGTTTCGCGAAATATTTTTCGGCTTTACGAAGGGCCAACGACACGGCACGCATAACGAAACGATTCACCATGCATCTTTCACTACACCTTTAACCTTGCCGCCACGACTTTAAAGCTCAGCTCGAACGACCTCACGGACTTATCCACCACGTATCGGGCTGCTTCCAGTTATCGGGGATCATTTTCAGCCCCGAGGGGATCGGGCGAGCGGGCTTAAAGCGAAACGAATCGCCGCCGATACACCCCATACGTGCACGAGAAGCGGAATCCTTTTTGCCTGCGATACGGAGATACGATCATGCCGACAACTTTCGAAATTGCCGCTGGAACGAATTATTTCCCTTCGTTACGTACACGTTTCGCGATAGACGGTCGCTGTATTGGACAAGGGAATAATCAAAGAACCGCATTATCAGATAATTCCACTTCATCGATCATCGCCTTCTATTTATTCTACCTGTGCCTATTGAAGTTTTACACGGAAAACTGTTATTTGAGATGAGGAATGAAAATTACGACAACATTACCAGTGATCGATTCTTTGCTATTTTTATCTCTGAGCAATTTGGCCCGTATTTCGCGACTCTAATGCGACGCACGTAGGTATACCGGGGGCCTCGTTCCTGTATACATAATCTGCAATATGTTAAGTCGAGAAATAGATTGTCGTATTATCGTGTAGTTGGCCTGGCGACGTTCAGAATTGTTCGTATTTGTCAGGGACCTGCGACGAGGCCGTAGCGAAGAAGGGAATCGAAGTCGATTTTACTTTAAGGGACACGAATGGAGCTGTGACTCGTGCTGAATTTCAAATCGATTCGATAACGTACTAAAGAGTGACGAAAAATCGTCATGAGAAAACAGACAAAGAGGCGGAAGAAGGGCGCGACAACCCTTTGGAAAAGGAACGTGTACACACTCGGTAATTTCATCTTGCGGACTTTTTACAACGCGGCTTTCTTACAACGAATAGTCGTTGTTTCGTACACGTCTGCGCGGGTTATACTCGTAAAAAAATGGTCGTAGAAAGAGCGCACAGAAGTCATTTCCCCAGGGAATCCTGTTTATGATCACTTTCAAGTTATATACGCCGTATAAAACGAAGCACCAGACATTCTCCATGGATACACAAGACAGATATGACACGTGAGAGAGAATGTAGTTATACACCTAATACATTACTGCCTTCTTTAAAACTATTTTTGCAATATCGATAGATGGCTTGCGAGGATTAACGACGAGGATGAAACGATGCGAATGATACTCTATGAAATGTATTTTACGCGTTATTTACTTTCTTGCTTGTTAACAGAAATTCGTTTTGCGTAATTTGTATTTTGATTATTTGTTGCTGAAATTAATTCTTCCACAACCATGGTCAAATGATACAATTGTAAATTGAAAATATGGCATAAAATTTGTTCATAGTTGGATTCGCTTTCGAGAAAATCAGTTCCCAAAATGAAACCGATTCTGAGTCAAGTGATTTCCAAAATCGATTTTTTCAGAAATGAAACTTCCAAAGAATAATAACACAGAACTAATCGGAGAAAGTATCATTAATTTCATAAGACCCACCCCAACACGAAAAACGAAACTTTAACCTACTGTTTCGGGGTTCCAAGATTCAAACTTGTTTTACTTACACTTACAGAGAGTGGTCTTAAGTTTTTATCTCGTTTATGCACATTTGTCAAGTTTATTTGCTCTCCAAAAATTGATACAATAGATTCTAATCTTCGACACGAAGTCCAATATATTTTATCATCTTAACACATCTTTCTTCTAATACTGTAACTGTCTGATCAATCTTCAGACCTTGAGGTGAAAAAAAGAATAGGATGCTGTAAATGGAAAAAGTTGTTTGTTTCAAAATGATCCGTGGTTTCGAATAACCACTGAAACGTTAAGAAGATGCATGCTGGTGGCGCTCACGATTGAATATCATTCAGTCGTGAATTCATATCTGTGCGTAGATTATTGAAGTGGTCACGGGCTTTTCAGGCGATATAATTTCTTCAGTATTTTAGCCCCCTCCCCCCTGGAATAGGGCGCCGGCCGCTAAAAGACCACCCACCGAAGGTTGGCAGACTTCCACATCGTCACCGCAAAACTCCTTCATCCGGGAGCGGCGTGGCACCAGTGATTTCGAGGAAACCGCGCCATTTCGCATGCATAATACATTCTAATAGTCCTCCCTTCCTACCAGCACCGAGTCAGCCGCTGCAACCGAAAAGAACCAGCGTAAACCGCGATCATTTCGTTTCCTTGTTCCCTCCTGCGCGCGCTTGTTCGCGACATGGTCCTTGGCCCCCCAACTTTTATTCCACTCTCGCGAATTACCAACAACCGCGGCGAATTTATTCTCCTTGGCGTGTTAATGACTCTTAGTCATTTATTCCATTCGGATCCAACGATCTGAATTAATAGCACGCGTAGCGAGGGAGGTAAAATGTCACGGTCAAATTACATTTTGGATATTAATGGTTTGTTGCTATTTCAGTTGCATTCTGATGGGGAATAATGAGTTGCAGGTGTAGGGTGAAAATCGTAGTTGGTTTAAGTTTAATGGTGCAATGAACACTGCAAACTTGCGTTAATAAAATTTTGAAAAAAGTTTTTCTTCGTTCAGGTACCTTTTTTTAAAACTCTTTTAAAAATTTTGCGAATGCATGTTTGCAGTGCTCATTGCACTATTCAACTTCTGTTTGGAAATACTTTTTCTGTCTGTGGTAGTTTAGGAGTTACACGCAAAAAAGTGGAAGCGCCTATTTGACTTTGAAGTTATTTTTTACATAGCATTTTCAGTTCTTACATCTCTTTCAAATATTTATATAATTCATTTAACTCGGTTTCGGGAGCATTAAACTAAAATTACTTTTCTGGAACACTAATGATAGAATTTGTAATTATTGAAAATTAGGTTAAAAAAGTATTACGTAACACGCTACCTGACCCCCCCCCCCCCCACCCCCATTAAGCAATCGTAAGAAATTCACGACTCCTTCCTCAAAAGCCTTACGTAATTTAAGGACGACCCCTTAGTCAAATCTAATTAAGTATCATCTGTTATTTCTTTTTTATATGGTACAGAAGAAATTTCAATTTCCTATGCATTTCTAATAATCTTCATTCTTATTATTCTACACAACTACATTGCTGCAAAAATTGAACACATTGTTATTAGCTTTGGAAACTAATTTTTGCGAAATGATTTGCGATATCTCTACGTGAAAAGTTCTCTTCTACCATCTTAATGACACGGATAATATTTGCTGTGGCAAATGAAATTGAGTTTTGGTATTGAGGTACAATATTTGGACACGCGTTTCTAATGGAATCTTCTAATTACACAGGCAACCCATTTCGCAAGTTTATGTAATGTTGACCATTCAACGCAAATGGCAAGGAAACTCATTTAATTAAATACCCTGTACTGTTATATCACATATTCCATGATAACTGCTACTGATGTCGTGCGTAACGAATTAAATGATGTAAGTGTGCTTATATTCATTTTCCCCACCGATGATCGCTATGACATAATATGAAACTTGATATTTACTTTCTTTGAGAATTTTGCTTCTACCATACTAAAACATTTGGGGACTGACGTTATATGATACCTTTTCATTTGTGCGCTCGATAAAACACATTAAATAAGTTTGGTAATATATTTCAGGAGCACCCTACATATCAGAGATTTTTTTTAGAAATCGTCGATTCCCTCCCACACGTGCTCGCAAATATTGAAAATCAAGCGTCACTGTTTCCCGAGAAATTTGGAACGGTGTCAAGTGCCTTGTACTATATTCCTTATTTACTGCTGTTGTTCTACACAAGGAATCATTATAATCGCGAAGTTTTAATTACAAGAAGTACGAGAGGCGGAATAAAACAGATATCGTGTATCAGAACTTGTCTTGTTGGGGTAGTCATCGGTAAATTCCACTCTGATTATTCAAAACGGGAGTGCTCGTCGAGTCACTTGAAATTCGGTCGGTGCGCTAATGAAGAACCTTCGCGAAGAAGGTTACTTGGTCGGAGGAGGTGCCCCGCGGGCCCTCGTTTCCATTATCAAAAAAAAAAAAAGACAAAAAGAGTAGAAAAAATATAGCGAGAAGGCTTACTCGAGCGGCCCTTTTGTGGTACTCAGCATCCACCGAGAGAGCAACTCCCTCTCACCACGATTGTTGCCTCTCGACGAAACTAGAAGAGAGTGCGAGTGTAAGAGAACATGAGTAAGGGGCAGTGGGAAAGAGGTGGCCAGAAGGGGGGAGGGGGAGGGAAACTTTTAATTGAATGGTAGGATGCCACGACTGCCGCGATGTAGGAGCATACCAGCTGGAAAATCAATTGGATATCGGAGATTACGACGTGAGGGCTTTGCTGATTCGACCACCGCAGACAGAAAGAAGGTAGGAATAGGATAGTGGGAGAGAGAGAGCCTCCTGAGGGTCTTTCGAATACCCCAATGCTTCAGCCATTCATCCGCACGTAAGGAACACACCCGATACCTACTATATTGACACTACAAACCGTTCTCTTTCGAATCAACGAATACGGCGCGTGTTCATAATTTGGAAACGCTTCCCTTTCGTACGAACGATGATCCACATTTCTCGATTTTCTTCGCTGGAAGTAGCCCTCCATCTTTCTTCGTTGCACGCCAATATTCGCTTGACGTTCACAGAATTTTCCAATGCTCTTTACAAATGGTGTTGTAAGTCGTGAATTCACGGGGCTACAAATGGAACATCGACTATAGGATATCTAATATCGCTTATAACAGTTTATTTTCATGTACACCTAAATAAAAAGGAAACAGTATTCGCCCGCCGTGTTAGGCTTCTGAGGCAACGAAGGCCATTGGTCACTGTCGCGAGAATCTCAGTAGAAATCGATGCGGAAACAGTGATTAATACCACTAGACATTTATTTGTCAGAGAAGTGGCGTGAGTTTAAACGTAACTCGCTGCAAACACGAGCCAGCTCTATTTGCTTATGGCCCTTTGGGACTGGTACACCATCTGGCAAGGTTAATAGCCGGTTCTCTTAGGCGAACGACCAACCCCGTAACTGGGGAATGAGTCGTCGATGTGTGTTTCGGAAACGTGTTCGTACGTACAAGTTGTACACCGTGTAAAGACGCTGGTGCATCGGTGCCACCGCGTTGTAGAGGAGCTACTCAACACGTGTGCGTCCTCTGGGAGTTCCTAAGGATGCGACCACCGCAACGTGCAGGGGAACGAATCCGATCTGGGAGAGACGTCTGCGGCGATGGTAGTGGTTAAGACGTCGGTTACCCCCACGGGAATCCTTTAAATTTAATATAGAGTCAGTTGGAGAGAACCTAATAAAATTGCTGCAGCCCGAAGCTACCGGGGGTAGAGAGTTGGCTGGGCGCTTGCTCGGGGCTTCAGACCAAATGGCTGAAAAATCAACCGAGATGCAACGTTAAACATCGTCGCTGCAAATCGAACGAAAAACATCCAGGGCAAAGAGAGAGTTTCTGCTGGTTTGAACACCGAGCCTGGCCGGGAAACCCTCTCACGTGCGCGGTGCTCCTTCAAGTGAAATTTCCGTGGTCGATAAGAGGGTGAGCCGAACGAGATTTGTCTCAGATTCACTGTACGTGAATCCTGCCCTCTTGATGATTTCCCGATTAAAGTGGGGATGCACCGTAACATTATTCAACGATATAACTTTATTTCGCGAACAACTACTGTGAGAATTTTGGGATTTCTTAATCCGAAGTTTCTCATAATCGGTTCTACTTACTGCGAAAATTAATCGCAGTTTAACGTGTTTTCATTTTCTTATAGCATCCTTTGGTTAAGCTTATTCATTTTGCACCAATACAGTATACGTTTGTAATTGAGGGGGATGGTGACCAATGGTTCTTTTCCCTTTTTGGGGTAACTGGTATTATTGAGAGTCAGTTCGTACAGTTTAAATGGAGCACCGAGATAACGTTGAATAATGCAGCGCCCATAACACACTGTACGATGATCTGGAAACTGTTTAATGTTACCATTTCATCGAGTTATCTTATTATATGTATAGCGATGGCAATGCCATGGACAGCGTGCAAACTAAAAATGAACCGATAATGAAAGTTTCCGCTTCATCGGGGAAATGTTTGTAACAGGATTGTAGCTAATCACGTTAATTCTTCGATAACGAGTTAAGTAAATCAAACCTGTTTGCATAATGGATGAACCTCGTAAAAGCGAACATGCCGAATGTAATGGAATGGCTAATAATAGTAATTCGGTAAATTTCTGAAATGCGAACTGCATTGTGATACATTATCGATTTTATGTTAGTCGAACGTAGTTTCCACGAACATTTCTGAAGTATTTCGCGATTGTTCGCTACAAGCAAGAGAGCCCTTGAAAGGTATATGAGTTTCCTTGATAAAAAAAAGTGGTTACCCCGACTCATTTACATTCCGTCCACGCTCGGATAATAAGTCCCAGCGAAAAACTGGCGGCGGTTTAACGGAAATCAGCCGGCGAATAATAAAACTGCTTAGCATTCTTTACCTCGCAGGGGCGGAGACGAAATAATTAAGAGGAAAAGATCGAAAGTTACGCGGGTCAACGAACAGCTCTTTTTCTTTAATGGAACCCCAATATTAACCTGAATGGTTTGCTTCAAACACTATGGTAGTTAATTATCTTACCAGCCGAAATATTCAACTGATACTCTATCGGAACGCTATAAATGAGAATCTTTTGATTTGTGTCAGAGATTTGACAAAAATTTAAAATAATACAAGTAAAAAAATTTGTTTGTATGATAAAATATATACGCTACATAACCTGGCTGCAATAATTGTTAGATAAATATAAGGCAACTTCCGAGTAAATTATTTTAATAAGTTATAAAATAAATTGTAAATCTTCCAGCAGGCGAATTTCAATTTGTCACTTCATTTCACTATATCATACACATTTATTAAGTAACCCACTTGTTTATTATTTTCTATTCTGCTTTCGTGCACGTTTCGAGCATTTCCCTGAACGTTTGCAAGGAAAACCGTATTTTATGTTTGCTCTACAATAGAGAAACGTACAGGCTTTTCTCGAAATGCACGTTCCCAAGATGCTACCGACTTCGGTGATGGGTTTGTATTTCATTATATATCACAACGACGTTTCATGTTTCTTCCCCTAACCGTGGCTGTTCCTCAGGATTATTTATTCGGCAGGTTTCCGCAGAACTCGCAGTTCCGGCAAAACCGGATACCGCCTACGGTAATGCACCCGGTCCGACAGGCTGTACGTAGGGGGAGCTCGGATGAAACAGGGCAAAAAGAACTGAATAAAACACGAAATAGCAGTTAGCGAAGAAAAATACGCTGCTTCGCGAAACGCTGAATTATTCTCTCTGTCGCGAGCTCAAAGCAGCCAGAACGCACCGCGTAGCCTTTAGGGGGTAGTATTTTTTCGATTGTGCGCGTTTTTTCTTCTCTCTGGATGGTCGTTTCCCTCCTCTCATTCGATATCTCGAATTCAACTGCGTCGATAGGTGACGATGTACAGCTTACCACACTTTTAACGCGTGTCCTTCGACCGGCAATCGTGATTTGTCGCGAATTTGCATAGCTTGTTAATAACATATAAATCATGCTCCCTTTACAATGACAAGCTAGCTCTTACGTTTTCGCGTGTCCCTCGCGTGCATTTTATCCGAGCGTTTTGTTTATGGACATTAAAATCACATTGTTACTGGTCTAGGCATGTTCCAGCGACGTATATGACTGCAATATATTGCGGGTTAATTTTTATTACTCATATCGCAATACGCGGTCTCGTTACGCGTGGCTTTAGTACACGAGAGAACGTAACGCATGCGGGATATTCCGTTCGCACGCGAGCTGAAAAATATCTCGTTCATTGAATAGCGGGAATACACGGTACTGAGCTCAGAAGAAAGCTCGTTACAAACGAATTCGAGGGGAGGGTTGAGGCGAAGGTGGTTAACGTGCCCTATCTGTCCAATGGTTCGCTATATTGTGACACGTCGGTGGATCAGGGTGCGTGCAGAATAGTCTGCGTGTTTGTTGGTTCGTTCATCCACGGGGACGTTTGTATTCTCGAACGCATTGCGTGCACTGCCATAATCCCCACGGTGCAACCCCCTTCTTCAACGATAAGCAGACTGACGCCCACACCTCATACGAAGCTTGTCTATAGCTCGCAAGTCCCTCGATACCTCTTATCGTTCCGGGGCATTATGCAATTTTAAATTCGTATTATCCATCCATACGCCTGTTCTCGTAACACTGCTTTGTTAGTATCGAAGGTGAGAATCTTGCAATGGGACGTTATGGTTTATGCTAAAGCTGGGAAGATTAAGAACGATCGGTTACTTTTATGGCTGCTATTCGTGTGACATAATTTAGCGGTTGCTTGCGAATCGTTTCATTGCATGATCGATGTCATGTTTCTTTCTAGTGATACGTCTTCATCCTGTATACATATGTAGGGTAAACCGAGTGAATGACTAAATTTTGTCGCTTTATAATTTAGTAATGGATTGAAATACAGTGGTTTGAGTATTTAATAGTGAATAAAATAGTCTGTTTAAACGTTTCTAATTATTTTTTTATATACCTCAAATTTTCGGTTGCCAATGATTGTACTTTTATTCCTATTTTTGCTTTTCATTGGATATTTTATAACATAAAACACTTAATAGGTACTCAAGATGTTTTATTTAAATGGAAAATCAATAATCATCAATAATAACTGGAAATTAAGACCATATAAAACAAGCAAAAAAATATAAATATGCCAAATGGGATTTTCGCTTAAGCTGCCAATCATTGTACGATGTACCCTATTTGAATTTATACAGGCAACGGAATTAATCTGTATGAACATGTATGCAAACTGATATTGAGGATGCTGTTATCGTTTCAAGTTGTACAATGCAATTCACAGTTATTGCGAAGATTGCTTTGGAAGGTTAAGTGATACGAACCTGCCATTAGTCAGACATAGACGTTAGCGTGGCAAGTTAAAGAGTCTCGCATAGACATAGGCACCAACTACTTTCTTAGAAGCTTAAAATTCAAACTTGGATGATCTGAAAAATTCTATGATGTTCTGTTTTTCGTAGGTGATTCGATAATAGAAACCCGATTTCTGGTACGAACGGTGACGCGAGTGTACGTATGGAAAATAATTTAAGCCATTTGGATGGTGAACGCAACACAGCATTAAAAGACTCATAAATTCAAATTAGTGGGTGGCATTACTCAATTTTCACGAAAACCTATTGCATATTTTTGTGTTAACGGTATTCTACCCTCACTATATTCGTCGTCATTCACTGATGCACACTGCGGTGAATAACACTTTTCTCTACAGTTTCCCGGCCTGCCTGTCGACCGGCTGGCGCTGTTTTAATTGCACATTATAGCTGTCCACTGTGTATGCATCCGATGCCAGCAGATACATAGATAAATATTCGCAGATATTAATGCTCGGTATCACGGAAATATTTCGATCATTCTTTGCTACTCTTGTACCAACTTATTAACCCCGTTTTTTCAGTAGTTCTCATATTCTTTTTGTATCTTCACTTCCCATATTTTCCATTTACTTGAAAATATAAAATATTCAACTGGGTTATGAGCACAGAGATGAAAATCTAACAAGATGTTAAAACTCTGTTATTAACCTTACATCTGCGAGCAAATTTCTATTTTCTAATTAAATTTAACCCAAGACATCAATCAATGGCCCACTCTGGATTTAATCTTGGGGGGAGCCGAGTATTTTAATGCAAATTCAATCAAATGCATGAGGTGATTATAAACATTTATTTAAAAAAGAAAATCCAGTTTTCTTTTCTTTTTACAAAGCCCCTCGTTTTGGGGATGTTAAGACCCCTTGCCCCTCCCCCTCTTGAGTGCACCATTGACATCAATAGATCCGAATAAATTTATTTTATTAAAATAAAATAGGAATGTAAAGAGACTGATTTGTGTATCAAGTAATATTTATAGTGCAGAGCAATTTATTTAGTTTTACCTAGAATGAGGTATAAACTAATTAACAATTCCACTTGCTTGTATTTTATTCAATGCTTACGTGTATTAATTACAATTACTGGTAACGTTATAATCGAATTGGTAGAATTCTGTGTAGTCCAAATTGGCATTATTCCCTGTCAGCGACAAAGCAATGGA
Source organism: Andrena flavipes (assembly GCA_963971345.1). Classification (NCBI taxonomy): domain Eukaryota; kingdom Metazoa; phylum Arthropoda; class Insecta; order Hymenoptera; family Andrenidae; genus Andrena; species Andrena flavipes. The sequence goes on from OZ020481.1 coordinate 58,233,217, forward strand.
AATTACAAACAAGTTATCGGAGAGCAAGTGTTTGCGAATATAGGTGCACTGATTATAGAACGGTTACAAACTAGTTAAACAGCTTCATCGTGGTTATCTGCACGCTGCTTATACGTATACGTGCAATCAACGAGTCCTTGTGAAATTAGGAGAGCGGGGTAATTGTTCCTATAATGATTCCGCTGATTCATTAACAGGTCGCTAAGTCGCATTGTCGACACGCAACGCAATGCATTTCTGCTGATTTACTGATGAATTGTAAAGTGCAATTGTTATCAGCCTAGCAACGCTCTGGTGATTCCGTTGCGGCGACTACCGCCAAAGAGACACTACATTTGTTGTTGAATTTATTGAAAACGATCATTGTCGAAGTATCTACATCTGACAATCCATGGAGCACACCATTCTATTGCTGAAAGGCAGATTAATCAACGCCCTACAGTAAAGTCGCCGAAAGAGTGCCCGAGTGAAATATAAATAAACAGATAAATTGCAAACAATTATTGTGAAAGTTAGGCGTACCTACATATTAACCATTAGAAAAAAGATAAAACAGGTAATAATAGACGAAAAAGGGGGCGCCAGAGGATACGTACAGTAGACGAATGGTGTTGTAAAAAGGAAAGCTTTGTTCCAGTAGATTCAAGAGGATGTCCAGTTTGCGGTTGCACCAACCACGATTAAAGATCTTACCGATTCATATCTCTGGCCTGCATACGAAAGCACGGCTACAGTATTTCTAATTTATGGCGTTACCTTTGCAATGGTAATGCCCGTGTAAATCGCGGGAACAGGTACCGGTATCGTGTACCCGGTTCATCCGGGTCATTCCGGAGAAGGATATGACTTAAATTCAGGGTTTATGGTTTCTCCAACGTAAATGATCACGAGGACTCTCTGCTCTCATTTCGTTCCACATCTTCCTGCTTGGGTCTGTTTGAAAACGAAAGGGTATCATGCATCATTAAATGCACTTATCCGAACGCTCTTAAGTATTATGCTTGCTATGCTGCGCTAGTTTTATGCTACGTGAAATATACGCGGCCGCTGCACCGACGTTTCCAATATCCTCGGGGCAAAGAGTGCACGCTACACCTCCATACACCACGAAAGTTACTGCGATAATACCAGTTTTTCTTGTAAACCTACGAGCTTTCCGGGAAGCCGCTTCTGATGTACAAAAGAAACGGGGAACAAAGAAATTCTCAAGTATTTTTAAGGCTAAATGTTCGCTAAAGAGTGTATTTTCGAATTCAACGTAACAGAATTTGACGATGATTAATATCTTTAGATTTGATACTCAAAATCGAGGAAAGACTGTTTTAACATTTTAGCAGAATATTATTAGCGACTTCGAGCGAGATGAATAAATTGGCATTAGTATGAAGATCGCAGTTTAAAATATTTATTAGTAAAGCGAATCCTTCGAAAAGTAATTCACTAATATTATTAATTACTAATCGTTATTCAATAATTAATAACGTTCCGCCGTCACACTTTATAATCACAACTTGATTAATAATAAATAAATGTGTACGTTGACTAATATGTACGTTGTTATATAAATACAGGGTGTCCCAGAATAAGTGGGAAATATTTTAGGGGTGACTTCAACACATCTAAACAATAAAGAAAGTTCATATAAACATATGTCCTATTTGACATTATTTTCGAGTTACATACAGTGAATTTTGCATTGTCCATTATCAATGTTAAAATTCTTCGTGAAAGAATTGAAATCTTATGAAAATAAGCAGAGTACAATTTGTTGAAAATTAAATTCCCTATAACTCGAAAACAAACTCAATTAGCACATGAACATTTTTTATTATTTAGATGTGCTAAAGGCACTCGTAAAATATTTCTCACATATTCTGCAACACCCTGTATAATTATCATTAAATATAAATTAAAATAAATTACTTCCTACGTTATTTAATGTTTATTTAACTCCTGCGAATGCGGAGGAATGATTTGCGGTTGAAAATCACGGTGCTGCTACGTTACAGCTCCGCAAGCAATTTTCCAAGTTGCGATGACTGTAACGTAATCACTGCCGCGCCACTAACGTTCCCACCTTGAATTGAGCTATGCCGCACGTAGTTACGCTCGTACGAACGGAGACGCCAACTCATCGGGACGCCGCACCGCGCCGTGCGTCAGTCCTTTGCGTGCTCGCATGCGTTACGTGCATGTAGCTAGTAGTGTAACGCGAGGACAGTAAGTATAGTTATTATAAAGCTAGCAGGACGCCCACAAAATGCGCCTCGGTGAGCTCATACGGCACCGTACGTGGCGGTCTACCGCACGCACGACGATCTGATACGCCGTTCTCGCAGTCTCGTAATTAAAAAGTGACCCAAGAACGCGAATAATCTGCGATTACGATGTTCTCTCGATATATCTGATGAATAAGAAACATTGTCCACTCACGCTCATCATGATTGCGTCAACTTTGAGATGCGTGACAGCCCGCATTTAAATTTTGAATAATAAAAGAATTCGTGAAGACTTGTTGCGGCTGTTTGCTGATAAGATCTTGGTCGTTACTTTGTAAATTGAAATTCATAGCATTAGAAGACACTTCATTGCTGTACCTTTCCTATTTGTACATTTTTGTTGCCTCGTTGCACATAGATATCGATGGCTTACTGCACATATATTGTATGTCCACATTTTGTGAAATTTTAGAATTGGGTAATTCGCGGGGGTTGAACACTGTTATGTAATCGGTTTCGGTTCTCGAAATAGTTATCAGAACCGAAATAATCTTGAAGCAGTTACGAGTGAAAAAGATTCTGGCCTATATCGATTCTATAGAACCGTAACCGAAATCAATATAGTCAGAAATTTCGGTTCCTTATAAATGCTATTCAGAATATCGGCCTTCATAACTATTTCGGTCAGAATCGATATTATAACAGTTTGAAAAAGTTATTTTCGGAAGCATTTCAACCCCTGTATTTCTTTAATTATAAAGTACCTTTGCATTTTTAAAGTCCTTTTTCTCGAAACCGCTAAAAGTGAGCATACAATATTTGTGCAGTGAGCCATCGATATGTATTTTCTGTTCAACGAATAAGTATGAGAGAATTCGTCTGACTTCCTTTGAACATCCGACTCTTTACCTAATCCATCAATTTCATTTCATTACATTACGATAGAGTGCAAAACTGTAAATACATAATAGGTATCATGAATGGAAAATTAGTATCATCGTTCACTAAGCAATTATTTCTTGTATACTTTAGTACACATAACGTGCAATGTTAAAAAAGTGATTTTCTTTACACATATTTCTTGAAATAAATCAAATTCAAATTAAATTTTTTAAATAAACCTCATTTAGACTTCATACATAATACAGTAAAAATGTTGCAAATGGATTAAGCTATTTCCTTTCTATACACCTATATCTATTCGTTACTTGCAGCATTAAAAGGGTTTCGTTCGTTATAAGAAATGCCGTGCTGTAGACCATCGTTACTGAGTTATAAATGTATACAGAATGAAAGGCACTCTTTAAGGTTGCTCCATAAATCTTTTGACGTCAGTTTTAAACGCAAATTAACCAAAGAAATGAATCAAGACGCAGAGCGGGACTCACGAATAGCTTACCTACCTACTCTTATTTCGCTCAGATAGTAGTTAATCGGACTAACGTTATAAATTCTGTAGAAGCAAGCCACACCATAAAAGACTTGCATGTGCATAAGTGGCGCTGGTTTACCCTCACGAATCGACTATTTACGTCATATTTCAAGGTAATCTAAAATGTGTAGTTGAAAGTAACTGGCTCTAACGATTCCATTTTCAAAAGTAGTAAAACATTAAGAAAAGCATTTGTCGGAAAGTAATTTAGAATTTGTTATAATTCAAACTGACTTTTAGTAAAATTATGTGACAGACGTAAATTTATTACTATTATAAAAATATCGTTTAACCTTTGTTAATTTCAAAATACTATACGAATAAATTGAGGAAACAGCCTCACGATTTTAGTAATTTGTAGGCTAACGCGTACGAAACAGCGAAAGATGTTGAAGAGACCCAAAGTTATTGCTTCTAAAATTCTACGAAATTCCCTGTCTTTATTGTGCTCATTTTATCCCGGTTCCCAGTAAAATATTCCGCTTTGTAGCGTATTCAACCAGCAAACGTCTTCCATTTTCCCCATGGCCCGCCTTGATTTTCATTTTGTTTTGCCTGATCTTCGACATTACGCCCAGCGTCATTGAAGAAAATAAAGTTTCCTCGTTGCCTTCGGGGTTCTGATTAAAAGTTTGCCGATACTGCGCGATGACGTAGCTCAGGACTAAATTTATCCATCCACTTGTGTACGAAAAAGCGGATAGACGGCGCACTTCATAGCATCATGGCACCCGCGGAGCTTAAGTGGAGGGCCTGGATTAAATTGCGCCTCTAATTTCGTCTATCTTGGGCAGGGCAGCAACTACGTTCGTGAATTTTTCTTTCTCCTCCCCATATTTCAAAATTCGGTATCCTGCGCCCTTCACTCTTATTTTATTATTTTATTTCATAAATATTCCTCTTTACTTATATATTATTAGTCACGTTCTATATTTATCTGTTTAATAGTTTTTAAAGATATTATTTGTGCTTTTCTTTACTTCCACCGTTATTTCGGTCGAAATTAAATTTATAAATAGCTTTAGGCAATGTTATGGAAATGTTGAAAGATTTTTTAATTGGAGGAGCTTATAGTTTATTTTAAAGATTGTTTGTACAGTGTATAGTACACACTGTGATTTACATTTTTATCGTGAAAGGCCAATAAACAAAAGCCGAAAACCCTCCGAATTCATCTGGATACTCTGAGATTTTATTCGACAATGTGAAGGATGCTATAGTCTAATTATTCAAATTTTAATTTTATGTAGTAGAGTTTCAGGTGAAGAATGTTGCATTCTTATTCGATGTAAATCTTCAGATTTTAATGCAGCGTTTATGAAATTAAGATTTACATATGTAGAAATTAAAATTAAACATATATATATATGATTATTACACTCACCTTGTGTTTACAAACATTTCATTTTTCTGTTTTAGGTAAGTACTGGCGTTTCCTCTGTAATGGTAATGGGTAGTTCATTCGAATCGTCACAGGTACAGTTCCATCTATTTGTACAACTATCACAGAAAAATTTATCACAAACGCAGCGAAAGATTTCATGTTTTGGAATTATTTCATTGTACACATCATTTCTATATAAGTAGAGGTACGATGAAATGTGAGAAAGTTTCCTGTCAATATTTTCTCGGGAGTTTAATAGAACTGGAATTTTATTTTTTCACATTGCTTAGGGCAATTTCAAAATTTGCACCTTATCGCATCGTGCTATCTAAATGGGGTGCTATATTTTTGTTTCAATACCATCAAAATATAAAAAGTAAACAAAGCCAAAATAACTCACTTACAATAAATTACTCCCCTTCAAATGGTTCAGGCTCTAAAATGTGCTCTTTGACAGTTACTTCCGGATATGATAATTAATTATTCTGCAATATTACTGTTTCCTTCTCACGTGTTTGCTAAGTTCTTCTCTCCTTACGTTCACGGTACTGAAATAAATACGGGGCTCTCTACTTAAAGAAGGAGAAAAGTGTAACAGAAATTATTTTGCGTCACACTGTCCTACAAGCACCCGTGCTTGTACATTTAAATGTGCATTTCACTCAAGCCTAAAATTCCGCACAACTGAAAAGACACGCCAATAATTGTAGGATTTCATATCGAAAACTGCGGCTTCGGAAGGTCTGCGACCCGAGCATTATCCGTAGGGTCTCACGTGACAGGCTGGCCCAGCAGGCCACTGTTCGCAAAGGTAGCCGCGCACAGCTATGACAAAGTAAAGTATATTAAGCTCATCAGCATGCAGAGTTCGCTCGGGCCGGCTTAATACACGAACCGTAGTCTGGGTACATCCACCCCTTCTCCGTCTTTCACGGCGGCGACCACCCTCTTTGGTGCCACCGACCTACGTTTTACTGAAGTATCTTCCACAGCATCTGTACGATGGTGTATCTTTTGCACAACCTCCCTTCCACCTGCTCCTTTAGTTAATCTTTTCTCAGCCCTCGAACCTACATACCAACAACCACCCCCCGTGCCCTTAACCTTTACAGCAGTGTTTCTCAAATTTTTCAACGATACGAAATCGTTCTTAAAGCACGTAACAGTTGGTGATAAAAATAATCGCTAACGAGGAGTACTTTCTGGTAATATTTTAAGTGTAATATCTGGATGTGAAGCATCCAGTAGTTGTTTCGTTTCATGTCGCCCATTATTCTGAACGTGTGAACTATTTAAAAGTCTAAATACGTATTATTTCGGTGCAAATGTGGTACCTACATATTGATTTACTTCAACCGAGATTGTTGCCCAAAGATCGCTTATCTGCATCCTCTTGCCTATTCCTTGCTTGGCTTCCGCCTTGACATCTTTTTCTCGGAGAAATTCTGGTGGGCTTCACGCCTACGCCATAGGGACTGCGGGAATACAATAATTCCCGTGGGTAGCCATATCTCTTTCCTCGTAACAGCGCGCCGAAAAACCGGCCGCATCGCGCTGTGAATATTAATGAGTCTTTGGAGGGCCGCAGCACGACAACGCGGTGTAGCCGTCTGAAACGGTTGCCTAGGAATGGGTGGAGGATTCCGGCGGATGACAGGGTTGAACGGGGGAGGAGCGCCAAGTGGTGTATACAAATCTAACGCAACGAATACTTTTCTTCGATACAGTTATTTATGCGCAAATAATGCGAAACTACGAATTTCGTAACAATCAAGAAACTGGTCAGGAGTTTGCTTCTCTTTAATCGTTCAAATGTTTTTCAAATCGTTCTCTTTAATGTTTCAATGCAGTTATATGATTTGATGTTTTACTTTACGTTTTAATCCTATACTGGTGGCTTTTGTTACCTTAAACCACTTTAATTGCACTTCGTGATCACTAAGTACACCGTCTTTCATTAAGTAATTTATATGAAGGGGTAATTCGAAAATAGCAAGGGTAGGATATAATCAAAACGTAGTTCAGTGCCGTCTAACGCGTATCGGGCACGAATTTCATTATCCGCGAAATATTATTAATAACCAATAATTTGTCCAACACGTGCGAAAGTTACATTCACGTAGTAACGCAGCGACACTTGCATTATACCAGAAAAAAAAATTCTACGCATAAGTATTTAATTTGCGAGTACAATTTTCTTGTTAAATGCACAAAACTTATTCTTCAGAAATACGCTCAAAAGAAATTCGAATACATGGCAACAGATTAAACAGAACATTAGATCCCGATGGCGGGTAAATGCCTATAAATGAAACAAAGAATACTGATTTCCTTAACAATGACAGAAAAGGGTTCGCGAATTTCCATTCATTCTCATTAAATAGAAGATCAGACCTGGCAAGTTCAGCAAATACAAAGGAGTAGCCAGAAGTTTCTCCTGGGAGATCGCGTAGCGGACTTGAAAAAAAATGTCCCCTCTCTCTCGATCGCGAATCGTAAATCAACGTCACCGCGAGGATCCTTTCTATAGTTTTAATGAATTATCTATCGCGACGATTGAAAAGGTTCTTCGAACAATTATAGGGAGGTGAAAGAATAGGGGTCATCGGAGAAGTAGGGGTGGGCAAGCCGCGCGACAGAACATCAGGTCGAACGTAGACGTGAATGCTGCACGCAGGAACGTGGTGCGGACAATGGCGTCGAGCATACTTCATTAATACCAGGCTTCCCGTTGTCCACGGGATAGCAATGGATTACGTGAATGAAATCGCGGCATAGCTGGCCTCGCGCCTATGTGATGTGTCGGCCGTCAATCGGTGAAGTATGGCGGGAAGAAAGTTTTGGCTCGCCCTCTTCCCTGGCCTCCTCCATTGCGCTTCCTACGGTTGCAGCCGTAGAAGTTTTAAGAGAAATGTGAAAGTTGGATAGAGAATGGATAGGGTGGAGTTATCTATCGATGGCACGAGATATCTCTCTTGCTCCCCCTTCTTCTCTCTCGTACCCCTTTTGCCATGGTGGCCCCCTTCCCCCGATTTCTGCCATGCGAACGAAGTTACCCGTATTTTTTAAATTTCCCTTCCACCTGCACTGTCATGTCACGACTCCCCAAAAATGATTCTACGTGCCGTCTTTGGGGGCAAACGATGGTAGTTAGTGGCGTACCCAGAGAGAGGAGCCGTGGCACCCCCCAAGGAAGAGCTTTGTAAAAAGAAAAGAAAACTGAACATTATTCTTTAATTCAATTTTTATAATCACCTCATGGATTTTATTGAATTTGCGTTAAAAATCTTTTTATTCGTTCAACTCCGCTTTCCTCAAGATTAAATCCTGAGTAGTACAGGGAATTACACACCTCGAAGTCGGTATCGACAAAGACAATTTGCCTATCACGTAGCGCCACACCATATCACGAATTGGTAATTGAAAATTGAGTTGTTATCAGTCAACGGCTTTCTTGGGTACGTTTCGCTTTGCATAGTTTCCAAGAGCTCGTTTAGTTAGCTACTGCTACCTGCTCGCCGCAGTTTCTGGCACGTCACATCGTTCTTTCCATCGCGAAAGCCTGGCAGCGGTCTCCTCTTCATAATGTCTTGGACGTCCTCGACGGCGAAGATATCACCAGCCGTGGCGACATTTTTCCTTTCACTGCCGCTGTCCGAAATTAATTGCCACTTCATTTTTATCGCCGTCTATTTATCCCGGCAGTTGCTGCGTTGTCCCTTGTCCCCCTGACAACTGTCTCATTAATCAAGCCTTCCTCGTCGTCAGAACGGCGAAGGTCCCTTTCGTCCCCGTTCCACGGCGCCGAAAAGATTTGCTGACGTGCCGGACTACGTGATCTTGATTGATCGTTGCAGACTGATCGATCCCCATAACGAGTTTGATGAGCATAAGGAAGGCTTCCATTACCGCGTAACGATCTTCAAGTTCACGTTTCCCTCTAGATATCAAAAATGCTCCTCTTTACCTGTACAGTAGGAAACGAAATAAGAGTGTAACGACGCGGTAACGAAACTTCTTAACGATTGTTGTATTCAGTGATGTAGATCGTTATTTACTAATATATTTCTACGAGAATTTGAAATTAATAATGATGGAATTCAGTTTGTAAATTTTAGCTCGTTATTTGAAGAACGTAATACAATTTATTCCTTGACCATTAAAATTTTTCTCGTATTTCTGTGGAAGACTGTATTTTCGTGTTTTTCCCACGTAAAAGTAAAAAGCATTAGATTTATGGTATGGTTAATATGTTGCTAATGAGTGCAATGTAGTTACGTAATGAATGCATTGTTCTTTTTTAGAGAGTGACTCTACTTTTTGCGAGAAGAGTTGTGAAATGAGAAATTAATCTTTCCTAATGTACCTACTTATTAATCTGCCATTTACTATTTAGTTAAATTTTATTTTCACTTGTAATATTCGTTGTATTCCATATTATTAGATGAGAAAAAAAATTACTATGATTTTCTAATTTTCGAGTAGTTTTTTAGGTCGTGTCGTGTTATTTACACGCGTATAACTTTGTCAATTTGGGTCGGATTAGTTTGACACTTTCAGGGAATATTTTCAAGACGTTGTATTTCAAGAAAATATAAAAATCGAAAAATCGATTTTTCGAACATATCTGGGTAGGCCTCCCCCCTTAAGCGTCTTATTATATAGGATTATAAAAAAGGATCGCGACTCAAAAAAGGTTGGGAAACACTGCTATAGGCAAAAAAGGGAGAAAAGTATTTTCTGCTATAGTCTAAAAATCCATTTATAAAATATTACAAGTATTCTATTCTTACTACTTATGAAAAATGTAAAACTGCTTAGTGCTTTTACTTTGCAAAGTGCACGTACTTTTAGATAAGATTTTAGTAATAACGATACATAGATATGTATGTGTTCGTGCAACAGCATACGTAAACTGAGCTAACATGCATAATATTTTTCCATAATATCCGTTACACAAAGTTAATGGAATAACTTATAAGATTTATTCGATCGCGTATTAAAAATAATCCTTGTCCTGCTTAAAATTCACGATCCTCGAGGTAAATATGTGCACAGGAGCATCGATGCAGCACACAGGTAAACTTCATAATGACGTTCGCGGCTGCGGTAGCGAAATTTCAACAGCGCTTATTAAAATTATATTAATCCCTGGTTAAATGTATCTTGGTATCACCAAACAGAACCGTCGCTTATTTAGAACTGTGCCATCGGTAAACAGAATCGCATATTAATAAGTGTAATCACACAGTTGTCATTCGCCATTAACGCGCGCGGTCGCGCGGTGAAGTTTGGTAATCGGTTTAGTATCGCGTGACTGTTTATCGCGTAATTTCATTAATACTCGTTGGCGTGCGACGGTATAATTCGCGTGAACACAGCGTCGCTCACCCTCTTTGCCGATCGTGTTCCAAGATCGCGAGAGTCCATCGTTGAAACGAAAGAAATAAAACGTGAAATTATAGACGAAATGTGACGTACGACGCGGCCGTGTCCCATGGCAGTTGCACACCATAAAACAACGTGTGTGAGAATACCGCTGCCATTTTCCTGTCACCATTAAAACTATAACTCCGCCGTGTCCAAGCCGACTGAGGCTCATAACGTGTTATGATTTCATCGTCAGGGTCTGATGTGTTTTCTGGGGTTACGATGCCTTTGTTTCTCATGTTCGCACCCCCTATGTGCTAGTTATAATGATCTCCCAGCGAAGTTGGTATAAGCAACCTGCTGTCCGGCTACAAGCTGGGATAATTACATACACATACACAATAACGTGCAAAGGTTTCTGGACGATAGCGATTTAGCTGTTTTTTAGTATGTTTAACTGCGATTCGACGGGGGCAGCTAAAGTGGGTTTTGCTGTAAAAAGAATCAGGTAAAAATACGATAAAAGTATGGAGGTTTGTCAAGGACCTTTCGTTTAGCTTGCAGTGATAGATATTCATGATAAATATCACCTAAACTTATATATAAATTATAAGAAGAACGATACCCAAATAGTTGCATAAAAATAAGAATTCTTTAGTGCACAAATAGACATTAAGAATAATAACAAAAAGCTAAAAAAAAATATATATATAAGAAAACAAGGAAGAAAAATATAGTAGAGTTAGAAATTATATAATATATATTATCTGTCTAAGTAAAAGTAGACGGCAAAAGGCGGGGTCTATGCTGTTAGCTGTTGTTAACGTTACTCATACTTTCAAAAAATAAATTGTTTATAGCTGAAATACAGATTATAAGATGTGTATAAAAAAGTAGCGTTCTTCTAGAAAAACAGTATGTGTGCGTACAACTTCAGTTATGAAAATATATATTCCCCCAAAATTTTATTGTGGACCATTTCTATCAGCCACCTGTCCCTACGTCAGCACGAAAGCTCGCTAAATCAGATTTACTTTGGGGCACTTCCTTGTTAAAAAGATTGCCATAATTAAACTAAAGTATCATTTTCAAAATTTCAGATTATTTAAAATTCATCTTCGTCTTTTCCAAACGAAGCTAAACTAGTAACGAATACGTTATGGAATCGAAACGATAAATACATAAATTCATCGCCTCTCCTTTCTCTGACCTCTTTTGTCTTATTCTTTCTCTTTCTGTCGTATTTTTAGTCACAAATTGCATGGTACGTATTGATTATAACGTTACATCACACTATCCTGTTATATGCGTGGAGTTAATTGACTTCACAGCATGTAACACAGAAACGAAAGTAGGAACATACCACACCCTCGTGCGAGATCATTGTATACTCTTGTTTTCTAACGTGAAATAATATTATTAACCCTGTAATAATCTAATGGGCTAGGGGATTTTTAAATGATGGGGCATTCGAAGGGCGAAAAATAGTTTTAAATGTGATAAATATTTATAATTTTATTCAATATTCATTTTATAATAAGTAGGTATTTTATAGAAAAAGCCCAAAACACACACTACAAATATAATTCCCCTGCAATTTTATGCAATCTTCAACATCTAAAAACCAGAGGACCATTTAACCAAACTATTTACTTACCCATATTGATTCGAGAATACCGAAGAAACGTTTAACGTTGACGGCAATACATCCATGGTTCCAGTCAATCGGCAGCAGGCAGTCAAAGTTATTCGTGCAATTGCGCTGGCTCCGGCAAATGTTGTCTTTTGCGGAGCGGCGAACAAATGCCGCGATGTCGTTTCTGTTGTTCCGCGTCTGGCCGCGGAGAGACCACAATGCCAGGTAAAGGAAAAGTGTGCGAACTGCAAGACAGATTCTCGAGACAAAAGGCGATAGATTGGTATGGACAAAGGACAGAATGGAGAAGGCAGGTGCACTTATGGACGTTACAGATACTCAGCGGCGTATGAGGACGCTTCTCTTCTCAAACAAGACTTTGTTGGATTTATGGATTATAAAGAAGAGTGGGACGGAGGAACTCTGCTTGTGACAACACAACAATGAGAGGACGAGAAAGAAATAAGCGATAAAGCTGTCGTGGAAATGCATAATTTATACACCGCTCCCTCTACCCCCACGCGTTCCCTCGTGCCCACTAGCAACCCTTGCATCGTAATAAATAACGCGATACTTGGAGAGAGGTACATCGATAGAAAGGAAAGATAGGATAAGTAGAACGTGTTCGTCACCCATCAGACGATTAATCGTGACCTAAAAAATACTGAAGTCTAGTTTTGGCTTGTTCCATCCTAGTAAGAAATTCAACGTCTTGGCAGTGTTCACCCTTCTTGTGTCCTTGTCCCCCAAAATTCATCGCGCACTCGTGTTTTCGAGAAGGTTTGGAAAATCGATCGAGAAGGGAATAATCTCTTGTTACGTTTACGTTTTATAAATGGTAATTTCCCTCTCCCTCTTCTACCTTATGCAGAGAAGATAAATATCCCCAACCATGTTCGCTGAATCGCGAATAAGCTAAATAAAATTTCACGCCAGTAGTTCCACTTTCCAACACTCCGCCTTCGGATCGAATCTGTAAATGCGCAGATTTCGGTTTGATCCTTGGGAATTTGTTTTGCATGAGATAGAATAATTCGTCTCTTCTTATGCATTCCCCTTTGTGCCGTACTGGGGAATTCTTTTATTAGAAAGACCGTGGCGCTGCAGTTCCCTTCGCTCCCCAATGGCATCGTAAAGAATTACTACTATTCGCCAAAGTTAGCAGAAGAGAGTGAGTAAGAAGGAGGGCGAGCGGTTCTTCCTTTACGACGAATACTACCCCGAAGAAGTTCCACGGAGCTCTTTCTCCGTGGGGTAACTGAAATTAGGTTTGCAAAGAGGTAAACATCAGCGGGACTGTACGTTTGCATAAACGGAAGGCGTTGCTCGCATGGGGGTGCACGGTGACAAATGCCTGTCGTCGTAGTCGTCGTCGTCGGCGTCGTCTTCCCTCTTATTCGCCCTTACCCTTCTTCGGGTCGGTAGCTGGGCGGGTGCTTCGTCGACTGTGCCGCAACTTTTGCGAGACGGAGTTTGTTTTTGCGCCATTAGGACCACTTTGTTCGACTCTCGGCGAAATCCACGACTCCGCAAATATTCCCTCGCGACTGTGAGTACAGAGGAAGCTGGTGTATATACGGGAGCAGTCAAGACACACGAGAACTTCCAGCGAAATGGTAGCCGATCACACAGAGTAGACACTTCAAGTAAATTTTCAGTGGGCAGTGTCGTCGCGTTTCACGTAGGTAGTCTGTAACATGCCACTTGATAAATGACTATATAACGCCAGAAGCGTAGCAGACGTACGAGCACCTCTTTTTCACTTAGCCCGAAGAACTTGACCAATTTCGATCGCTCCGCATCGACCGATAGCCATGCTGATAGCGATTACAGATTTAAAATACCCTCTCGTAGGATGTTACGAGTTTTGCGCCGCGACGGCGCATTTAAAATCAAAAGTGGGACGCGACGCGGTGTACCGTGGTACTTAAGAAGTTTCTTGCCCGCCTCTTCCGAAGTTGGAAATCTTTACGTTTCACCAGCTTCAGGGGTCGTTGCGGAGAGAACGGAAAGGGACAAAAGGAAGGAAAGCCGTCGGGGGCACCTTATTCGAAAAGCAGCCGCGTAGACGCGGGCAAGACCAAAAGCGCGATACGGCGCGGCGAGAGCTTGGGCAAAGGACGTGCCCGAAACGAGAAGAAAGCTGGGGAAAGGAAGAAAGGCTAGACACGGGTTAGCCTTGGCATGGAGGAGAGGCGAACGTAAATGGCGATGGTGTGAGAGATCAGAAGAGGGGTGAAAAGAGCCAGAAGGGGGCACGCCGTGATGTTCAGTTGTTCAAGGGTTGTTTCATCGAACACGCGTATACGCTCTGCTAGCCAAGACGAGCGACTGCGGGCACGGTAAATGCGCGCGGTAAGCTGCTGTCATTAAAATGTTCCGCAAGATCGACTACGGTCGAGGTCTGCGGCCTGGGCGATGGTAATGCGATGCTCCCTCTCTCTCTCTCTCTTTATCTCTCTCTCTCTCTCTCTCTCTCTCTCTCTCTCTCTCTCTCTCTCTCTCTCTGTCCCTCCAGCTTCTCCTTTCTCGCATCCCTACCCTCTCGATGCGGTCGTGCAAAGGGGGTGTAGGAGAATATACCGTCGGTGGGGTGGGTGGACTTGATGGACACTGCATTGTGCGCCATAATGATGCATTCTACAGCTCGCGTAATTCGTATGCGTCGTCGGCGACGTTTCGCCCCCGCGCATTATTAAAACGTGCATTCGAAGGAAAAAACCTAGAGGTTCCGTCCGTGTCCGCTCGCCATTGTTCGCGACGCCGGATAGAGGCGTTCGCGACGAGGAAATCCTGCTTCCTTTCCTCTCCTTCTTTCTTCCTTTATCCACGGCTTGCCCTCACCAAAGGCGAGATTTCGAAGAATAAGCCGTTTAGGGGAGTATAGCTAATGCTCCTTCGGCTAGGACGAAAATATATAAATTCCGCCTGACCTGACAATAGAGCCGAGAATTCCGTGTGTGAGCTTTTCGACTTTCGCGTCACAATATCCTCATTTTTATTACGTTAACGAATTGAAATTTTTTACTCCCTGAACGTGTTGATCGATATCGCGAGGCAGTGTTGCGTTTTGAGGATAGCGGGACGCGCGGAGGGATGAGCGAGAAAAAAGACTGCGCCTTAATTGAATTAAAATATACCAGATTTATGGTATGGTGATTTGCAAAGGTACAAGAGGAGCGTTCCGAACAAAGGCTTTTTCACATTTACTTGCACATCCGTTTCTCTATTCTTTTTTTAACCAGTGCAGTTTCTGCCATGAAAATATCTCGTGTGGGAGAATATTCTCCTACACCCCTTTACCTGCAAACAGTAATTACCTCGTGATGTGCAACGACAATCCACTCACACAGTAATGTTCAAAACAAAAGGGGGTAGCACATGGAATTAACGACCATGCTTATTGAATTTCTGCCAACATTGGTGGGTCAAAAAGCACGGAGGACAGTATTTGTTTATTGAAAATATGTTTGTACGCTAATCGTTGCATTAATTATTTTTAAACGAGGAGCATGCTCACCGTTGCAAGTGTTATTTAATGAAAGCTTCATTTTTGGAATTATTCATTAGTTTCCTCAAATATACACCAACTGAAGCTTTAGGTACTATTTCAAATTAATTGTTAAATTTCGTCACACGTCAAACGTCTATAACTTTTTTGATAGATGTATATGATAATTAAATACAAAGAGAAATAGGTCCTTAATACCTATAATAAATCGGTCAAAATACCCCCGCGCTTTGCTTGGAGCCTAAAAGATATTAAGGACTCCATAAAAACACATTTCACTCCTTTTCACTCCTTTAGAGATTGATTAGGGCAAAATCCTGAAATTGATGTTTAGACATTTATGTGGATAACCTTTCGAAGTAAAAACCAAGTTGATATCTTATCGGGTCTAAGAAATAATGAGTCTGGGAAAACATATTTCACCCCTTTCGTCCCTCGTCAGGTTGAAATTTCAAAAAATCCCTTTTTATCGAGCACCTTCGTCATAATAGAAATATACGAACGGTGATGAATCAGTGACGCAACGATTATATAAGTATAGATTGGATTTTGTAAAAACGTTCCATGGTTCCTTTGCGTCCAGTTTTATTCACCAATATCACCTCATTTACGTATATTCGGTATTGCACATCAGCGCATATAAAACCTGCGGCATGACATGAATGTTTTATCAACCGGAATATGTATAATTTACATTATCCTCCCTGAACTCCATAGTATAATTATATTATGATACAGAATACATTTATCCGCCATTGGCGAATCAATAACGCATTGTTAAATGAAATTGCCTCGAATCGCTCGGTATTTGTCAGTATTATCCTCCATCCAACGGTGAAGAAGGCTCGTATAGACGATAACAATCGGGTGGAGATGACCGTCGACGGCTAACGCAAACCGCGTTTACTGAAATGGCTGCGGACGCAGAATGAAAGAAAATAGGAGAGGATGAAGGTTCGCCAGACGGGTCTCACCACGAATAGCGAGCGACGGAGAAAGCGTTAGACGAATGGAGGAGAAGTGTTAAAGGTAAAATGGAAGCTGGGTCTTCAAGTGGCCACTGTCGACATAGTCGTCGCACGTCCATTTTATTAGAGCATCTTTCAGCGTGGAATCTTATATCGTTTGTCCATCCTCGGCTATTCACCCCCGCCGTATTCTTTGTCTATTTCCATCCAGACCTCTAGCTGAACTCTACGTCATCACTTCTCGCGCGACAACATTCAATTTAAGACTTTGCTCTACTCTCACTAGTGGGACACTTAATACCGGACATTAGCTATATCTGTGATATTATGAAATGCTACCGAGTCTTATTTCGCGTAAATCATAGAGGGGGTAGAAAAAACAACAATTGGGTTTCGACACGTTCCAGTGACTTTAACCGGGCAGAAAAGCTCGATCACGTCCGCGGAGAAATAAAGAGATGCCTCCGCAATATATTTGAATAACGCGCGCGGTTGGATGGCCGAGATTTCGGAAGGGGTGAGGCACTGTGCGCGCCTATGTATGCGCATAGAAGATTTCAGCACGGACCACAACATTACCATAAAGCCGCCGCGGCGGTTATGCATAAGCATAATTTTTCCAGCGGCATAGCTCGCTACTCGTTGTACAGCTTACGCGAGCCACAGTGGTTGCCCCGTCTCTAATTGGTCATGCGGCTAAACATTGCATAAATTCGCAATAAAGCTGCCGACGGTCACGGTACGTTTTGCCAACGTCCAAATTACCCGGGATTTTCTTTTCGTGCGCACTAATTCCCGCACGTTGTATCTTCCACGACCGTCGTTTGTCAACTCATAAGCAAGATGCACAACCCACTGTTGCCCCGAAGACGAGCCGCGTGCCCCGGAAGAAACAGATTCGATAGGGGCGGGCAAAGCCTTCGTATCGTTTATGCTTCGTTATCCTCACGGTCCCCGATAATTGAAGGGTACTCGAATAATTAATCTTTTTCGTTCTGGCCTCTCTTCGCGGGACGTTCAGCATCGAATAAAAGGACAACTAATTGATTTCGAGGCTCCTTACTTTGAAATGTATTTGCTGGCCGATTCTTTGCGATGGAAAAGATTGTGAAATAATGAAATATTCAACACGTTCAAGGAGTCTGTTATAGGAAATGGAACACTTGGCGCTCTCGATATAGAAGGGCAATATTCAGAAGGAAACGAACAATAGTATCGATTTTCTTTTATTCCAGGCATTCGTTAACGGTTTTTCTATATCGATGTTTAAGTTTTTCCTCAAGTTCATTAGGTGCTCCATTTTACCCGTCCCACCGTTTTCATTCTTTCCTCGATCCTTCTTTCCCTTTCTTTCTGGCCGGCGGCTTCTACGCTCTCATACTTTCGCTTTCTTGGTCTTGTAGCGCTAAAGAGCGCCGGGGCAAAAGGACCGAGTGCCCAGGGCGCTACTTACAACGACAGTCGAGTGTACTCTCAAGGTTTCTTTCAAGGTTCTTTGGCGCCTCGGATGTCCTATCGGTCTTGATTGATCTTTGCTAATGATTACTTTGCGGTAACGCTTTCCGTTTTATCGAAACCTTTGCACGGGCACAAGCGTATCCTTTAGAGATCAATTTGAGGGTTTGAATAATGAGCATTCTCGTTCCTTTTAATGGGTACGTGCAATGCAAACACCTAATTCGATACTCTGCTATGCGGCGATGATTACAAAAATTCTATTTATAAACCTGTTAAAAAGACGGAAGAGGCTATTCTGATTCAGGGCGATCTTTTGTCTCTTAAAAAGTGGTGCAAGGAGAATAGCCTTATGTTTAATATCTCCAAGTGTCATGCGCTCCGTTTTAGTCATAAATATATAAACGTCCAACATCAATTTACAATGTTGGAAGAAAAGTACGCGAAGACTTTTGAAATAACGTAATATATGTCTTAAATACGTAATCATTACCTCGTGTGCAGCCTTCGTATAATTCACACAATTATCTTAGTCACTAATGTGTACCATAAAAGTGTGGAGAGTTTCTAGGGTACCTGCGTCACGTGACTCCAACGTTGGGAAATACATTTTCAAGAAGCGCGTAGCAGGGGTCATTGGCAGCAGCTGGGGGTGTACTTTCCCTACGTGCATGAGGGTGAGAGTTCTTAAAGGTGATCCAAAAGTAGAGGGAATCAATGAGTTTAGTGAATACAGCTAGAATGAATTTTCCTAAAAGAAAATCCATGTATTAATGTTTGCATATGAATTGTTGGCTTTCTAACAATAAAATTCGCTATAGCGGAGAAATTAGTGCATAGGTAGTTATAACGAAATTCAATTTCATTTCAACAGTGATGTTTGAAGTGAATCAATATTTTCGAAATTTTATTCCGCAATTTAGATTGTAATGTAAATGGACTCGATCAAAGGAAAAAGTCTTAATTTAAGTCTCCCCATTCGATGTATTTGTTTACGGATCTCTCGACCTGTACATTTTCCTCGTACGTTGCTACAGTAATGCAACAATTCTTCAATCTCCGCAGAAAGCCAGTGAAAGCCAGGAAGCCAAAGTGCTAGCGTAATATTCAGCGGGGCTTCTATTAATGTAATAATCCGTTCATTGGTTGAATGCTCGTTTTTTTATCGGCAAAGTTCGACGAAACTGTAGATCACGAAGGGCAGCGAGCGCAGCTGGATTCGTCGTTGTCGTGTCGTCGTAAGAGATTAAACGGCATTGTCAGCAAAACGCACCGCAGACAAAAGAAAATCGCGTTCAGTGCCTCAACCTACCGGAAAACCGGTACCATCCAGTCCCGCAACCCCGCTACGGTACCGGATGGCGACAATGGCGGGGCAGAGGTATATAGAGGGGGCGAAAGCGGGGGATGGCTGCGACCGTGCGAACTACGTCTAAAATCCATTCTCTGCAATTAAGTCAAGAATTGGGATATTAATATTCGCGGATATACGTACAAAGCGGAATAATAATTCAACGCCAAGCCAAAAGAGCGTCGGTTTCCGCGGGCCCCAGCGGCGGTGAAGTTGCCGCTACCACTCCCGCCCCCTCCTTAAATTTCGGCTGGCAAACGAGGATCCAATTAGTTCGTATTTATTACCGCCTCCAACGACACATATCTCACCTACCGGCTCGCGTGTTAATCTTTCACCTTACTCCTGGATATTAGGCTCCCTTCCTTTCTCTTCGCTCTGGTTCGCACGCGCAAAGTGAACGTAACTACACACCTGTTTTACGTACGATAATGTCGCGCGGATATCAAACGTAAATATTCCGTTAGGCGCATATGGATAGACACATTCTAATTACTCTGGCGTTAACTGATCGTGTTCCATTAAGAAATTTAAATACATTTAGTATATTGTATATCATAAATTTTTGTGAAATATTTGGGGTTTTTGATAGTTTTAGGTTGCGGCTACTATCGTTGTGTTGATGCTTTGTATTGTATAAAATGCATCGATAATAGTAAGTAAATGTAGAGAATTATATAATTACTCGGAAGTGGATTATCTGAAATCGAAAATTCAAAACAAATTTAGTTAATATATTAAATTTTCTAGTTTCTGGACGAAGGATTTTTGTTTCTGTTGCTTATTTTTTTTAATTGACGAAAATTAAGTGGTATTGTAGCCGAAAATCGACATTTTACGATTGAACACTTGCCATTTTGTCCTAATTCAATATTTCGAAAAACTCTTCGTCCAAGAACTAGATAATTTAATGTATTGATTAAATTTGTTTGAATTTTCGATTTTAGATAATCCACTTACGAATAATCGTGATCACCACAAACCCCATTTCTTTAACGCCAATAATTCAGAGACTAAAGGTACTTCAAAAAAAAAAAAGAATGGCTTTCAAAGAACGAAAAGTTTGTTTTAATAAAGATATATAGTTTCTTAGAAAAAAATTCCCCAAATTACACCTTTTGTCGGCCTCCTAACTGAGCTTAACCCCTTAAATAGCCATGGAATTCACCTTCCCTTTCCTTACGTAGCCAAAAAAAGCTCGAAGATATAAGATGAGCGTGCTAAAAGCACAGCTTCGTGCGAAATACCCAGCGCGCGAAAGCGTAACTATAATCCGTTTCATATTCTCCTTTCTGTCAAGTGGCATGAACTTGATCGAGAAGGAGTTCAAACACGGAAGACTTTAAACCTCCTCAATTATGTGCCTAATGCGAGAATCAGTGTATCGTACTGATGGACTTGTAGCCGTTAACCAAACGTTACATTACAACAAGTTGTTGCAAGTTCCATTGGCATGCACACCAGGTGGTGGTGCGATCGATCGTCGAATTCGACATCGTTCGTTCGCAGATACACGACACGACTGGCGGGGATTGCGATTCTCGTCGCTTGAAAATTGACAGGCAGGTTATTACGAGATGAGCCTCGACGTGACAGTCTGTCCTCCTCCCCTGTCGACGGCCACGACGCCCTTTCTTTCTCGAAAGGTTTTAATTATTCCTGCCCGAGATTTAATATCGTACGATAACCGCCGCTGTGTGGCTGAACACTCTCGCACGTGTACGTAGCAGGAGCACGTCTTCCCTGGCACATACTTCAAAGTTGGTTATTAAATTTTCACTGGGAGGCGAACAGTCTTAAATATCGATTTTAGTCGCTTTCATTCTCCTCTCTTCCCTTTGCCTCTCACTTTTCCTTCCCCCATACTGGGCGCCTTCTATTTCTCTTTCTCTTCATCTCGCTCGCGCCTATTCCCTTCGCCCTTCTCCCTTTCACGCGTTCCTTATGATTCGGTCCCACCGTCGAACAACTAATCGGACGAATACAAAACGTTTAAACGGCAGGCTGCTGGGCCAAGCCCAGCCGAGTTAAAAGACAGATATGCCACATTTTTTTCAAGATCTCAACGGTATCTACGAAATTAGTTTCCACTGGGAGAACGGCGAAAAAAGGGGAAACATTGGAGGCATTAATCTCTTCGAAAAGTTCGACAGTTACCCCCTGCCTAGGGAAAGGAGTTTTCGATCTTTCTTCACAACTTCGAGACGTTCGTCGCGATTGAGCGATCTCGCGTCTTCATTATCGTCCCGGAAAATTATGATTTCGGATTTCACGACGGTCCAGGTACATGTAGATATATATTCTAATAATTTTTAAACGCATAACACTTGAAAGATTGAAATTATTTCCATGACAAACTTCCATACCATGATTTACGTCAGAAATAGTTTTTCTTACTTCAATTTAAACATTATTGTCACTCAAGTGAGTCAAGTTGTCACTCAGTTATTTTATTATTTAATCTAGTTACGAAGGAAACGTACTTACTACTACGTTTAACATTCAAAAGCTCGTCGTTTGGAAATTCGGAAACCTTCGTTTTTACGAACGAATACATTTCTACGGGTGCTCGCGACGTAGCATCAAAAGGTCACGTTGAGGGTGGGAAAGAAAGGGAGGCGATAAGGCCGGAGGTATAAAGGAAGATTGTCTTTCATCCTATCTTCGACGTGAGAATGCTACAACGAAATGGACTGGGTCAGTTGGGTGTCACAGAAGTTAAGTAGATTACGTTAATAAATCCCTGCAGTAGCGTACGTCGCAATTGCTGTGAGATCTAGAGCCGACATTATTCGAGCAACTGCCGTGTCTAAGAATTCTGCAGATCAAACGCGCAACCAAGTTATTTAGGCTCGTTATGCTTGACGAGTCTCGACCTTCATGCAATATTCACGTCTCTTGTTTTCCTTCCATGATATCACGCCAGTTAAATTGTTAACTAATTGAAAAGATACTCGAATATTCTCTACAAGAAAATTTTCAAAACAATTTCACCCTCAATTGGTGTGAAAAAATACTTGCTACAAAATTATATAGTATGTCAGGAGTCTTTTGAAAAAGAATGAGTTACACTGTTTCATTAGTGAAACATTTTGATAAGAATTATATAGTTAAGGCAGATTGAGGACTAAAATTACTTAAATGGCCATATGTATAGTCACAGACAGTGGCAAAAAGAAAACTTTTGTCCGGCACTATATACCAAATTATTTTACTACTACCTGGTGCATACGAAAACTGTCCCGATGATATCAATTAACCGCTCGTTGCAGGTTTCAGACATGCAATTATGCGTGATGTATAATCTTGGGACGTGGAAAGTGGAGCAAGGTCGTCAATTAACCTCTTTACAAGACCCATCCTCCAGAATCGTATTTATTCGTTAATTCTCTTCCTCGTGAATATATTTTTGCCAAGGATGTCTCATATTCTACGTATCGAATTAACATAATATTTAAAATAACGCTGATTAAGTTCCCGAAAAAATGTGACGGTTCACGTCCAAATGATTCCACCTGCTAAATATGGGACGAGGTTATTCATTAATATCGTTTATTCATGAGCTGAAAGGCTTTGCAAAATTTTGAATGACCAACGCCTGATTGCAGTGGGTGTCGTGCTCGAGGCAAATATCCGGTTAAGATTTTATTATTCCTGTTCACTTGAAATACATGCTACTTACGTTTGATCGCAATGAATTTCGATGGTTTAAATGTAGATAAACAAATCTATTTTTATGTTAGACGTTTAAAGCTGAGTGGCTATACATTTTTAACATTATTTGACAGTCAGTTAATTATACAACTCTATAAATCTATATTACTCTCTTTGCGTGGTTATTAACATATCGAAAATATTGCAGCGATAAATTGAGGATACAAAAATAAGAAAAACACGTTGATGCAAACATATCCAATATGACCTGGTTTTCGAGTTTCAGCTTGTTTTATTTTCCAAAAATTTGTTTCACAAATAAGTGTAACATAGTTAAACATAGTTTTAAATAAGATCACCAGATAATCCATGCAGGGTTTGAATTTTAACGCATTGGTCATTTATGCTGAAACGTATTGATGACTGCGTATATTTAAACTAAAAATAGCCATTTTGAATATATTTCTTTTGAAGGTAGTAGGCATATACGTGTTGAAACAGAACAGACTGTAATTCAAAACATGGACATACCTACCACATTTTTTTGTTTTACTGTCATTTCTTCTTTATTAAAAGAAGTATTTTTATTTAAACAGTTTAAAGTAGGTACAGATAATGGTATTATGGATATCTTAGAGACGTGGAATGTTTCCAAGTATTAAGTAATAAAATATAGTCAAATTACAGCGAATTGCTAAATGTATTGATGTGTTAGTCTTCATGAAATAAATGCAAACCTTTATTCAGACCTCGAATACCTGTTACAGCTATTGAAATTCTGCTGTAATGACTTCCTATTGAATAATCGAACACAGTAGATATAATACATAATTGATTCTCGCCTTCCATCCTTTACGATTCTTGTATATGATTAGCATAAAAAAGCTCGTTTCCATTAATGAGGAATAAGATCAATATTCAAATTGTGCGCGATAAAAGCCATACTCGATTAACTCGTGTGTCCAACCGCCCTCTTAAAAGTTTATAGCCTTTGCTTCTGAAATTCTTTCTGAACAAAATTAACCAACCATTATAATCATTCAACCAACTATAACTTATACAGAAATGTGGTGACAGTCACGCAAACCTTGGGCCGTGACAGCAGCAGATGTCCCTTTTCATAAATTTATGGAATTAATTAATAAATTTTGGTAAATTTATTTCTTACCCAAAACAAAATGGTTTAAATGATAGAAAGATAGGTATCTGCTACTTTGAAAGAACGATGGAGTCTCCCTGCCGGACCTTAATGCTTGCTACAATTATAAAGAACACGCAATGGCTACGTACATGTGACGTAACACTTTACATAAGTGAAACGCACAAAGGGCTATCGTCATGAATTTTTAGCACCTAACTCGCGGCTTCATAACTCGTGTTCCATTATACTAAGTGCCGATGGCCAGTACGTTCATGAGCTATTCATTGCACGGACGCATTATAGTCTGCTTGTTACGCCTTTGGTATGAGACTTGACTGCCGGTCTTTCAATGGGGACATTATCGTGGACTTCGGGGCATCAAAATACACATCGATTTCATGTGTACCGCACAATGGACACGCTGCTGCCGTCAGTCCATACAACTCAGAGCCATCTACCACTGCTGTGCAATCGACTAACTGTCAATCGATCGGCCCGGATTAAGATAATTTCGTTATCGGTTAGCAGACCAGCCTCGGTATCCGTCAGCCAACGAGGCCGGGTTTCCGATGAACGTTCAATGGCTGACGTAACATTTTATTCGACCTGGCTAAAAGCACATTGTTCAACGCGAGCTCGCTGTTTCCAGGTAAGCGAAATATTTCCGACCCCCTTAAGCGCACAACTGCCAACCAGACCACTCTATTTTTGCACTGAAAAAAATTTTATCCAGTAAGGATATTTTCGACATCGTTCCCGTTGATTTTCAGTTACATTCGAACCAGGATTGAAGCTGCAGGGAGAAAAAACGTACCTATACATATTACGATTGACGTTTATCCGATACCATTTCATCAATCAAATGTAGGAAACTAAGAAGTAGATAGTGCTATGTATATGAAGTAGACAGTGGTCTTAAGGGTTTTTTTTTTTGAAAAAGCTGAAACATATTTTTACAGAATAGAGCGACATTCAAAGAACATTTTCTAATTTTTGCGCAGAAAAATATTTACGTTTATAATAAAGTAACAACCGACATCCAAGAAAAAATTGATTCTGCGGTGACGTGTAACAAATGCCATTAATCAGATTCTCTATTGAGTTCATTATTTAACAGAAAAAAATTGTTATAGAAAACTTATAATTTTCATGCGTCGAAAGTATCCACTTTCCTGCAATCGGAGGCTAAACTACTTGAAGATTTAACGTATGTATTGAGTTCAAAAAGTACCAAATGAGTCCTTCCGCTGTTGAGTGTTCACAATCGACAGCCACATCTACGACCCCCGTTCCTTTTGCAACCCTATTCTATTTATTTCACACACTATATATAGATAGACAAAGAAATAGCTCGAAAGACACAGAGATATGTAGAAGGGGTCGAGAGAGAAAGAGGTACAAAGAGGGAGCTATTAAAACTTGCTAAAAGCAAGCGTTAGTTCCAGAAACAATTCCATAAATGTGCAGTGCATTTTGATCGGTTAGCCGGAGAGTTCCCGCGATTCGCAAATTTTAAGTAAAGCACGTCGAACGTCTGTTGTTTCTCTTCCCGTTGGTGAGAACTTCGGTCATTTTGTTTGCTCAGACATCGCGAGCGCCCAATTATAAAACCGTTCGAGTTTTATTACTTTTACCTGTAAAGAGCGTTATCATAATCGCGTTGGTACGTTCGGAAATTACGGTCCACTGGGGTATTCGATTCTATCTGCCTCGAAATCAAGAGATCGTGAACGTGGAAACGAGAGATACGACGGGAAGAGATGCAAAAGAGGGAATCACAACGTTTGCTGCGTCAACGGTGC
Organism: Andrena flavipes; assembly: GCA_963971345.1. NCBI lineage: Eukaryota > Metazoa > Arthropoda > Insecta > Hymenoptera > Andrenidae > Andrena > Andrena flavipes. The sequence continues at coordinate 58,259,140 of OZ020481.1, forward strand.
GGAAACTCTGCGGTGAAATTTGGGTCAGCATCATGGAACGAAAACGGTCGTCAATTTTTTTGCATTCCTCCGCATTGCCGTCAGAATCTCCGCCCTGACCGATAGAACCCTGTTTTCGCCAACTCGTTGTCGTCCTCCTTGTCCTTATCGGGCTCTTCGAGTACCCCCCTTAACAAAAGGGAATCGTTCTTCAGGGTGAACGATACAACGAATCTGAGAGATACGAAATCAATCGTGGGAATACATCGCTATTCCACTGTTACCTGCGTGCTGTTTTTCAACTTATCAAGTGAGGGTAAACACAGAAAATAGTATTTCACAAAGTGTTCAGAAGCTGCATGGTTTTCTGCTACATCATAGCCTCTTATTTTAAGTGGCTTAGAAAGAATTCGCTTTGAAATTTGTTTACTAGTTATTACTAGTTAGTGCTAGAAATTAATAGTTTATTTACACTACCTGTCAAAAGTATTTGATTAAGTTAAGAGAACGAGTCCTTTGTTCCGTTAAGAGAACATTTCTACTCCCGCTGCATTTTCTGTAGTCGCTACAGCATTTTCTTTCGAAGCTGTACATCAAGACAAATTATCCTACAACTATCTACTAATCGTGACTAATGCAAAGAAAACATTTTCTTCTTTAATGCATATGTAGAAGTAAACTTCGACTTGTAGAGGTCGGAGTTCTTCTAAATTCGAGTTGTAGAGGTGAAATACATAATTAAACATGCAAAATATAGTTCGAGTTAAGGAAGATTTATTTCATGCAGCAGAGGTGTTTACATCGGAGCGGAAGGGAATGAAAAAAATTTTCGACTTATAGAGATCTTCGAATCTAATAAGAAGGCCCCCGTACCGTATGAAAAATATTCTGATAGGAACGTTGCTCTAAAATGTAAAAATACTGTAATAGAAAATGAATGGCAATTATTGCTTAAGTTCATAAAGTATCCTCGATAATTACGATTTTATTCGTGACATACCACCCGAAACTTATTGTCCCGTGTTACAATGCCCATCTTTCCACGGTGAACGGCCTGTCAAAATTTCCACCGCACTGCTTTAGCACCCCGCACTGGCCTGCACTTTCATTCGCTCTGCCTTCACGTGTGAAAGACATACGTGCACACATCGAACACTCTAATCGCGTAGTAATACATCGACCCTGCGGTTTAGCCATTCGTGGAAACATCAATATCGGCAGCTAAAGCGTTGAAGCAGATTTATTGGCATGCGAACAGCGAACAGCCCGCGAGCCCGTGCTTATCAATACGCTACTTCCCTGCCCCCGTCTTTTCCACATGCCACGCAATACTTCTCTCAAGTTTCCGCGGTCTAATATGATGATTAGCAAAGCATTTCGCAAGCACAGAACAGCGCGTGTGAATAATTATGTACCGTCGGCTTTGGAGAAAGTTTAAATCGACTCTGTTCTATTAACGTTCCAGGAGGACATACGGGAAAGTTGAGGTAATCGTATCGTACGTTGCGCTCCTAGCGTTTCACGACAGCTAAAACTAGTTTAATTGAACAAAGTAAACTGTACGATGTAGGTACTTAACCACGTCCTCGAGGAATTATGCTTTCCGTACAAACTCTCCGTTACCTTTGAATTCCAAGTTCACGAAGCACTCCTTCAAAACGCGATCTTTTGCAGAAGCGTACAATGTAATTTAGAATACTATTTAGCCCCGCAACAAATATAAATGAATTAAAAGAGTCGCGGGGTTCTGGTACACGTGGCGTAACAGAAAATAGAAAAGATCGAGATAGCGGAAAAGGAACCGTGATCGTTGCGGTTTTGCCCGAGTTTCACGAAAATGGCGTTTAATGTAAAATTCCACATAATTCCCACACAATAAGAAGAATGTGAAGAATCGCCATAGACGGCATTAACAAAGAGAGATACATATTGGATGAAATACATTATTAAACAGTTCACGGTGTATCGCAGTGGATGTGTCATAGTGAATTTCGCCGTATTAAACAGGACTTTTTCGCTGGGCACGTTCAGTAAGCCGGGACCCAACCCTCCCTGTAATAACAGTGGTCGTGGCCAAGTCCCACGAGGGCGGTGAATAAGGGCCACGCCGTGGACTGACTTCGTAGTAGTTAGATCGCGCAAACTTTTGGTACCCTACTCGCGTAATTTTCGAAGTTATGTCGTCGCGCGGCCCGCGTAATTTCTACGGTGTATATTATAGCCGTTCGTGACTCGACCCCGCAATGTTTTTTAATTTTTCTTCCCCATTCACCCTAGCCACGGCCAATGGAACGAACTCTACCGTGCAAGAGTTGCGTAATCATTCTCGGACGCGTGCAGCCGAACGGAATCACTGTCCGTTCCCGTTTCCGCCTCTATTTTTCGAAACGCGAGAACGTACGATGTAAAATCGCGGATCGCGTGGAGCCACCCTGCCCGGCTATGCGCGAAGGAAATACGCGGCTGGACAACGATATTTCCACGGGACGCTTCCAATTCCAAACCTGTCCTTATCGCGCCAATAAAGATTTTTCATTGGCCCCCGCGCAACGAGTTATTTCCAGGAGACGATTAAAGCAAACGAAGTAGATAAGATCATCCTCGCGAAACCCTCCCCCGTGTCGTCCGTTTTCGGCCTACGACCCTTCTTTTCTCTTTTTACGCTCTTGTTTCTCCCTTTTCTTTGTCTCAACTGTCAGGGGAACGTAGTCTCGTGTCGGAAGCGTGGCCTCTGCTCCCTCTCTCAGCGGGGACGCTGCACACGAGAGCGAGAAGTCGCAGAGTGGCCCTTTATTTCCATTTTCGTTGCTTCCCCCCCGTGGCGCTGTTTCTCCCTATATTTATCTAATAGCACCACCTCCAAACCGCGGGCTCTTTTCCTACACCGACAACCGGTTCACCGCAGCTGCGTATACCTCCGGTTGCGCGCACTTTGCGCCTCCATTATACGGGCAGTTTCCTTTCCCGCTCTGCCGTGTCCTCGAAATAATTAAGAGTTCATTAAGGGAAGATTGATTGCGCTGTTTAGAGCCGGTCTCCACCACGGTTCAATCCCTCTTCCGTACTCGCGCAGGCTCTCCCTCGTTACCTCCCTTCCGCGTGGTACAATCATACGACGTGAAAATCTATGAATAGAGGACCGTTGTTTATTAGCTGCCAGATATTTCTCTGCCTTCCTTTTTCGGCCTTTCGCTTCTCCGCCTGCCGTACTTCCTGCTCCTATACCCTTTTTCCACCGTCCCAGCGGTTAATGGCTCCGACACAATGACTTCGACGAAGCTTCGCTTAGGGCGATCGGCCATTTGTCAGCCGACAAACTTCTCTGACACGGCCTTTTTTTGCGCGGCCCACCCGTGCACTATCCAGCGAAATTCGTTTCCCGTAAATTTCGAATCGCTCGCTTTTCTTTGACCTGCCGTGGGCGATTCCTGAAAAATACTCGAAACACGTCACTATGATTCTCACGTATACCGTGCTGTCGCGTTATTGTTTTAGGAAATAGGTGCCCGGGTTGAAATAAAATTTAGCTCGCGGTTCTAAAATGTCTGAGGGTCTGGTCTTTTTATTGTGTTGAGAAAATATGTGCATCCAGTTTAATTCGAGCGATAAATTATTCCCATGAAACCCGCCCGTGTACTTATTCCCTATATTCAATACTCGGCGCACGTTTCCGTCAAGTAGGAATTTAATCAAGAAGAATTTTCCAAGCTGAAAGAGGGCTGTCAAGGACAAGGAAGCCCACTCGTCCGTTTCCATTTTACCGAAAGACCCTGAAACGTCTGCGGGATCTTAACAATGCGAGTAGTCGTGGTATTCTCGGCGGTCTTTGCACAGACGACGTCATCCGCCGTTATGAAAATAACGGTACTGGAAACGTAAAGGTTGCTGTTTTTCCATCGTCGACGGGGAATTATATTGGAAATAGTTTCGTGCTAGCTATGCGGCGTTGGGAGCCCTGCAGGGCCCTGTCGAAACTTTCCCACCAATACTGACATAGTTGACAGACTGCGCTATGGCGACACAATAACAGCGTATTATTTATTCAGGTGGATTCGTCGTGCTGGCAGGAAAGTTTCGATGGAAATACGAATAAATAATATGATGGTCGCGCAATGATTTCCAATAGTATGGCCCCTTTCTCGCTTTCGCCCTTTTCACAATACGCGCGGTAACAAGTTAGCGACAGAATTAATAAAGCATTGACAATCTCCAGTCATTTTCGACACCGATAAAAAGGTCTCAGGGGGTGCTGAAAAATAGGAAGTATCAGTGACGCGCATTACATAGGTACCTATGTACATTCTCGTTGCGTTTATCATGCAAAACAGACAGAATTTTCGTGGCAAACACCGAGCATTCGAGTCGTCCCATTATCGTCACGATACTCGAAGTATCTATAAGATGTTCATACTTAATCCAATCAGTCAAAATACTGGTTATTAACGTTCCAACTTTCGTCTGGTCCAACATTCGGAGACACTACTTTGAACTTCTCTTACTTTCTTATTATTCGGATTATATTTGCTTACATTTTAACCAGTGTAATCATTAATCGCGTTCCGTCAAGTATTGCGAAGTATTTTATCGAAATTCGGGCTACTAGCTCTATCATTTTTAAACTAATCACTCAATATTAATTCGACGAGTGATAATCAGCAGCAGACGCGTACCACGATAGTTACTTGGGCTTTACAACCCCGAGAGGATTAGGATGATAATCCGCGCCTGTGCTCGCGACTTACGCATAAACACATCCCAAGTTTCAAATTAATCTCATTTTTAATTATAACCTGGCGTTTCGCGATAAAATTGTAATGAAATATATGTATCTACATCAAGCTATTTATTATATATCGGTTACCAATATTTTACAAATTCCGATATTAAATGTATTAATTGAATATGTGTGTAGCATACTTATTCTTTATTATAATCCGCCAGCTGTTGAGTCAACGAATAATTTCATAATTTCATAATTTCATATTCATTGCAAATGCTCAGATCGAATATTATGTTTAACTTTACTGTTTAATCGGGGCCGATCCAGAGGGGGGAGATAGGGGTGAAAGAGTAATAAAATAGAAAAATATTATGACATTGAGTATTATTCGGTATAAATATTAAATGTGAATTTAATTACGTAAAGTTATAGTAACAGATAGAGATATTAAACATAAATTACATGCACATTTAATTAATTATAATTTTACATATTTTGCCACCTCCAAGAAAGGCTTCTGAATCCGTTTACATTTTTAATCGTGCTACTCGTTGTACCTATTTAAAATACGAACAACTGATCAATACAGAGGATGCGGTTAATGGGAACGCTTGCCTTCTCTTTTTTAAAGACTCCATCACTACTTATCGAACCTCTTGCCTCCGAGTAATTGACGAAATTTTATTCAATTTATTTTCTCAGAATATTTCTACGCATAGTATGTAGTTAACTCGGTAGAAAAACTTAATAAACAATATATAAGAATTGACTTGGACCGTATTCCGTCGTGCAACCAAAGAAAACCACGTTCAGAAGAAGAATCCGACCGGTACCGAGTGAAATTAATCGAAGCTAGCCAGCAACTAATTGTATCCATCGGATCGACATGATGTTTTTCCCTCGGAAGCCGCTGTCACTGCGATCGGTAACGACCACGGGGCAAATTTACGACTCATTTGCTAAAAACGGTCTGTTCCCGCAGAATCTTTCTACAAATCACGCGCATGGCAGACTGATTTAAGTGCCCAGGCTCTCCGATGAATTTGACAATAAGATCGAAGGAGAGATCCCAAAGAAGGATAGTTACCTTCGAAGGCCGTCTCCCATTACGGTTATTACTCGTCGTCCGTAGTAACAAGAACCCGGTAGATTGCCTCAAATCACCGACTGCGATCCGCCTAGCAATCAAGCCACCCCGTTTTTCTCCGTCCTGCCGATTCTAGCCCGTCTATAAGTTCACCTTCCTCCCTGCCCCCGCGCCCGAACACCATTATCGATCGTCCATCCCCTTCCTGCAACGAACTTTGAATCAATGATTATACTAACGAGATGTCCATGCGAGACTTCGCGCCAGCCTAATCCCCTACAATCTACAGATTGCCCCGCAGTTTCCGTAGCTTACAGATCGAACTGTTTTTGTTCGCTCGGTCTCAGCCTGGAGGGTCAGAGCCAGCGACCGTTCCCGAGATAGGCTCCGCGGGCAGATTAAAAATACAGATGTTTTTGCGCCGACATGAAAAATACCACTGTCGTGCGGGCTACAAATTGAAAGCCAAGCGGAACAATATAACGAGGCGTCCCTTACGCACTGTTTCTATCTGTATCGTTCCCTCTTGCTCGCGCTCATTCACCCAGCTCTTTCCTTTTTCGACCTCTCCCCGTTTTTGAACTGTGCCCGACCGAATGCACGAAAAGCCAGCGACATTGTATTGTGTTTACACAGACGCTGGCTGCTGACATTTTTCCAGCGACCGGGGAAAAGAGCAGCGGCCATTCTGGTCCAGTGGGTCACACGTGAAATAGCCATGGCGGACAGGCGGAGAGCAAACAACTATATGCGAACTTACTCGATTAAGGACAATTGAAACGCAACCGTTTTATCCCAGACTGCCGAGCCCGCGGCACGCTGCGCCTGGCTTTACGAGCGGACTCTCCACATCAACGTTCGAGTTTCACTGAATAAAGTGTCATAGAAATCTAAGGGACGCTCGCGAAATAAATGGGGGTGCAGTAACGCAATTTGGATTTAATATTGAGGGGAGCCGAGATGAAGGGATGAAAATATTTTTAATGTAAATTCAATAGAATTCATTAGGTAATTCTACAATTTATTTCAAAAATGAAATCCATTTTGTCTTTTCACAAAGCTCTTGAATTATTTTTGCCGTTTGATCGAAGCTAAACTAAGTGCAATAAGTTTCACGAAAATCTGTTCAGTAGTTGCGGAGAACTGAGAACCTCTTTTTTTTTTTGAAGCCGATTAAAAATGTTTCGACATACATTTACGCGTTTAATTTCAACATACCGGTTCCTCGATGCTGTAACCGAATTAATTGAATCCTGCAGATTTAAAGCCACAGTGCGCTACGAAATAGAACGCAATTAAATCCTGTTTAGAATCTGATGCAGGGTCAGAACATCTTAACGGCGATCGGGTTTACAAATCCCGCGCAGCCGCGATTGACTGCACTGATCAAAGCGCGTCTGCATTTGATAGATGCCAGGCGCTCGGTGCGAACGTAATTCAATTCGACAGAGCTGGACGGGAGCTGTTCAATGGACATAAACTGTGCAAACCTGTGATTAATGTACCCTCCACTTTTATTGCTGTCACCTTGTCAACGTATAAATAATGTTGTTTTCATATTCAAGGAATCCTTTCAATAATCGGATGTGCATGCGTATACGTGTGCAGGGTGGGCGATGGTAGCAATAGTCAATTGCACCGGTCGGCGCGCAGTTCAGACGTGTAAGAAGATAGCGCGGAAAAGGAGAGATACGCGGGCAGGGTAGGAAAAGTGTGCAAAACCATGGTTACGGTGATAAATCACCCTCGATCTTACTCGGGAGATCCTTTCAGGTTCTTGTTAGCGAAACGTCACTCTTCCTGGATGCCGAGAGAGAGAGGGGGGGGGGGAGGGGGTCGAAGGACGGATTCGTATGTTAGCTACAGCGAAGATTCTATCCCGGCGACGGAATGCAGTTCTTCGTACGCAACAAAACATTACAAGATTCAGGTGACGGTACGGTAATCCTACTTGACTAACATGAGCTAAGCGACGTCGCAGTATCTCGCGGCCGAAAGAAAAATTCCCGGCAAAACAGCGCCCCGCACGGTCTCTGTCTCTTGTGGAAAAAAAGCACGTGGCGGATCATGCGGCCGAGCACTTTCGATAATTAAAGTGCCACGTTAGTGTCATCTGCTGCGGAACCTGCGAACGGGGCAGAGCCTAGCCGCTTCCCCCGATTGTTCCGACAACTTCGTTTCTATTTATTCTCACGAGTTTGCTGAAGTTACGACTGAATGGAAATGCACTGGTCTGGAAGCCACGGAAGTTTTGGGAAATTCAACAAGCTGCAACTAATCAAGTACAGATGTTGCGAGTACACCTCGCGGCAATGTAATACACACAGTTATTGTGATTTTCGAGTCAGCGAATCGAGAATTTTGTATTTAGCAAGATTCAATGGTGGTTCTTGTTTCGTCGAGCGCTGAGAAGAGAAGATTAACGTCTTCTGGCTTGTTTTCTGTAATGTCACGTGTTATTTGCTGGCATACAACATCAAATGTACACAGTCGGTTTGGGCTGCACTACGAACTCACAGCGAGTAACATTATTTGTCGAATATCTCGCAAGGAGAGTAGGTACCCGAGGTAGTGTGCTCATTTTTTAATGAGCTTTTGCGTTTTATGCTTAGTAGGGTATTAGTTTATATCCCCATAAAAAAATTCAAAACAGTAAAAAAATTACCCCAAGTACATGGAAAAATCTATGAAGGAAAAAAGCATTATAAAATAAATCATAAAAAAAAAAGAAAAAATAATAATTACAATATAAAACACGATGGGAAATCAAAATTAGCTACAAGTACATGAAGGTTTTGAATTTGTTTAAACTATACAGAGCTTTTAGGTTAGTAAAACTCTTTTGCTGTACCTAAGTATAAATGACACCATTGAGGTGCGTATGAAACCAGTCGATTTTATTTTTCGACCAGAGTGAAGTGATGAGGGTGCGAGTGGTATGGTCAACCGACCGTAATAGCGGATCGCGCGGTTCGTTTACCTGAAACGAAGCGCATCGTTGTCTTTAACAGCTCATTGGGACGTTAATGTTAAAGGTACTATCCTAGGAATATGGTAATATGTTTTTAGAATTTAGAAACGTATGACCTTCGAGGCAAAATTTACAAAATAAGAACTTGTTTATAATTTCCAACGTTACAAGAATGCGTTTCTAATTTGAAAAAATATTATTCAAATAGGTAAACGCATCTAGATTAAAATAAAGTGAAAACGAAATCAATATAATAAATAGTTTCCGAGATAAAAATTCATAAGTCCCGGTTTCATGAAAATAAGCAACAATTCAAAAATTCCAAGTGCTGTATTTTTTAAATAAATTCTAAACCATGAAAATGATCATTTCACATGGGCTACATCATATCTCATTTGACGGCAGTAGCAACTAATTACTTCAATATTTTGTCCCCGATTTTTTAAGCACGATGCGAAGTAACATTTATCAAAAACTTTATGCCATTGATATTATCAAGTTTTAAATCGTCATCCGAAATTGCATTCGGATATGTAAAGATTTCTTTATACCTTTGTGTATCCCTGTGTTTCATTAAACCTTTCTTATAAAACCGAAATAAAGGTTACCATTTAACAAAACCGCCTCAGCCTCGCGGTTTGTCGGGGCCTAGTTGGTGTGCAATCGGCATCAGGCACGTTTTACCGATGAGCAGCAACAGCAGCAGTAACTTTGCCGCAGGCATCAGGTCTGACATTCTAATGCGTCTTTCGAAACTTTGCTCTGCAAATTGTGTTATTCAAATTTCTTCTCTCTCCCCAGTCCGCCACTATTTTCCAGCGTGTTCCGCGATATCGCCTCGTACAGTAGGGCCGTAACGCAGACCCGTGAAAACTGTTTCCCCCTTTTCTCATTTAAATCATGAGACTTGTTACGAAAGCAGGCGTGCCTCTTTGTTTTGCATTATTTTTCCCGGCTGTTAATAACCGCCAGTAATTACTCGGACCGAATAGAAAAGAACCGAGGGAATTGAGCAGAACGCTGGTTTTACAGAGCGCACACCAGGTATAATCGAAAGAGAGGCAAAAATTAATTCATTTAATAGAATGCGTCCTCCAATTATGCTGCCGAACGTATGGTTTCGGTGTGCGTGTGAGTTCGGAGAGAGCGTTGCGGCAGCCGCTGTTTACACGCACGCAGACTCCGAACATTTCATTTTCTCAGGCTTAAGTAACCACTGTGATCGTTACCTACATGCGCCGCCCGCTATTAACGGTTTAATTAGCGTAAGTTTTCATTTGTAGGATTACGGCACACAGCGAAGGTCTGGCGTCTGCGGGCGGCCCGGCAGGGGTAGGGGGTCGGGAATCGCTAGTCTAGTAGAAAAGGAGGCGAATCATCGTTTTTCACTGCTAACGTAGCTTATTTTTGCATTTTCACGGATTATACCTGAGCCCCTAACAATTCGCTGCTTATGCTAATTGCGGGAAATCGGAAAGCCGTCGCCGCTCCCCTTACCGTTTAACGATCCTTTAATCACGTTGCGCGTAACACAATTTCGAACCTGAAAGAGGCTCCATATTATTGATAATTATATTCGTTGGTTAATCATGAAAATAGTTACGATTTGAAACGAATATCGTCTAGAAAAAAAAGAAGAAAAAACGAACCGACAATCTGCAAGTAAACATAACAGGAAATAATTTATGAAGCCTTCTAAATTTATTGCCGACGATAAATTACAAACAAGATAGTTGAAAGTTTAATTCTTATGAGTACCTTGACTATGTGTTACGTCGTAGATGTAACTGTGTGCTGATTTATCAGAACACAGCTGTACACGGATGAAATTTTAAATTGTTATGTCGAAGATAGTTAAATGGAGAAATAATTTTTATCATTTCACGTTCCCAGCGAAGATAATGGATACATTTTATTTTCATTTTATTTAATCCCTCTCTGATCTGCAACTTCAAATGTGCATTTGAGGAAGGAATCGATAATACGGGACGTGACCTTTTTAATCCAGGCACTTGTTATTCGAGGGACGACGACAAAATGCAACTACTCGGCAATCTCTCGGAAGTAATGAGTCTCTTATTTCGTTACGTTGCCACTCGTTGCTTCGCCCGTAGCTACGTAAAACTTCTTCCGGTAAGGCTGTCACGTTCAGTAGGTCTAACAGACGTGTCCGTGACACCAAACTCGAATGGATTGGTCCACGGGTCAGACACCGAAGAGAAACGAGGTGTAGCAAGAGGGGAGGGGCGTCCTGTGTGCTCCCCACTCGAACTATTTATTCTGGCACAAATCGCATTACCAACTTCAACTGCAAAATTGACTTCGTCCAACTTTTACGACGCCTTCGCTCTTACGCCCCTTCGACGCCACCCGCACGGTCAGAACTTCAACTTGTACGAGGGTTTACCAAACTCAGTTTAAGAAGAAGAAGAACTGTTTCAACCAGAGAGAGACGCATCTTGTGGGACTTTCCCTCTTCCCCTGTCGATATAAAATCGTACGGCGCGAGCTTTGGGAGGAATGGCAGTTCAGGAAGTTGGAGCCTCTGGGAATAACGAACAGTATCTTCGTAAATTGCTTTATTTTTTTGCCCCCTTCTTTTCGATTAACCTTAACAGAGAAAGTGTGGAGAGTCGATATTTCCGGTGAGGTTCAACTTTCGATTCGTTTGACAGCGACTTCCGTTGCAAAATGGAGAAGTTGAGGTGATGATTCGATTGCATGAAAAAGCGAGGGACGAATTTGTAGAATTCGTCACAATTGAGGTGGGATGTCGTTATAGGTATACTGAGAAAGATGTAGGTAGTCCTTTTATTTTAATAGTATAATAAATGTTTTTGAGTGCCACCAGCATGTTCCTCCACTAATTCTGTTGCAAGTAGTTTCTTAAGGAAATGTTAACTCTGATGAGACCTTTCCTCGGAGAGAAGGCAGAGAGGCTTTTTGAACTTCTTAAAATGGTAAACCAACATGTAAATTAAGAGTTTCACATAAAATTCCTGTAAAATTATGCACTTTCCAAAAGTTCTGATAAATTTGGACAACTTTTACTCGAAACAGTTTTCTGAATAATACATGTGTGCGAAGTTACGAAGCGATATAGTGATACCGGTTTGAGGAATACGTCTGGTAGTAGACGGTCCCCTTTCCCTGCTTTCTCCCACGTGCCTTTAACGCTTTAATCAGGCGGATCATCAGTTTGCTACGTGAACCGTTTAATACGAGTATTATTTAAAGTATTATTTTTAGTTAGCGTTTCTGAAATTAAGAATTAATTATTTAATGAATTTAATATAAACAGTTGAAATACTTACTAATAATACAAGTAACTAATTACAGCTCCTACGAGAGATTCTCAATCATAACACCATCTACGTTGTTGAAAAGGACTTAAAATTTCATCTTTCATATGATCTTATTAATACATATTATAGTGAATACATATTAAATAGCATAAATGGCTCACGCAATCTGTTAAGAATATGAACAAGGACTTAAATTACATCTGCAATTACATCTTGGTGAAAGAATTCACTCTTTTGGTTTCATTGCAAACTGACTCTCCTTGACACACTATCACCAGTGCCAAAATTACACGATCGCTAAAATCAGTGTTTCGTGAATTTTTCTCGTCCTTCGAAAGTCAGTTACCTCTGTTTCTCTTTTTCAGTCTGCGCAACCGCAGATGGTTAATTGTGGCCTGTGTCATGTTAACGACGCAGAGTTTTTATTGGCACTTTCAGCGAATGAAAGTGGATAATAAGCTACATAAACTGGATTCTCTGACACGTTAATATTTCCAAGAATTGGTTGCAGACAATTAAGTTGGCAGGTTTCTGAAGCTGTCTCCATTTCGTTACATGTATCGCATAAATTGGCGAGACTTTCATATCGCTTAACTGAAAGTTTTAAGAATAGGTACTAATATTGGAGTGCGTGATTGAATGAAAAGAAAGTTCCCAAAGTTTCACAGAAACTCAATGAAATAAATATTACTTAATGTTTTTGATTGTGATTGTTTCTACACAAAACTATTACTGTGGGGTGTAGTACCTATATGTAAATGAATATTTACTTGTACTAGAAAATAAATATACATATAACTGAGGCTTTCAAGATTCAGGTACACAACTAACGCGTAGTCTATCCAAAAATTAAAACTGTTTACATTTTCTTAATGTAGATAAGTTAAAGAAATAAAGACCGTATTAATATTACATTTTATTATCTGCCTGAAAGGGGCATCGCAGAGTTCGCATTGAAATTGAAACTAACCACCCATTTGTTTTCTCGTTCAGTTTAATCATGACTAGCTGGGTGATTTACGATTTCCATTTCCTCACAACAAATACGGATGTGTCAGCCAGGTGCTGCAAAGCGTGCAAAGCAATTACGAGACGAAATCGAGAAGGGTTGGAGAAAAAAATTAGATGCTGCCCGCTGTAAAAAGCGCGGAGATTATGAGAGCATTGCATGATTCACGCGTAGCAGTTGGAAAAACAGTCTCGATGCGCGGAGGCTTTTCATTACCCGTGAAACGTGATATCATCCACCGTAACGGTGTACCATTTTTGTGCAATGTTTCGTGACGCGGTTGCAGGCGAATATCTGTAAATGGAGTATTTCGTAAACAAAACGGATTGCAGTAAAACGATTAAGGAAACATTTAATTATCAGAGCACTGATTAACTGGATATTCGATTACTCGAACAGTGTTGTTTGAGAAAAGAAGACGAATGCCTACAGTAAACGCGTAGCTTTATCCCTAAACTTATATAAAGCTACAAAAGTCGTAAAGAGAATGATAAAGGAGGGGAATTTGGACAATCTCGTCTGCAAACAATATTCTCATGCATGAGAAGGCATTCATAGATCAGAAACAGATATCAGACGGTACGAGACAGAAAACGATAGCAATCCCTCGGAGCGACTAGCCTGAAAGGAAATATAGTAGTTAGCAACTGAGAAACATGCAAACAGTACCTACATTGCAAAACGAAAATATGGTTAAAACATATAAATGCAATAATACGTGTATAATAAATTATCATTTTTCATCTGAATCGTAGTTATGCTATAAAAAGATCATCTAATTAATTCAAATAATCCAAGCTTCTACTGTACTTAGAAATGAATAATCCTTCTTTGTGCAGAAACCTAATTATTCGATTACTCAAACACCGTGCGCCACAGTTGATTAGGATAATCGAGGTTCCACTGTGCGCACATGTATTTACTTTAACAGCCTCGGTACTGGCAGCGCTGAGGTAAAGACTCGTTTGCTTGGCGCGGTATAACTTACGTATAATTTCGTTCCCCCTAGCTCTGTTTATACTCGGTTGTATCGCTGAGCTAGATCAGACATTATTGTACGCGATTAAGTTAGTGATTAAGTAGTTAAAACTTAAAATAGCGGAACGGTGAAATGAGAAATCCAAGCGACCGAGGAGAATGTTTCCGTGGTCTGCGGATTCAATAACAGAAAGTCTTAATTCGCGCGCCAAAGACGCCCAAATCCAGCGCAAACATCGTAATAACTTTCGCCCTGTTCTCGAATTTGCACGAAAATAGTTCCCAGCTCTATTTCAGGTGGGCGTGTACCGCTTCCAAATAGCTGATCCAGTTTCGAATCACGCAGCGGCTAATGCGTTCATGACCACATTCCGTGAGCATTCGTTATTGACGTTCCGACGCGCGCACTGCCAACACTTCTGACGATTGGAATTATACGTATAATCGCCGCGGCCACTGGAAAATGGGCGGAAACGATATACATCCGCGAAAGATTGTTTCGTTATGGCAATTAAGTTGATCCTTAGCCGTGACGTGTTTTTCCCACTGGCGATGAATGGCTTGCTTATCAGGAAAGAGAACATTGTATGTAAAGTAATCTGCTAGGTTTGTGGGAATCTATTATCAGTTTTCTCATTTACTTCGTATGGTGTCGTGACGTGAGAAAATAATGATAGTTGTGTAAGATTATTTGCTATTTTGTAGACGGTTTACCATATTCGTTCCATTTGCATGAAAATCCAAGGTTTTCAACTGAGAATATTCACAGAAAATGCGTGTCTTCCTTAGGGTAAATTCCTAATATCGTCTAACCAAATTCAAATTGTTTCCAATTTGAGGGTAATTGAAATTTTTGTCCCTAATGGGAGTAAGATAAAAAAGAAAATATTTGTATTTCGTGTGAGGCAGGTTAGATCTGTTAAAATTGAAAGATTTACAATCTAGGGTGGAAGAAAGCAAGATAAGCAAAAATCGGAAGCTTGAAAATGTGCACATAATATTGTCATCGTGAGAAGTATTGATTAATTCGTGTATTTATGAGCTTTTAAAGTTATAAGTCGATATGTTAATGGGGTTTTTGTCAAACTTTTTTTATTAGAATTATATTTAAAAATGTATTTATTATAAAAATAGAAAAACACAGATCCAAAATATTTATTTTATTACATATTATTTTTTTAGACGATCGCATTTACATGCTGGATGAACGGAACTCATCTCTGTAGCTTCGCAAATTTACTAAAATTTGTACTAAACTAAAACCAAGTACTAAACTAAAACCAAAAAATTGTTTCTGTTAACAAAAATGTTGGATCGATTAAATTGCTGAAGCAGATATGCAAATTAATGATAGTTAATTAGTTACTCCCAATAAATATTCATGCGCTCATCGAGTTTTTAAACATAGTATTTCCAAATGTGATGTAAAATTGTTACGGTTCAACAAATTTTTACACTATTAAGATTCGCTAAAATATATCTCCTACGTTAGACGTTGCTCAAGTGACGTTACAAAATAAGTTTGTCTTCCTATGCATGCTTGGCTACTAATTCAGCTCATTACCGCTCATGTCAGCATTTCGCGAAATATTATGAGTTGCGATATTAGGTACGCGTAACGTGTAACTATCTATTCAATTTCATGTTACTTAAAAACATTGTAACCATCGAAGCAGATCTAGAATTCATTCTTTTTCTTTATACGTTTGATCACGATGTGGATGTTCAGAGAGTGATGTACCTTCAAGATTTAAATTATTAGATTGAAACTTTGTAAAACTTCTTCAACATGTGCAATTAGATACTATATTCTTTTCAGAAACAGCCTAAGATATTTTATCAAAAATATGTCCTTTCTTAAAAAAATGACACTACATTCTAGCTTATCTCGTTCACATGGATCGAGGCTCGTTCTTATGGATCGTTTATTTATACTTTTTTATATGTATACCTATTTATATTTTTCTCGAAGTTAGAGGAGCCACCAAATGAGTGGATCTAAAGAGACGCGAGAGACGTAGCCGGCTTAGGCTGTGCCCACATAATAAACTGGAAAAACTCTTGTGTTAAATAAAGTATTTTTGTTTACTACAAGCAAGTCAAACATAGTGCAATCTTTTAAAAATACTATAACTCTAAATGCATCTGCACTAGAACCAACGAAGAAATAAAAACCAGCAATTTTCAAAGAAGAATTATTAACTATTTGCAGATAAAGTTATACAAATGATACTAAAAATATTTTATTTTCAATTTCGTTCATTCCACCATTCAAAATAATAAAAACATTTTAACTACCATGACCAACGCGCTTGAGGGAAATCGCAGAAGCCGAAACCGAAGGCTGTGAATTAATTTATTCAATTAGTTCCGTAGCAAGTGCGGTACACGAGATAACGTCCTTGCGTATGCCTATCATCAAATAGAATACGTAACTAGTTCCTCGTCAGAGCCTACATCTCACAGTTCACTAGCGTTTCCTGATGATCTACTGGATCATAAAGCACATTGGGCCGCAACGTTAATATCCAGTTCAAGGTGAACCACACTTTCGAGTGGTATGGACGGGGAAAGTGGCCAATACGGGTGGTAGTAGTGTTACTGTCAAGAATGTGTCTGCACTGCTCTGTGAAGCAGTGTACATTGGATCGCGAACTCGATCGAAGCCATATTTCTGCAAGTCCGCGAATTTCTGCTTAGTTAGTCGAGCCGCCAAGAACGCTAGCCTTATGTCGCTAGGGAACTTCAAATTGTTTGGGAACTTGTGATTGTTTATATGGTGCGCCTTTTAAGCTTCGCCCTGATCCTTGGGTCCCTACAATGCGCAAGAGGAGCGGGACTTCAAGTCGCTTTTCAATGGAAATACTTGGACTGGGTCTGGCCAAATACTTACTTGACGGGGAAGAACTTTACGTTGGGCAATGCCTTTACTCAGGACGTAGACATCGATAGATATGGCCGTGTATTCGTAACAAGTCCACAATGGTTGGAGGGTGTGCCAATTTCATTGTCATTGGTGACAACTACGCCAGGAATAGGTGGCCCTTTGCTGATACCATATCCTGACTGGACCTGGTTCACACCGTACAATTGCGACAGCATAGTATCTGTGTATAGGTTGGCGGTAAATATCGTGATAATAAGTGTAATCACTGGGGGGAGTTTACAGTTTTTTAAAAGATAGAGACTCTTATTAAGTTTTAGTGTTTCTCCAAAAGTTGTATGTTAGTGTCGTTTATGATTTGGAGGTTCTATAAATACGTAACACGTTGACTCAATAGGAATTCTGAAATTCATCGTTCATGTGTCGTTCTGTCTTGGATCATTTTCAATATTTAATTTTGGCAATACTTGTGATACCATTGACAAGTACTTTTTGTGTCAACAAGGATCAAGAATTCAGAGATTTAAATTGGCTTGAGAAACATTTATACTCGTTTCATTTTAGTTTCATAGTAAAGGAAAAATAGTGAAGGAAATCAAGTATTTTATTTATCACTTGGGAGAGTTATTGTGTAAAGTGTACTCCATTAGCTGTTACGTACATTTGAGGCATTGAGAGCAAAAAGGGACGAAGTCACATTGAAAAAACTAATTTTTCCTATTTTATAGGATTACTACAGCATATTAAAATACATTATTGCAACTCACTCAATTTCTAAAAAATGTGGGCTTGTCCGTTTCTGCTCTCAATGCCCCTTAATAAATTACAATCCTTTTCTGTCATGACACTTTGCCCAATTTTTCAAACAAAAACCCTTCGTCATATAAAAATAGGATAATTATTTGGCATAATAAACAAACATAAATTCTCTGGCAGACTACTCTAATTTAAAAATATTTCTTAACGCGAACTGGAAAAAAGTCAATACTAATCTGCATAATTTACGAGAATCCATACATTAATCTAATACTTGACAGTCAACATGTTAAGAGCAATGCAGGATCGTATTCAATATACCAACAAAATCTCACTGTCCAGATAGACGAATGCAATCGGTTGTGGGTGGTGGATAATGGCCGCATCAGCGGAGACGCTGTTTGTCCGACAAAAATATTGATCTTCGATCTTGCCACCGATCAGTTGATCCATAAATACGTGGTGCCGGATGATCAAGTGTTGTACGGGAAGGCAGCATTAGTTACGCCGATCGTCGATGTCGGAAAAACGTGTCTCGATACTTATCTGTACGTGGCGGACGTGGATCAAAATGGGCTACTGATTTATGACTTACACCGCGGTCACTCGTGGCGCGTAAACAATACCCGCGGCAATGCTTTTGGTCCAGATGACGATGCCATGAACATCACGATCGCTGGCGAGTTTTTTGATTTAACCGACGGAACCCTCGGAATGTCATTATCACCGCATGGATTTTACGACGAAAGGTACTGGCGTTTGTTGTACGGTTCATTATGTAAATATATAAACATAATATTTACTACGGAAAAAAATATTTTATCATTCAGAAATCGACATCTATCGATTTAGGGTGAACACGTTGAAATAATGAATTATGAATATAGCTTGTTGTGCAATTATAATATTTTGAAATAATAGTGACGAGAACATGAATTGAAATCACTTTTATCCAGAGATGGGCACAATTTTTATTGAAATTAAATTTTGTATAGGGAATAAAATTTAAGAAATTATTCGTCATGTGTTGAATAAAGTTGACACAGGTTAACCTTATTCGACACATGACGAATAAACTTGTTAATTTTTATTGTGTTTTTTTTAAAAAGCGGAAGCTTATAATTTTATATAACTTTTTGCACTTCATAGAGCAATATTTAAAGAATATTATGTAATTTTTTCGTGGAAAATATATACGTTTATAATAAAGTAACAACCGACATCCAAGAAGCCTTTTTAAAAATTTGGTTTTTCTGTGAGCACTGCCATTCGGAACCAGATTACTTGAATTATAAAAAAAAAATTTGTGAATGATATTAATTTTTAAATATTAATTTAAAATAAAATACCGGCTATTTAAAGTTGAAGTCCTGATTTTTTCGTGCAAAAATCACATGCAAAAATTTTGCCCATCTCTGCTTTTATCGTAGAAAATACATTCTGTTTATCGTTTAACGAAAACATTTCAGTAATAAGAAACATGATTTTAGGTACCTTTACTTCAATTCCTTGGCTAGTTTTCTCCAGAAATTCACGGACACGTACTCCCTAAAGCAAAGCAAATACAGCGAGCCAGTCGTGTACGAATCGAATTATAAACGATTAAGCCAGGCAGGTGTCCAAGCAACGTCCCGAAGGGGTGTAATATTTTTCCAATTAGTCCAATTAACGGCCATCGCTTGTTGGAACATCGAGAAGCCATTCACACCGGAGAATGTAGTGATAATTGCACAGGACGAGAAGACGTTGCAATACGTGAGTGGCATCAAAGTAATCACGAACAAACGTGGCGAAGAAGAATTGTGGTTCAACACAAACAGATTACAAAAGACGATAAACATGACCCTAAGACCGAACGAGACGAACTTCCGTCTAATCACAGGGAAAGTTGACGATATTATCAGGGGGACAAATTGCGAGCCTTTCGGCACCAGACACAGAATCCCGGATACTACCTTCTGGCACCAGATATAAATCAGACAAATCGCATTGTCCTAATCAAATTTACCTCGACAGTTCCTCCAAGCGCGTCCGAATGTAAAACCTAAACAACACAAATGTCAAAAGTACGTTTTGCCAGTACCTCCTTCTGCGTAAGCTAAATACGATATTGGTCAACGATAAACGAATAAATAATTAAAATGCTAATCAAACACAATCTATCTCCACCACTCGCACACATTATTGTTATGAAATATTTGCAAGTCTTTTTTACACAGTCCTATGTATGTATCGTGAATAATATTCACGAACTTTGTTCCTTTCAGTACACACACTACGAAACAAGTTTCGCAAAAGCATTTTTAATTCACTTAAAATACTGTTTCATCCTACTCAGCCAGCTACCAACCGCAATTGGGTAACTAGAACGAATAACAATATTAACGATTCCGATTACTCTGCTTCTCATAGACCGTGCGATAACCAAAGACGGAGGATCGGTCGGGTATCACCGAGAGAATAAGCCGCGAGAGTGGGGGCAGGGGTTTCTGCAAATGACAGCCAGCGTGTAGCAATTTAGTTAACCGTTTCATTGCTGCCTTTTGAGATGTAACGACGAGGCCTGGCCGTGACAGGGGCGTCACTAGGAACTCAAATGTTTCGATGGGGGTTGGGGGGGGGAGGGTTCGCTGGCGCAGGAACAACGGAGGCGGAGAGGTGTCGCGGGTGACGTCGCCGCAAGTTTCCCCTGTCTGGCGAAATCGGCATCGCGCACCCTTGCCTTACCAACTATTTTAGGAAGTTTTATCAGCCTTTTCCGGCACCGCAAGGTCGAAGTAAAAGGGTAAAGGCGGGCGTGGGAGTAAGGCCGGTTGAGATAAATGCGCATTCACGAGGAATTGTTCGTGTTACTGCCGCGGCACTCTCGGGATACCAATAGGGCGCGCAATGCCGGGAAATTCGTGTCACCTACTTCTCTTTCTACGGCGCAGTTCGGCGTGTGACTAATGGCGGCATATTCATGGCACAGCCTCGCCTCTCCAGCTCCCCTCAACACCGCCCGATCCCACACCCTTTACGAAGCTCTGGCAGTTAACCTCAGACAACCCCTTCGTTGCCATAATATACGGCTACCCTTAAATTTTCGTTCCCCCTCGGTGTCCCCCCTCCCTTTCACCCTCCAAACTTCAGCATCGGCCTATCCCAGCACGTATGGTGGAAAACCCCCTCCGTTGGCTGCCTCCCTCCGATCAGTGAATCTAACCCGCGCATATGCTATCGAAAGAAAAATAATTCCTTTAAAATCCTTCGCATCTGGCGTGGTGGTTTCGTTAATGAGTGATACGGTAACGCACGAAAAGCGATAAATGTACAGTGTTTTATTCTCTGCCCTTCTTCGTCTAGTAAAGTAGGTTGAGGTATACCGCTGTTCGGTATACCCACCATCATCGTATCATGGCGGTATAAAATATCGCGACTCCAGCGAAAAGGCCGTGCGAGGGTGTAACGCTGGTCGCAAACGATCCATGCAGGAGCACGTTTTCACGATCGAACTCGTTACCTTAAGGGTAAGACGTGGAATTACTTAAGAGGTGATAGGCGTCGGCGGTAAAGTCTCGCCGCGGACGAGTCTGTGGCGCGCGGAGAAAACGTCTCAAATCGTTTTACGAGGGTACTTTTAAAACAACTTTACGAGAGCGCCGCGGAATTTCGAAATAAATTTGCATCAGTTTTACTGCCCCTAATATACATAACTACCAGTGTTAGGCACTGATACACGCGCGTGCACGGGCCGCCGGTGGCGGGAGTTCGTGATACAAAGCCCTCCAGCAAAGAAAAGATGCGCGCACTTCGGAAATCTCTTTACGACCGGCGCGATAAACTTGCGCCACGCTTGTATTTCATTGGAGCGCGGTAAACGGGGAATCGCGAGATGCGACGATCTATTTCAGTTCCACGCAACACCACGAAAGTTACTTACGTAAAGCCTTGCGCCTTCCGCTGCGAGCGATCTAATGTCGTTATATAAAAATCCCATTAAAACCAGTTAGAGAATTCACTCAAGCAAGCTCCAACTTTCTTGCCGAGGAATGTTTCCTAATTAGGAGACGAAACGGGAATAGGACAAAACGCGGCATTACACGTATCGTTGGCTGGGGAATGAAATTTAAAAATTTAATCGTGAAATTAAACCGCGTATTTCATAGTCACGGCCTTTCTGGCGGTTACGGTAAATTAGTTTGTTTTTCACGGGAATTCTACCGTTCTGCCTGTTTCGAGTTGAGCAGGGACTGCCACGGAGAGGCCAGCTGAGAGGTGAGCGCGCACGCTGGCTTCTAGCGAACGAACTCGTGTGGTATCCGTTTGCAATTCGAAGGAACGTACGGCTTCTGCTGCGATGGAATGTCGGGAGAATTTCGGGCATCTCTCGTGTCTTTATTAAGGCAGCTCATCTATAATTCACCGAGTGGTCTGGCCCGGCTGACAGTGCTGGACTCACCGGCCGCATAAACACACGGCATCTCGTGCAGAAGCTGATGCACGCCAGTGTGTGGCATGCATTGCGGTTGTCAGCTCTAGTCAACGTGTAATTTACAATCGTCCCCCAGCCCCGATGCAGATGCACCCGCTGCTCGGAAGCTGGACCACCAGGCACACCGTCTGCCAGGTGGAACGTCGGACCAGTTCCTAGCAGCCAAGGGAACGCCAACACCGGCCGCACTGCTGTTGCCGTATTGCCGTTGTTCCTGTCGCTAGTTGCGATCCAAGTGGACGATAATGCTCGGCCCAGGTACTACTGACCACTCGGAACCAGGCTACTGTAAGGCCCCCATAAACTAAGTACTACATTCTGGTTACCGCTTCGCCATTAGTTTACGGAGAAGTTTACAGAAGCTCCTCTGGATATCGCAGCAGCATGTCTGCTAATCATGAAGGAATGTTTCAAACCACGTGGTCGTTAGCTCCTGATTCCTCCTCTAGTCACCTCAGCGCAGCAGGAAATGTACCGCGTCCAGATTATTAACTGGCCGTGGAATCCTGTTGCCAGGGATTGGCAAAGAAATTGCACTTGCCTAGTTGCGCTGCATTTATTTATTTAGCAATGGTCGAAAAACAATAGATAAGAGATAAGACCCGTTTCACACATTCACGGCACGGCACGGCGCCGTTTATGCGGCAAAAGAAACGAAGCCCATATGGAGACCTTTCACACTTGCCGTCGTCGCATATAGACGGGAAATTGCAACAAATTATTCAATCCCTGAAGTAGGTATAAATATATTCATATTGTATAATATCAATTAGCCACCGCACCGGTTTAAAAGGTTTTATTCAAATATTGATGGAAGTTCTTTGGATTACTTAAAACGATATCAGATAATTAGCAAAAATGATAGGGAAGTCTAGCCGTATTAATGCCTCTAATTGAAGTGAGGATCTTTTTCATTTCATCTACAAAACATAGAAAAATTTACTTCATGAGTGATACTTTCGCTAGCATTTTACTTTGAATTCAAGCAAATTTTATAAGGTGGAATATAAAAAGTCCAACATCCAGCATACGAAAACCTCGCAACTATAATCAACAATTTCTTGCTTATGCTTGATCTCCTGTTCGTTAAAAGGGTACCTCATCTAATAGCCTCAAAATTATTCCGTCATAAACACATTTGCACGCAAGAAGAAGCATCAATTTACAAGTCTGATGATTTGGAATCCATAATGAGCCCTACCTTGACACCTGAACGTAACAGATGCATAATCCGGATGCTGTTGGTTGTTCTTTTGCTCTGTACGAACATCCGCCACCTATGTACGCTCTCGCGACACCCACCCCCTCGCGCTGTTTGTCTATCCAGGATTCCATCCATCTGTTTCTGGCCTGCCGCCTCGTCCCATCTCCTCTCTTTTCTTGCACCAAGCAGCACGGAACGCTCGGTTGAAATGTCGTTTGCTTTGCGAACCGGTCCCTTACATTCGTAACCGTTCGTTATCGTTAGTTCCGCTTGGCGAGGCGCGTTCACAGCGTAAACACGTACGTACGTAGGCTACATAAGCGAGGAGAACGCTGCGCTCGGGGGTTGGTGAGAGCGAGAGAGCTAGGGAGAGAGAGAGAAAGAGAAAGAGAGAGAGAGAGCGAGGGAGATAGAGAGTGACAGGGGTACGAACGAGGTTTGAGAGCGCATTTCGGAGGAAGGTGTGGCCGTTTCGACTTCTGCCATTCGTTACCTTTGCCGCGAGCACACGGACGTGCGAGCACGCCGAGTCATGTTTACGAGCGCAAATAACGGTGCAGCCGCAACTTTTTGTTGCCGTTTCCTTTCCGCCGCTTTTTTTTCCACGGCGTTCACAGCGCACACGCGCGCCGTCGATGATATCACGCTTTGGTAATCGTACCCTTACACTCGACGTTCGCACATTAATGCGCGCTCGTGCGAGCACACTCGCGCACTGGGCTATTTACACGGTATCGTTACGCAATCCGCTGATATCCTGCTGTCGTTTTCACTTTTGTTTACCAGGATATCAAATGGGTTTTATCCGGGCATTACTCGTTTTAAGATACGGCCTATACAATCCGCCTCCCCACTCCGGTGTATACTGAATAAATAACCGTACCAATCTATTTGACATTTGTCACGGAATAAATGCATACGTTATCTTTCCTGTGCCGTGCTGTTTCGCTGACAGGATTCTTGTAAGGCTGTACATTCTTCGTCTAATTCGTTTTGCGACACGCGCTAGCTGTTTGCTTATTCCGAACCAGACGTTTTGCATTGGTTTAGATAAATATATTTATACAGGGTGTCCCACTTCAATCGACCCATCCAAATATCTTGGAAAGTGGTGATGATACTAAGAAATACTTCAGACGAAAATTGAATGCATTTGAGGGGCACATATTTTGATGTAGGTCTTTTTGTAAGTGGAAGCGGAGAAAATATATCCAGGTTAACTTTGTTTTTTTTTTTTAAAAAACAGCTACATCACATTATGTGCTCCTCGAAATCATTCAATTTCTGTCTGAAGTTTCTGTCGTAGTTCTTAGTATCATTCATAGTTTTCAAGCGTTTCCAGTGGGTCGATATAAATGGGGCACCTTGTACATGCGACGATGGTCGCGCACTTTGATATTTATGAGATTTTGTGAAGGGTGCACTTTTACGTAGAATAACTGAGGGAATGTTAGTCGTAATTTCGTACATCCGTAATCTGTATCGCGAAGCAATGGAACAGGTGCGACAACGTAGAGGACAAAGGAGAAAACAATAGAGATTGTTTTACCATTTTTCTTGAAGCAAGTGTGTTACGCTTATTTATGCTACCAATTTATTTTTACTTAAACTATCGTGCATTAATATCTAAATAGTAATGGAATCATTTTGTCTTAGAATTATAGAGTATGTTTGCAGTATACATTCTTTTAAATTGTACATTGAGAAGA
The DNA here is from genome assembly GCA_963971345.1 of Andrena flavipes. Lineage (NCBI taxonomy): Eukaryota > Metazoa > Arthropoda > Insecta > Hymenoptera > Andrenidae > Andrena > Andrena flavipes. The sequence continues at coordinate 58,284,216 of OZ020481.1, forward strand.
GTGGTTGACATTCTAGTCGTTTGCCACCTCGATATTGATTATGAATGAGTAGAAGAAAATATCTGCAAGTCCACTATCACTTAACTCACAGATAGCTTCTACATATGCTTGCTGTTATTGTACTACCCACTTAAGTATATATATATATATATATATATATATATATATATTTGTTTTCTATCAAAGTGTAAGATACGGTGCACTTAGTCAAGGATAATATTGCAATTTTGTTCAAGCTTGAAATGCAACTCACGTAAGTGAAGGTTGAAGTGTGACTGACTCACTCGAAAGCTGGAATGTCATTGGCTTATTCGAAGGGAAGGACTTGTTGATCTAACGTGTAAAATGCAATTCATTTCTAAAATATTTCGAGGTGATTTTTAAAACTATAAATATATACTTTTGTAATAACTCAATAATGTTTTGCACGAGTAATAATGATCAAAAATTCCGAAAGGATACCAATTTTATATGTCATTTGTAATCAAAGATGACAAAGATACAGGCAAAGTCAAAAAATTGCTGCCTAGCAAATACACTCATATATGAATCTTATTCATAGAACTGAATGACGTGTGTCTTACAATATTTTGTGGTAGGACAATAATTATAAATGATGCTACGAATATTTAGCAATTAATTATATGATTTAATGTATCATATAATTCGGCAATGAGCCATAATACATTTCCCAAATTTTTTAGAGAACTTCTGATTTAATTTCTCGTTTTATAAAGAAAATATATTTCATAATGTTACTTCGATGCGATTCTAGCCTCTCTTCCTTGCAATAGTATTATCATACGATTTTCTATTCAGATTACTCGGTAAACAACTATGAATTCTGTTTATACTATCCTACATCCTTGATCTAAATAACTCCTACAAAAAAAAAACCTTTACAGCTGCTTGTTCGACAAGACTTATAGTTCCAGTGAAAATACTTAAATGCATATTCTGTTTAATTTCTTTGACCGAATAAAAACTTTACCACTTTTGAATAACTAATGAAGCTTTCCAAGTTTAAATACGTACGTCTGACTCGTAATACTCGACCCACTGTACCAAAAAAACTGAATACTACATTCTATTCGTTGAGGCTCGAAATATATATTCTTTTAAATAAATAATTGACCGGTCTAGTGAGCTCCGTTCCTGTTCACGTATCGGTGAGACGTCCAATGGAGAATAAGTGGCACTGTATAATAAACAGCATTGAAAGGAAGTTCACGGTACGAGAGCAGAGAACTTATACGTATTCGCAAGTTACCGTGCCGTCTGCCAATTTTCGTACATCGATATATCGTGAAAGGAACGATCGCTGCAGGATAGACGTAATGAATAGCACGGATGGAAATATAGCGGGTCAGGTGCAGGTTCCACTGAAAGATAGTCGATGGATGTAGCCGCGGCAGCGGCGGGGGAGGTGGGAGGGGGGAGGTATGGGTGCAATCAGCGCGATGATAACCAGTATTACCACGTCAACTCAACCCATCTCGCAGATCTTCGTGGCGTTATTCCCTGAGGTTCTATTTGTGACGAGAACAAGCGGCTAGTGTGACACGCGCACCGAGGACCATGTACGCGGAATTATGTATTCCGTATAACAACGGACCGATACCACGATCAAATAGAAATCATATTACAGCCTTTGAATATTCGCCCGTTCGGTTTTTGAGTTTAGCTGGGCCATCAATCGTGGTAACCGTGAGGCGTGATTAATTTTACTGAATCCCTCTCTGTACCGCTGAAATGCAGTGCATCGCACGATTCCTGTCGATGACAGAATACGTCCCTTGTCAATCTTCTTCTTCATTGTCGATCCACTTCATTCAATATGTTTAACAGCCGCGAGTCATGAGCAATTAATTATGCGATTCGGCCTGACAGATTTATCGATCATGTTCCTATAGCAATGTATAATAAAGTGCAGATGTATAGGAGTTGTAGAAACATTGCTTTCAAACAATTTTAATGGAATTAAATAAATTATTCGTGTTATTTTCACAAACATCATTAATATCAGTCATAAAATATATCAATGTTCAGTGTAATGAAATATCACTCTAAAATAATTGAGAAATATTAACAACAAAAGTTTTAGTCTTTAAATTACTTAGTTTTACTTGTATTACTTTTTAATATTCTGATAAATATATCAGGTACTGGCACGATACAAAAATATCCCAGTTTCAGGTATTTTAGAACCCTGTTTCTCATACTTATTGGTGTGTTTACCAATAAGAGTGAAAAATGCAATCAACGTAAAAAATTAAACAGTTTGTTATGACCAGGGTTTAGAGTTTTTCTCCGAGTGTGATTGTAACCCCGGGAGCATATCCCGAGGGTGAGATTTGGTGATCCCAGGGTCCCCAGCTGGCTCACCACGGCTGAGACTTTGCAAGGGGCTCAACTAGCAGCATTCTGCGAGTGCAACAGCCCCACCCAGGCTTAATGGGGAGCGAGGTCGTGGAGAATCGGGGCCAGACGGGGCTATCCCCAGTCAGCATCGTAGAGGTGTGCGGGGGTCGAGTATTCTCTTTTACCTCACAAGCGAGGGCGAGTCAAGTGAGCGCGGGTGGCAGTCATCAGTCGTGACTCTGTCGCCCCACGATTAGGTTTGTACTGTGCTCTGCAGAGATACAGTTACTAACCTGAGACCTACTCAAGTGGCGTGTAAAGCGATATCCCCGAGAATACAAGCCACCGCATGTCTTGTTCGTCACCTATTACAGGGCTGCACTCATTTGGTCAGATCCCTACAGCCCTTAGAGCTTTCAAGTACTACGTAATATCCAAAATGTGTTCTTGATACATCCTTGAAGTTTTGACTCGAGGGAGGACCCTCAAGGGGGACTTTGTCCCCTTCTGCTTTTACGTCGCTATGTCTCTGCATGACACAGTACTCTCGCAGACAATAGTTAGGCCTCAAAGGTGCGAGGGGTGTAAGTGATTGGTTTTGTTAGAAATAATGGGGACAGAGGCGTGTACCATTGTCACTAAAATGAACGTTGAGATATATAGATGGATGACAGTATGCTCTAGAAGTTTTGACTTAGGTGCAACATTAACTGTTGGCACGTGGAGATAGCATTTATAAGGAAAAGTTAATCTACCATCCGATCAATTTCAGTTTATAGCCGAACAACAGAACTGAGTCGGCGTCGCAAATGTTTTTTATTTTACAGTTTATAGTCTTAACAAACAATACCCAAAAGTCCTAGTCACAATTTGTATTAATTTCCTTGTAATTAATTTCCCCAAAAAGTTACATTTTTTATCAAATCTGACTGCCTAGTCCCCTTAAATGCATAATATCCTTTGTTTCTTTTTTAGTATCTACATTCCGCTCCCCAAAATTTGCCGCCCTAGGCTACAGTCTACTTAGCCTATACACAAATCTGCCTCCGGTTGGCACAAGTATAGTCCTTCATCCCAGTGCGTTTCGATATCGATGAAACACCATTCATGTTGAAGGTCAATGTGTCGACATAAATTCAAAGAAAGGGTGACTTGGAAATTTGTCGAGTGAACAGTTTCGACTCGTATGTAACCTTTGCAACGTCATAACGTTTATCTTTCTCTCGTTCATTCTGATCGTCCCTCTGTCTCCCTTCTTCTGACCGACCACTTCTCTCACTTTCAACATAATATTTCCGTCTGTTCGTTTCCACGCAATCGCAACTCTGCTTGTTGTGTACGCAAGTCCATTTTCCGCGTCCCTCGAAAGTAATACCACCCCTGCACCCCGTGCACGCACCCTATTTATTCCCGCACGAATGCAGGGAGAAGGAAATAATGATTTTAATAACACCGGAAGCCTACCGCAGCGAGAGGATTTTCCTCGATTACATCGAGCCCATTGTTTCAAAAAGAATCCGTTCAACATATGAGAACCATTAAATAAAATTTTACTGTGTCTGCCTATGCGGCACAGTAAAAGTGCTTCATCCATCGGGACAATCCATTTCCATTTCAACCGTCCGATATGAAAGGCATTTTATTCTCCAATGGTATTTCAGTGATTTGTTTCACCCAAATGTATTCGGGCCTGCATATTTAATTATTCAATCGAATTGGTTGTAATGCCATTCGCAGAGCGTTCTCCATATTTCTTTTACATCGACGATATTGATTTTCTGCTGGAAGTATGGTAAATTTTTGATGCGGCTGTAACTTGATTATTATTGAAATGTCCATGATTTGCATTTGAAAATATAATATTCAGACCATCTTTTAATTTGATCGCATTGCTTTAGGTATTGGTATCGTGACTTTCGTTAAAAATTTGCAAATTTTATTTTCTCTTTTGTGATCCGATAGTGGAGGTATGAATTGTTTTTCTTTATTAGTACCTAAAAGCTAATAACTCGGCGAAACTTTAATATACTTTCGTAACTATTCATAAACATCAATTTCCTTAATTTCAAATTCACGAATTTGTCGTTACATTAATTGCAATAATTGAGAGAGCAATCTTTTTTGCTCCTTTGAGTCTACAGAATAGTTTCGTCTCTTCAAGTCTGCATTGGAGCTAGTTAGATATAGCAGTTTTTATTAGCCGTGAGAACAGCGTCTATGAACACTTGCATCTCTCCCACCCTGTTTCCGAATGCGGAGATGATGTCTTGGACCGAGGCACATAAGTGAAGAAGGGGGGAGGGATTTGAGGTGGGAGAGAAAGTTGCTGGACCATGTCGACTGCTTCCCAAGCCAGCCGAAGTGGACCTATCAACTCGAAACGAGTGTGCTCGACGTTAAAATCCCGGTCGCTGTTCCCGTTTCTCAGCTTCTCTCTATCCTCCCCCCTCTCCCTTCTCGGCCTCCATCCACCTTTATCGGTCCCTTGCTTTCCATCTCCTTTCGCAGCCAACCCTCGTGCTACCCACTGCCTGTCTTCCTCTTTAGTGCGTTCATTCTCCCGTTTGTCCGTATTGGACGTAAACGATGCAACGGGTGGACATGCTCCAACAAATCCGAAATCTCCTTTCCCCCGATATAAAGCCTCGCCTCTTTTTTCGGCTTGGCCCCTCCGTCGATTTCGCGCCAATGCTTTCCTGTGAGCAAGCGAAGCGACACGAGTACCAGGACGTACGATGAAATCGATTTGTATTTGAAGAATCCAATGATACGTGCGGAAATCGAATCCTCGAATATCACGGAGCCTCGATATTATTACGAAATATCGCTTCGGAGTTAAACAGGTACTCTGATGCTGCTCAGGGAAGCTGGCTACGCGATGACTAACGTTCCACACGATTACCAGCATTGTTTAAAGAAAAAGAAACTACTCCGTTCGCAGCCCTCGAGAACATCGTATAAAAAAACGCCCTTTTTACTATGAACGAGCCAGAAATTGCGTCAAACTTTATCGTGGGTGAATTTTGTTTCACTTTATTCGGTAAGCTACGTATCGACGAGAGCTTTCACGAAGTTTGAAAATGCTGGCTCGAAAAGCCGCACGAAATTAATGTGGAAATCTAATTAATGCCGTGAAGGGAAGTTAAAAATTCGACAGGTGCATGCTTGCCGACATAAATCAGCAAAATGTCGCAAATATTACGCGGATCAATTATTCGTGTGTGAAATTTGTAAGGGGGATTGGGAATTGAAAGGAACGATGAAAACTGAAGAATACGAGCATTTTTCATGCGTACATGTTTGTAGATTTGGCGGATGCATATGTGTTCTAAAATGAATTCAGATAATGGGCGAGAGGAGGTAGTCGATAGGGATAGCGTGGATTCCTCAAGGAAGTGACAATATTATTCTGTTTCAGGGTGTGACGGGCGACCGGCTGGCCGGGGGCGCCGCACACCTCCTCCATCTCTTCTTCTTCTTGCCACGACCACAACACACAATGTAACAACAACTACCACTACTAGAGTCGTCCGCGCGAACCACGTTCTCAATGTACTCGATGTGGTACGTCACCATACCCCTACTCGGTGTCTCTGAAGATATGTTACCCTTATTAAGTTTAACGTGTTTCACTTTTACGTTGTCGTATCTCACAGTTAGTGTTCCTCGATGTTTTAATGAGAAACCCGTGTCATGGCCCACAGCGATGATACCAACCCTCACTGCTCTTCAACGCACGTAGAGCGAAGAGTGCACTGCGAATTCAATTTTAGAATATTAAATTAATTATCGAATTCAATAAAATATCGTGTACGTTTCTATATTGCTTCAGAAGGCCTTTGCGACTCGATTGTAATTACCGCATTCTTCTATTATCAGATATCTATGTATACATATATACATATGTATGTATATATGGAAGTAAATTATCGTTCGTTATATTCGTTTCCTTTAATTGAACTGCACAATCGAATTTCAATTTTTATAGAAATTGCGGTTAAATCGAACCTGCGCCCGGGGCAGCTATTTTTCAAAAATGTCTTTCAATACGATGCACGGCTACTATCAGTGGAATTTTGAACGATTAAATTATGTATGAAATTTATTCATTGGCATTTCTTATTGCGTACAATCTCACGATTGGCGGCATAAATTTCACCCTGGAAGCAGTGGCATTCTTCGCACACACGTACGTATTTACAAGTTATTCAACATTGTGTATACATTCTATATTCTGTACACATACATTATGTCTTCACTGTTCGCTGACTTCCGTTACAATGTGACTTGTGGTTGGTTTAGTTTCGTTGGTTTATCGATGTTCGATGTTGGCTGCTATTGTTGGTTGTTAGGTGTTTAGTGGTCACTCTGTGTTGGTGCTCACCCTATCGACTCTTCCTTGTACCCGCAACCCCGACAACCTGTACCACTCTCTGTTTCTCCCACAACTCGATCCCCGAAACTTGATGTTAGAAGTTACAATCTCAAGCCTGTCTTCCGCCACGAGGAGTCTTACTTGGCGATGGAAAGAATTCTGACACTATTAACACGTACCAAACAGACGGTAAGGTTTTTATTGGAAAGTTTGTTTTTCAGAAAGCATGCTGTCTTTACATGTACAGAGTAAAGGATCGGGCGAGTGTCGCATGACAAAGATTCTCCATACTAAAAGAAAGCGGAGAGACTTGTTAACTGTTGACTACTGTCAACGTCTGTTGGTAGCCGTTTTGGTATTAATTTGTACTAGGTGCAGGAGAAGAGGGAATTAATGTTGCTGCCTTCTCATGTTACAATGCCTGGAGATTATTGAGCCGACGATAAAGGATCGCGAGGAAGTTGCTGCAATTCGTCGAAATGGAACAAGAGTGGCATAATTCGCGAGTGTGTTTCAGAATAGACGCACACCTTCAAACGTTTAATAGCTGTAACCAGAAACTGGAATGCAAAAAGTAAGAAGGTATCAACTATAGGTACAGAGGAATAATTGATTTTATATCATTTAGGAATTATCAGATATTTGGAGAAAGTAAAATATTTTCTAAATAAATGTAGCCTTCCACTTTTCCGACAGAATTTTAATTTTAGTTTTGATAAAGTATTGCGAATTTTAGTGAATGTCGCGGTATTCTTATAAAAAAATAGTTGCCTCGTTTAAGAGGGAAGAGCGTTCCAATCAACACGCTGTCGTTTCCTATATATACCATAAAGAATTCGTGGTAACTGCCGCATACGAATCTGCGGAAAATTGACAGGAACCGAAGAAAAGGCACGTTTCGCTTCGTTGTGAAATTTAAATATATTTGAAGAATAGATACGAAACCCAACGATCTTTATGCGGCGCACGTAAAGGTCTCCCTTTCGGAATACCATCTCTCGATCAGTAACACGCCACTTAGAAATGGACGGTATTTGATTAGAGGGTGGCCGAAACTATCGTTTGTTTCTTCAGACATGTACGTTTCATACCTAAATCCCTTTGTCTTCACTTCTTGAGCGTTATTTCAGAAATTTATAGAAGGCACGTGTCGCGACAGCGATATTTTCTAATTATAAACCAGCAAAAATGTACTCCCTACTATATAACTTGTAGTGGCATTCACTATTGAACAAAATCAATACCACATGTGGAAACGTGCACAATTTGTTCGTGTCAATTTGCCTAGTAAACATCGATACCGTGTGCGTGTGTTTTTTTTCAAATTGGTCTCAGTAATTAAGTTTGGAGGTAACGATAGGCCGTTGCCACGCTTTTAATGGGCTCGGAAAACGATCGCCGTTTGCGATGGAGCAAGGGGAACATTTGTGGTCGAAATGACTGAATTCTTAATGAGAGTCAGCCAGAAAAACGAAAAACATTGCCCTTTTCCACTTTACGAGTAAAACTGTTACACGAACACGTGCCACTAAGAGAAAGGATCTCTTAATAGAGCAAACTTCGTTTAACTTTGCACGATTAAATAGTATATAAGTGCTACTAAATATTTACTTTCCCCAAAAGCGATTAGAAAGTGGTAACACGCATCCTTCGAACGAGAAAAAAGTACACGCAATTAGCAATAAAATTGAAATTAAATATTCACGCAGAAAAAATACAAATGGATAAATTTCAGGTGCAATCACCCTAGTAAAACCCAAACGCGGCATGCTTTTACAGGGGCGTCGTAAATCTCCGTATAGTTTGCTCCGCATCGCTCACGTGTACTTAAGTTTAATCGTGCAAAACAGCAGTCTCCGACCTTCGTTCCAATTCCCTTGGAAATGTCGAACATTTTACTCTATTGAATCTGCTAGGAGGGAAAAGTGAGGGAAGAGGGCAGTAAAAGGAGGGCGCCATGCTGTTCAAGAACGTCCTTGCTACGACGTATGCGAGGAAGAAAATATAGACAGTCCATAGGAACCATTTATTTGCTGGCATGAGCCTTTTGCAGTTTCTCAGCTAGCCCAAGCCGAGTTTCACAATAGCAATTCGATTCCAGGCCCATTCGGACAATATTAAAAGGTAATTGGATTTCGACCTGGCTAGTTGTTGCCAATGCTCCCATTCGATCATATGGTAACGGGCGCGGGCGCGGAGGGGCGCAGGGGTTGGGGGGAAAGGGTCGTCATGTGGTGTAAAGGGTGTCGAATCAGTAGGAAGAGGAAGATAGCGTCGCGGAAGGCTGTACGCGCGTTCGCAGACCGGAATAATGGATAGTCGTTAAATTTAATTGGCACATAATTATCGGTAGTCCAGGCACCAAGCAGATCGTTACGCGCCACCAATCGTCGCAATCCACCGCTTTGCTTTAATATCGAGGAACCTCGAATGCAAAGAGACGTGACTTCCATTTTCCACTTGTATTTCCTCGTGACAAAAGGCCCTCAGTCACCACTGTTGGCCCAATGAATCCGGAATGAAGCAATTTTATTAAATGATCGGTCCAAACATAAATCCACCTTTCTCCCGACTCTTCCTACACCAGTTAATGACAGTTATCGGACTTTCACTAGCAGGCCCGCCTTTGGCACTTTTGGAGGCCCTGGGCGCAACATCGTTATGAGGCCTCTAAGGAACAAGTCTATTTCTATGATTGTGTGAAATATGTAGATGTAGGGAACACAAGAACTATTATCCCAACACTTGTTTGACTCATTGGTAGTACGCTCACGTACGTGAATTTTATTTTTCTCTAGTTTTTTATTATTATGAATTTAATATTTACAAAGAAGTATTTCATTACGTAATTATAACTAGGCGGTTTTTTGTATCGTTGTTTGTGAGGAGTAAGGTTTTAAATTGTGGCCCGATTGTTCAGTGAAATTAGGATATGTCTGCGGAATAATTACCAGCAAGCTAAATTTTGGTATGGACCTTTATTTACTTAACCGCCGTTAAAAATTTTAGAGAGGGTCAAATGTAAAAAATAAAACAGTTTATTCCGAATATCTCGTTATCTGTCAATTTTACGACAAATATAGATATGATAGAGTTTGTAGCTTAGGATATTCTCTTCAAAAAAAGTTTCATAAGTTTTTTCATAGGTGTAGCCATGTTCATGTATGACGGTTTACAAAGTTACAACCTTCATATCTTTGAAAATCAAATGAGGGTTGAAACTTTGTAAGACTTCATACATGCAAAATGGTTACTCCTACGAAAAAACTTATAAAACCTATTTTGTACAGAATTTATTAAACTATAAACTTTAGCATAAACATTTTTATCATAAAACTGGTAGCTAACAAGATATTCGCCAAAACCTGTTTTTTATTAACGTTGACCCTCTGTAAAATTTTTACCGGCAGTCACATCGATGAGAACTTTTGACATATGGTTTAAAACAACGAAATAAAGGCCCATACCAAAATTTAGCTTGCTGGGAATTATTCCGCAGATACGTATATCCAATTTCTCTAGACTACCATAAAGAGTGAGGACCCACCCAGCGCTTAAACGCCTCGCGGTAAACGCGGCCCTGTGTATCAGTTATTTCCAACGCCTTCAGCAGATAAATTCGAATGAAGTCGTGACACGGCGAGGCACGAACCCTCCCACATCCTTTTTATCACAGAATAACTTCGCCAACGGAATAACTTCACTCCCGCGTTGAATGTTTCCCGAGGAAGCGTCTCGCTCCCGTCAGCGAGAGCGAATCTGAATAATACAAAGATCACGCGGGGCAGCCAGATCGAGGGAAAATGCGTCAAGGGAGACGACATTACGACGGAAGGAGGAGCGTGCAAACGTGGATAAAAATCTATGAACGTCTTGGGGAATTACGATGGCTCTCTCGAGGGGGGTCACCGGTCTCGCGGCGATGAATCCACCATGAAGCTGAAATACAGCGGCGTAGGAGGCGCGCGCGATTAAAACGCTTAAATATGTGACGGCGGAGTAAATTAATTTATGAACCAATTAGGGGTGCCGCGTTTAGATACAGTTATCGATGTGACGGGGTGGGCCGCGCTTACGTACGAGCTATTGAAGCTCGGCGCAGAAACGGAGGGGGCGCGCGCGCGATATCGTACGTAACTACGATACGAGGGCGTACCAATAAATAAGCCCACCGATATCATCTTTCATTTCGATAATTATTATTCGGCACAGTGTTAATTAATTAAGGACGGAGGAGCACGGCGCTCGGGTAACAGTGGCTCCCAGCGCGCACTCGGAATGGAGAGCTCGAATAGACGAGACACGCGTGCACACGATCGTGATCGCGCCAGGTGATAACTTCTCGGGCTCTCCGGCTAATTACCGGATGGAAGAGCTATCTGGTGACTGCCGTCAAAGCCCTTGCTGAAACCCAGTAAATGCACCTGCCCCGCCATTGTGATATTTTAGCGCAACCGCGATTTCCACGGAGTTCGCGCCGTACTCCCTGGATCTGATTTTCATACGGCTTTTTCAGTTTCCGTAAGGGAGCACGCGCGCCTATGCGCGCTCGAATGTGTCGCTGTTTCAATCGCACCACCGAAAATTCGTCGCTGCAACACTCACGCGAGGCTCCCGTAGAACGGAACGCTGTTCTACTTCGGTAGCTTGGTAACCGGTTCGCATTACCTCTTCTCTGCGTTTACACAGTTTCAGGATGAGGAATAATTCGTCCTCCGGACGAGGATGGTTAAGCGGAGTATTAAAAACTTTTATCGAACGATACTGTCGCGCAAGCAACATTTAGGAAAATTGTCTCTGAAGGGGGCGAAACTTTTTATCTCTCCGGATTATTGCCTCGCGTAATCGGATTTGAAAATTTGTTTGCAGTAAAAGAATCGGGGATTACGGTAATATTGGAATACCGTATCTCACGGGGAATATGGATTCTGTCTGAATAAATGGACGATGGAAAATTCACTGCGCCGTGCTCATAGAGATAATAAAATGTTGGAATTATCTTTCGCGTCTACATGGAAGTTTCTTTCAGGCGAGGCGTGCGTGGTAGCGGTGAGAGTTAAATGTTAGAATCACGAGAGCCCGAACAATTCGGATGAGAGCCAACGGAGGGGAACTGGAATAATTTATTTATTTAATGCGTACCTTTTTGGGTCAGAATCGTATTTGGGCGAGAGAGGACGCTGGCATTTTTCCCAAGCGACAGGAAAAAATAATATCCCTCTTTTTCGTCGCGTCATGCTTCTGTAAATGTATAGGTACTGGATGTCCTGTAAAACCGGAGGAGCCAGTTGTCGCAAACAAAGAAATAAAAACGCCTACCGTAACTAGCGACAAACTGAAAACCATCTCACGGAATATTTTATTATTTTTCAAGGGGTTCTTTACCGAATAATTAGAATTGTCTGAGTAATAGCAACTCAGATTTTCCACATGCAACAAAGTATTATACACTCATAGTTGTCTATAGAGTTTCGCACTTGTAAGTAGATAGGGTAGACCGGGAGCGGTAGTAACGCTTTTAGTTTGGAATACGATTACACAGGAACTATGACAGTTAGAACAAAAGTTCTTATAGGAAAATGTTACTTACTTATGTAACATTATTGAGACACAACATTTTCACTGTATATGAAGTAATATGCCATTACTACCCCTGACCCCGGGTCGGTGGTAACACTGCGTGGAGTCGATAGTAGCACAAATTTAACTTTACAAAATTGAAATACATTGCAAGAAATAATAAAAACGTACCTACTAAAAGATATTTCTATTCTTCCCCATACAGAATAGGTGTTTCGTTTTACCCCACGGTAAAGTATTCCGTTTTGTACCACAATGGTAATTTAGTAAACATTTAATATTTACAATATAGCTTGAAGTAAATAATCGGGTAAAACGTAAAATTCAACCATTTTCCCTCATCTATATTTATTAATTTCGCTATAATCATTTATTTAACTTACACACGAATATGTTCACTAAACGTCTCATCTATACAGTATATTTCTTTAAATAATCCATACTAAATTGCAACAAACCCTTCCAACGTTCCTAATAACTCTACTACCCTACTCTAATACATACACTGCTCTAGTTCCTTGGGTGGCTACAAAAGTACTTTAATTATTTCAAATGATTCACCGGGACACCCCCAGTTGATCGCGACGTCAGCTCCGCGACTTCAGATTCTACAATGTAAATAAGCTCGATAACATGTATGTCGTTGCAGCACGACAGAAATTCAATAACCAATAGACATCCGAGGAATATAGCCAACAAGCTGTATGTATAGGTATATGTGTAATGAAAATGGCGACGGAGGGAGGAGGGGAGGAAGAGATAGAGAGAGAGAAAGAGAGCAGAGAGTAGAGAGTAAGGTAGGAAAGAGTGAAGGGGGTGCAGGCAGAGAGGGAGAAAGAGAGAGGTGGGTGTAGGGAAGAATTACATGGGGAAAAAGGAAAAACGAGAGGAGAGAGTCGAGTGGCGAAGCACACGGCTGTGCTCGAGCAGCGCTTCTATTCAATTTAGCCGCACCGTGCCACGGATCCTCGCTCTCTCGCGTATATTTGCCGGGATTTGATTTACGCATAAAATATTCACCTTGCCCAAGATTTCGTTAGAGTTTCGAAGTTCGGGGGCGCGCAGCCGCGGTCGACTGGTGCCGCTGCTACTACTGTTTCTGCTGCAGTGCAAACAGCCACCGAGAGGGGGGGGGGGGGGGGGGAAGATGGTTCAAGTAACTCAAGAAACGAAAGTGTACGCGAAGGTTGAATGGAACAGGGGACAGAGAGAAAGAGGGAGAGACCGAGATAAAGAGAGAAAGGGATGGGAGAAAGAAGTTCGCGAAAGACAGAACAATGGGAAAGCAAGGTAACTTTCGCGTAGGATTCCGTGCAGGAGTCTTAAGGTACCTACAGCAGGAAACTTTGCCGGAACGTAAAAAGAGGGCGAGAAGAGCGAGGAAATAGGGACGAATCAGAGACTGAAGAAATTCCGTGACCTCTACGATACCTTATCCTTTCTTTTTGTCCTGCTTCTTTCCCCGTGCGCCCCTTTCTATATTCCCCCTTGTTCTCTCTATCGCCTTAGCCGCCCATGGAATCAAATAAATCAAAGAGAAGCGTGAGGGTGAACTTCCAACAGCCGATATTCACAATGAATGAAGGCGCGGGGTAGTCACCTGAAGTTAAGGGTGTGCTTGATAACGACTTTCTACCCTAGTTTCTTACTTCGTAACGTTAGCCTTGCTTCTATGCTATGCTGAGATAAACTCTTTATACGTACAAAAGATATACTGTCTTACATTTTCTGTTTCCTTTACAGCGAATAATATATTGAATATTTATGTATTAAAATACCTTGAAAGATATCACGATGAAGCACTTTGCGGTGTATGCAGCCATTCAGAGAAACTAAACAAATTCAGAAAGTTACAACTACTGTATATGTTTAGTAACAGGAATTAACAAATTCGACGTTACGAGTGTGACAGAAAATATTTTTAAAACTTCCATAATATTGCAGTGTAGATGCAAAATTGTATTATTCTTTAAATTATATTGCACAGAACCGACTTGCTCCGAGATTAAAGACCACGTAGAGCACGAGGTGTAACATACAGTTTATTTATAATCAATGACATATTATTGAATTCAATCTTCACATTCATATAAACTAAAAAGATGACTATGGGGGTTTGACGGGAGCGATCTAAAGCACTCTTTTGCTTTACACGTTTCATACGCGACGTTGTTTTAACCCTCAGGTCCTACTTACTCCCGAGTGTTGATTGTAGTCACGCAACTCTTTTAACCTTACTTGTTTCGAGAATTAGTGGCCAGTTACGCCGAAAAGAGGAACGTTTCACAAATAACTGGGCCATACATACAATTTGAGGTAGACTCGTTAGAAACTCGGCCTTCCACTTCTGGTCTTTTCGCATGTCAGAAAGAGGTTCGTAACCTTTTGTATGCATTATAATCAGAGTAAAATGCACATTGTACTACATCAAAAGACATAACTTAGAACCAGCAAACGATTCTGTTGAAGAAACATACATTTTTCTTATTCATGCTTCTTTTATGGGCATGAATAATTTTTTATCAATATCCGACACAACTTCATGATTATTTGGTCAACAATTTTCCTATCCTTTATTACAAATAATAATGCAAGTATTAGTAATAACGTGCGGGAAAACTAACGAAAATAAATCACATTTATTATCATAAAGAAAAAAAAAGTTCACTTTTTGAAAGCATCAATAATAACTATATCTCGTAATAATACACCTATTAATAAAGTAATCGTGTTTAAAGTTTTCAATGTGTGGCAAATAATTTCTGACATCCATACCAATAACAATAATTACCAAGATTCTTCTACATTTTATATTCTGCATAATAACTGGTTAGTAGGAAATGCCATATATATTAGTATTGGTAGGTTCGAAACTCATACATTTGAAGAAAGCGAAACTTGCTCTGTACCGAGGCGGTGGAGCGAATCGTGAGAATGCTAGGCAGAGTTCGCGATAAAAGGCGATTCCAGGATAAATTTTAGGACATACCATTCTTGCGGATCGTTGCTCCGCGTTAAGCGTTGTAGGTGGACCATCTACTATCTCTACTCGTCATGCTTCTATCTGCACTTTCACTCTCACGAGGAAGTTTCGCCGGAAGCTCCGTGAATTTATCCACATCGCTACTCCTTCCGTCCGAAAACTTATCCAGGATGGCGGAATATGGGGCAGAGGGGACGCATACACGTGACCATGGCAATATGCTCGATGGCAGGACCGTTAGCTCGCCCTATTGGTTCCGAAGGACCCAAGCTCGAGCTCCTCTCTATTCCATTTATTCCGTATACATAATACATCGTTTTGCGAGCAAGCAGGCCCCACTTGGATTCCTGTCGAGCATGTACGTATTCTTATTTCTACGCTCGATTTAACGGACTATGGTGGAAACAGTGCATTCACTGACGTGTTTAAACTTATTTCTGGCCGGCCATCATTAATTCGATTATTATCACTGAGGAGATGTTTATATAATAGTGGCCATTCTTGAGCCACTACATATTTCTAAACAGAACATACTAATAATTCAAGACAATAGATGGAATGTCGTTATATTATGAAGATAAACATTTGGTACCGTATAGAATAACGCATCACATTATGGCAAAACACTATTAGGATTCTGGAAATTATTCTCATATTTCTTATTACGTATGTACTTACACGTTTGGTCCCGTGATGCCGTTATTACTCTAAGAAGTCCTTGACCAAAGCTTTCCTCTAACACTTTAGTGAATGTTATCTGACGACCCAAATCTACGTACTCAACAAAAAGCAGTGTTACGACAGCAAAGGTACGGGGTGAACGCAACGATAAAAGCGACTGGATACAAATATGGCAATATCGATACTTTCCATCACAGGAACGTACACCTAAATGAAATGAAATGTTCTTCCTCTAGTGCCTGAATTCCTTTATACTTCCGAATCCGAGCAGGGAGCCAACAAAAGGCTATAGTGGATCTTTTAAACCTTTGGCTTCCGGCAGCCGTGCAGAGTCGGTTGAGCAGGGAAATTTATATAAATCCATCGCGATGCCACGCGGAAGTTAGCAGGCACCTTTTGACCGGAAGGAAACGACTGAAGGCGTCTTCTTTCATTTGAAAAGCGGCCTCTCCTAGAACGATCACGAGCCCTCGCTTCTGACAGACGTAATACGCATTTGAATCGGGCTTGCATGAATACGAATGGAATTGCGAGGGCTGAAAGAGGGCACAGGACGAAAGAGGGTTTAACTCGATGAAATCCACAGTGCAAGCTGCCAGTGCACAGTGAGTCGGGCCGCCTCTCGTACAGGTGCTCTATCGAGTATGTCCCGATAATGCACGCCCCGAAATATAATCCTCGTCGCGGTGGGTTGCGCAGTGAAAGCTTCGGTTTCGGGCGCGGGCGAAAATCACGCATAGCTTACCTATCCTGCTATTTCATGCTGTAGGAGCTGGCTTTGGTCACCGTATAGGTAGAGCATAGGCGTATCCCAGTGAATGGCTTGCCAACGCCGCTATACCGCGGATGCAGCGCGTAATTACTTTATACGTTTATGGCGACGGGCCTTTCGTCGGGCCCTTTTGTCGGCGCATCCTGTGATTTATCGAGGTAACCCTGCCGCTACCAACCACCCTGGGAATATCCAAAGCCCGCGCGGATCTCGCCGTCAACGCTGCCGTTCACCGGCACCGAATTTGTAACCAATCCTTGTAATCTCGCGTTTAACCGTTCATCCTTTCTTCGCCGCTGTCGGTTTCCCGAAGAATAATGGGGACATTAGATCCTGACAGCTCTTTTTATGTTCCATTCGCTCCTCGTACTCCAGCGTACTTTCAACTACGCAGATAATTCGCGCTGGGAATCACAGCTTTGAGTGACGCAAGAGTCCTTCGTGGTGCGTGTCGCTTATAGGTATCGAATTTTTCAAAAAATTAACGCTCAAGGATTTTCGTGTTGACACGTAGGGTCTACCATCCCCCGTTTACCCTACTTTTGTTATTTGAATGTTTCATATTTATTTGTATTACTTGATTATCGAAGCACAACACTATTTTAGACGAGTTAAAAGAAAGAGGAGGAAAGTACTTATACTTGGTGGATATGTGTCATTTGATACAGAATAATCAATAGACGCGGTCTGATAGGAAATCTGAGGTAGCTTTCCGACTAGACTGTGATGCCATGGTATTAATATTTGATACACATCATTCGGTTTTACTGCCGGCATAAATGCGTCAGATGGATGCGTGCGTGCTTCGGGAATCACCGGAAATGCAATTCACCCGGGAATCGATAGATGCTGGATACGTAAGCGGTCAAGAGGACTGGTACTGTGAATACATATGCATCATTTTCGTCATTCGAAAAGCGTTTCGAGCGATCGGTATCACAAGCATGAGCTGGTAAATGCATCCATACGTGATAGTTCACTGACGCATAATAGGATGCGTATGTTAAAAGGGTTGTTCGTTCAATAAACACCATGCTCACATTCTGGAAAAACCTTGCTCCACTTTTAATTCTACAAAATGGCTGAAAATTATTAAATAATAAATTCCTACAATTTAAGATGTGAATATCAGTACAGAGAATTAACTATTTTATAAGAATTGGAAAATAAATTAATAATAAATTTTCACTTTGTATATGCCTTAATATTAGTCAGTAAATACAACCACAATTCCTTTGAGCACAAAATATATTGGGAGGAGTATGTAACAGATGTTGCTGCTAGTAATCGTGCTTAATTTCAGCAAATAATTAATTCCCTTTGTTAGCTGGTTAGTTCCCTTTGTTGTATGGACAGCTGGCTTTCATTAGTATTCTCAACACTTTATCTACTTTACCAAGGTACACAATAATTTTGCATCTTCACTTCTCTTCCGTTATTCCACCTCTATGCCCAAAGTGGTACTTACAGTCGGAACGATACTAAATTTTGTCATTATTAATCACCAAGTCTCGGCATCCTGTCCTTGTAACAATGGTACCCCTTCCACGATTAATAAAACGTTGCTGGTATTAACGATCTTACCCTTCGTCGGCCTTTTTACCTCTACCTTTTTTATTTTTCAATATCTTCGCGGCGAAAAAGAATAGAAAGTATTCATTCGATAATTGTGCCAGACAGGATACTGGCGCGGAGCGGGCGCTTTCGCCAACGATAATCGACGAAATTTCCTCCCCCCGAAAGCCGCTTTTGCGATGAATAATTGCGAAAGATACACTAAAATAATGTTACTTTACGAATTTAATTAAATGTTGCCTCAATAAGCTGCTGTTACAATTGAATTTATATAATATCTAATACATTTGAGCACGTGAAAATTAAAATGTATTTTCAAATTGTGTCGCATATTGTCGTTTGCGAAAATGTTTCTGAAATGCGGGATGTTTGTTTAAATGAGTTTATTCGCTTCTACGATTTGTACAAGTTTTATTTATCAAGGTTTCAGTGTACCTATCATACTTTTGGATATTGTTCTCTACGAACTAAATAATTGTGTATTATAACAGGTATAGAGGTAACATTATTTAGTAAAAGTTACAAACATTATCAGTGGTGTGGCTTTTAAAATCGGTGAACAGAGGCAACGAGGGGAAAAGGATTCTTTTGATATAATACGCCGAGTGACAGAGTGGGGGAAGGTGGTACTTGAAGCTATGTCGGTGTCCGATATCCTAGAAGCGAGGGAGGAACATGGTCAAAAAGGTTCAGACCAATAACCTGTGAACATGCTCTTTCTGAGTAGCCTTGGAGGAAAGTTACGTTATTACCAGCTGGAAGTAGATTTCCAATTCTATCTCTCTATCAAGCCAGTGGAACCTGCTTCAGTCTTTCGCCAACTAAGAGTCAGGAGCATATTGTGGCTTCTGCCTTTGAAGTAATAAACTATCTCATGTAAATTCTAGCGGAGCTGTATAATTCTTGACGATCAAAGGTTCGGAGGTACATAGCGCAGTATTAATGTAACGCTTTCGTGTCACTTTGTGCGGCTAAATTTACCATCCTGGCATTAAACTTTATTGTAACGATCTCTACAACCCTCTAGAATGCATATGACTTAGTTGAAAGGCTGGAATAATCGTTTTACATGAAAGATACAGTTAAATGGAGAACTCGAGTGTTTGACGGAGGACAATTAGTGCTTCTATAAAGTATAATCCTTTCAATTCTTTAGTAAATCCTATTCATGTTGCTACATGAAACGCTAATGTATTGATACATTACAAAGAAAGAAGTAGGTATCGTAAAAAATGATTTTCTTTTCTTAATTATTTTTATCTCTCACTTGGTCTTATTCCAATTTGAAATTTTTAATCACCTTATTTGTAACGCATCTCTGATATCTCTGTACCTACGTCTAACTTTGCAGACATGGTGCTATTTCGGTGCCCTCCCCAGCCTCCTTCTTCCACCCAGGAAATGCTTTGCTAGGCATTATGGTGCCTGTCAAAATTTGGTTAGAAATGTGGGATAGGTTGCGTGGAAATGAGGTCCAGACGGCCGAAGAAAGTGCAAGGGGGAGACAGAGGGGCGGGGGGTGAATGCGAGCAGCAGGTTGAAGAGGGAATTCCGGGGGACGCGGAGGAGTGGATGAGTACGGACTGGCCATGTAAAGCGGAATGAATCTCGCAGCCGCACGTGGCTTGGCCACGATCCACGCTATTCCGACCACTCTTCGCGTTGTGTAAGCTTTTTATGTCGGGAATTTAAATTAGATACAAACACTCTCCATCCACAGCCACTGAAATTCGCGCCGCATCTACCGAATCACCCCGCTGGTACCCCTTTATTTTACGTCACTTTATTTCGGGCTGCTGTTTCATTCATCTTAGCATTTAAACGAATATCAAAAGCTCGTATCGCACAAACGTCTACAAAAATTGTCAGCCTTTTGTCGTGACGTTACCATGGGGAGCTGAATCTAAAAATCTACGAGCTCGTTTCATTTTACAAAGTGTTGCATTCTGTTTTATACATATATCTACATACCTTTGAACGACACTTACCTTTCAGACGTGCTTTGCTAAATAGAATAGTACGTTATTGCAAGGGACGCTATCTGGGAATTAAAGAACTAGATAAACAGTGACTCGAACCCAGGGCAAATTTTTACAATATCGATTTAACATACAATACGTTGAAAGATTCAATAAAATACGCTGCGTTGAATTGTTGCGGGGATGTTAGGCGGACAGGTCTGTAAATTATATGCTGTAACGAAGTTATGAAAGTAGTATTAATATAACTATACGTGCTCCTTAAAATTTATTCTGTAATTTACTCACTTATAAATAATCTATCAGACTCTATAATGATTCTTTCTAACCCACTACCGAGTAGTTACTTACATGAAACTTAATATTATATTTTAATTAATCATTATTATTATTATTGTCGTTATTATTATGAAACGACTATATTTATTTATTCTGTTCATTTTTATATTTTTCGGGTGTTCATAAAGTAATTCACATTTTTAAAAAATCCCAAAATTCTCGGGATTAGTTATATCAAATGCCGGGATTTTTGGAATCCAAAAAACAGCCGGAATCGCGGGATCCCGGGATACCGAATCCGGGGATTTTATTCCCTAGCCACCTACCACAATACTTTGCAAAATACGAAATCACGAGGAAGTACATGTGTAATTCCGTACTCTCAGCGGTCCCATAAGGAAGTTGAAAATGGAACAAGTAGTCGCCGTCCCGTGCCGATCAGCTGCGAGCGTAAGCAAGTAGTCGACACCTGGCACTGGTCAGCCGTGACTTTAAGCAAGTAGTCGACTCCGCTAGCGGTCAGCCGTGAGCTTAACGGCGCTCAGTTGGTTTGTTCGAGCGAAACCAGCCGGCAGTTGTTTCGATTCGGTCGATACAGGTCGAATTCGACAACAGTGCGAGATGTCGAAAGTGTCTACAGGGAGGTATAGGTTGAGCAGAGGCGTGCCAAAATGTGATTGCGGCAACATTGCGTCACCGCCACTGGTCCCGGGGTATCTTTGGAGGCTCGTCGTTCGAGAGGACGAAGTAGGATTCTCCTCCTTTCGAAAGCGTCGTTAGGGGCCTCTGGCACAAGGCCAATCACATCGACTAGCTACTGTGTATGCTTCACCCCGACACAGTGCTACCTTTCCCTACACACACACACTTCCTACCCTTGGGTCTAGTTCGGTCTGGCGCAGCCCTGCCTGGTCTTTACCATGGTACATGGCCAGAGGAATCGGGCAAGGGGATCCTCGTTTCTTGTTTGCACCTATCGCTCACCCACCCACGGAGTGTCTTTCTTCCCTGCAAATATCGATATGACCAATATATCGGAATATGACCAGAACATTGTGTACAGTCCGCTCAAATACCGCGATCGTTTTGGACTTCCTACTTTCTACCAGAGGAAATTGCTTCGCGATTGAGGATGTACCTCGCCGCGGTAAATGTCAAATCAAACTGGTGACTAAATAACGGCCTTAATATGACTTCACCGCGAAGTACCTATTATCAACTGTGTACACGTTCATCGAGACTAACGTAGTCGTGTTTGGAAGGAATCTGCAAATATCCGACAGCTTGAGGATATAGGAAGTATAATATTGAAAAATAGAATTGTTCGAGTTGTTGCTACTTTTAATCTTTAGAGGGCCGGGATTTTTTCATTGAAATTGCAAATTTTATTTACTTAAAATTTATACATGTATACCACCAAAATGGTCGGTAAAGTATCCAAATTCTTAAGTGGCCACTATAGTGGCCAGCCTGGTGCTCTAAAGGTTAATAAAACATAAATTTAAGGGTCAATTCTTTCCCACGCGACTTTTTACAATCTCGTCCTTTACTAGAATTGAGTTAAGCATAATTTATTGAATAAACACATGCTTCTCAGATTTTACGCTAATAATTACAGAATTTTGTACAAATTAAGAAATGTCAATTATAATTTATAAAAATCATATATGTGTATGAAATTGTAAAAAGTTGAAATCATCGTAACCGAATTGCTATGTACCAGCTGGCTTATGTTATTTTTCGATGACATCGAGACGTGGAGAGAAGAGGAGCCAGAGATATGGTAACGTTCGTCAGCGAGGTAAATGCGAACGTCTACTTTACATCCGGCACGATTCACAGAGTTTGCCACCTGCGATTCAGTCGGTGCCCCTGGAGGAGGGAAAGAGATAGGGCGGTTGAACTCGAATTAGAAGTGGAGTTTGAGAAAATGAGAGGAGTTAGTTAGCATGCTAATCCCGAAGTGGAAACACTTAAATTCATTACACAAACTACTAATTACGAGGATAATGAGCCATCGCTAATAGCCGAAAGAATTACATTTCTCCCTCTTAAGAGGTTTCAGCAGGAGCGCACGAGCCCGGAATCATGGAATGAGAATACATCAGCGGGAAGGCTGCGGCTGAATCCTTTGCATTCAACTACGAACAGTCTCCAGATCACGTCTCCGTGCCGCGGCTGGGGAATTATATCAAAAAGCGATTCTGATCATTGACATTCAGCGGGCGAGCGGAGGCGCGAGTTCCGGTGTAGTTGTAAAAAAGTTTAACGTATTAATTACGGAAACTTCCACCTGCCCCTCGATTTTTTCTCTCAGCCGTTTCTGCCCCATTTTCTTCTTTTTCGTCTTGGCCTCCTCCATCTTCTTCGTCGACGAACCATATCACATTACTTAATGCCAATGCCGACACGAGCTGCTAGCTTTTAACGAGGTGAAGCGTTTAACGCCTCGTAAAAGGATCGGTCAAGCTATAATAGCTTTCTTTTCAATTCCCTGAAGAAATCCCAGTGACACTTACAACACTGTACACTTTACCCCCTGTCTACGGGGTCATTTTAATTAGCCTGAAATTTCGAGGGCTACTCTGTTAACAACGAGAGCTGTTCGGTTTATAGTGCCTTTGTAAAATTATTAACTGATTATTAATGCCTTAATTCTCTGGGTGAATTTTCGTTTTCTTATAAATGAAAAATACAAAATATGTAGGGGATACTATGAATATGAAAGTAAATAATGTTATATACCTGTGAGCGAATAAAAATCACTTTGAGTTAAGGAAAAAAGTAAAGAACAGCAGGGATAATGGATTTGTATGTATTGGAAGAAAGTTAAAAAAAATATAATGATGTGTATGAGTAATAAGTATCTGAGAAAAAATCATAAATAAAGAAGAAATTAAGTTATTATGTTCACCAGGTGGTCCTTTATACTAAATAATTTATTATGTCTATAAGAAATAGTAATAAATATGCATTATTGAGTTTTCTTGTACTTTTTATTTAACGTCAGTATTGAGAATGCTTATTATTCCGTTTAAAAAAATGTTGATAGCTTTGAAAAATTGGGAACATCCATCTAAGACTCTAGAGAGAAATGCAGCTTTCATTATCATATTTCCACTTCAAACTGAGCAACTTTCGTTTCCATGTTTTTTTTTTAATTTTAAACTAATCAAGGATCTTCAAGCGTATAGTTTTAGGTGGCTCCTTATATTATTAAACTTTGCAACGAACTTAATTCCAAAGTAGTTATCATATTGAAACTTGGAATCAAATATATATTCTAATACAGATTTCATAACTGACAACGAATAAGAAATCCATGTATCTGTACTTATAAAGTATCCCTAGAAGTGTCTAAACGAGAATTGCATCTGTTTAGCTAAAAACTCAAAATAATTTATCTCTGCTTCTTCTGTGAATCGTTCCTCAAAAGTAATATCTTTGCAGACCGTTCATATTGCAAACTGAAAACTTCCAATAACCCTATTCCATTAACTCCATATTTGATATTAATATACTCCACTTCGTCTTTTTAGTGGAGTTTCGTTAACTCGAATTACATCCACATTTATTGTGTCTTCGAAGAACCAATATCTACTCGCTGGTGTTCCGTTCCCACTTACATTTTTCTCAACAATTCTTCGGCAAGAGGGAATGAATAGTTGATTAGGTCTAAGCGGCCACACAGTGCTATATTTCTGAGCCGAATAGGATCCACGGTTGGGCTGACCCGCTGGGTTGAGCATAACTTTGCCATGTCTCAAAAGGAAGGTGTAGGGAATAGCAGTAGCAGGGGACGTGACTGGCCTGCCAGGGTTAGCGTTACTGCTAGACGAGCTCGGATCAGCGATACGGTGCCTGTCCCTAACCAGTCTCAACCTCCAAAGCACGTATATCGTTACGCTCATGACGCCATGCAACCGAGTCTATCTTCCTCGAGCGTCTACACGTACTTGTATATCTATACGTAGAATGATCCCCGTAGAATTTTCTGTTCCTCGAGAAAGCAAAATCCTGTATGCCTTATGCGCAGCGGGGAAAAAATGAAGATTAGCTTTGGATAGGCGAAAAGGCTTGTCAAAGATGAGAAAGCTTTTCATTCTTTACAATACAAAAGAGGCTATTGTACTTTGGTAGAAAGTCCATATATATTACTAAGAAAAATGTCTGCAATTTCTACATATTTTATTATACATAATATTTCGTGTAAGAGATTTTTTTCCATCAGAAAGATTCCATCCTTATTTTTCGAAGGCGTGTGGAATTTCCAATATTTCAACGTATCTCAAAAAACGAAAAAATGCTAGATAGGACAGTTTAATTAAGGAGGGCAGAATACGTAGGAATATAAAGGTTGATTCACATCTTCACCGCGAACTTCACAGTAACTTCACAGTGTTTAACATAGTATGATACATTCATTATCTATTCATCTTCATTTGTAACCCATACAATTGAATGATTTGTAATATCACAACTTTTTATGACGAAACACAAATGCACAAATTCGATGGAAGATTCTGAACGACTTAATAATCACTTTTAGATATAAACCTATTAATTCCAAGATTTCTGAAATCAGATAAAATATAATTCTCAGAAAAAATATATACGTACGCCAACTTTTAAACTTAAGAATTCCTACCCTACATTACAGACTACTGTATACTTCATACAATAAATAGCGAGGCGTGCAGACTAAAGGTGGAAAATTCACGACTGTTGATACAGTTAAGTGATTTGAATTGTAAGGATGTAACAGTGAGCTTTCGTAAATGGGCTAGGCACTTCTTTTAACTGAAACGGGGCAGCGTATCTTTTCTAACCAAAGGATCTACGGGTAATTTGTCGTGAACGAAATGGACACGAGCGTCGGGCTAACCTTTGCTACGTGTAAAGACGTCGTTTACATGCAAACAGCGTACGCCGGGGTAACTGGGCCCGTAAAGAAGCAGCGCAAGATACGCCGTCCAATGGTAATTTCGATCTCGTAGATAGGGAGTTACAGCGCGCGGGCTGTAATTACTCCCGCGCTACCCCTTATACTTTGCTATCATGTGTGCCTACATGTAAATGCTCGGGACTTGAAAGTTCGCCTGATTTTCCAGATAGTATACGTATGCCTGTTTGCTTGATTCGTACGTAGCTGTCGCCGCCGCCGATATATTGTTTTCACACGCTAGCGCTAGAGCGGGGGTTGAAAAACGCTCTTCTGTACAGGTAATTAACCTGAAGCTAGAGGCCCTGTAACCTTGGGCCAATTTATTCCAGCGTAGAACAGCAATTTTCTATCGTCCGATACCATCCAGTTATGCGCACCCTTTTTAGTATTCGCTGAAACCGCACGGAATTAAATTGCTATTAAAGTTTAGTCAGAAGTTCAAGAAAGAGCGGCAACGCGGGGCGGATGGTTGAAATATTCGAAGCCGCCGACACAGAACGTCAGAAAAGCGGAACTTAGCCGAGTCAACGTTCAGAAGTTTAACGGGGCGCGCTCGTTCTTCGTGTTTGACGAGGCATTTCAGGAAGAAAGTACTTTTGCTGACTTTGTTAATAACTTGTAACTCAGTTTCCACATCGAGATTGTGTACATTCACCGCTCATGCGCCAAGTTTAATGTCTAATTGATACTTTTAGAGCGGGGTCGTAAAGCCGAATTCAGCGTATCAGCAGCAACGCTCGATTTCCGTGACTCCCTCCCCCCCACCCCCCCTCCTGCCACCCCGGGCCAAAATTGGAATCATACTCGGGGCTGCATAATGAATATGCAGCGATAACGTTGAGGCGGATGCAATGGGCGCGGCTCTTCGTGGGTTAACGAAACACGGTATAACGGTGTAAAACATAATTATCAACGGGAAGACAAAGACGTACGGGGCTGTATTATTCATGGCTCACGAAAATGCAGGCTTACGACTCCATTCTGATAAGGTGATACCTACTGTGCGATAAAATGTGATAGTAAGGTATGTAGCTCTGAACGAATTGTGTCTGATTTCATCGAGCTACAAATTAACCCATCAATATTAAAATAAATTTCGAACACATTCCCCTATCGATAATAGCTTAAGGTTAATTTGAGTTTTTCTAACGAGATCAAGTGATTCCCTTTTCATAGTATTATAAGTCGTGCTAAAGGCGAATTTACACGTTTTCACTTTTGATGTGCAACGCGTATGATTCGTCCACAGTGAATGTGAAAATATACAACTGGTGCAACCCTCACTGTAAATAATAATTTTGTTCTGTTCCTAGCTATTTGAATTTTTGATAGAATAACATTTTAAATGCAGAACTTTCGATATCACTTTTGTTCTACATTTACAAGAATATACTTAAATATCAATTTTTCAAATGAAGGTTTTCACAAACATGTACGTTGTATTTTTATTGTTCTTGATTTTTAGAAAAGCTTAAAAGGAAATGATTGAAGAATAATATTAAATTCTATTAAATTCAAACTATATTAATACTCAATTGTTCGTTAATTTCAAATATTTATTTGGTTTCACTTATTTAAGGCACGTGATAAAAAGGAAAATGGCAAATGAAAAGTTTAAATGTAAGGAGTCATCATGGTACACGCTAGATGGAACAAAAGATTAACCCCCTCGTTGAGGTGATAAGCGCAACCTATAAATAACAAGCAATTAACAAGTAATTTACCAGAAGGAAACACATCAATCACTCAAGATAAACTTCGAAGTGAGATTGCAAAATTTGAATTCGAAAATTTAATTGCAGTTAAGCGAGCGGGAATTACAGATTTGAGTTAATGGAACATTATTCTGCAAGCCTGGCTACATAAGTTAAATATTCATACGATTTTTACATTTCAGACTTCAATTCAAATCCCACAGGGAATTTGAAAAATAGATTTCCAAAAATTTTACATTTAAAATACCATCCATATAATCACAATTTATTCTAGTATTTATTTCGCAAGTACACCCTTTTGAATTATTGAGGCATTGATAACAAAAACGGATTAACCCACATTTTTTGCGAAGTTGGGTTAGTAGCAGTAATATATTCCAATAGGCTCTACTAATTATATAAAACAGACAAGATTATTTTTCTTTCAATGTGGTTTGTTCCTTTTTTTGTTCTCGATGCCTCAATTGAAACGTGAGTTGGGAGCTAAAAAAACCCTACGCTGGCGGAAAGTATTATTACACCTTATCATGTAACTTTATGCACCATAAATCGGGGTCAGCCTTGAAAGTGGTTATTTAAGCTGAGCCTCACCTTCTCAGACCTACAATATTCTGTTTCTTTTATTTTATACTCTTCCTTCTTCGTGTATCTATATCATCGAGTGTAATAAAGACGTAATAGTAAAAAAGCAAAATATTTTCGAGGATGGTAACAACCAACTGACTTGAATTTATGATCTAATTACAGTAAGATAACGAAAGAATCGTGTATTTGTGTAGCTAAGGGAAGGGAGCCACCATCTTGCGTGTTGCGCGAATCGTAAGTTGCACGAGTCAATAGCTGGAGAGAACGTAATACACAGTAGTGTGGGCTCGTGTATTTTAGAAGATTAGTTTCCGAAGGGGGAGGAATAAGAGGGTTCGAGTTGTTCTTACTGCGAGAGGTAATGGGGCTTTGCTGTCCGTCTGGCGGATAACATAATACTCCGAATTGTTTACACTACCCCACTCTCGTCGAACACCTACCTGCGTTTCGTCTTCCGTTAATTAATACCGCAAATGTAGGAGAAAGAGCAGGGGGATAATGGAATGGGACGCGAAATGGGAAAGCAGGTAAAACACGGTGTGTAAGAGAGAATACGGATGTTACACGAGTAGAATTGATATCGAGCGCCTTAATTATCTAATGGAGCGTGGGCCGTTGGGGTTTATGGACAACGAACAGAATTTAGGATTGGCCAAGAGCTATTCGCTACCCGCCATTGCGCAAACCCTTTGAATATTTCACAAAATATTTATTTGTGAAATTAATTTGAAGTCCTTACAACACCTAGTGGGACAAAATGAGAATATTAATCTAGTAGTTACTAATGCTTGCGCAGAAAAGTTATTG
The DNA here is from genome assembly GCA_963971345.1 of Andrena flavipes. Classification (NCBI taxonomy): domain Eukaryota; kingdom Metazoa; phylum Arthropoda; class Insecta; order Hymenoptera; family Andrenidae; genus Andrena; species Andrena flavipes. The sequence continues at coordinate 58,312,853 of OZ020481.1, forward strand.
TTGTGTCATTTTCTTTTATTTTATTATACTTATAATAATATTACCTAACTGCGTTATGTATCGATACGTTCTTTCACAAAATAACTGTCATATGTATATGATATGTTGAAACACATTACATCGTATTAATTTAGCTTGCCCACACTTAGTTAATCGTTCCCACTAATATATGTTTTCCCCCCAAAGCACAGAAGAAGTAAAAATTCAATTTTACACTAAGATATTCACGGGCGAACCTCGGGGATCTGGGGAAGGAAGGAATTCCCTAGGTTGCCTGAATCACTGATGCATTTGCCACCTCTTCAGCTGTTATCCGATATCACCTAATCGTCTAGGTCCATTGTTCTCTTAACCGCAAACGAGTTCCGTTTCAAGAGACACGTCATACTTGCCAGTGAGGTGCGTTGTTCCCCTGCACGGATGAGCTGTTAACCGCAGAACCAGGCCATTGTTCGATAATGAAGACTGATGACAGGATGTTAGCGTTGAACCGAATGAGCCTTACTTTGCGACAAGAAACCGCCGTTGGTTTATTAGACGTCGTTCGCGATAAATCCCCACTCTTTGTTTCAATGTCGTGACGAGCGATCCGCGACGCAACGGATTAATGAACTTGCGCTACCCCTGGCGGTCGTTGACGGAAGGCTGCTGATGGCATAGTTCACTGCGCGAATCAAACCCTCGTTCTTCTATGGCTGGTCGCGCTCAGCGTTGTGGGCGTCCAACCTTTTGAACCAGCACACACGCAGCTGGGATCAACGAGGTAAATATTTCACGAGGGATCAATTATTGTACGTGCTTCCATTTTCTGGAATAAACTACCTATTCCAGAGTAGTTATACCGTGTCAAACTTTTATTTCCATCTAGCATATTCGCAGGGTGCATTCGGTGTACCATTATTTAGGATCTAAAGTAAGCATTGTGTTTCGTTGAAATATCAACGTCTCCTTTTTTCTTCTACCCTTATCAACTCTGACAAAGAAAGAAAATTTGATCGCTGAAAAGATTGCACGCTTTAGGACAACGTGATTGATGATGGCTTTGAGTATACAATCGATATCAACATCCCGCTTTCTTCCTGCCCCACTCTCTCTCCCTCTCTCATTTGAAGCTTTAAATAAAGCTGCTGAACAACATTAGATGTTAACTTATCGGTGCTGGCCGATTTTTTTTCTGTACAGAATTTAAGAAAAATGATTGTTCGCATGACAGAACATTTATTACGTCAGTAAAATTCATCTTTGTCTTTAGTCGTGCTTCTTAACAATAATTCTTATCACTTCGACTTATCAATAATAAAATTATTCTTGTGTGCGAATACAATGGTGTATTTTATATAATGCTTGTAAATAAAGCACACCAGAAAAATAGAAAATAATAGGTAAGAGCGGGAACGAATCTTCCACATTAACTTTCTCAAAACTTAAGCTACATACGAAAAAAAATTATACCATATTATTACCTGTATTTCGTTTATACCACGAAGCCCATTGTAAATTTGATTAAATAGTATTGTATTCTCGTGGTTGTACGTCAATACGGTACAAGGGAGACCAAGGAAGGGGACGAGATAAAGGGAGGGATATACAGATAAAGGGGATGGAGGAAAGGAGAAAGTTAAGCTAAAATGCGAGATAAAGGTAAGGCGCATAGAAAGAATTTCAGATAGCGAAGCTGAGTCGAAAATCAGAAAGGGCGACAGTATAATCTGTCGCGGCCGAGGTAAAGGGAAAATTTTCAAGGGGATGTACGTACCCACCTACTTACCTGAAAAGGGTACCATTCGCCGTGCAGTAATGGTCCAGGATTTTGAATGTCGCCGGTACGATAAGGGACGGAAAGGAAGCCATTATCGTGCTACGTGATCTTCAGCGTACGAGCGAAGCGTGCTTCTTAACCGTCGCATACTAGGGTTCTTATATTTTCGAAATATGTCTCAAACGTGGTTGATATCTTACCCGCAGAAAATATGAGAAATTGCTTCTAGATCACTGTCGTTGCTATTGTTGCTAGGGTTTCTTCGATTCTAGATCTCAAGATATTTCCACTTTTTCGTAAAGAGCTTGTAGTAGTTGTAGTAAGCTGTCCAATAACATTTTATATAGTACCATATACTTATAATTTAAACTCGTAGTAGCTTAATAACATTTTCACTAGTACTGATATTTACAACACAACACTCTTACTTTGCACATTCTTCCGAACATTTATTAAGAACCGAATCGTATCGGTGAGATTAGTTCATATGAAATCACCAAAGGAGGCCAATAAAAAATTAAAAGTTCGAGAAGCTCGGCCAGGGTACTTAGCATTTTAAGTTGGCGCAGACCCCTGATAAACTTTCCATTTCCACGCGCTGATTCCACGTTGTGCACAAAGAAAAGAGGCCCGTGATAAAGCTATTCTCCTCGTATTCGAGTCGTCTATTATCGGGCCGGCACGTTATCGTGCCTTATATTTTCGAGATACACAGTACGAGCGGGCATGCAACAGTATAGCCGTGTGTCGGTCGCGCGAGAGCCCGGGAGAAATTATTGGTCTACGACCGGCGTTATCGCAGTTATCGCGCCACCGGAAACGGACCGCTCGTCTAATTATTCCAAGGCCTTTTCTATACTATCCCGTACGACGATGGCTTGGAAGAGAACGACGTTCCAGAGAAGGCTGGAGAAGGAACACAAACGAAGAGAGAAAGGGTAGGGAAAGGGGGGTGGACCTCCTTTCATACCGAAACGGAGTTGCCCGTTTGCAGCCATTCAACGAACTTGGGCAGTTGACTCTTTATGCGCAAAGTTTCCCGGCATTTCGATTTTATGTTAATTTCAATTCACTACGTCGAACCGTAGCTGAGCCACGAAAGAGTGTGTCCCGCGAATCGGTGTGTCCACGCACACGTTCAGAAGATCGGCCAAGTTTATCTACGACCGCCGAATAGGAATCGACGAAATATCGTCTCCCCACCCTACCGTTTTCATCCGCCGCCACCTTCCATCCTCCTTCCAGTCTGGATTGTAATTCCTTTTAAACGATTTCCCGCGAGCGTGATGCTCGATTCGATTCTATTTCACAGGTAGATACGAGAACGGCAATACCCTTCAACCCATATATGCTCAACTTTCTCAACTTCTGTCTGGACTCTCGCATTTTGTGCGGCCTCCACTTTTACGTCGAACTTCCGTTCGTTAGCCTGAGCGATGGTCAGCTTTGCATTTCATTTACTATGTTTATTGATTAATACGTGACAGCAAAGTCTTACGAAAATAGCGTCACCTTATTTTCAGCAAGTCTTGAAATTTATGATTTTTTTTTTAAAAAGCCATTGTTAATATTCAATCCATCCAAAACAAACCGCAACAAACTTCCTACATGCTCGCACATAATCAATCATCCCACATCAAACTCTGTAACGTCATAGTAGGTACCCACTTATAATTTCATTCCACAGAAGAAAGTCCCAACGAAGGCCCAAAGTCTCGCGAAAACGAGCATCAAATGTAACTCCGATAGTCTGCAAGTCAGCCCAAAAGGTATGCTGGTCGTTATATCAGATGGTAGTGACCGTCACACGGAGGTCTTGGAGCCGGGGCTGTATGCGTATGCAAACAGCTGTGCGTGGCGGGCTTCTCACACCATCTATCCATCTCTCGTAAAACTGTGCAACGGGAGAGGTGGATGGTTCGTTGGAAGGGTTGCAAGCGGTGGTCCGAGTCGAAGGGATGGAGCTCGCGGGGGGAATGTGACGGTGGGCCAGAGCGGGAGAGGTAGTCACTGCGACAGTGCGACCCTGAACTTGCCGCGAGCTGATCGATACCAGGTTCACTGTCCTACCCTCCTCCACTAACCACCTCCATCTCCGGCACACCTTCTCCTTCTTTCGCCTCCTCTCTTACCTCTCCTGATTCCAGCTGAAGGGGCACCGTAAAACCTCAAGGCGCTTTCTGCGAGGATCCTGTTACACGAGCCCCGGCTCTTAGCTCGGCGTTAACGAAAAGCGCGACCGAGCGTGAAGAGACACGAACGCTTCGAGAGACGCTCGTCGTCGTGCAGAACGGTCCTACCTCGGATCGATACCTTGATATCCCACCATCCTGTCTCACTACTTGTCCTGCTAGTCTCACGAATATTTTTCTTTCGCTTTCGTGCGCGCACAGCCGCCGGTTTTCACCCCAATTTCACTGAAACGGTATCGCTTCGCCGCGGCTCTCCTTTCCTCGCTGCTTGGATTCCGCCTGTCACTTCGTGGCTACGCTCAACCCTGCCTTCTCAATCGTTTGGAAGAGTGTAGTCGAGGAATGCTGCTTCTTGTTGTGTCGAAACTATTCCATTGTCAAGTAGATTTGAATATTTCGCTTCTAGCAACAAGGTTCTACATTTCTGATGTCAAAATTTATGTTGAATTTTTTCATTCAATGGTACATGCTTTTCCGTATACAACATAGAATTCTCCATGCTTGGTAGTTTCTGCAAACTTGAAGCGAATGTACTTTATAATATGAAAAATTTAATAATGTAATTGTACTATGTTGCTTTCATTTACGGCGTAAAAAATTGTTTTATAATAAAATGAAAAGAAATGTGTTGGCAATTCGGTTGCAAACGCGCTACCTTTGAATTTATAACTATTTGTTTTTGGCTATGGAATAGGTAGTAGGAATGTCTCGAATGTTCATGTAAGTCTCATATTCAAGTTGTTACTCTTGCGAACTTCTTTCCGTGTTAAAGGAATTCTTTCGTGGGTTATCGAGAGGAATTGATTAGCTGCCACAAAAAGTGATAATGCAATCAGGACAAATTTGAGCATTAGCAATGATAATGACATAAATGAGTACCTGCCTTGAAGATCAGTAAAAGTTCAAAGTATTAAAGTTGACAGTACGTAGAAATTATATAAACATACATTCAGTGAACAAACTGATCAGTAAAATCGTTATCAGGAATTCACTGAAAACTGTCCCTATACGGTGAATACATAAGTCAGCTTTTCCTTTCTCTGTATTTAATATTTTTCGACATATGTGTCTACTTTCTTAATTTTGTTTGGTTGAGTTAACAATATGCAGGACTAAATGTATTTTCATTTAGACTCCACCTGAAACTCCTGAGTTCCCTATAGTTTCTATTAGTTTCCCCGTATTTGCAATGGATATTTGGTAATCTGATATTAGAATAGATTACCATATTCATGAAAATTACTCGAATTTATTAAAGCTTAAATGCAATGGTTATTTGAGAATATACTATTACAGTTCATCTTCAACCATACCTGCTACTACCAACAATAAACTAACTCTAAAGTGAAAACTTATTTCGTACAATTACAAAAACACAATCACCGACTGGTTATATATATAATATAAAATCAACGTGTCTAGCTTCAATTAGTCCGTTATCGTTACAAGATTGGCTATACCTCTAAAAAAATCATTGCCCTACCAGGACCAAGAGACCAATCTTTCAAAAGCCGATAATTTATTTGAAAAATCGCCATCGATAGCTCCATAAAAGGAAATATTGAATCGCAAAATTCGTTCAATAAAATACGTTCTGCCATTCATCATTTCAATGCAGCCATTCGAATAGCGAGCATTAAAAGCTTGCAGTGGTTGCGTCGACGTTTCTTTCAAGGTTATATCTCGTTGAGTTCAACAGCCGTTTGAACATTCAGAAGATTCCATGAATACAAGTTTAAACCGATAGTGTGAAAACCATTGAAAGAACCGAGACTCTCTTTTCCTCGCGTGGCTCCCGGAGTCACGTTGCTGTCGTTACCGTCGTCAACGAGATCCGGCCGATGCGACGTCGCCGTAGTCGTGTCGTAGTCGTCGTCCCTTCGAATGTGAAAAGACGAAGGGTTGGGTGGGTGAATGGTTACGCCATGTGCCGCATCGAAAGCCCGTCTGTCCGCCTAATGCTCCATCCATTCCCTTCCGTAATAGCACCCCGAGGAATTAGCGATAACTACGATCACGTGTCGCTAAACTCCTCGATAGTCACACCTTTCCAGGTACGTGCTACCTAACTTCGACTCAGAACTTCGTCCATGAGTTTTCTTTTATCTCGCCTTCATCTTTCCCGGGAAAATACTGCTGATCCGGCTTGTAATGCTTCGACGAGCTTCCACGAAATTTCACAGACGACCTACTGGCTATCGTTCGTAAAAATTTAAGGTGATAGCGTTACGTTTTCTTCGTGTAATACTTTTAGACAACAAATTTATATTTAAACAATAGACAATGAGTACTTTTGTTGCAACTTTATGTATATAGAGGATTTTATTTGATTTTATTGATCTATTGATTTTATTTCTCTGTTCATAAGCTAAATTAATTAACAGAAAAACGACTCCAGAAATACTTAAAAAAGGCTACAGGTATTACTAGCCTTTGGTGGACAGATTTCTCACTTTTATAAACATTGCCGCTAACAAAGTACCGCATAAAACAATGTATAGATTTTATACAGAAATGATAAGCGGCTCGGTAATATTTTTTATTGCAAAGTACTATTCTCGGACAAATGACGATGAATCTATGGGATCGATATTTTTATACGATCAGCAGGTGTGTGAATATTATACTGCGAACATATGTCATTGATACGCAAAAACTACAGTAATGTAGAATATATTGAAACGTATGTCATTCTTTTCCATTTTTTTTATATACGTTCAAGACAAAAGTTACATATTGTGGAATATATCCTATCATTTTCAGGCAATTTTATAATGTCTTTTTAGTTTCATGGAGAAGCACCTCGCAAATCTAGAGCTTTAATCTTTAATCAAATTAATTTAATCTAATTTCATTTGTTTTTTGGTCGTTGTTAAATTTTTATTTTAAGAGTTGCACATTTTCTTTAAGGGTGCTCGTTAAACGTGAACCTGTGACGTTTATTCTGACATTCATAAATTGTACGCTAACTAAGAGAATTATGGGCACAACTAGGTCAAAATGCCCAAATCAGTGACACTCGATGTTTGACGACCGCCAGCCAAAACTGGTTGCATTTAATTAAAGAATTTTAGCGAGGTCTGTGACACATTTCAGTATTACGAGCGGGCATGCAAAGGGATCGATACAGCATATACATATAGAACTGTGCAAATAAGAGGACTCGAATATGTTTACCTTGAGCCAAAATAGAGTTAGTTACCTGCTCTTTGAGTGTGGTACGTATTTATTCGTATAACAAACTATTAAATTGAATGTTGTTACTAGAAAATTATTTGAAGACGTTTGAAACGAAATATGAAAAGGTTTAATTCCCCATTTAGCATAGTATACTTATTAAGTGGTAATATACATATATTCTCTACATGTCCCCAAAGTTTCATAATTTTCTGAATTTCCGGGTTGGGATCTCCCCTCGTTAGTCATCCTGTAACTAAGGGCTACAATCACCTTCTCCCCACCAAACTAATTAGAATATATATAAGACCCCTTAAAACTATATGTTGAGATCTTGGTCGACACTGGCACTATGCGCTTGCACCACGCTACTACGAAGTCTTATTATTCCTTGTTGTTTTACCATGTGTTTTAAGATATATTCGCCGAAATATATTTATCGTTAAAGTATAATTATCTCTCACCTGGTATCCAACAACATGAGACATTTCCGTGACTCACGACTGGTATTTTATTTGTACCTATTCGCGTTATATTTTTTACACCAGTTCTGTTTCTACTAATTGAATCCAAGTACTAATCATTCGCCGCAGAACTGTGAACAAATAGTGGCATACAGTATCCGACCGATGGTGCAACGCAGACTAAACAAACGTGTTACTGTTACGAGGCAGTCATGGTTCTCTGGAGTGTGTGTACCTACCTACATTTCCAGTTTATACAAAACTGCGCACTCGCGGGCTCATACTTCGTTGTCCGCCCGTGGAGATCCGCGCCGCCCGGGTGTAACTCACACCAACAAGGTGATCTCTTTTCTCCTCCGTAGACACAGGGAAGAAGTGCCCTCAGTTATTCATGACGTATCAGCACGTCTTCGCGCGAGGTGTTAACCAAAACGAGCTAGCTACGAGCATCCTCGACGTACTTCTAACTATGTGCGGCGACGCAAGGTGACGTATAACGATGACTAATGGCCGTTTCCCTCCATCGCCGAAGGCTCATCAACCACGACTGATGTCAAGTACGAGTACCAACCGTGTATGTAAATGGATGTGCACACTGTGTACTATCGTCTATAGTCTAGAGAAACAAGATTGCATTTGGTCATCCAACGAAGGGGAATGACTTACTATGACAAGGTGCGAAAGCAAACGAGTGATAATGCTTTAACTAAATTGCTTTTCTAAACGATAACCGCACTTATCCCTGGGAACAAGATGGATTGTACTCCTTCCTGCAACATATTTTGTTTTCGTCGTTTAAAAAATACTGTCGTATTATATCGCACCACAGAAAAATATGTGTATTCGTTGGGATAAACGATAAGGAATTTTAGCTCATCATGAAAACGAGTTTCAATTTAAATATAAAGGAGGTTCAATATGTTCGATAGTTTGAATATCGTTCAGTAAAACAGTACGATAGTAACAAGCACTATTTCCCTCTAAATAAAGAAACAATTATAGTGTACAGAAGTCTGTTTCGTTTGAAACGAAAGAAAGTAGTGCAAATATACGTTTCAACAATTAAAATGAAATATACGATTTCATAAATGCACAAGAGCGTGGATCACAATGGTATTCGGCAAATTATGAAAATTGCAATGTCTAGAGGGGTATGAAACCCAGGGGTGGATAAATCCAAGGGATTAAGTGTATGTATATCCGAAGAAATTCCAAGTTAAACGAATTCAGCGGCGATGGGCTTTAATGAAAAATGTCCTCAGCGCACTGAACGGCCCTCACTCCAGTGGATATTAATCGCGAGACGGTGGTTCAATTATACTTCCAATCGTCCCTTTCCCGCGAACTACGATTCTGCGACGATCAGCCCGTGAAATTATTGCGTCCCCCTCTTTCGATGTTGTATAGTTATAGCGGGTTCCCTTCTGGCTTCTTTCCTTCGGTATTTTCCAGGACGCGCGCCGTGGATATAGCAGAAGACCGAAGAAGGGGTGAAAGGAAGCGAAGGGTTGAAAAATTGACACAGAACCGGATGGAATATAGTCACTCGTTAAATAAGTTTCTCATTCAGTGTCGGCGAGGGATGATAAAAATTAACCCTGATCCACGGCGGGCCGCACTACAGTCTACTTTATTAGGCGGATACGTGCAATAATGTCCCATATATCGCGCGACTGCACGTGGATCGTGTTCGCTGTTTAAACGCGGTGCGTCCCTCGACTTTTATTCCGAAATTATGAGCACGTGTTTTATTCCCGTGTTTCGCCGTGGTTTCGCATTTATTATTTCACCCGCTTTATTCAGTGTTTCTAGCAGATGAACCATAAAGCAGTTTGAGATACGCCGTATGGCGCGTTTACCGCAGTGTGAACTGCATAATAGAATTCGCTCATGAAAAGCGCTCCTCTTTTTCCGCATTTCGCTTACGAGTTTTCCCCGATACCGCGCTCCACCGAAATTCTTCAACGCGCTGCTGCCACGTAACGGACAAACGTGTTCAGGAACACACGCAGAATATAAAGGGTGAGGCGTAATTCATCGCACAAACGAAGTACGTGTGTTGCTGCATGTAAAAATTAATCGAAAATGCATTACTTTCTTTGTGCGCAGTAAAGAAAACGTATGGGAATATTTGTACAGTCATTAACTTGTTTATTGTGTTGAAAATTATTATAGTCCTGGCTGGATATTTAAAGATATATGAACGAAAGGTGCGAATGTACTTTCATTTCTTAGTTTTTCATATTCTTGTGTCATTTGTTATTTTAATTTTAAAACAATTTTCAACTTGTATTTTATAGACCTTTTAATATCTGTACCTTTATTTATTTATTTCACTTGTACGGGTAAAACCCATTTGATAACAAAAAAGAATAAATCGAACATCGTAGAGACACACGTTAATACTAAAAATACCACAGAGTACAATAAACATAGGCAATCAAAAAGAGTATATGGCTCACCAGATCTGTCATGGAAAACTACCGCTCTATAGACGCTTATTTTAAAAGTAGAAGGAGATCCGTAATAAAATCAAGATCTTTACAGTACAAATTAGCCAGGTTACAGATCCTGTTAATGGAATCAGTCATGCCAAATCTGAAGGTGTAGTCTAGAGATCTAAATAGCAAAGTATGCCTGATAACCCGTTCCGTAACATTAACATTAATTTAACTGATAACAGGTGGGCTGCATACCAATCCATTCAAGATCTTAAATAGAATAGTCAAGTCATACACAGTCCTCCTACACTCCAGTGTTTGGATATCCAGTTTTGTAATAAATTACAAGTTTTGGGATAACAAAAATCTATCAATCCAAAAAGTTCGTGGTATTATTTGAACCAGTGTGTCGAGACCCTCGCCAATGTGTGCCTACTTATAGTAGCGTGCAAGTGGAAGTAGTGAGTAGTAGCCAGACAAGCCAGGCAACCGGTACGCACTCGTATGCACACTGCACATCCGACGAACCTTCCATACCGATTACGTAATTCGAAAATTAAGTCCTGCGCGAAACAATTTTATTACCACGCACAGGGCCAATTCTTTTTTGCTCTCATCGCTAATTAACAAACAGGCTGCAATATTGCAAATAATCTACGTGGCTCAAAGGAATTCACTCGTATTTATTTGCACATTAAGTGATTGCGCCTCGGGTGATATGAGCACCGCGGTACGCGTCGTTGGAAAATAATTAGATGCAAATTATATAAATAAACATGGAAAATTTTCAACGAATTTTCTCCACTGTACTCCCGCGTCTCCCGGCTATCCCAACGATCGCTGGGTTATTGGCAACGACGCGATCGGGAGAGCGTGGCGCCACGTAGAAAACGAGCGTTCACGAACAAACCGGATACAAAGGGAGAGGGACGGTGTGCGTGGCAACGTGTATCATCGTGTATGCATCGAACGTTGCACGCGCCCTCCCCCCCCCTCCCTCCCACCCCCCCCCTCCCCGCCCTCTCGCTTTTAGTATAATATCGCAAACTGGGTGCAACGTAAACAATTTATACTGGGCGAGCGAAGCGGAGCGGCGAAGCCGTGTACGCGTATATATTTCAGTGTCATTTTAATTTGCACACTCGGAATATTTTACCATCGCATTTGCATCCGCATTACAGCCCGGCGCAATGTAATCTCGTCGATATTTTGCGCTGCGTCGCGGAAACGTTCAACCTACCTTCCATTTTAATTATTTTCGCCCCCGAAAGTAGATGCCGCTCGCGAACGTGGATGCGGAAAATACAGGAGGCTGCCGTCGCGGAAGTTGGGGCGGCGAGAGAGGGCGGCGAGGGCTAAGGGACCGATAGCAGGGTTAGCGGGACGCGGTGTTGCCACAGTGGGGGGAAGATGTGCATTTTCCACGAATGTTTGTACTCTTTATTCGTCTTGCTTGCTCACTGAGAGGCGCTCGCGCATAATAGGGGAGGCGACGTATACTTACTTGGTGCGCGGAAAGTACACGAACAAACACCAAGTCTCGAACAATACCGGGAATTTGCGGAGATATTTATGCACTTTATATCGGTGTCGCAACGGTGGATCGAGGGTAAGTAACAAGCGCGGGCCTACTGCCTGAGGAAGTTCACAGGTACAGGAGTGTCTACCTACTGTGTTGGGGAAAATCCAAGAAAATACCGAAAGTTGTGTCTTTAATATCTACTGAGTGATGTTCTATGATATATGTAGGGTAAACTGCACTAATTTTGGCAGTGCACTAATCATTGGCACTCCTGATTAAAAAGCCATATATTAAGAAGTACGAGCTTAGAAAGTATGTTTTTACAATTTCTTAGTTTTCTTTTACTATAATACTGCAAATTCCATTAGTTGAACTACATATTTTAGGTGATCTTAAAGGTAGCGGTGGGACAAAGAGCTGAGTTTTAAGTGTTTTTTTTAAATTTTGATAAGGCATATGAAAACAAACTAAAATAGAAGATAAACCTTCCGCAACGAAGAACAGTACTACCGGTATATCATAAATTTTTTGGAGGCCAATGAAAGATTTGTGATTTAGGTGGCGACAGGGAATTGTGCAATAAATTTTGTGAAAACGCTATAGCTAGGCGCGATACGCGTTTAGAGTCAAATATAACACGATAACAGCCAGCGGCGCGAAGCCACAATCTAAACTCGCTTTCAGCTATAATCCAGCGTAAACACCGTCCCGCTAAAGCCCCGTAAGAGGTTTTAAATATTATGGAAGGGATTACGCGTAATGCGCCAGCAGTTTGATGGATGCGTTATTCAGAATCCCATCCATTCTCCGGCGTGCCTGATATTTATTCGAGAACGCGCGATAACCACAATCTTATTGCAACTTCAGGGCGTTTCGCAGCACCATAATAATTCAGAACTGCCGGTGTAAACTCGCCCGCTCCACCGTGCCGCAGACCGATTCGCCGAAACAATTCCTTTATACCTAACGCGAGCATTTTCAATGCGAAAACGTTGCTTGCATAATATGTACGTCGAAAAGATTCTCCATCCTAAAATATATTCTGCACGTCGAAATACCTGTTTATGGATTCAGTTTTATTATTTATGAGACATGTTTATTCAAACAAAGTGACCGTCCAACGAGACTCGGAATAATTACTGTATACCGTGAAGTCTGCATGTGCAAGTGGCGCTTCAAATACATAACAATCGATTAACTGCCTGTAGACAACAGGGATGGCTTTTTCAAAATTTTGTATGGGACGTGTAAGGACTTTGCGTGACATGTGGAAAATCCTAGTGCAATTTGTATTTGGTAACTATGAAAACTCATTTGTTCATTGGCCATCTTTGATTGGACTTTCACTGATTTATGTAACTGAAAAGTGGAGAACACATGACCAATACTTTTCAAACGTGGTGATAAAATATTTGCGGCAGTTGCGCACTCAGAATTTAATCCTGGGGGAGCCAAGTTGAACGGATAAAAATATTTTTAATGCAAATTCAATAAAATTCATTAGGTGATTATAGAAATTTATTTAAAGAATAAAATCCAGTTTTCTTTTCTTCTTACAACTTTGTAGCATGCATCGTTAAATTCGAATTGGTCTGTGGTTGCCTTCATACTCGTGAGTTTTGGCTGGCAGTGCGGATCTCCCCACAGATCTTCGAGCTCTTGTGGCTTACCTGAAATCGAAAGAGAACATTGCATGCAGATATATATAGAAATATACAATACTACAAACAATACACGATGCATTGAACGCGTTAAAGAAATTGAATGTTCTTTAGAAAGATTTAATGAATAATATACGTACCTTATACGACTTCCAAACCAACGTATTTAATTTTCATACTGCTTTTCATAATATACATAAAATAGCGAAATAAATAGAAAAGTAAGAAATAGCGTATAAACGAGTAATCACGGTTTTACTGATAATCTTGTTGAAAGTAAAAGGCGCTATTTCAGCCATTGCATGTAAGCCCCCCACACGTGACTATACTACGAAAAGTTTTACATGGCGAAAGTTGGAAAAATTCAGGGCGAGGAATAGAAGTTGCCGAAGAACGGAAACTTCTCGCTCCAAAAGGGGCCACGTGGCCGCGCGGCCACGGTTCCGACTGCAGATATCGTGCTCTCATACCGGCTCCACGGGGGTGGGTATACGCGCGCGTGCGAGACCGTATGTGTGTGTATATTAATTACATACACAAGGAGTCACGATAGCGTGGCGAATTAAGCTCGTCGAATAGCAGAATTCGTTAATGCCTCTCGCGTGAGGAAGATCGATTGGATTTACCTTGGTGCCACGCTAACGCAACTCAACCTAGCCCCCTATCCTCTCGCCGTTTTGGCCCGGTATACGGCTTGCCCTCGAAACTTCCTCGCACGAATTAACCCGCAGACCGTGTGCACGCGTGCAGTGAAAACCAGAACCACATCTTGTCGTAACGAGGCGGAGCGGTTAGGTATAATGCTTGTAACCAGGCTCGCACCCTCTGGCGTGTTTGTGGTGTAACGTCACAAAGTTACATTCTACGTGAGCCCGAGCTTACCACTGCGTGTGTGCACGGGACGAGGGTTGCAACTGCCGACTCTCACCAGGTGGGTGGTAATAAGTTCGTACAAGTTGCCGCCGGGTCTGCACCTGCACCGCGACAGCCTTCTGCTCCCTCCCCCCCCCCCTGTGCCCCTCTGTCCCCGTCATTCTCCTCGACGCACGCATTCAACTGCACTTTGACCGCACGCGTATTCTGTCGACGAGCTTCACCCTTAATTGACACGCGTACGTTCCGTAGGTTCTACAGTTTGACCACACGCGCCCCTCGAGCTAACGTATGTAGCTCAATTTACTTTCACCTATTGTCCAGCTCGCGCGGAAGAAAATCGAAGGTGTAAAACGTTGCGGGTGGTGGCTGATGAAGAGTAATGTATCGTTAGCTGCCGCTTTCCTAAGGGAACAGAAAAGTGCAAGTCACGGCAAGAGTGATTTTAGGTAACCCCGAATGTTAGTAGGTTCTACTATTTTTTCAGCCTTAAACGATAGAGTCTTCCTGGCCTGAAATTAATCGCGATAAGAAACTGTGCAAGAAATGTTCAGATACCTCCCCAAGTATTTGCGTATTCGTCAGCGCATTATTTTATTTTTATACATACAAGTATGTATAAGTGGTCAAGACACGTCGCGCTTGTACTTTGAAGGAAAGAAGTGGAATTCCAAAATAGTTGAGTCTATCAGCATTGGTATTGGGTAAAAATATAGTTTGGGTTTAAGTGGAGGAAAGCTACTGACTTGTCTTCCTGGTGCATTTAAATTAATCGAATTTATTACCCATTTTTAATCTAATTTCACTGTGAAGTAAAAATTGTTCTCTGCAAACACTTGAAATTCGAGTAAATCGTATTACTTATATCGAATCCTCTAACACGCGATACCCTGCGAAGTAACGCGGCATTCTACATATTTGTAGGCTATATCATGGATGGTTTACTATGTTCGCAGGAAATTTCGATATATTACACGTCTCGCAGGTATCTCCGACGTAAATTCTGCACGCGTGCGATATTAAGAAAATCCAATTTCCTTGTTCGGGGACCGTCGTGTAGGAAGGGTATGCGGTGGTCGGTCGGCGGATGGGTTCGTAGATCGACGAAGCAAATCTTACGAGGGAGTTAAGTATACTCTTAGTTTACACGGTCGTCTACAACCTAAGTTGGGACAGGCTCAGCGACTTCTGATTTGTTGCACAAACATTTCGACTCATGCTCGACGAAGCTATTCCTATCCGTACGGAGCTTCATAGAGGAAATTGCTGTAAACCGGATGGCGTGCCACGGGGTAAGATGTTTGTACGCACAAGCACGATGAGTACACGGTATGTCGAGCGGACTCTTTGCAGGCAGCCTTCAGACGAGACTATTTGCTTCAAAGGGATTTTAACGTTTTTATATACCTGCATCTATTATGGCTCGCGTGCTTGCGTATACCTACACGTAGATTGAAAGAAGAGAACGATAAATTACGATGGAATACTGTCCCCTGAATATTCAGCTACTTTCTTTCCTTTGGCAAATGGCATTCTGCTGAGTTACCATTCTTTAGATGCAAGTACATTAATTCTAAAGAATTTTGCAAAATTGTGAATCCCTATTATGCTTTCAGTGCAATATTGAACGAATGTAATGTGTGAAATTACATCTGATACCCTCGTTGTCAGAGGACAAACATTAAGTATAAGTTACCTGCGTTTGTACAGTCAATCTTAAAGTCAAACGTCTATGCTACGTAAAGCTACATCAGATTCATGTGTTAATCAACAACTAATTTTTTAAGTTTAAAACAATCTTGAGTTAAACATTACATACAGATGTTTTTTATATCATACAAGAAAAGGAATATCTTATTAATTCATTTTTCGTGATATGCTTAAATTTGCTAATGATTTTATAAGCTTTTAAATCGTGTAGTACTAATTATAATCGATATTAGTTTTGTGGGAAAATGTTTTTTCCCTATTTTGAGACTTCCTACAAGGATATTTCTGCACATTTATAAGTTATTGTGCTTCTAACGTTATAGAATTTGAATTCGTCAATAAAAGAAAAACAATTCATTTAGTGGAGCAATTATATTCTATTGAATACATTATGTGTTCTTATAACTAGTCTCTTGGACCGACAAAGATTAATGTAAAAAGATTCCACGTAAAATAGCAATATTATTAATCTTGATGCCTGCATTATATTTCTATTTCTAAGCATTTTAATCTCCCATTGCCACAAGATTAGATGCAACTCTTGCTCTCCCTTGAAATCCGTTCCGTAAATTTCATCCTCAGTACTTTGCTTCTAGACAAGGCCACGCTGAATGGATGCATAATGCGTTACAGCAAAAACTAAATTAGACCCCCTAAGTACGCTTTTCTTCAGTGCTCTAGGAAGCTAAGTAACGTCTTAACTCCCGCGATGCACTTGGTGTAATTTTCTCTTTGAAGAAAATGTAGTCGTTAAAGTGAAACAGTGCCAAGAAAATTTTTACTAAATTACTGGACGCGTTCAAAGTAGCACGGCAGTGTCAGACTTGCTATTGTGAACATTAGAGAAAACATTTTTATTCTTTCTTCATTCTTTCGCCTCTCTCAGAGGGAAACAAATATCCGAGCAACTTCTTTGGCATATACCAGGTACAATTATTCGCAGGGGTGAGAGTTATGCCAAATTTGTATTATCAACTGACTAATCTCCGTTTAGTACAGAAGCATCATTATTTTCACTCTTTTTCCTCGAGCGAGACTGAAAGTACGTAAGTTTCAGTTTGCTTAACGACCGATAAACGGATACTTATATCGGTGTCGAGTGCCAGCAAACTTTGCCAGAACGAGACATCTGCTTTTCTACTGTAAACAACCATGAGCGTCTTGACAAGTGTAATGTAGCTTTAATCGCGATACAGAACCCCACAGAGTTATTTATTATTTGCTCCTTGCCAACGGTTTCACGCCTTCCCCCATAATCACGGTGCCACGGTCATGCGCAATTTTTATCCCCGAGTTAGCCTGTCATTTCACTTCGTAATATATCATAGTCAAAAGTTTGAAGATAATTAATGAAGTCCTTATGATCAAGTTATTTTATAACTTCTTACTTTATTCTTGTAACATATTGCAACGATGTTAATTTCAAGGAATTAATATCTACGCAGTTTTGCTTTCTTCGGTATCTTCATAACACTTTAAGCTAATTCCCGGCTGTATTACCGAACATGCAAATATTAATGTTACTTAACGCCTATAATTTCGTTGAAAAATTTTCACGTTAGTTATCTATGTGTACTTTCACGATGTGAAAGCTACCATTTTTCCGTATATCCATTACACCACCCTTCTAGGAACAACGTGGACGATCAATTTGAACGATTAAGCTGCCTTTGTAATCCTGTTGAAATTAAGTCAAATCAGCTTAAGTTACGTCTCATATATCTTGCGACGTGCAAACTTGAACTTTCGATCTCATAGATTCCACATGGATACTCTATCGGTCGTTTTATGGAAGGAAATAGTGGAGAAAGGGAAGACCTATGTAATCCTTCGACCAGTGTAGGTTGCTAGAGGAGATGGCTCAGAGCCCACTGGCGAGAACCTCGGTATACCATGGGACGGCCCCGCTCCTGCCGTTTGTCATTACGGCTGGCCACATTTTATTTATAATAATTGGTTAGAAACAGTTACGTGGTTCTGGCTTAAGGTGGGGACCGTGTGGAATTTATGAAGTCAAGGGGATCTGGACCGAGCCAGGAGATTCTGGGGTGTCTTGGTCTCTTGGAGGCAGTCCAGATGCGGCTACGCTCCGGCCAACCCCCTCGCATAAGGGTTTGGCTATCTTACCACGAAGAGACAGATCGCGTTGCCTGCCACGGAGCATAGCCGGAATGATAAACGAGCGCAATGTTGCTGTATAATCATGACTCTAAGACACCAATTGGGAACGTCCTCCTTGTCCGATCCCTGGTCATCTGACATGTGACAACCTCGATGAGATTGCATTCAGGGCGCCGCACGTGCACAACCAGCCCCCGTAAATATATCTACAAAAGATATCAGTTATCTTTTGTCGCATAATGATTCATTGCGCAGACACGAAAATTGTATTTTGAATGTTTTTACGGAAGTTTATCTTTTAAGGTACGTTTACATTTCGGATATACACAGGTGCTTAAATAGTTATTGATTAGGTACGGTGGTAAATTTAACGCCACTGTAAAAGAAGGGAGAATATAATCGATGACCGAGCATCATCCCTCTCGTGTGCCGCTACCATTTTAGCCATTCCACGAGAGTTACTCTCACTACCCTCTCTCTCTTGAAGCGTACGCATTACCAATGTAAATCCCGGGCCCTCTTCCCGTGACTTTTTGTCGGGTGAATCCTCGCAAATCGGTTTGAATACGTACGGCGTGCAAAGTGCAGAGCCCAGCCAAGTCTAAGCACCTCAGCCTTGGCTATAGCTCCTTGGTCCCCTGGCTATGTTGCGAGGACACCCCTCTATTCCCGTCTTGGTGCAGGGCGAGAACATTCACATAATTTCTCGCGACTTGATGCCAGACCGTTCTTCACCGGACCAGCCGACGAATTGTAGGCACCCAGCGCCACCTCCATTGCTGCCACCATCACTACTACCATCACCATCACCATCATCCGCGCCACCGACGGCAACGGCCAAGTCTCCGACGTTATTGCTGATCCCGGAGATTTATGGCGGACCTCCTGCACACATGGCGCTTTAATTATGTGTGCTAGCCGAAATGAATTGGCGAATATTTTATATGACAGGGAACTAACCCCCTCTTTGACCTACCAGCCTAACTCTCTCTTTTGCTTTTCGATTTATTGCACGGTTTATTTATTAGAGGCCTATCCTGGAGCTACAGTTCCAAAAACGACGGAAGCCGCGCTGGATCGTGCATTCAATGGCAGATTCTCCACCGATCGGAGCATCCCTGAACGATTGTAGGGTGTTTTTTCCCGGGAAGACGTACCGCACTGCGGAATTTTTGGCAAGAAGTCCTACAATAATATTTTTCCAGCGGAACGGCACAAAGAAGCTCTCCTTGTTTTTCCTTTCGTTCTTCGTTTCTACGCGTGTTACATAAAACTCACCATAATTCTAGCCAGCGTTCCAACGTGATTTAGCGCGAACCCACGTTTGCGGCGTTTCGTCGCATGATTCGCCTACAAACGAGGAGGTTGACCGTCTTCTCCCTAATCCAGAAAAGTCTGGTTAAACCACTTGCGTGTAAGGATTCAGATTCTTGGAAGTCACGTGGTATTCATGAGTTACGGAAGGCTGCGGGTTTATCTTGAGATTCTACTCAATCAAACTTTATGGCTAGCAGTTGTATTTTATTAGCCCGTCGACCGTGGACAAGGAAACACGAAAGCAACTATACCTAAAAATTTTTTATTCTTCACTTAAATCAAAGTACATAATACAAAATGGATTGTAAAATTGCAATTTCACCTATTTTGTTATCCACGGGTCAGTTTAAATTATTACATAATTTTTGTTGCCCTAATATACATATTGATAATTGATAATTTTTTTGCAATACTACTAAACATTCTGTGCGTATAAATATTCCTAAAATATTATTAAACCGAACGAGAATCTTTAAGTACCTACAGCAAATATACAACGAAATAAAAGAAGTTAGAGAAGGAATGTATGTAATTAGACGCCATATAATCCTTTAAAGAGAATTTAAAACGATAAACGGAATGGAATATTGCTTTTAGAACACGGTAAACGGTGCGGTGTGCCGTCAGCCACATAAAATAACGAGCACAACACGAGGTAAAAATAATCCTAAAGCCTTTGCATGGCTGATGTAGGGTCTATGTAGACCAATCCTACGCATCAAACTACATGTATTACTTATATATTAATTATCCATTAATATAATTTATACTCACATTTGCCCTTGTTACTTGCTACGTGTTTGATCGAGAGTGCATATCGTCAGCGAAGAATTGAATTTAAGCAGAACGAAGTCTATAGTCAATTCTTTCATACATATCTTGCTACACGCGTGAAAATCTCTGTCTTTGAAGGCATATCGACACTCCCGTTCTCACGTAGAGACCATCTGGTGTCATCCGTGTATTTCTCGCTCCCGCGACGACACTAATTGGATGATTCAATACCGCGGAAACGTGATCGGAAACGCGATCGTACAGGCGCCACGATTCGTTACATGCAATTTTTCTACGCGGATACCCCTCGTCCCGCTGCCCCGCCAGATAAAAGGGGGAAAGGGACAGGGATCGATCAGATACGTGCGAAGGTGTGTGTCACTGGCTGTACTACTAATGACGTCAAAGTGCAATCCGTGATCATTTCGTTCTTTCTGATGTTATTATCAATATTAAGATCCCACACTCGATCATTGAAGTGAAACGGTCTAAACTCTAACTTAATACATGCGTGGGAGCATTGTCAGTAACTGATTCACCACACAAAAGCAATGGGATATGTTTCTGCAAACATATGTCCGATTTGATTTTCTTTTCAAGTTATAGTTTCGTATTCCAATAAATCTTTAGACATGTGGAGATAGTATAATTGATTTCACTTATCATATAAAATGGAAAAAATTAATTTTTTTTCGATGTGGGTTAGTCCGTTTTTGCTCTCAATGCTTCATTTCGCATGTACCACTTCGTTGACTGTTCTAAAAAAAATTATATTATAGCATGATTAAGTTTAGCTTTCCTATACTCTCTTAGCCAGTTGAGGGAATTACTGGAGTTATCTATAACTCGAAAATCAGGCCAAATCGGAAATATAATAAAATCAGAGATAATTTATTGCTTTTAAGCATTGTCGATTCCTGAAATATTTAGGCACATTGGGTTGTATTATATTATTTTCTTCTAATTATTTTGTTACAATTATATTAGTTTAATATTATTATTATAATTATGTTCTTCGAAGTTAAAAATTGTAAGGGAATATTTATGTGAGACGATGCCTATGCTGGAATAGGAAAAAATAAGTTGATAGTAAATGTAAGCTGGGTTCAGAAATGGGAAGGAAGATCAGAAAGCGGAGAAAGGCAGAGTGGCGAAGAAGGAGGTTGAACGGAATTAATACACTTTTCTGGTGCCACGTTGGCGATGCCCATGAATATGTAAACTCGTTTTGCGAGGAAAGACGTCTCATGGAGGCGGCACGTCATTTCATGGCAGGTTACGACCTCGAGATAATCCTTTCATACGTATCGTTTGATAATCACTACCCATGCTTCCGATCCAAGTTTTTCAGTACCTCCTTCGCGTGTTGGGATGATTAATGATTATCAGTTTGCAATTTGGGAGCAGTTTGTTACAATAATATTGTAGTTAACATTATTATTATACCGTAAATGTTGTCACTGGTGTATTAAACCACTGTACCACTGTTGAGTGACAAATGCTGGTTGTTGATTAGAAAAATGTGATCCGCTGATAAGAATGTTGCTCTCGGCGGTTCGAATCCTGCAGATATGTGAAATAAATTCTGCGTATAAAAACATTTGCGATGTCGCGTCTCATCGAGCTGGGAGTAGTTCACGTCTTCATAAAAGATATATTTAAAATCATTATCAGAAATAATTGTAAGTAATTATGCATACGGTATTGAAACACTGGACTTAAAGTTAGTAAGGATCCTCTTAATTATACCTAGTATAATTTTTATGAAAAGAATGTTGCCTTTAAGAAACATTTCCTTAATGCAGATGAATTGATATATGAAATTCCTAATATCAATAATAATGTAGAATTACACATGTGTATCTATGTATAACATACAATTTTCAAGTAACAAGATACATTAAGAAATAAAGCTCAAGTGGAGTAGAGTTAATATGATTCAGTTATACTAATGTCAATGCATTGCAGTTATACTAATGTCGTGCATTTATACTAATGTAAATAATTTAATTAAATTTCTATTTCGTACCAGTTTTCAGTAAACATTTAAGTAGGAAGAAACAGGAAATTTTAACGTATATGATCATTTATACTCCTACTGTATCTGTGACGTTTCGTTCTCTAAAGATCTATAAAATTATAATAACAATCTTGTACTGTATTAGTACAACACAAAATAAAAATTAATAGTTTGATGCATTATTTGGAAGCAATATGTTTATTTCACTTTTCAAACAGTCCATAGGCTGAAACTATCAATAACTGCCTAGTAGTTCAAGTAAACCATAAGGCAAACAACAGTCACTGAATTCGTACAAAAGATGGCACATAACTCCATTCTGATTTTCACCAAGTGTATTAACTTCGTGCAACTAAAAACAGATGTTCCTATCAATAATTTTGCATATGTGCTGATGTGTGTTAACGGCGAATATTTTTCTGTTTTAGGTAAGTCGTTATAAATCTACTGTTACGTGGCATCAAGCAAAAACAGAAAGGTAGTTATTTTCAATACCCTTAAGCCGAAGAAAGAGAACGAAGCAGATGTCGCACGGTGGCATCATGCCAATTTAGGGCGGTGCTTGCAATCAAATTACATGGAAACACTTTATCTTAATGACCACGTTTCTGCACAGCACGGATTCCTGCATTCGCAGTAATTCTATATCTGTAGGGACGTGTATATTCTAACACGTTTTACTTTCTCTTCAATATGCCTCATACACTGTACATGATTTATAAACTTTAATACGGTTTTGCTTTAAACGCTAAAACACACGTATTCACATCAAAATAAGTTTAACTTATTTATATCGTTAAGTTTTGGTAAAAAATTCAATATCCATTGAACGAGTGTAAACTAACTTTTATACTCCGTATGAAATTCCTACAGAAAATACTCGTGTAACATTTCCAGAAAAGTAGAAGTTGAGTATAAAAATTCCACAATGTGTCTAGGTACTCAACTTTCAGAATTAATGAAGCTCAAAAAATTCTCCCTTGTTACCCTTGTTATTATAGACAAAAACGCCATCAAGGTTCTATCGTAACATTCTATCGAGTTTCGCCCGTTGAATAAACAATACCTTAGTATTAATAATTCAAACGTAATTTCCCCCAAAGGAATTCGTGTCTCGAAAATAGAAAACCCCCGGTGGCTTTCCTCTTTGCCCCTTAATCCAAGAAACAAAGCGAAACGTTGCCATCCATCGATTTAATTCGAGGCCCCCATTGAAAATGCATAGAAGTTCCCGAAAACCATGCCTCGCGAATCGGCGGGAAGAGAAAGGAAAGAGGAGAGAGTGGGCCGATCGGCGAGGAGAAACAAAGAAGTGACACGTATTACCTAGGCGAGTGTGTACATGCAGCCCATAAACCCCTTTGCTTTATCCGAACTCGGCCGAAGGTACACGGTGCTGTTCTGCGATCGTTAATTTCACTCGGGGAGAAATACCGAGGTCGTTTCTGCAAAAACCGTAGACGATCCGGCTTCCACTGAGCGTTCCTGGAGCTTTCCGCTGAGGTCGAGCAGGGAAAGGGAGAAGCCCAGAGAGAGAAAGGTAGAGTGAGAGAAAATGAGAAGCAGAGGGCGTGGATGGTGGGAGAGAGAGAGAGAGCGAGAGGGGTGGGAATCAACGTGCTATCAGGAAGAAGTAAGAGAGACAGTCTAGGGGGGGAGGTGGGTTTGGGGTCTCGACGGCTCTGCTAACTTATTTTACGCTGATCTCGCCTCTCCATTCGATTCGCCAGGTTACCATTGCCACGGGAAAAGCTTTTTTTCTACCTCCGGCACAGACGACGAAACTTTTCGTGCGCGCCGACTTTGTCCGGAAAAATGTTACCTCGAAATCCGTGGTTGTGCATCACAGGGAATAGGGGCAGCGCGACGTCGCAATTACACTACACTTCTATGGGGAAGGGTGGGTAGGGGCGGGTGGACTTTTGGCTGCTTTTAATTCTGGAACGACGGTGTGAAGTCGCTGCCACGAATCCGTGCGGTTTTAATCGGGAAACATACATACGTGATTACACAGGCCCGTGTTGGGCAACAAAACGGATGGTCATTAAGTTTAAAGTCAACGCGCGAAACGTAATTAAGCACGGTTTTTTCAATCTCCATGGATTTATACTAACATTTAGCAGTCCCTGTGTCAATTCGCGCCTCCTCTTACGGCTTGTTAAATATCTTGCAATGTTATTTACGTAGTAACACTTTTCCCAGATTCGTGCTTTCATTAACTTCATTTGAACCTCTCTCAGGCAGTGATTCGGCTACTGAGATTAATTGCGATCATGTAACTAGCAGCAATAATTTATTTTTTTATAGTTTCATAGTTCTTTAACAGTTCTATTCTATAGACATTCGAACGTTCTTTTTCCTCGTGAAAAAAAAATGAGCAGACGAAGTGTTGGCAAGTGTAATTGAAGAAATCATTAGCAGATATTCAGACCGTTGAGAGGTAAATGAAATACGTGTGCAGGGGTTGCGATAGGCTCGATTTGCGGCGACACAATAGAAAAGAAAGAGTCTTCGGTTCGGGTAACAGCCTCAATGTCGGAATGTTTCCATTTCGAATGGAGAAACAATTTTAATTTACCAACCGCTCGGCACCGTCTCCCGTTCACTTCTTTCTCGCTCCCTCTCTGTTTCGTTCCGCGGGGTGCCTCTCTTCCAGCGGCCCCCCGCACCCCTTTCCCCGCCGCCCAATCGTACCGTGGGTGAATACCCATTCGTTGTAACGGCTTTGTTTCATTTAACAGACCGACCGTCGGCCGTTCCCCCCTCGGGCCCCACCATTCGTACCGGTAGTTCGTTTAAAGCCTGGCTTTATTACTGACTACTGGAAAAATTGATGTCCACACGCTAATGAATCCAATCTACACCGGAACCCCTTCAACGCAATGTCGTTTCTATTCAAGTCGGCGGGAAAGCGAGCCATAATTCGTTCTCTCTGTATGCAAATCGAATGCGTCAGCGGGCGCAAGGATTGAAAGAAAGAGGAGCGACGAGAGAGCGCCGAGGGGTCGGAGTGAAAAGCAGGAGAATGAAAGATGACCGGGAAGGAATTCGCGGTTGCAGTTTCTTTGAGTAGCCGTTCATTCTTGTGCCCGCGGACATGGCACACGTTGGCTCCGTGCTAGCAGCTTGTTTCGAGTTTAACGTCGCGTTTTTGTTCGCCGTTTAATTCACCCTTCCCATTGCTTTTTCTCCGGCGATGAAACAATGGCGACGAAAGCGGGGTCGAGCACAATTATTAGAACGCGGGTGATGTTAATGTCTCAACTGCATGAGGATTTTTGTCCCCGACCAGTTCCTAGGAGAAACTACTTCGGCCCGTTAGACAGTATCGTAAACAGGGCTCGTTACTGTCTGAAACGTAAAGCCCGGCGACGGGTTTGCCTCCAAACAACGGGAGTAATGAGAAACTTTTAATTAAAACCTCGGCGGGTCCGAAGCAATCGAGAAGCCGAACAATGAGAGAAGAAATACGTCGTTAATAGAATTCTCTCCTTTTTTCCATGAGGCCCGCCTTTGTCTTTGATAAGGCGGCAGCTCGGTCAGGACGAGGGAAACTGAGCGATCGAAAATTGCTTTGCAAGATTATCCGAACTCTTTGAGGAATAAGTTGATCATCTTACCTGCAGAATTACGCGGTCGATACTTAGTATAACTTAAGGCTTCGGCTCCTTTTCTCCAATAAGTTGGAATATCGTTTTTCTAGTAGCAATTAAAAGAGAATTATTTGAATAATAGGCTATTCTATGATGGGGATAAAAGATTTTACCTGGTCATCAA
This sequence comes from Andrena flavipes, assembly GCA_963971345.1. NCBI lineage: Eukaryota > Metazoa > Arthropoda > Insecta > Hymenoptera > Andrenidae > Andrena > Andrena flavipes. The sequence goes on from OZ020481.1 coordinate 58,338,661, forward strand.
TCCTGTTGTCTCGCTATGTGTTTTGGCTGTTATTAATTACTTGTGCCTAAACGAAGTAACTACAAAATCCTGACAACTCCTCAAAGGCTATTAAGTTTTTACTAATAAGGTAATGCGTAGTCGGATCAAGATTTCTGAACATTTACAATTCAAAATTGAAGTATAATATAGGCGAAGTGGATAGCCAATAATAATTATTTCACGGTTAGTGTGTAATATTTTCCTGTTTCTCCTTTTAAAAACTTTTGTTATTAGACGATAATCGTTCAGTAGATTTGAGGGCCCAATTTTTTTTGTCTTCGTTTTAGCTCTGAATGTTTAATTATAGAACGTCGTAGATTTCAAAGGCAGAGAAGCATCGATTAAACTCGTAACTGTCCAAGTCCCCTCGGATTTGTTGTTCAGCACCCGAAACCGCAGGCGCAGCTCGAAACCACATTACACGCATGCACATTTCGTTGAATTACAAGAGGAAAATGGAGCGTGTTAGCCCAATTGATTAGAACCGGAGATCTGAAAACGTTAATGAAACGTCCTGCATTGTGCTGTTCGCCTGTCGCTTGAAAGTTAATATCTATTCAATGAGATTTTAGCTGAATTCAATAGAAAGCTATCGAATGCACAATTAGAAATTCTGTTTATATTTTCCAACGAAAAAAGTAGTAAATAAATGGTAATTATGAATTGCAGTTTGTGAAGCATTAATGCTATCACTCTAATATTTTAGTACAGAAATAAGCATTTACCAAAGTACTAGAATTCCTTCTAAAACAACACGAGTGCTAAAACAAACTATGTACTTTCACATAGGTATCACTCTCCCTGGGACACCATTCAATTTTCGATCCGAGATGTTTTTGGTGATTTTAATCGAAAACAAAATAACAGGATATTTCGGATGCTTCTAAACCACTTTCATGAGATGGTGCAATTGCCTCTTTTCCGTCAAATCTCATGTATATTCGGCTGACTGGGCAGACACTAAAATCGCTGCTACTACGGTAGAGACTGCAACATAGCGCCGCATTTGGCTGCATTGTGGAGCCGTCAACCACAACTGCGACTGCCGAGTCCAGCAGGATGTGGCAGCGGAATGCGCGAACAATCGGTCGCTATCGAAAAGCACCAGGGCACGGCCTAAATTTTCGCGTGCAAACATTTCTCCAATGCATAATCGTCCTAACATGGGCCACCACTGCCGTCTCTCATTCATTCCGCCTCTTCCTTCCGCGCGCGGATGTAAACCGCGTATCACGACGCGTTAAGGCGAGTCCCCACGGGTGTAACATTAACGCGTTGTAAAGATTTATATTTTATGTTCTTCCTACCAAAAATTCTTAACTTTTATTAATACTTATTTTTCCTTGTTCCCGCTAGAGTAGCCCGCTAATCTGAATATTTCATTTCATCAATTTCCTCCATAAATTTTTCGTACTACTTCTTGTAATTCAAGAATTTTATTAAAAAGAAAAACCTATTTGTACATGATTCAAAAATCCAGAAAAATTTGCGTACAGAGACGATTAAATTTGAGACACTCGTTTATGCCACTTTTCCCTTAAATCATGAAAATTTGCGGACGTTAAACGTACGCTCTCGATATCCAAAACTAGGGTGTGAAAGAGTGTTTCGCAAGTTAACCGTAAAGGTGCCAATGTGGTATCTCGTTATTTAGTATAATCTTCGAATTTGCATAATACGTATAGGAAGTATAAGGGCCAGAAAATTTGGCATGCAAAACCTAATTTGTACCCCGAACGTGAGCACGTGAGATTAATCGTGCAGCACGAATCTTACGTGTGGATTTCTTCAGAATTGTGTGGAAACATGTCGTCGTTTCCATGGACAAATTCCCGACCTAGTCGGAAATGCCGAGCATTTGCCAGAGGGCACAAATCAGGGATGTCTAATAAGGTCGTTGTGAGGCGTAAGCCTGAGCGATGGAACTCTTCGCGAAAGGTCGGAACATTGGAGAATATAGAGGTTCTGCCTATCGAGCAGCCCGTATACCTATATACGCAGGGTCGAGTAATACACTGACATGCACAATGTATAAGATAATATACACTAATTATCGAATGTATTTTAAAACTGTTGCATAAACAAATATTTCTCTATGATTTAACATGTAGCTTTTGCGATAAAAAAGGTGTTAATTTGTTTCAAAGGACCAAAAATAAAATTTAAAAAGAATCGATTTTTAGACCGGAAACTTTTAAGTAACTAAAAAAAAACCCTTGAAATAACTAAGTAGCGTGAACTAAAATAACGTTTGATAGATTTAGAAACAGATGTACGTAGAATCTGATGGTCAGCAATGATGTGCTTCTGCGATATAGCTACATACATTGCACGGTTTATCAATTCAATTTCTCGGCTGCGAGAAGTAAAACTAAGAATGTTCCGCCGATGCATGGATGGTCGTTTTGCTAAAACGATTTACTACTTTTACGTTACATCTTATACAATACGTTGCCATTTTTCGATAAAATCGAAGAATCGAAGGGGAAGTTGAGAAGGAAAGGAGAGGAACGTGACGATCACTCGGGAATGTAACTACGTATATAAAGTCGAATGGACCGAGATTTTCTGAACGGGAGATTCAAAGAAAGATGTCGTCTGAATTTTTTACGAAACATTTCCAACTTGATAAACTGTAAATACGGTTCTAGGGAGTATAAAATCGCTGCAATTCCACCATGGGGATTTTCCCCTTTTTTTCCTATTGATCCCCTGCTGGACCCGCCACTGCTTCCAGGGTGTTGCCGGACGAAAAGAGTGGCTACAGAGCATCCTGGAGTCAATCCACTTATTGGAATGCCTCGCGTCTCGTTTTCGCGTCAGTATCATCTACACACGCCGCTTGCCTCGTTTCGATTTGTACTGTCGTCGGGCGCAGTTACTACGACGAGCGCGGAGACATCGACTGAGTGAACATACGTTAAGTAATCGTGGCACCTTTAAACTGACCCCTGCAGGAATCACGGTTTGCTTGACTACGTTTCACGCCAATGTGAGATAAAAGTGGTTCGCTGGATAAGCTCTCGAGGTAATGTTAGCCATAAATGAAACACGGTAAATAAGAAGTGAAAAATGATTAATTCTTGTTGTTGAAAGAAAGGAATTATTTATTATCTATTTACTAGAGCTACATTTATCACCAAAAATGTGACGTTACACGCGTTACTGTTGTCTGACCGCACTCCGGGTATTTCTACTTTGCCTCAGTTGGTATCAAAGCGAACCGAATAATGCATTATTTTTGGTGCTCTCTACTGTGTTTAGTATGGCCCTGAGTCTCTTTCATTGTTGTTCTAAAAATAAGATATAAATCATATGGAGATAAAATAAAATCAACCCGATTGTGTAACAAATATTTTTCATCACCAAGAAATTCCTAAAAACAAAAATTTTATATTTATCATAATTAAATTAACACTTTTAACGCGCAATTATTTACGACTATTATGGAGGAACATGTCTTGTGGTGCATTCAAAGAACTACAGCTGCAGTATTTAGGCTCTCGCGTGCTATAAAACGAAAGTTTAAAATCTAAGCTAAAAAAAGACGCACAGATTGTGTTGAAGAAATCTCAGCAGTGGCAATATTAGTTAGTTACGTTTCATATTCCTGCAGGACGATTGGTATCACTGTATCTGAAAGTATAGAGTTGCGGTTTGAAAAGGGGTGAATTATCGAACAATTCTCAAAGGTTCGTGGTTATGAAGATTAATGTTTCCTAATAAAAAAAAATCCCTGGTATTGACGTGTAAACTGATTAAAAGAACGTTGGCGACGTACTCGCGAACGTAATTGACGCATGGTGGCTGGTGCCAGGCTCACGCTAATCGGTTCAAAGCACGTATATCCCCGAGAAAAGGAGGAAATTGAAGGCAGCTTACAAGGTACGGCAATGGCTCTCCTAGCTTTCACTTTGCAAGAATTACGAGCTTAATACAGTCCCTGGCGAGTGAGCTGCTGCTCGATCCACCGCGAATTAAAAAATGAACGTGCGAGCTCCTGAGCCGAGTGACAATAAAAAGTAATGAAAGTAGTAAAAGTCAGTGTTATGGCGGCCAAGGAGAGGCTTCAGCTTGTAGGTGACATAACGTTCAGGAGGGGGTAAAATTCGAGATCGAAATAGATAGAACCTTGACTGGGGGGGATTTTAAAATACAACAGATTCAGTATTTCATCAAGAAAATCGAATAGACTCTTTCCAGCCCATTTAGTGTTGCAACAATGTTACTGGCCTTCCTTCGTTATTGATGAAAAGCACGATAGTTTTCTTTTGTGACTAACCATTCCACGAATTTTATCATTTAGACTTATGTGTGCAATTTACTACATTTATTGCACGTTTGGAATATAACAGATTCATCATTCACGTCCTACAAAATCAAAACACTATATAAAAAAGAACATGATTTATCGGACAACAGAAACAGTAAAAGATACTTATAATAGCAACCCCCCAAATTTGAAAAGTAGGTGGTAGGTACTAAATGGAGATATTTAAAGCACCATTAAGTCCATCCCGTCTATCTTCGGTTGACGACTCTTCACGCGTCACATCAACTGGCGCAACTAAATTATGATACGTCAATCAGACGGCAGCTGTAACTAGGATGGGCAAATGAAACAAGGGGCTACGACCCAGCTAGTTAATCGATATCCAGGCTCGTTCGTACTATTACAAAGTTACGATGTTAATTGACCATTTCTCTTGCATTTTTTTTTTCAAGCACAAAGAAGCAGAGTCGAGTTTCAAGTATTCAGTGAACATGCGAATTTGCAATTGTTTACAAAATGTGTCGTTGAAAATACGCTTATCAATAGTTGTAAGAAAGAGTCTATGACTTATTTGCTGTTCGTTAAGATTTATACGGCTAATCCTCGTGTACTTCTTGAACTACATTTTTTATCTCCGTCTGTTCGCGTACTAACTTAGTGAACAGAAGTAGGTCATTGTACGCGAATGTGGTTTTCCACTCCGAGGTGGACACATTGCATTTATTCCAGATTAATAAATATGACGATAGGAGACACGCTAATAGCTATGTAATAAATCACTCGTCTTTTGAAGGCACGTACTCTCAGACTGCTTTCTCGCCACATAAAAAGAGCATAAAGTACTTTGGTAAGAACAGGGGGAAACGGGGAATTACATATGGCTGGTTTACAAGTGAAGCGAAGCGACGTAAGACCGATTTGATTTGAATTAATAACCGCCTCGCGTGTGACGCGTATATTGTAACACATATCGACTATGGAACTAATACCTCGTTGAAAATGCGTAGAGTCAAGAGATTTATGTTATACGCAATAAGAGGTCCTGTTTTAATTAAATTTATTAAAGTACTACGTGTATTTGTTTGTAGTCAAGCTTAGTATTGTTTGTTTGCGTTGCCTGGTATTACCAGTGCCATTAAAGCATTCGAAAGCTACGCTGGGTTTCTTGAAAATTATTTTCAACGTTGCACAAAGAAATTTTTGTTAGTTGTCTATTCAATATTTAGTTACAGTTTTAAATTTTGCACAAAAGTCGCCTAACCCCTTAATATAACTTACGACTTTTGTTCACTGGAGTTGTAATACGTTCGCGCTCGGACCGATAATTGTGAATTGCTAATGTAATTTTCAGACGCCACTTGTTCGCAGAGATAAAGCGATTTGAGTTAGTAGTGGTAGGCCAGAGGAACGGCTCAAGAGGCTAACAGTAGGTAGAAAAAGAATCGTTTGGTTGGTGCAGCCGTTGGACGAAGGGAAAGAGAGCAAAGAGGAAAGAAGTAACAAAACGACAGCGCATACATTCCCAGTAAAAACTAGCGCGGCAAAAGGCGGATGTGGAGGAACCAGTGGGGGATCAGAGGACGATGGTAATCTTCCGGTTGATATTTTATGCGTGTCCTACAAGGAAGGCACTCTCTGGTAGTTGCCTATGGTTGCGAGGTCTCACTCGGTTTCCCTCTTTCTCGTTCCTCATTCGTCTTTCCGCGTCCCCTTGGATCGCCTCCTCGTAGACTTCCCTTTTTTGTAATTCTCACCGACAGTCCACTGAGCCCCGTCCTAATTACTAAGTCAGACGAGAGGGGCAGAAAGAACACCCGTTCATTCGCGTCACGCAGTGAACGATTGTTACTAAAAAAAAACAAAGAAAGATGTGATAATTGTATTAAATTCGTCCCAATTGGAAATTCTTCTCGTGCAAGGAGAGTCTTTCTTTTATTTATAATAATTGTAATTAATATCTTCAGCATTCAACTATCAGTTCGCATATAATAGATTTGAAGACATCCTACCGACAGTACATGCTTTCGATATTTACACCGAGCAACGCCAATTTCACTCAAGCATCGCACATTTACAGGGACCCAATTATGAAAATGTAGGAGTGGACCGTGAGAGTGAATATTATTGCTCGCAATTCCCAATAACAATGACTATATTTATTTATAACGAAACAATGGAATAAGAGAATCACACAATTTGTGACTTCTGCCAATTTCCATGGACGCCCAACGGTCGTCCGGAAAGCAGAGAGATGGTGAAAAGTACCCAAACCATTTTTAAGGGAAAGTCCTTTTCCCACGATACCTTCAAGCAGGGTGCCAAGGCTGTCGCGACCGTGCCGAGGCTCTGGCAATCATCACGTTTATTGCTACGCCACTACCCGATCGCCCGCGGTACGCACTTGATTGAGGGACCGTCTAACCCTGAGGAAATAAATCTTCCCCCAGTTCGACGGTCCGCTACAAAAACACAAAGTAAAGTGACTTTCACTTGATCTCGTTCCGTAAATCGTCGATGCGGTACGAAACGTGACCACCGACAAAAAAGTCTAATTAATAAATTTGTCACACGCTGAATCGTAACGATAAATCGATAACTTTAATGCGTCGGCAATTACCGGACGCTTCTACAAACATTACCGGTCCGCCGGGTCCTCGGATACGTGCCGTTACTTGTAACGACACATGGAGACCGTGGAGAAACGGTCGGAAGGATATATCGCCAGAATTCGATAATTGTCGGGGAGAACGCGTGGCCTGAACCGTTCGCGTGCGGCAGGAGGGGCGGCGGGGCAACAGCGAACTTCACGGCTAATAAATTTACGACGAGAAGCACTCTCGTGGACCACGGAGGGAATCAATAATGCGGTTAAATATTTCACGGATTTCGTGGAATGCGAGTGTGGTGTACGGTCACGTCGCACCCATCTGTCGCGATCGGAGCGAACTTCAATCGTTAATGGGAACAAACGGCCACGCCGGCTGCGAACATTTCGCGGATGACGTAACGTGTTTATGCAAGGCCACGTTGACGGCGGGGATGCGCGGGGGAAGGGGTGGAGGCGGCGGTCGGTACACGGGAAATTTACAAATTCCCCTTGAAAATCTGGCACTTCGATTCGCGGCCCGTGTCAAATCGAGCCTGATGTATGCGCAGATGCTGCCCCTGTACCTGCAGTACGCGCCTACGTGCCCGGCCGATTACCACTCGTTCGTCCTCCCAGCGGCCGGATCGTATCCATCATACGGATTCACGATTTTATATATGCATATTTCTTCCCGTCTACTCGCCCTGATTGTACACCCGTCGCAGCGAACATGCCGCGCGTACGGAAACTAATACGAGCATAATACCATCGGAGAAACGCATCGCATTGGTACATATGCAGTAGGTATGTTCGATTCAAAGCGTTATACGCCGGTGTGGCAATAAAGTTTCAACAATTATTTATATAAAAAAATTTATTTTGAAAATAAACGACGTCGTCGCCTTCGAGGTTGCAGGTTCGAAAGTTGCATACGTAAAATATTGGAAGATCTATTGATTTCATTTGATACGAAGAGTTTACGTGTTCGGGCTGACGGGTACACACTATGTTAAAATCCACTTGAAAATCCTTCCATTATCCAGGTTTAAGAACATTTGCGTGGAGGTTCCTGAAAATACCGTCTACGTTTATAATTGCACCGTCTAGTTAGTGGGTTTCCAGTAGAACGTACTGATTACACTACTTTAATAGCTTTGACTCGTGCTACTCCACTTAGATTCGAGATATCAAACTCGAACAATTGCGTTGAAACGTATGAGTTAGGAAAGTCAAGGTGTTGCCGCAGTACAAACCTTTATACATTGTTTCGTGGTAATTGGATACACCTGCCACATAGAACTTCTTTTCTTGCACCCTAAACATTCGAACGATTTCGTAGGCAAGATTTTATATCGGTTTTTTGCTTTGACTATCGAGCTTTTCTTAATTACTCGTACTTTTTTAGTAGTTGTAATCAATCATGTTTCCTAACTCTTTATACTTTTCTAGCCTTCCTTCGCTTAAGTTAGATCCACCCTGCAATCAATCATATTCAATAATATTTCGCGTCCAAGTTACTCTCACCCACAGACGAATCTGTGCCTTCAGTGTTTGTTCGGAAATCAAAGTCAATTTTGTTCGAATCGATCGACTTATCATTTCCAACCTTTTAACGGCGCCAGACACGTGGCGAATACTCAACTGTGGTGTTGATGAAAGGCTGCTGTATAAAAGTATTCAAGCGAACGTCATTTCATATGTGTACATAATATAGAAATTGGTGGGCGAATTAAATAGAGAAGGACAAATTACGTAGCATATAAAATATAAGGATATCAAACCATTAATTTTGTATATGCAGAATCTAGGCAGTATGCTTTGGTTCTTGCCAGTGGGATTCTTGCCCTCAGGATTTAATCGTTGGGAGGAAGCCCAGTTGAGCGGATAAAAATATTTTTAATACAAATTCCATAAAATTCATTAGGTGTTTATGATAATTTGTTTAAAGAATAAAAAACAGTTTCCTTTTCTTTTTATGAAGCCCTTAAATTATTTCAGTCGTGGTTACATTAATCTCTTAGTTCTTTGGGGGGTGCCAGGGCCCCTTGTTGCCCCCCCCCCCCTATGGGTGCGCCACTGGTTCTTGCATAATCGTTGTTGTAATACAGTAAGAAGATTCCACTTTTCTCTTGCAACGATCCTCGAAGAAAGCGCCATAATGGTCACTATTCGATTCGTCGAGCAGCATCGAGAGTAACGGAAGTGTTTAACGCTTGCGGTTAAGTAGTTGCATATTCGTGCTTCACCTTTCTACCCTCACGCTGCACAACCTTCACCGATAACATCGCAGCTTTTACGTTGCCAGATGTCTTGCCTTTTTGTCGCGAAAAGCACTTAACCTGCGCATCGATGGCAATCGCGCCTTTCCGTCTTCTTCATCAGTCAAATGAACGATTTGGTTCAAGTTCGAACCCATTAAACTCTTAAATATGCATCAATAATTTTCAAATACTCTTTCCTTGTACCTATATCGTACAAGGAGGTATAACAGTAGAATATAAAAGAATGAGATATTCAGAAAACAAGGACAAGCTTTAACATTCTTGGAGAATTTCAAGTAACGATAGAAACTTTTGTTATAAATTTGTTCGAATTCATTATCTGTAAATATTGTTTCAGACTCACCATATGTGTTACAGTGTACAAGTTAAATAATCAAATTCCTGACAGGATAATGTATAGAATATTTGAATATCAAAATCGTACGTTTTTTTCATGAATTATGCAGTTTTTGTTTAGACTTGAAATGGTTTACGATAGTTCATGTGCGACTTTCATGTTCACTGTTTATAAACCGGCTATCCTTCTCTCGTAGTAATAGCATGACACACTGTAATAAAAATAAATTTGAAAGAGCGTTAATGTCAACGCTGGACGAAAATTATGACTGTCACGATACGCGTGTATATGTTCTTTTTTTCGATCGTTTCGTCGCCGACCTGGAACTCCGTAATTTGGCATCGGGGGGACTGAAATATTAGAGAAATGTGGCCGAGAGGTCAGCCACAATTATTCAGAGACTTTATCGTAAGCTTTCTTCTTTTTCCACTCGAGACGTGAAAAAGAAAGGAACCCCGTGACTGAAACATGGGCCAGATAGGCGGGCTCGTCGCGTGTCGGCGTACACTGCAGGCTCGCCCCTGCTTGTCTGCTCGCTATCCTCACGAAACTCCAAAGATTAACGACAAGAGGTGGCGCAAGACATAACCTATCCGCGCGTAAAAAGCTAATAAAACCTTTTTGCATTTGCCAGCAATATAAATTTACCGGTTCCGCTATTCTCCGCGCTTGCGATTATGCTCGCCCTTGTTGCTTCCAAACACGCACGCTTGTATCATTCCCAGGCTTGGCAAAGGGCTTTTGATAATTCAATGGAAATATTCTTCCCCTTTGTAGTTTCCAGCTACTCTGGCCCTTTTATTGTCAACCTTTCTGTTACACTTTCTCCGTTCGTTGAACCAGAAAACCATTTTGAAAAAGATTATTTGATAGGTACAGTTTTTTAGGAATTCGTTAACTATCATCCCCATCATTTTCCTTAACTGTGTTCTCACAGTTCTCACATTCTTCGAGTAAATGCTACAATGTTTCCAATGTTTCATTACACATCTTGTATTTATTTTCCTCCTTCAATTTTCAGTATCTGTTCTTCTTCTCTTTCACCCAGCCTTGCATTGTCTTTCACCATGTTGTATTTTCTATTATATTCTCTATTTCCCCTTCTTATATTTATACTTGGATGTCTGCTCCTCGCTCTTGCTAGACTCGAGGAAATTCCTTTTTCCCATTTCGATATTTCCTCTTTTTGTTTTGTATCTATTTTCTTCCAGCATTGCGCCACTTCTGTGTGCTTTTGCTTGCTTTGTTTCATTTTGTATTTTAGTGCTCTTCTTTCTGTTTTTATTCTTACTATCTCCGCCTTTGTTTCTTCCAGCAATACATTATTCCAATCTGTTGAAATCTAAACTTGTCGTCTTGTGTAACCTTCTCTAATTTCCTCGCCTCTCTCCGGCCCTATATTTCTACTGAATACATTATGCACTTTACCAAACCATTGAGATATATTCTCCTTTCAAAGTTCCCCTTCACTCCCCCAGGTTTGTCTCATCGCAATAATAGCTTTTTTTGACTATTTCTTTCACGTATTTCCCTCTTGCCCCGATTTTGTGGAAGTGTTTGTATCATTTTTCCTTCCCCTTCCATTCCTGAACGTAAACAGTGAGATGTAACGTACTTCCTTATTAATAACATTTGAAAGTTCGTGTAAATTAAACACCGTAACGAAAATAAACACTAAACAACTTAGGAAATAAATAATTAATTATTCTACACTGCCTGAGCGAGAGCTGCCTGTTCAACACGTGCCCAGAAGCCTCGCATCGCTTGATACAGTGAACGCTTGTGCCGTCTCGAAGCGGTATTAGTTAGCAATCAACGCACGTGTCGCTTAAGGTAAAGTGGTTATTTTAGAGGTAACTCTGTACGTGAACGTCCAGCCTAATGCGGCTATTCGAAGTTACAACGGGATGCCGACGCGTTCACCACCTACGAGGGTAAAAAAGTTTATTGGGTTCATAACGATGTATTCATGTTACGTACAAGTAGTATAGCGTTAAGTTCAACGACTATCGAGTGGCGCGCCGTGACACTGAAGCAACGATAATTGCAACGGCGTGACGGCGCCGTTTCGTTTTATTGCCAGGCTCAGTAACGGTTTATTGAGGATTTACGCGGGGCAATATATCTCTTTGCTGATCCCTCCGTTCGTGTTTCTTTGGCCCCGCAGGTTTTTCGGCCGAGAGACATTTATTAAGGGTTATCGCGGCGTCACCGTGAAACGAGGACGAGTATTGACAATCGGACGAAGTTCAGAAGTAATCTCCAATAATCCTTCCTATCCTCCCATGCTGTGCCCTCCCGCCCCCCCCCCCCCTTTATTTCCCCCAAATTCGTGCAATAAAATCGTTTCGTATTTAAGATCGAAGACGCCCCTATTAAAAGTCGCTGTCTTGAGAACTCAAGATCGCGAAAGATAAACCCTCGCAATGGCGATTGATTTTCTCTTTGAACATTCCGCACCATTACAACGCGAAATTATCCCTCTGTCTGCTGTCGAATATATCACTGATCTGAAATTAAATTGCAATTGCGGGGAATATTACTTTGCGTAAATTTAGTTCATTATAATTAACTGGGTCTAAAATATGTGCAGGTTTTGATGTACAACACGGGTTTAATTATGAAGTTTAATAACCTGCTGTACAAAATAATTTCACATGGAAACAAATTAATCTTCGGGTATGTGTATCGCTTCACGAAGTGCAATCAAAATTTACATGAACAGAAATGCGGAGATGCGAGTGGGTATAACTATAATATTTACGTAATATTCGCGTGAAATATTAACTGTGATTACTAAACTGCTCAAATTTCTAAAGGGATAATGTAAGTACTACAAGCGTTATGCAGCTTCTTCTATAAATTATTATACACCTGCTTTTTATAGTTTTTTACCTTCACTTTGTAGTCGTTTAAAAAAATTTGTCACCATAATTAATTCAAAGGGGATGAACGCCTCTTTTACAAAGGTTACAAAGAAGCTTAGGTGTCAAAGAGATAAAACATGTATCTAGTTACAAAAGTGTTTGAGGACAGCGTTTCACGAGACAGAAAACCTTTTTTATGCAGGTAACCGTATCAACCTAATATATACTTAACGTGGCCCTGTTCGTTACCTACGTTATTTAATATAACACACATTACAAAAGTTCACAAAGGTGCGTGATAAACCTGGGCTACATATGTACCTACTGTGCGTTACTGAGGAGATGGCAAGCGGAATGAATTCGGGTCCAATTGATTATATACTTACAGGTCCACCTTCTCCCTAAACGTAGGCTCTCACTACACCTCGCCTCGGCTCATTTTATTCTTCCTATACTTTTCTATGTATTTTGACAATTTAACTAACACTGTGCCTCAGTGCCTCACCTCGCCACGATTCCGAGACGCGAATTCTTCCTCGAGAATATTTTGAGAAAGAGTATGAAGTTCACGATCTTGCTAAGCATTTCTCAATCGTTATGCAATGAACAGTCATTCAAGGTCAGCGGCACATCATCAACCATCTGAGACGCTTACACGATCCTGTATCTGACGGGTATGTAGACAACGTCGATAAAACAAGCACGTGACAAATTTCAGGAAAATTTGAACCATCACTGTTGCGTTTGCACACACCTGCACACACACACGCGTGAGTAATCGTGTCGGACGTCAGCACACAGCCTGTTCTCCCCTGTTGTGCGCCCGTGTACGTGCGCATGCACGTAACCCTATACACGTAGTTCGCAGTTGCTTGAAATATTGCTCGTCGCTCCGTGGAAGATGTACGATGCGTTATTGTTGAAAGCATCGAAGCGAAAATTTCAGTGTCTGGATATATCCAGCGTTCTCCGCTCGATTCGCTCCTATGGATACACCCTCGTTCCCCTGCACGTCCCTGAGCTTCGCAACGTTCTCAGGTCCCCATCGAGACCGGAAGGTGGGTATAAATGTAAATAGGATGTCTGCACGTCCGCGAAAGACGGCTTTGCAATGGTGTATCAAAGGGGTCCCTGTTTCACTCTGGTTCGTTCGCAATCTCTACTTTCGAGAATTCTTCTTTCCCTCGTCACGGATGCATTTTCTTCGGCTGTATCCCTTTCTCGCGTCTCCTGTCACCTGTCAGGCGCAGACCAAACCTCATTGTTACTCGATAAGGCGCGCGTACCGGAAATTGCCGCGAAATAGGGTTTAGGTTATATAAAATCAACCTGAAAATAATGTTGAAAATTACTCGGGGGTGAAATTCATTTCATTTTTAGTTGGTAGATATTATGGTGTAGAGTGTCAGATTAAGGGCTTAACCACCTTGGCCAGGTCAAGAAATATCGCATCTTTGGGAATTTATTTCTGAGTAACAAAAATACTGGTATCGATAATTTTTTTTTAATGAAGTTAGAGACATCTTTGAATAATATATACAATTTTTTATCAAATATCAAAACATTCCGAAAACATTCCAATGGTGTACACTGTACCTTGATTAAAATTCTAGGTATGGATTTTTATACAATTTTACACATTTTATGAAACAGTCTGTATATAACAATTCATTGTCCACGATAAAAACGGATTTTAGTCGTCGTTCGAAACGAGCGATGGAGAATCATGAAGAACACGCGATTTCGTCTCTTCCGTGTATAATTACGTGCATTCGTCGACACTTCCGGTCTTCCCGCTGTTCGTTCGTTATCGTCCATGATCCAACGTTGCGGCTGCGTTACATTTTAAACTGCATTTCGATGTGCCGTCGGGGGAATGACAGCGGCGGCAGCCTGGATGATGGATTTAGCCAGATCCCGCCCATCCGCGATACTTATTTCTCCAGTGGCCCTATCCTATAACGGCAAAATCCATTTTGGTATTAGATTTCTTCGTATCTCTGTGTGCCTTCCATCGTGGCCTTGATTGATTAAAGTAGGGGACGCGAATTAGATGGGGTAGGGGAAAGAAAGAAGAAGCGTGTCCAAGGATGGATGACAAGAAGACTGGTTGGATCGTAGCCACGTCGAGAGAGGACTCGGAGACTTGATACTCTGTGGACACGGTGCCATTTGATCGAACGAGGCTACGCCGCTGCTCAGACAACATTTGTTGGCTCGTATGTGGGATCGATAGTATTTTCTTTATTGGAAATGTCGAAAATTTTAATGAAATCGATATCTCGCTGAAGAGGAGTCGAAACTCTGTGTAGTTAGTGCCTCGTATCATCTATTGAAACATGTATAATTTTGTTAACTGTAAGTGGAAAATAGATGCAGATATTTCATATTGTAATTATTCTGTTTTTAAAAAAATAGTTGTTGAGGTGTCACGTTGTATTTTTATTTAGGTTTCGATCAAATTTCTGTATGATTTCAACTCCGACTTGTAAGTTATTAGTTCGTTAACTAAGTTAATCACTTGTATTTAGATAGTGGTAGGGTATACTGACAATGAGTTTCTTGGGTTTTTAGCATTAAGGTTCTTTTGCCTACTCACCAGGCTTTGCACTTCCGGACTATCACCAATTTCGTACAATGCAAGTCGAAAAATCTCCATGAAGCGAGAAAGTGTGTCGATAACTACTTCGCCCCCAAGGAACCTGCATTTTTGCACCGTGGAATCCAACTTCTGCCGAAGAAGTGGGAAAAGATTATTCAAGCTGGCGACTATTATTTCAATTGAGAAAAGAATTATGACCGTATTATTTTAAAAAATATTTTACGTAAAATATTTTCAGTAAACAATTTAAATTGAAAGTGCCCGATATGGGAGACGCAGAAATTATATACTTATATTCACGTTGTTTGCGAATGAGATCTTGCGAAAGGGGCTGGGCGATTAAAACTTGGACTTATCTCAGTTGAGTTTTTCCACGAGAAAGCGGAGGCAAAAGAAAAGAAAGGTAAAGAAGTGTCCTATCTCAAGCGTTGATGTGAAGTTATGACGGTGCGCAACACCGAGCCAGAACGAAATTGTGATGAGTGTAGTGTGAAATATTTACACGCAGGGGACAATCCATCACCACCGTCTTCACCGTCGACGCGTTCCCCATTGCTGGCTGACGCCACTGCCGCCACTTCCTTGCTTTCCAGTCTGAGACTCGAACCCGACCTACTTCACGCCTCCGCAACCTTCGTACCTCGCGAGGCAGAGTAGAGTGCTCTTCATTTCTTAGTCCTCGATGCTCTTTTCTGTAGTTCCACGATATAACGACTGACTGGCATCAACACTGCCCCACCTACGCCCTTGATAACGGTGAACGACATTCGCTGAAATATAATAGCATTCTTCATCTTACACAGACAGCGTTCGACGAAGCATTTATCACGAAATCCTGAAGAGTAGGTAAACGTTATAAGAATACGGAGGTTCTGCCAAATTTCTGATCCTAGTAAGGTTGACAGGCATTGGGTTCAATTCAAGTAGGATAAGCTGTAATTTTGTTATCGAACTACGCATTAAGGATGAACTCCTTAAAAAAGTTTGAATGAAAAGTAGAAGAGTGTGAATAATAGAATTTTCCGATGATTCTGAAATTCAAATGATAAAAGGAACTACGGAGATAATATATTTCTAGTTGTGAATACAACGATATCCACGTTATGATTGCATCTGCCATTATAATTGTACGATCGGCTATTCGATAGAATAATTTGAATTTATATGTAAATTGATTTTAATGTCCGCTGCGCTACAGATAATACCGCGGCAGCGCCGAGCAGCGCTTCATCTCCTACCGTGATTAACCACGCTCCGTGATAGTAATTTGACGTTAGTATCCGCGATGAAGGATCGAATTCGCGTTTACCATCGTTCCAATCGATATTTCCTATCAACTGCTGCATACGCGCTCCTGAACGTTGTGCGTTGCAAATTAAACTCATTAGCAATGCAAAAATTTACTCTTGTCACATAAATATAGATTTCCTTGAAAAATAATCCTTCCCCATCGACGGAGTAAATTAGAAAGTAACCACGCGATAAATTCCCTCGGGTGAATTGAATTTCTACCAAAGTAATACAAGTTCTGCAATTATTTGCCTTGGAAGAATCAACATTGTGATACCAGTTATAAATTGTTGACATTGGGAAAAAATACAAACAGCATTTGTGATTAAGCATCCAGCTTGATAGGTTGTGCATACAGGCATGATTCAACGGTTATTCCGCAGTACATAAGGTTCCAGTGCAAACAGACAGACCAGTGGAAGTACAGAGTAGGCAGGCCTGGTTAATTACTCACCCCCATCCAGCCAGGCAGGCAGGCTTCGGTGTGTTCCACCCCCCTGTTACCTCCAAGCCTTTCCCATTCGAACCCTGATGGATCACCTAGCCAGCCCACCACCCACAGAATAGCCAACAATGGATTTTTGTTTCTTTTTATTGGAAGTAGGCGGATAGGAAACGGATCAGAACAAAGTATTTGTCGCTATATATGTAGCTAGTGATCCCCCATCCCGATGCTCCCCACGATTCGATTCGTCCCCTTGTTCTCTGACCGTTAAGTTCTTTAACCCGCCGGGCCGAAATAGCGGTACACCCCTAGAGAAAGAGAACGATGAACGCACGAGGGGGCAGAGAAGCGATAATGGCGTTCGCGGAGCTTTACACGAGTTCGTCCCGGCAAGCGCAAACTCGTAACACGCTGATGCAAAGCCACCACCGAGATTCATGGGCATTCCTCGGGAATTGTGATAACTCTTTAATGGTCTACCGCAGAAGGCAGAAAACTTTAGCTTTCTATTGGATGACACGTTTAACCGCGCACGTTCGAATGAATTCAAAGCATGCGAAAATCATACCCCATTATCCTCTAATGAGGGGGGCAGGATGGATGTGAGGAACTTTCCGAAACTGTTCCCTCAGGAAATCAATATGGTAATGTGCTGCCTTATGTAATGAGAATCTTCGTAACGAAGGGTGCTCAAGAGGGATAAAACCATAGATCCGGGCGGGATAAATGAATGGCGTGGATCCATGTTGGACACAAACTAGACGCGATTAATCGTAGACACGAACGGCTTAGCTTAGGTGTCTGGAGTTTACGGCACGTTCGCATGAACTCGGAGATCGTGGTCACTGCCAATTTAACCCCGACTTCTTTCCTATAAATTCGAAGCTAATAGAAGCATCGCGAAGATTGCACGAATGAACTTTCCCTGTTAGCAATTGCAATAAGGGATCGTTGCGGGTCGATCGGTGGGTTCGGCGTATTTCGAAATCCAGCCTGTTCTCGAGTTGGGAATAAACGCTCGACTCTGTGGGATAATTCGCCGCGTTTAAGGAACTTAAAGTGGCAATAAGTGCGAGGGAACGCGAATTTTAACCAAGTCGGGAGTGATTCTCATGCAACGCTCGTCTCTACGGCACCCCTGTAAGTCGATCCCAAGTTACGGTCGTCGCGCCAGCCGAAACGATTCAGCCGGTTGACTCAACCGCAAACTTATCGTCCGAGTCCTAATTGAATTTGTCCTCTTGGACCATGTCGCCGTGTTGCGGTAATGTTGGCAGCTCTAGACGGTAGTCTCCAAGGTATGCCAAGGGCTTCGCTTATTATAATGGGCGCGAAATTTGCATAATGGATACATATGCACGCTCAGAGAGGACTCCTCGACCTTAGTCCTCTACTCTCCTTGCCTTTCGCTTCTCCTTCCTTCTTTGCCCTTCCGCCCTCCCTCCGTATTGTGGTCGAGAGTTAGAGAAAGACGGGGGACGGGAAAGGGAGGGAGGGGTTGCAGTTCCACTGACTCTACGGAGTGCTTTAGTTGTTAGTTGTTACGTGTACGTGTCCCATGCAAAGTTATGTCCCATTGTACTAGCCTGCTAAGATCCAGGCTCCAACTAGTAGTAGAGCTGTAACTCTTGCAAAAGAGTACTGATTAACTTGCGAAAGTCACGAATAACCGCTCCCCCTCCCCCCCGAACACCCGCCCCCGCTGCAAAAGACGGATCCGTTTGCGTACGTTTTGCTCGATATTCTTCTCTCCAGACGGCGCTGCCACTCCAGGTGGAACGGGTTGGGCGCTACACCATATTCTTTGTCGAGAGCTTTTTGCATCGCTTTGCATGTTTCGAGATGCAAAGTTTCACCGCGGCCCCGTATTTATGGCGCTCTATACCTCGCTGCGAGGTTATCCTATCAATCTGTACACACACCACTGCCAGATATTGCTACTTTGTCAATGTCAGTGTTCTATCGTTAACTTTCCGTGTTTTGTTTCGGTGCCCGCAGTAGCCTCGCAATTCGTAACTGTAAACGATGGGTGACGCGCATGGTGCACCCCCATCTAAACTATTCCGGATGTAAATATAACTTATCGCGTAAGTGACCTAGCAGATTTACGATCGGGTGTCTCCATTATTTTTACATCGTCGCGGTTGGTTATCTCCCAACAGCGATGCGTACACTTGGATATCGCGGGGGCTTTGGCGATCCGCGGTGGATTATTGGATCTGGACGAAATCTCGAAAGAAGATACTGAATCAAGTTGTATCGGGGTGGCCCCATTTAAATGTACGTCAGCAGGCACGACAGTTTCATCTCGAGACGACGTTATCGACCCTTGACGACATCCTTCACGGGAAGGGAAGGTATATACACTTGCATGTATCACCGCGACTCAGACAAAGCTCTGCAATTAACTCTCCGAGCCCCATGCGCCCGCGGCGGTTAAGACGAACTATCGGAGGAGGAGCTGCCGGAGGAATGGCTCTTGTATCAAGTCGCACGTTCCCTGTGAGTAATTGCTGTTATTCCTAGACGATTCTCTCCCTTTTGGTACTACGTGACACACCCGGCGGTCTCCCTACAGAATTACCACTAATCCGTTTTCTTTCTGACGTCAGAAGTATTGCCATACAAACAATCCTTAGGAAGTTTTAACTTTCACGTTGGATAGCAACTTTTCAACTGTTGCGAGCATTCGACACAGAACAATCGTGACGTGAAATCAGATTTGCATATTGATGGGCGCAAAAATAGGTTTTCTATAAAATATACCTGCGAAAATTCCAGTCAAGCGATGATTGGTATAAACAAATATTCTTTAAACAAAATTGAAGGATCTACATATTTTCTACAACTTGCCTTGGATTATTCAATCTATTTGTAAGGCAAAGAATAACAGTAAAGCTGTCAGTTTCAAGTATACAACATCACAATGAAGTACTATACTATTACTTCCTGTCATAAATTTTTCTCGGTTCCATCATCCTTCGTATTACTTCGTTACGATAAATCACGATAGCGCGCTGTATGTTAACTGGTCCCAGCATCCCTCTGAATGGCTCCCTTTCACACGTGTACGGGAGAGGCGCGTATAGGATCACGGTACCCGCGGGTAGATAGCGAGCCAGGCGGTGAAAGAAGAAGGAACGATACGAGGCGGAGAGAGAGGCACGGAATTATAGAGATAGAATATGAGAAAGTGACGGAGAAAGAGACGCAGGGGTTGTAGGGAGACCCGTTGCTGAGGCTCGGTTCTCCGGCGTTGGTGCTTTCTGACGCAACATAATGTGACGGCCATTGTGCTGAAGTTAGCGGCGGTGGGTTATTCAGCGGCGGCATTTCCATGCAAAGCTTCCCGGATGAAGCCCAGACAGAGAAGAGTAGCCGCGGGTACCGCAGACCTCTCTGTATCCTGATCGCCCCCTAACTGCACTTTGCCGTTGGCCCTTCCTACCGTCGTTTCTACGGTCGAGCCTCTCTTCCTTCTTCCACTTCTCTCAACGTCAGATCTCACCTCTCCCCGGTAGAGTCCTCTTTGCTCATACTCCACCCTCCTCCATCTCCACCCACACGCTTCGACGATCTACATTCTACCTCATTGTGCACCCAGCTTATCCATGCCCACGCGTGCGATTCTCACATCCTGATAACGAACGGTCGTGAAACGCTCCCACTCGTGCATCTCGGCCTTATTCCTCCCTTTGAGCTCCTCCTCTTACCGGGCTGAAGAGAACTCGGGTTAGCGGGGAACTAGGTATCGCCCCTGTCGCCGCGCCCGTCACCGAGAGCAAATTTTACCACTGAAACCCCCTTTGCGCGAGATAACGTGCATCGGTATGGACACGCACAACTTTTTCTACAATTGCCTGTAAGGTCCGCTACGACGCGTATGCGAACATAGACCACTTTTGTGGTTTCTCGCTTTTTTATATGGGTACTGTTGCGTACTCGTAATACATAAAGTTGCCGAGCTTTTTACGTGTGCCATTAAATATATCGTTATGCACACCGTTAAACTATGTCGTGTGTGATTATTCTTCTTGTACGCACTTCTATTTGATAATTTCATAAGTTTCATAATTGTATGTCATGTCTTAGAAATATCGAAGTAGATATATTTATGTTTTTATAAGTAGGAAACACTTAGGGTTTCTGCTGGGTATATTGTTTTAGAGTTTTCAGGCAAGTCTGCACTGTATAACAGCAAACATGATTCGTGGTACCTATACATGGCTCAAGATGTCCTGCTTATAGTGTTATTGGAAAGCAAAAATGGTAATAAATTATCTGACAATTAGAGAAGCAACACCGAATTGTGCCACAAAGCGTATTGCGTCTTCTCATTGATTACATGTTTTAAAATCTGTGCGACAGGTTTATAAATGAATGCTCCCAGCCCTACTATTTAAATAATTTCAATCGCAAATTTAGCGTATATAGTTTATTCGTGCACGTTTCTGGTTGCATGTGCACGCATAAGGGGAAATTTTCATGCACCTCATCTGGCGAAAAAATACGATTTATAGGAGCGGCGAAAATGCAACGATGAGAAATATATTTCACTGGGTGGAAGGTGATTTAATGAAACGCGTGGAAATGTTAACAGCCTGACTGGCTTGTAATTGAACCGAAAGCATGGGAATACATGCCCATTGCTGCAGCTTTATTTCTTACTCGATGGTCGATGTAGACAGCAATTCCCCGTGAAATACGCCCCACTTTCCTAGAGTCAAGACCGTTAATGCAAACCACCAAACCGCCGGGCTTTCCTTTCGTACAGCTTAATCACTTAAGTTCTTGTCTTTATCAGTGTTGTTCACAAGAACTCTCGTAAATGATGAAAGCTTCATTTTCTGCCTTAGCGAAACATGGATAAGACATATGCTGAGCAGATATCTGATCGAAAAATGTAATTAATAATTATTTATGTATTTACACGTTTATAATCGTACGAATTATAAATGCAGGAGTGTGAGTCAACATGTGTAGTCTCATATGAATAATGAAAGATCATAATTAGGTCATCAATAACTTCGACCGTTCAAATTATTCTATATTCTGTATTTATTACGTCACTTTCCTATCAGTTTTAATCACACGATACACATTATTTTCCATTAATTAAGATCCTGTGATTTTTACCCTCATACTTTATTCTTCTTTTACTGATTATGATCTTGGTGGAACAAAATTATACCGCGTGTCCAATCAGTTAGAAAACTCGTGAATTTTTATTTGATTGCGAGGTGACAGTTAATACTGTATACTTAATTTGTACGTATATATTATTAGTTTCGTTAACGATATTCTTCTTCTATGAGGAATTGGCTGTCTGCA
Source organism: Andrena flavipes (assembly GCA_963971345.1). Lineage (NCBI taxonomy): Eukaryota > Metazoa > Arthropoda > Insecta > Hymenoptera > Andrenidae > Andrena > Andrena flavipes. The sequence continues at coordinate 58,360,696 of OZ020481.1, forward strand.
GCGTTTAACATTGCTATACAAGACGAGTATACTTATATTTATTTCATGCTGATGGTTGATTTTCAATGCCTTGCGCGACTTTTATTATACATACTTCCAATTCGTTCCAATATATTTCAAACGAGTGGAAAGTTCAGAATGAATTAAGTTCAGCGGTTGCGAGTTACTCAAGAGTAGTTTACAAAGTGTCTTTCATCTAGTTTCCCTGACCTCCAACTAAAAGGCACATGTCTGAGGTTGTAGCACCTTCAATGAAATTTTGGAAACTAGGTACCTTTGGCACACCTTTTAAACCAATAAAGTTCCACTCACACAACTTCCTCCTTTCTTTAAAATCACACAGTTAAACACGTCAAATATGCTTCTCTATACTTTTTCTTTTCAATTTTCGAAATAAGTAAATCGTTGATCTGCAGTTTATGGACGCGATACCGAACAACAGTTTCCATTTCTACTAATATTTACAATTTAATGTTTTATCGTACAGCGCGGACATCAAAAGAATCGCATTATTTACAGCATAACAAAATATTGCCGGCAACGTTGAACATCGGCGTGGCTCGACTGCGAAATACTATCCCGGTGCGATCCCTAGTTCGACGGAAATGGCCGAGAAATTTTGTTTCCGGTCCCAACGCGAACAACCGGCGCGGCCGATAAATTATAAAAGCCCAGAGACTTCGAGAACGATTTTTCACATATCTTCGCCTGTATCCTGGGGGCGGGACCGAGAGGAGGAAAAAGTGGAATAGGATTTTCCTTAGGGATACTCCAATATCGTGGGTGGAATACGTATATCCATAGCGCGCCCCCTTTCAACTCTCGAATTTTATTAACGTATCGGCCGATGGTGGTACGGACGTTGCAGCAGGCGGCGGTGTAGCGGAGGGATGCGAGTTTTAGGAGGGACAGGGTAGAAAGGGAGTTGGAAGCCTCGCGCCGCATAATGTATAACATCATCTTTTACGATATCTCTTTCTGGGGCGCACCAGGGTATAGGTAATGCACGGTATTGTATTTTGCGATTGCATTTTCAGAGACGTCCGCCTGCGCTTTGAATATAAAGTGGCTCGGGCCGTGCCTGTTTCACGTGCGGCGCACCGTTGCTGCCGGCGGCCCTAGCAAAACGATAATACGCCACTCCTACCAGCTGTGCCAACCCGGTAACCGAACGTTATTATCGTACTCTCTGAGTCTATAGATGCTTTTAGCGAGTGCCGCGATCAGAAAGCACTTTTGTTTCTCCCTGTTACCGTGTTGCACTGTTCCGACGATACGTTGCGGGCGATTTACGATTCCGGGAAGGTAAATGCTAAATCTTCTCGTACGTCGAGCAGCCCGCAAACTTTCTCGAATACTGATTTCACTTTCAAACAATTCAAATCATTCCACACCTGCCCGCCGGATCGTTTTCCAGCTCGACACGTGACCGGCTATTAGGACCTTGCGATTGTTGTGATAAAAATTCAAGGAAGAGCATACCCAAATCCTCGATAAGTAGCGCACGTGAGCGTGGTTATGCCACAAATCTGCTCGGCCAATCGCCGATGAACAGGATGCGAAATCATTTCCCAGTATTCAACGGCGTACAATCCACACCGGGAATGGAATAGTGAAAGCGGATTGGGAGCAGAAGGAGCAAGGAGGAAGGAAGGAGTCAGAGTGGACATTGAAGGGGAGACGAGCGTGCCGGAGGAGCGGGTGGGGCTACTTCCGTGATAAATTAATCGTCGATTTCCGACGATTACAATTTGGTATGCTTCCAAATCGCTCGCACCCTTTTTGCGGCGGTGAATTTTAGCCGTGTGCATTTTTCATCTGGCGCGGTGCGGCCCTCAAAAAGAGGATATCTATCTTCCCTAGAGGCTGCCCTGGCCCTCCGTTTCTCGGTATAACCTGTGCTCATCCTTCTCCGCTCTTCGGCCGTTCCGCGTCCGCTCTCTCTCTCTCTCTCTCCTTCCTTCCTCTCGTGCCTAGCTCTTGCTGAGAGAGACTGGCTCGCTTCCAAAAATATTATAAAATTCCCAATTACGCGGCATAGATTGGCGAGGTAAATTGCCCCTGGAGCACGGTGGGTGGCGAGACGGTGGTTGCCTCCGCTATATACCCCCGGCTGCTTCGCTTCGCGTCGCTCTGCTCCGCTCCACTCTGCTCTGGCTGTCGACCGAATCGAACAGCGGTGGAGGGTATAGGGGAGGGGGAGGGGGCGCAGATCCTCCGCTTCTCTCCAATCGGTAATCCATTACCGTGACGCGATTGGGTAATTGCAGGTGAGGGGCCTATCTAGAGACGTGCCCACTAACCTCTAACCTCTTCCCCTCTATCCTCGAGCCACTCTCACCCCGACCGACCAGTACCCCGACCCTTACCATTCTGGTCGATATTCCCTCTAATTAAACACTGGGGGCACAATGACAAACCTACATTGTACCGGGCCCTCGCCACCGCTGTCGGTAATGCCGGATACCAGCGTTCCAAGCTACGGAGACTGGCGTTCGTCCGTTTCCGAGATCCGGTAATTCGGTTAATCTAAGGTGGTTGCTGCGAAACGCGACTTCGGATAAATCACTCGTCCCCCTCTCCTCTAACTACCTCCCCCCCCCCTCTCTCTCTCTCTCTCCGCCAGTTGTTGCTGCGATTCTGTTCTTAACTCCGCAGGGACAAGACAGGATGAATGCTTACATGGCGCCATGCGCTCGCGTCATGTGCGTATAATTTCAGGATAGATGGCAGCAAGTCGGGAAATGTTGATATGCTGTAACGTAAAAAGTTGTTGCTCTGACGATTTTGTGGATTTTCTTGGTTCTGTACTTTGTTTAGTGTCTGCCGAGTGAAAGTATAATTTTACCGTATGGTTCTGTTTACTCTGCTGCAGTCTTCGGATTCACGATGCGTTTAACATAATGCCAAGACAATAAATGAAACAGAAAAGTATCGTTCACCCTGTTCAGTACTGTTACAGAAGCCTGAAACTCTAAGCGGCACGAATGCATTCATCAACCGAGTTGTATAAAAAATCTGATAGGCTGAAATCAGGGCAGATTCGTGTGTAATTGACGTCACGTTCAGCGTAACTTTATCTACGTGTATGGCATTACTGGTGAGTGATACAACGAGCCCTATTTGCATATTCCCACCCCCGACATTATCTATTCGCGGTTGCGCCATTTCGCGGCCCAAGGCACCGAAATTGGGCGAGGTCGTTATTCAAGAGCCGAGTTGACAGATATAAAGTGAGAAGCTGAGCGTACAGCCAACCCGATGACCAGATTCTCTCGTAACATGTTACAGAAACTCATTAATGGATGCATATACCTATTATCGTCTCTTATAATTGCTTGATATCTATCCAATGTTGCAAATCCTTCTTTACGGTGCAGGTGATCGCCAATCAAATATATGGAACACAAATGAACTGGTTTTATTAACTAAGATATGAACATTTACTAACGTTACTGGCTCATGATATGCCTATTAGGCAAGAAACGAATAATTTTGGATACTGGATTTAGACGCTCGTAAGGAATAATAGTTATAAGAAACTATTTTACCAATCTCGCTACTAGATTGTTGCTAGATAGAGGTACCTCTTCCACACACCTAAGACAAAAGCTTATCTGTTTTCTCTCTATCGCGTCACAGGTCAAACATCTCCCCTTTTCTTTTTCGGGTTGACCTAACTCGATAACGGCGTCTCGCTTGTAAAGAATTAAAGTAACTGCCCCACGCACGTGCCAAGTGGTAGGACGCTTCAGCCGTTCCAATCCCCACGAGGACCTTATCCCCTTGCTCCGGTTCTATCCCCTGTGTTCGAAGATCCCTTCGAAACCTAACTGGGAGCGTGGTGAGCGAGGGAAGCTGAACGTGGTGGAAACAGAAAGGTCGACTTACATGATTCGATCACCAATATCAACGATACCGTTGTAAGATTATCGGCAGCAAACATCGCCTCCAATGAGGTAGAAAAACGTCAAGTACCAATCAATGCGTCAAAATTACGGAATAATGTTTGAGTTCAAAATTGTCGTAAAAATGAGTAACAATATTCCCACTATTTCAGTATTAAATGATTTTCTATCATTTAGTACAGACGCTGTGGTTCTGATGTCCACAGTTAACGTGCTATGTATTTTATATGGTTAATTGAAATGTATGACCAAATGTGAGTGTTAATTTGCTTTAAAAGTATACCAAAAAAATACTATCTATAATTATCACAGGATACTTAGTGGCGATGTGTTCGTGAATAATTTTACGATACTACTTAATAGTTGAATGACAGTGTTTATAATTATAGAATATATTTGCAATCGCAATGTATAACAAAGCCGTAATTGAAAATTCAATTTGAAATGCAGATACATTTCTGAAATTGCAATCGACTGCAGAACCCGTATAAAATTATATTGTTTATTATAAACAGTCGCAATGGTTTTGATTTTAAACTCTGACTATGAAAGCTTCACTTTGCATGTTTGAATTAATTTAGAGAATGGAGCAGAATTTGTAGCACAACCGAAAATGAATTGATTCCTCGCGTAAAAGTAAATTGAAAGTGTGGCATAAAAATTGTTCACAGCTGGATTCGTTTTCAAGAAAATCAGTTCCCAAAATGAAACCGATTCTGAATCAAGCGATTTCCAAAATCGATTTTTTCGGAAATGAAACCTTCAAAGAAAGAACTGTATTGCACATTTTCGATTTATTTTTTCCCCAAGAATCACATTCTGTTCGTGATTCAACATTAGTTATTATAAAGACAAGGATAATACGTAATTAAACGATTATATTTCGGCCGCCAACATCATTAATATTTTAGTAAATGCACTTCACGATCTGCTAACACAGACATTTTTTAATTTATTGGATATATACGAGTATGACCCTATTAGGTCGGGGTTAGATTACTTGTGACATCACCGTGCACGACTCCGTTAAATGTTACCCAGTACTAATTGCATCCTGACATCGTATTCAAAACTATAACATATCAAACAATTCCAATCCTGTCGAGTACAGGCCTTTGAATTTCTGTAAACTGAAGCAAGGATATGAATCCATCTCAACCGTGCACAGTACCACTGGCATTGGACAAACAATATTCAATATCGCTACTTCCGAGTAAAAAATCATAAAATTTTAAATTTAAAATATATCAAAAGCATATCATATGTTGGCAGTTTAGCTTTAGATCTAACTTGTAAGTTTTTTAAATTTTATTTATAAGTTTGGAAAGATTCTGATGGTTAGATTTATAAGAGGTTAGAGTCTCCTTACACCTCGCATTCCATTTGAAAAACGAGGGTTGCCTACTCTGCTTGATATTTATAAGAGCTGGTTTATTCAAGATAGGAAAAATTGTATTGTGTATTATTCGAGTCTGGACAGTGTAATCGCTATTTCGACTTGATAATCGGGGAAAGGGCATGGCGCACCTGGTGCATTCGCAGTAGCCAGGAAAACATACCCTTCAGAGTTGGCGGTAGGCGGCGCAGGTCCCGAAGTTACGTCGTTCGAACACTCGTAAACACGTAGAACGCACCTGGGACTCGATGTCTTTATCGATAATGTGACACCTATATACGTGGCAGCGTAACTCACGATTTTAAATATTTAACCCCAGCTACTCTCTTCGCTTTCATTCCTTGTCGTCTACCCCTCTCCATCAACGTCCACGGGCCAGGGTGTATTCACTTGCACGTACATACACGTTTCCGAAACCTCCAGTGAAGCTCATCGTGAATCAACAAATCTTCCACATCGCGAGCAATGAAATTAACTTTAGTACTTGCTGAACAACCGAATGTTCATAAATACATCCACGATTGTATTTAGCATCCTTATTGTTTTTGGTGTCGGCAAGATGATGGGTATGAAACTGACTCTAGCGAATCAATACGAGTATACCGACGAATAAGGAATGGGCATGAATATTTCCGTGGTTCCGTGCTCCTTCGTTCCATCGTGCCACTAAACTTGTGACCCCATGTTGGGTACTGTACGATACAAACGTTATTCGAAAGCTATGATCAAAATTTTCATTAGAAATACATCCAACGAGTCAAGTGAGTTTCTTTATATTTTGATACAGCTGCCGTAGATTTTTATTACCTACAGCAATAGATAACACAGAGAACGAATGCAACATCATACGTGGGTATCGTTGCACGTATTGTTGAAGAAGAATAAAATCTACCATGGGCCTGAGCACCGAGGGAAAACCCAGTGCTATCAATTTTTTGCCTGATCCCATGATTCGAAGAATACTGGACGGCATAAGCCGGCCGTGTCCAATAGAACCCTGTGCTCTCGAGCTAATCGTTATTTTGCGTGGACAGTACCGGTGATCGATGCGGGGGAACGGCTCGAGAAGGGCGAGCGGAGCGCGGAGAGCGGAATAAGGATGGCGCTCGAGGCACGAGGGGGGTAAAATCAATGATGGCCTCTTGAAAATTTCACCAGTCAAAACGGTAGAAATAGTCGATTTTCCGGCTTCCTCTTGCCCGTCACTTTAAGGGAGCGGATTCCATCGCGTCTCCTGGGCGTTCTCGGGAACTTATAAATATCCATAATACATCGATGCGGGATTTCTACTAGCATTCCGGCCAATCTCTGCATACTGCTCCACCTCTACTGTGCGGATGGCCAGACACGCTCGTGCGGATGTTTCACGGGCAACACACAGAGCCGCGGATAGATTTCAAATATGCAGAGATTGTTCTTCGGAATGGAGTGCAGCTGCGACCCCCGGGGTGTCGCGAATCCCGGTAAAAACTGGTGAGAATGGAATAGGAGAGCGAGCAGGGGAGAATATATCCGGGTGATGTGCTAGAAAACGGATGTAACAGTGTTTCGCGGAGCACCGGCAGGAGGACAACCGTACACTAACGCCTGCTCCCCGGAGACTTTCAAGGCTATAAGGAAATTCGGTTCCTCGTAACCCAACTGTAAGCAACATTTCCGGCTGATCGGGATCTGTTTGGCTGTGCCATCCAGGACCGCTATTAATATCACGGCTATTTAGAAACGGGACAATTTTTCCGAATAACCGAACCTGGGGGAGGTCCATCCTTCCTGTGAAGAATACCTTGCTATTAATAGGCGAATTTGTGACAAGTGACTTTTGCGAAAAACATACACAATGTTTTTCTACTAAAAGATACATCTTTTAACTATATTATTCTAAATTTTCATGAGATATTATTATTAACTAAAGGAGATATCAACTTGGATACGAGACACGTTTTATTTTGTTAAGTATTAGCTGGCGGACATTCCCTAGGCCAAACGATGCATCTAAAAGCAAAAATTCAAATAGATTTTAAAAATAAATAACTTTCAGAAGTACCTAAAACATTGTGTACAATTTTCACTTATACACTTCGCCCCAAAAATTCCTGAACTTTCAGATAAATTCTTAAAAAAGGAGATAAAAAATATTTTTCATTAAAAAAGTCGAGAAAATCGCATTTTTCAACGTAAAAACTGTATTATTTTTTTTCTCTCGAAAATCTGTTCCCAACACATCGTAGAGAATTGTTTTCGGTATCTCTCATTAAATTTTCGTCCAAATCGTTGGAGCTGTTTTCGAGATTGTATATTCACCATCAAACGGTGCACCACGCACACACTTTTACGTTTTTATTCGCAACTTTTATGTACATAGAGATATTCTGACTTTTCTTTTTTTGTATTAAAGCTCATAGAATAACGATTAAAAGTAGAACAAAAGGTTCTCCCTACTGTTATTTATCACTTTACAATTTGCGTTTGAAGACAGGTCTGTTTTAGGGCTATCGAGGGAAACCTACGCCCTTAAGCCCATGACTTGATGACTAAAAATCAACATATTCCTCAATCTTACTTATTCCAAATGCATTAAACGTCGTAAGTACCAACTATTACTGAAACATTCAGTCCCACGGAAATTGCATTTTATACTGACACTTGAACCCACAATTACCTACATGAATGCCACAGCATCCTTAGCGCCTGCACATGACTAAAACCCTGTGAGCCAAAGTGAACGCGTATTTCTTTCGCCCGGTGGCGTTTGATCTTGCACCATTAATGGAGCTCTTCGCAAAATTGCGTTACAACCACCGGCAGATTACGATTCCAGTCACGTGATTACAGGAACGTACGTTTCTATGGTTCATTTCCCGGGAAATCGTGTTGAAGCGGCGTGGAGTAGCTCGGCCCTGTGACGGTATAGAAATAGTGCGCGCCAGCGACCACGGCTACGGCCGTTCGCTTTTCAACGGAAATTATCGGACCATAGTGAATGTAATCCGTGTAACTGTCCCCGAGAGGATGAGAATGGAATCGAGCACTTATCGGGGTCCACGCTGGTTCCCCCCGGTAGCATACCATAGGAAGATGGTGTCACTGCAGCCCGGCGACAACCATTTTCCTGTACATGCGCCTCGCTTGTGTGAGTGTCACGGTATGGCGTAAGTGTGATAGAAAAGAGGAGCAAAGACGAAGAGAGAAAAATAGCAAGAGAAGGGTCAAGCAATGACGATCGCCAGGGGTGCTCCCGCCGCACTTTTCCGACTCATTTTCTCCGTCGATATCTCAGTCTCCTTTCGCGCTCGTAAATGTGAACGGCCCTTAGGCGTCGGCATGTCTGTCGTTACCGCGAGTATAACGGGAAAGAGCATTAACGAGGGGAAAAAAGGGAGGAAGAGAGAGGGAAAACCAGGGGAAACGAAGAAGAACGACCAGCACGATGTTATCGAGACTGGGCGATCGATGTTTTACGATTGAATTTAATGGGCGTCCCATATGACGAATAGTGCGCTCAAATGAAAGGTTTAAGTTCGATGTAGGTATTGACACGGGATTACGATTATAGTTAACAACATATGGGCTGCTTGATAATTTAGACGAGGCTCAAATTATCGGGTAGCTAAGAAAATGTGGGAAAACTAAATTATAATGCCTGTGGATTAAAACGTAACTTTAGAGACTCAAGAAAGTATTCGAAAATTGCAGAAATTCCCGAAATCACAGATTTTCGACTTTATTCTGCAATCTTTAAACGTTTCTAGCTCAGGTCAACGTTAACCGATTTAGATGGAATTTTCAGGATGTATGCAACTTATCTAAATCTACAAACGGGATTTTTAAATTTTTCATTACAGGCTCAGATAAAAAGTTCGAAAAATCGACCTTCACTAATTTCTTTGCTATTCCGTTTAATTCTATTTTTTTTAGGACGACGTCACCTAGCAAACTAATGCTTCTAGCTTCTCAAAAAAAAAAAACTCAAGCCGTTTGGACCAATTTCAAAAGTGTTATGCAATTTTAAAGAGTATACGAATACTTTTTTCAGTCATTGTACTCAAAGGTTACATGCCATATTTAATTGCAATTTTTTTCGTTTTATCTTTTGTACAATATTTGTGTTGGACGAGAATGATTTATGTAAGATAAAATATGTGAAAACGATATTTCAGTTTAATAGTTCTTTAAACTCATTGAACGAAAAGAATGTAGTGAAGATGGGCTAAAATTCCTTTCCAATGATTATGTAGAATGGTTTCGTATTCAATGATTTAAGAATGCGAGTAAAGTCTAAAGAAGCAACGAATAGAACGCGTTTCTTGGAAAATATCGTATGGTGATTTGAATGAAGGCTATGAATACAGTCCCTGGAAGCTCCGAAATACTGACATCTGGTGTGCAATTGTCAATTTACGACGCATAGATCCATCTGTGCTAAACGCGTTGTACATAGAATTCTCTCCTCTGCAACATTTCGAAAGATGGATGCAAGAAAATAAATCTTATAAATTATTAATTATAATTCTTGTAATTTTCTTAATGCAGGGGAAACGAAAGTTGTCACCATTACTTCACTTCGGAGAACTTATATCTATTCCACTGACAATTGTAGTGAATGCACTCGATTTCCTCACGCGGAAATGTTTATAAACGAAGTACCTAGAAGTGATTCACGTCGAGCCAAGTCAGCAATAGTCTTGAATTATTAAACGGGCCGCCGGGAAAGGCCTGTCCTTTGTTGCACACAGTCGCCGAGTTGTGTCCGTTGCTGCTTTTAGGAAGTAAAAGAGGTACATTACTAATGAATTTTTCACCGGAAAAACGAGGTCGATTGCATTATTCATCGAAGTACCTTAGCTTTCAGAATTTCTTATAATAGTCACACCAATTATCACTTTTGTTTATTACAATCATTTGAAGGAAGTAATGTCAGGCTACACTTCTCTTTTAAATTTTTCAAATCATGAAAGATTTTGTCATGAAGGTAGTCCCTACGCCACTGTTCGATAAATGCATGTAGGTCATGGAAATACTTGAACGCTCGTAACTAAAATCTCGAATTGCTTCTTTATATCAGTTCTGTTTTTAATTAGGTATCCATATCTGAGCCAAAGCATTGACACACTTTCGTTCGAGGATATTCATCTTAAATGGTATTGCCACAATTAACATATTTCATTATATTTAACCCTCGCTGTTGACTTCATTCGTGCTTCTTTTTGTGAATTTGATCGCCAAGACCATACAAGTTTAATTGTAACTCAAATTCTGGAAACTATGTTTCTCAGAACTGTCATTAATCTTTCTTACACATTTTGAAGCAGATACAATTAAACTTTTATTATTCAAGAAATAATTTATTCTCTTACAGTGACTTGAACGTCCCTTGTCGACATTTGGAGTTTTAGAAAGTCTGTCATTTTTACGTTTTTCCTCATTAACCCTTCGTGGTCACACGGAGTGCATCACACCCCAAGATATTTCTTTGCCAATATTTCTGAAAATTTTCAGACCTTAATAATAAAATTTAAAAACCTGGCGAATTTTAACAAAAAATTTAAAAAATTATAATATTTGCTTTGTCAAATCATATAATTTATTTCACGGACATATTTTTGCACCATCGGAACAAAAAAGACTTCTTTAATAATGACATTAAGTGACCTACTTTGTATAAATAGTTTAAAGCTCATCACATCGAGGGGAGGCAATTGCGAATTGTTGGAAATTCATGTTAAGTATTTAACTGCGTAAATGATGGATTCTTAAACCTCCGGAGGTCTAGTTCCAATAATAGCATGTCATAAAACACCCCCAGTATCCGTGAATCACGTAATAAAACTACAAGAATTTACTACTGTGTCAAGATGTTTGAACTTGTGCAAAGCATCTTTCCGGCCACATTTCTCTTTTAAAGAAAATTGTAACTATAACTCTGCAATATTACATAGCTGACAATAAAATTGTATATATTGCCGTTTGTTTGTGATGTGTGGAAACGTCTAATAAAAACAGTAAAAGAGCATTGACAGCTTTCACGATCTTCTCTACTTTACGGCACTTGAAATGCCTCTAAAAATATTGAAAATATTATAGTTTCCACAACAGTAACACAACATTTTATAGTACCTCTCTATGTAAAAATGTACAAAGTGTGACAGAATTCGTGGTATAAGTGAAAAATGATGGATTCATCGTATAAAAATTACGAGAAATTTTCGAATATAGTTCTTTCACATGAGGCTTTGTTTTAGAGAATAAGACGTTTGAACTTGTATCGAGTTATTTACATGGTCTCAACCTCACAGTTATGCCTTTGATTTTAGGAACCTAGCTCTTTTCGACTAATATGTATTGAATCACCATGATGTTTAAAGATTAGGACGTGGCAAACGCAAGTGGAAGTCTACCCGTCTGTAGCCAGACAAAGTAACTGCTTGCAATTTCAGTCGTTTTTCTTGAAATCATAGCTTCGAGTGATTAAAATTTACTTTAAAATTTCGGATTTGACTTGTACAGGGAATTACTCTGTCCTTGTTTGCATAACAAATATTACTGCACCTGGCGTGAACCTGGCGATCTAATACAAGCTTACTAATATACATAGTAAGGGCTTTGTATCATTTAGAACATAGTGGGACTAAACATACGGCATATAATTATATAAGTTGCAGAAAAAATCTCCTGTATCACATTATTTATTTTTCAGGAAATTGTCTCGTATTACTTGAAAAATCTTAAGAGATTGTCGCTTCACTGAAAATAATTCATATTCGTAAAAACCGTTTGTATAAATATGCTATCAAACCATCGTATATGCAAATCTAATTGTATGAGTAGAATGCAAGCACACGTACATAATGAAAAATTACTCGAAATTGCATCTCAAGTAATTTAATTCCACTTCCATTTGGCATTTTTATATATCCATTATCTAGATATAGAATTTACTGAAATAAACACACTCAGTTCGAAATTTCCACGAAAGTCAAAGAGTTTCTGTACCCATGCTTTCTCACTTCATTTTGCATAAACTTTGCTAGTGTTTTGTGAAGTTCACTTAGACAATTTAATAAAGTTTTTACTCCACCGCTGTTATCTATGGCAAATGTAATCCTCAGATCTTTTGTAGGTACTCCTCTTGAACTGACCTTCGGGTACCTTAGCTACCCATTGTGGTAAGAAACTTTTAGAAGCCTGACAGTGGCGGATTTAAGAAAAAAGGCCCAGGTGGCAAACGTTCTGAGGGACCCATTATTTCGGGAAAATGAAGAGGTATACTAAAAAATGGGGCAAGTGTACAGTAGTACGAAAAAGTAATGTAGTGTTTTGATACCTATACCTAATCATAATTTTTGTTGGAGATGGGTCCCTGGGGGCCTTCTGGGCAGGGGTCCAGGCGGCAACTGCCCGTCAGCTGCCCTGTTAAATCCGCCACTGAAGCCTGACCGAACCCGACTCAAGTCTGCCTCGGACAGAAGACAACCTTAGCCGGCAACATTTGTCTTTTCCTACAGACTATTTTAAATGTTCAGTCTTTCCTATTAGGAATTATCGTGGAATTGCTGAAAATTCGATGAAGACGAATGAAACATTAAGAACCTCTCGTCACAAATAGACAAATATGTCCATTCAGTACTAATTTACATCTTAAGTGAGATATTCATTTGACAGATATCGTGTGCGCAAATAATATGGGAATCTGTCTGGAACATCTATGATTACGATGCAGCGGTATGTTACAAATACAGACAGCTGTGTAATATTCTGGGTTTACTAGCTCATGTTTGTCCACAAAGTTGTCTGGTTGTGTACACAAGTACAACGTGTACAACATGTATTGCGCGGATCGGCTACATAGGATGAGGAGCTGCGCTACTGGTCCTGTGTTATTCGTCATTTTCATATGGCACCAGTCGTAAAGTTTACGCAGTTACGGCTGACGAATTTCGAATACTAGCCGCGCGATGGGTTGTAAAACGTTTCAAATGATTCGGAACTCCACCATCGTGACGAGGGACCGGTGAAATGTAATTTGCGCGATCGATCGGCAAGGGGTGAGAGACATGTGCCGCCATCTGTAGGCAGCAACAGATAATAGTATAAGAAAGGGTGCTAGATCCGCGGTCGTGACCTTGAACCACCGTCGGACATTCCGTCCGACGTCATCATTCGTCGACAAAGACGTTGACCTTCAGGCATAGCTCAGTTGTGAAGTGCTCTCACGCGTAACTGAAAACTGTCACTGATAGCTTTCAGTTGCGTATCTGTCGTTGCCCTTGGATATCTTTCAATCGCAGGCTTTGATCACTATTTAGTGAAGAAAAGAAATTATTACCGCATATCTGTGACTACATAATATTAATATTCTTGACGAATGGAAAAGTCGCGTTTTGGTACTTTTTTGATGTCACATCACAGTTCGCGGAAATAAAATTAATAACTCATGGAACTCAAGCTCTAATATTTCGGTTATAAGAAAAAAAAGCTGAGTAACAAATATACCAATTTCGGTAACGATATATCAATGGTTTTGAATATTTATAAATATCTGTGAGAATACATTTCTCGCGAAATTAATTTCGATCTCTAAAAATTGATAATCACAGACTGATAACAGTTTCCAAGCTTTTCTGTCGGGTGGCGCCACAAGCTGCAAGCTCGAAAGCTTCTCCGGTTAATGTCAGAGATGCTGCCGTCTATCGGAGCTGAAACTGCAGCTCTTGCCAAATGTACTTCGGTTAACAGTGACCAGTATTTCCGGTCACATAAATGATGTTACCGTCTGCCGAATAAATCAACTTCTCGTGTTTCGAAAAATCTATAAATTAATTCACTCAGCGCTATAACCTTTTGAAAAGATTACTGATTTTGGATTTGATATCGTGGAGGCTGACGAAATAAAAGATAATGATTTATCACTCCTTCCTACATCGTAAGTAATTAAATAACAATTTCAAAGTTCTCTAAAATTGTGCTTGATTGAAATGTAGCTGCTGCTCGAAATATTTTCTATAAAGGAAAAACCTTGTTTTTTAAGAAACTACATCTTATTCTTCATTATTTGAAGAATACTATAAATAAACTACTTATTGTTAGTTTCACAAAACTATTTAGCATAAAAATTGTACGAAATTTTATCCATCGTTTAACGTCGAAGAAACGCCCGTTGTGTTTGATCAGCGAATGTTTTGCAATTATAAAAAGATCCGCTTCTCTTTGAATTCCATCTTCTTCATTCTTTTATCTCGTGCCTTTTCGCGTTCTTTCTCCCTACTTCACGGTGGAGAATGCAAATCGAACAGTGAACGGAGGATGGGTTAGATCAACGTGGAACGGTGCAACCAACGGAACGGGTCGTAGAATTAAAGAGAGGAAGGGTTGTTGAACTTCTGCCCCTACTTCTTCTTCGTTATCTGTTTTAGCCGGATGCACAGTCTTTTTAATTACATGGCTAACTAATGAGTAAAATTCCTTCCTCTGTGCAGCAAGTCGTGGAGGTACAGGGTGGTGCTTGAGTGATTAATTTGCCGTACCAAAAATGTAACTGTACAAAGCAAAGTATACGGAATAATTTGCTTCCACTGATCTCCCCCTAACAGTGCAAATTTGCTACGTAATAAGTTATAAATTTCATATATGCAGTTATAAGATCTTGATAAAGGATTTCGCAAACGGAAGAATACAATTTCACTGCATTTACAGTCCTCTGATTTCGTTATTTATTTTTAAAATAATTACCAAATGAATTTCGAAGGAGAAAACCTTTGTTAAAGTGTTTTCTATACCATACACCAACAAATAAAATTAAATGTTTATATTCCGTGCAAAATTTCAATTTGTAATATTATCTTTATACCGTGACAGTAAATAGTTTTCTTCATTCGATCTGTGAAGAGGACTTGTAAGTATTATTTAATAAATATAAATTTGTATTTATGGCTGTGACTATTCGAATAATTTAATATTCAAATATTTTACAAGTATTCAAATGATACGAATATACTTCGAATATTTGAGTATTCGAATGTTATTATTGTTATGAAAATATCTTATTGCCATCGGAACTTAAAATTAGCTTACACGATTTCACCCTGACAAACTAACGAACTCACAACTGAAACTAAATAAAGACCTTAATTTATAATTCACACCATATTATTCGAATATATCAATAATTCGAATATTTAAATATTCGTACAGCATTTTGATAATTGGATATTCGAATTATGTTCATCAAATAACTGAGCAACTGAAGTCTCGGAATATTTGAATACCGAAAAATTCGACAAACAGTCCTAGCCCTAGTTTCTATTATATTAGCAATCAGTCATTCTATATCGCGTCGCATAAACGAATCAATAGACGGCAGATGCCAGGGAATTCAGAAAAAGTATCAATTTCTCCGAATGCGAAGAGGTACCAGGGACTTGAAAAGGACAAATAACCCACTCTTACCACATCGTTCTTGTCCTTTTCCCCTCCCGCGGCGCGCCTTTTCCAACGAGCCAGTACCGCATCTCTGAGTAATTGCGATTTAACCGGACGCAAGTAGGGAGAGGGCAACCGCAGACCGACGACGACATTAAGCGCAGGAAAGAGTGAAATCGCAATTAATTACGTTCAGGTTCACCCCTTCTCGTCGTAGTCAGTGTCCATCCGAAGGTTGGTCAGAAATGTTGAAAGAGGACGAGGTCCAGGTAGAAAACCCAATAACTTAAATGCGCTCGTGTATTCTTCCGAACGCGTTTCAAAGGACTCGAGTATCCTTAATACCGTCATGTCCTCCTCTTGAAGTTCATGCATTTTTAGACTACGTTGAAGAAAACTTTTGAAATTACTCGCTTTAAATGCGACACAGGAAACTATAGTTCTCATGATAAGATAATTACATATTAAGTGGTAAAGTATAGTTGAAAGCGTTAATTAGTTCGCAAACCGTATAAAAAGAGATCCATTCTGCCATGTAAGACCTTCCATAATTTTTATTTCTTCTTTGTTAATGACTACCGCTTCACACCATTTGACCATACTTTTACCAATTTTTCGGTGTAGGAGACGATGAGACAAATTAAAACTCTAATAGTATTTTTCTGCAACTGTAAATTTTTACATCATAATAGACTTTACTACTTCATTAAAATTATCATTCGAAATTGGCAATGTCCTATTATGTTTCGCCTTCCACTTTCTAGGTATTAGCAAAAACAAGACTTCAATTACCTTTTGCAGTTATCTCCTCCACTTCTTTGTATTATTGGCAATGCAACTGTGATTCATGTTGACAGACTATTTTGGCACAGTTTAATCATTATTTATGCATTCAGATTGTTACTAAACACTCATAATGTGATAAAATCCAATTTATTGGCTTCACATCCGCTAATTGTTTAATATTATTTATAGGAGCAACAGATTCTGTTGCCCCAATCATTACCAACATTCCATAAACACATACCAGTCGTTTTCTTAAATACTTTAGTAAATGTAATTCTTCCCTAATTCTATCTACTGCTGTATGTCTGTAAATGGTATTTCATTACCATTTACATTTCATTGTGCCTTATACATTGAAGCAGTCTCATTTTTAATATAAACTTAAATAATCACTTCACTTTCCACAACCAGGATGGTTTATTTGGTCTCCACTTGGGACGTAATCAATGTTTATGGCATTACGTCATATTACATACTTCCCTACAAATTACCAATCTCATATCATTTCACGTATTCTTGGATACAAATATAGAAACATTCTTTGGTATTATAAACGTACGCGATACATACCTACCTGGCATGTATATATCACAAATATTCATAATTTTCAATGATAGAGACTCCAAGTAACATCACATAATGTGTATTAATGAACACATTATCATCAGTCCACCCACATGCCGTTCTTCGCCAATATCATGGTTATACTCTCGTGTGACTGGCTGTAATTGGAACTGCTTAATAAGCACTTCAATTGTACGGTACGTTTACATGTGCTCTGTTGAAGTTTCATAATCACATTAAGGTGCACGGGTATACTTTGTTAATTGTGATATGACGTGCTGTACTTACTAAAGCGATTTTGAAAACGTTATTAAATTTTACAATTATTATGGAGATTCTGGGATAATCGAAAGAAAATATTCTGAAACGATGAAACAAGTATACAGTTATATTATCAGAATCTCATCAAAATTCTATTAAAATTCTCTACAACTCGCTGCAGAATTATGAGAATTTTTAGGAAACGATATACATTATCGCGGAATATCTTGTTAGATATGTCAAATTGCGTAAAAAAGCAAACGTAAAAGATTCTCGAAATTGCCTGACAGGTTCGTGACGCATTTGCAGATTGGAAAAAGCTTTTTTCATCGGCATACTTATTCGCGCTTCGTTTTCACCGACTCTTCTCCATTTGAATCCTCGGCGATTAATCGTCGCGTTCGAAACGAAAGCGATCGTTTTAACGGCGATGATCGGTTGGTTTACTTTGAAGAGGCGACGCATACATACCTGTTAACGATGAATTCAGTGGTAGCAATTAAAGGGTTGAGAGGTTCATGAGTGCGGTAACGTGATGTAATATAATTCGTAGGCACGGCACCCTCTGCAGGACCTTCAAAGCATTCAACGGGGCCAACTTCAATTCCATCTCAATCCGCTTACCTTCCCGCGTGAAACCGGTCCATTCGTATTCCAAAAGTAAAAGGGGATGGGGATGAAGTATTGTCGGATGGAAAAGGCTATGAGGATCGTGTAATTGGTAGGCTTGCATCATCGGTCTTGCCCGATAAAAGGTTCGTTCTTCTTTACGAATGTGAGATTAAAACGTACATCGATCCAAATGTGCGTTGCACGACACTGCATTTGTATCTACAAAAAATGGACAAAAGTATGAAAAGAGCTGACACTGCTGAGGTCATCAATATCAAGCATTACAAACAATAATTTATTTAAAGTATTTTAGAGAAGTTTTTAACAAAAATAAAACTACCGAATGTTAAGAATTTAATAAATCGAAGGCGGCCAAAATACACCTTGGGTTTCCTAAATATTTATTACTAAGTAGCCATAAAAATTTAACAACGTTAAGCTGACTGATTTATAAAATTATAAAATCACATTGTTTTACTACCATTGTACATGTCGCAGAAATATGAAGGAAGGACAATTGTAAATTGTTGCTATCTAAGATTACAGTCCTTTATTGGAAAACTTATTCACAGACGCAGTGAATTAATTATTTTTTTTCGTTAACAATCCTGACATCTGACATTTCTGTCCTTGTTTTTCCTATTCAATATGTTGCAAATTTTAGCTGAGTGTATGATTTTTACATCGACGCAGCTGTAATTTTGAACACAGATTGACGTTAATGGAAGATGATTATTCTTCAGTTCTGCGTTTTCGCTTGAGCAAATACCCGTGGAAGATTACCTTTAAATGCTAGCTATTTCACTATTCCGTTTGAACTTCAAGATGGATGGTCTGTACAGCGAGGAAGGTTCCTTAAGTAATTCCACGTGTCCACGGGAAGTCACGTTTTCACGTATAAGAGATAATGTACACAGCAATATTCTTGGAAGTTTGTCGGACGAAATATAATTTTAGTTTAACCAGGCAATTTTGAAACTTTTCATCCATTCGCAATCTAATATTAGTTTAGGTCGTTTGGAACATTTCCAATTATTGCCAATTTCTTTTTCAACACAATATGAAGTTTAATTGAAATATTTGAAAGTACTAATGTTACTTTTTAGTTTTAAATTTTGTTGTGTTTGAATATTGTGATACGAATTTATGAAACAGTTATTAAAGTTCATATTATTGCGGATAAAAATATACGTGTCTCATAGTAATTATTAGATACACTACCGACTACCGCTGTGTTAATTCATTTTACAAGAAAACAATTTTAACGCGGTCGTATGAATTATTAATGTTAAAGCATTATAGAAGCAATTTTACAATGCATCGATTGTGGTATCAATTTTTTCATATTTTCCCTACTTTCTCCTTCCCTTATTTTACTCTCCACTTTTTGTTTAACATTCTGTATGCATATGTGAAGTATACGATACTGCGATTTACATTACACACTTCACTTGTGAAGTCTCTCTTTGTGCGTTTCCTTTGTAAAGTTAGCTTTGATGCAAATCGCGGTTGGTCGAAAATGTGGTTAACATCTCTTTTGCCTTTTGATACGGGCTTTACTCAAAGTTTGAATTTAACGAGATCTTTAACAATGTTATTTCGTAAAATTCCTGATCAGGAAATGAAAGAAAATGCCGCAGAACATTTATTAGACCTTTCAAACGACGAGGTTGGTTATACACCACAAAATTACCTTTTTTTAAAAAAAGGCACAAAAATGCGTGCCAAGTATACGCGCGTGAAGACGATATCGTAAATTTATTAACCCATCCAAAGCAATCCCATTTAAAAACAGTGTCGTAAATTAATAGCTTTACAAAATTAATGATATACAAAAATTGCTCCAATTATAACAATGGCTATTTATACAAAGAAAAAATGTATTAAATAATATTAAGCAGATTTATTTTTATACATATACATATTTTAGTTCGAATAAATATTTTATACAAAATACTAGGCGCTACGATAGCGAAAAAATGTTAATTGTCTTATTATTATTAATAGTAAATGTAGAGACTACATGATGTGTCCGAGCGTATGGCACCTATCGTATCTCTCCAAAAAATCTTTCCCCTCTCCTACATTTGGCTATCCCTCATTTTTACATACCAATCAATCATGTTTTAGGACACTTTAAGTTTAAATAATTTTCACTTTCTAACTTGTGCTGAATTAATTTTTGAGAAACCATAAGATAAAAAAGCTCGAATCAATGAACTACCATCTTCAAGTTCCAAAGCCTTTTAATCATTATCTGTCAGAAACACAATTTGAAGGGGAAAATATAATCCACGATTGTAATACCTAATTAGTAATAGACACTACGAAATTCATTTGTTGTAATAGGAGCCACTACAAGTAAATAAATCAAAAACATAAATTTCGAATAAATTATGTTTCACTTTATAAAGTGTAAAAAATATACTTCTATCACACAAAACTACTATTTAGAATATACATTTATCTTGATCCAGTAATAAATCAGAATAAAATAAAGTTGGGATACATTAACTTTGAAATAATTGCAAGCCACATAACAGCGATAAACGTCAGTCAAAAATTGTGCGGTCGACTGTCCTAACAGGCTTAAAGCTGTTCTTGACTGTTTCAACGCCGTCCACGCGAATATCTACCAAATAGATGACGTCCGTATACTTGTTCGCAAACTATATTCAGTCGCATCGATGGCAACCTCACGCTGAGTTTCGTAATAAGATTATAGCAGAATTACTAATTAGATTAGACGGTTAGTAAGCTCGAAGTTGTATTACAGTACGTCCCGCTGAAATACGTTCAATAAATTTACAAGCAAATTCTGGATCTGGCCGGAATTTTATTTTCAGTGTCCCTGTTATTCTGGTTCGAAACTCACAAGAAACGTTCAGCGATTAATTACCCAGCCACATCAAACACAGTACAAGTAATTTGCGTTAATAAACTAAAGCCTTACATAATTTAGCAACAATTAATGCGCAGTCACGTTGTGGGGGTAGCATTTATGCTGGATGACGGAAACTATTATCCGGGAACAACTGTTGTACGTTACCGTGCAGGGGTGGTATAAAATTAGTAATGGTTTGTGTACATCTTTTAACAAAGAATTGTGAATCGAAAACTGAGCTGTTTGTAAAACTAATCTGTGTGCTGTTCTTATGGAAGAATAGCTTTATGCACATTACTGTAATCGATTTTTAATATTACGTTGCGTTCATGGCAGGCGAAAGCGCGTACTACACTGTCCAGATAGATGATCGATATATCCGTCGGTGTGTTATCGTTTCTGACGACTACTTCTCTACCTTGATCGTCCGCACACCCCCGATTCACCCCCGAACCACCATGTTCTACCCTCCCTTCTTCGCGAACTCTCCTACTTTCCTCTTTATACGTTTCTCTCCCTCGCCGTTTTTCTATCTCGCTCCTTCACACCCTTCCAGCCAGCGTTCCGTCTCTGTTTTTTCTTCCTCTGCCTTGTCCCTCTTTTTCGCTGCGCGCCTCTCCCTCCCGCAGCGCGCCCTTTCTCTGTCTCTCCCTCTGCAGCTTTGAGCGCCACCCTACGTTTCCATAGCGATAGGTAAATGGAATCCGTGGTGAAGCCGTTGCCATGGCGATTCGCTCCACAGCCTCACCTCGGCTCACCTTACCTCACCTCGTCGCCGCGCTTTCATCCCTCATCCCGCTTGCTCCTTCGACCTGATCAAAACGGGGCTGAAGACTCGTAGGCATCGTCTTCGCAATGTCGTATACGAACACAGCTTGCCCCTCGGCTTCTTATTCTCCTTCCCTGCTCCTTACCTTCTTCCTTCACGGCTTCTTCCTTCCCTACCCTCTCTTCTCTCCCCCTATTCCATCGCCCCTTTCCCCTTAGCCAGCCGCCTCGGCCACTTTCATTCGCCTCTTTCATCTTGCCCATTTTCCTTCGCGATTCCTCTTTCAGCGTTTTCTTTCTCTTCCATTCCCAGACATTTGGACGCCTTTCTAACGACGCGGCGTACTCACCCGGAAGAAACAACGGTAGAACTTTATTCTGCCGCCGCGACGACCATCGTTTCCTCCAGCGAACGCTGGGAGGGAGATAAACAACGCCGATGTACGCGCGCCGTTCCTTTTCACTTCTGCCTCACGTCGAACCTATTACGGCGCTGCCTCATGAAAGAGACATGAAGCGATCGTCCGTGGTGGCGGCCCGGGCGGTAGGGCGGTTGAGAGCGTAGGGTCTCGTGTCACGTGTGTTGACACGAGAACGTTCAACGTGTCCCCGATAGATCGAGCTTTAACGATTCGTTAGATTAAACTAACACTTGATAAATCACGCTTGGCAGGAGATTTTAGAATGTCCTGGCAATCCTCGGAAGGCGAGTACTTAACTGCGAGCTAAACGTTATATGTGCCAATAATATAGAATAATTTGTCAATTGTGATTTAGTTTTGCTTTAATTTTAACGGAAATTCTGCATAACACACTTGATCCAGAAGGATTTATGGGAGTTCATGGGAGTAAATATTTTTGATTGCTGCATTAGATATTTGTGCTACAAAATAACATACTGTTGTAAAAAATTCTTATCAAGGACAGTTAATTCTGAAAGAAAATGAATTAGCGTTTTACGTTATTGCTTAATAAGCTTTACCTAGTTACTCTTCTGATTATTAATAAAACAACACGTTCAAATTTACTAACGTTTCCCAGTTTTTACATTCACCAAAGCAATGTTAATACCGATATCAAAATGTAAATGTTAGAATTCGTAAATGAGCAGCTCGTTATATAACATTTTCGAAACAGCTTCGTTTCTACATGTACCTACACTCGACTGAACGCCACCAAGATGGCAAGCAGTTTACTGTCAGGCTTAGCAAGACGCGACGATACCGATGTTTTTCTCTTAAACAGTAATTAACCATGCTTTTAATGAGGAAGCTCAGTCGTCCGGAACTAACAATACAGGAAGTTAGCACTTGCAACAGCTGTTTATATGCCGAACGACGTCGGCGAGAGGGGAAGGTGGAGGCTGGAGGTCTGTGCATACCACGACGTGCTCGTACAGTGCCTGGTTCTGTACGTAGCTGGGACATCATGTCGAAGTTAGACGGCAGGAATTAGTTGTGCGCAGCCCCCTAACGACATGACGTATACCGCAGCCAATTAGGAGTTTGAGTCGATAAATTACGCGTTTCTCGAGATACGATTATACGCCGGTGACAGCGTTAATTGCCAATTCCAGGTCGCGAATCTGCTTTGCCGTATATCGTGCTGAGAAAGCACCGTAACGGAAATCTTCTGACGAAACAACGCAACAACGATTTAGCGTCTCGCGGAGAAGAGATTCGCGACAGAATTGTTAAGGAATTTATTCCACGAGAGTGCACCGTCCTTCGATGTTTCTGCGTAGTAAAATGAAGGGGGATGATGCGGATTCGTAATTCTTCTAAAGGGATTCGAATGATTAAATGGTTGAACTTACGTAGCGGGACGCGGATCCTGTTCAACGTTACACACATCCTGCTCCTATTCGTAGTTACAATTTTCCTAACGAGAAGCCACAAGTCGTGGGAAAGTTTCCGGGGTGGCATACTTGCGGCTAATTTTCCCAAAAGACACGTCGCAAGTGCTCCGCACTCTGTATAATTTATAGGCGGTATTCACTTCAGTGGCGTGCGCTCTCTATGTTGCCCTCAGCAACTTTACTCATTACCAATAATTTGATTTGGAACTCCATTAACCATTAAACGGTGCCTGAACGACAGAGTGGATACCCGTGCAATTTCATCGTCATTCGCTTGAATAGCTTAAACTTCTTTAATGGCCGTAGACCGGCACTATTGGCACCGCGCGGCGAATAAGATCGATTTGATCGTTCCTAAAGCAATGCGAAAAATTCAGAGACACGCTTTTAGCGACCTTTCGCCGGGGGTATTGCTTTTTATAAGTTGCTGCGTTTGTCCAGTCTTGGGACGGCTGTGCTTTCAGAAAATTTCATTTGCCCGTGGCAATTCATTCTCGGTGTGTTTTCAAAAATTCCAGTTGCTTTTAAACGACACTGTGGTGTATTTTTGCTTCTTCTGAATTTTGCAGTCTGTTTTGACAATGACAGTTATGATCTGCGAACAAATATGATTTTAATATTATTATACACAAATAAAATGCATATTAATTTTTAACACAATTTTAAACGCAGAAACTAATTCATGAAACCACACCTCTTTTATAAATTTTTAATATAATATTTATACCGCGGAAATGTAATAACTTAAATATTAAATTATACAATATTGATGGCTACCTACTTATGTACGTTGAATAGTGAATTGCTAATTGCAGTGTATAAATTCCCAGTTAGTTTACTCCTTTTTCCTCTCGTTCTTTCTTATCTTTTCCAGTGCTATTCTACGTAGTTCGCGAACTTGCCGTCTTCTGCATTTTCGCCATTTTGCTACAACTCCCTTTAATTCTTGCACTGCCTAACCTTACGAAGTATAAAAGAGCTTAACGCCCACAGACGCATTTCACACGGTGCACTGTGTCGTTAATTAGAGAGTGGTAAAAACTGCGGCTTCAAAGATAATTTACCTTGGCAGACCTTAATATAAGGGAAACAATTCGTAATAATGCCCACTACAATTAGAGAGCGCATTTTTCAGCAAACATAAGAATTTAATGTAGCGTGGATAAACTGCTTTGGAACAAAAAGGAATGAGAACTGTTCCGGGGGAAATTTGGAGGATTGAAGATATAAAGCATAAAAATACAATGTTTTAATCTTTGCGTGGATGACGTAAAATGTATAGCAACAATGAACTCTATATGTCTTCTGGCAAAATATATTAAATTAATCTCCATTAGAATGTAAGTTCTGCAAAATATGTGTGTTGTTTTAATAAATTTTAACTCTGCTTATTATTAGAAAACAGAAGGGATATTCTGAGATATAAGTAAGAAGTATAATTTTGTCATTTCCACTATACTCTTGACCCATACTTAATTCAAGAAATGAAACATCGAATTTTTGATATTTCCCTCCTTCTCTAATAACTGTTCGGGGAGGCGAATGGCAGGATGCGATAGGAAGAAATAGCTAAGTAGGGTATGGTACAGTGGAAGTTCCAAACATCCTAGATACTTATTATTATCGGTTATTCCCCTTATCCTTGAACATCCTAAGACGATTACAGAACCCTGCACGTGTGTCTGATCCTGTCAAACTCTGTATGTACGCGTAAGCTGCTTAGCCTCATTATCGCGTAGAATTATAATTAATCTACCCTTCGAGTTTCACATTTGTCCTACAGGAAACTATGAATTCAAAATTGGTTATCTAATGTTAATTGACCTAGAGCAGCGGAAGCAAACCTTTTTATCTGCGCGTACCAAAAATGTATAAATAATATTTATCAAATTGCCAACAAAATTTTTGTACGTGCCACCTCTGGCACGCGTGTCATAGGTTCGCCATCCCTGCCCTAGAGACAAATAGTACTTTCCTTTTAACTTTATTTCAAACTTGGAGGAGAAAATGTGGTATACTTAAGGCGAAAAAAGTAAAATTTTAATAGCACTTTCTTTTCGACATATTGAATTTGATCAATGACAATTTAAATTCAAAATTGCTTCAGTATTCATTTTCTCATAATTTTTATGCAATGCCTTGTCAAACAAAAACTATTCCACCTGTGAGGCATACATTTCTTCATACAAACTCAATTTTCTTAAAACGGGAAATTCATTATCCCTGATTCCAAAGGGGGGAGATGGAGGGCAGCAACACGATCTTTCAAGTAATGTTCGAAATTCTCCAAGAATATAGGCGGCTACATTCGATAATCAAAACGTTAATGAGCTGTCGAGTCTTGGTTAACATCTCACTTTTACGTCTACCATCTTTTTCTGCCACTTAACCTGACTGCCCGCCTCCTTTCAAGGCGAAGTTCTTTCTTTCCCTCAATGCCTCATCGGATGCCGTTCACGGGCAATAATTTGAAGCAGGTCTTATGGAAACGAAAATTGGATTTCTATTATGATTACTTACAAATGCCAGGTCCAGCTTATGAATCCATCTTTAATTAGCCTTTCTTTTCTGTTTCAGGTGAGTATTTTGGTTCAAGTCTCTTGCGTCTACATAATTTGAAATAGAATACAGGATACATCTGATGGTAAGTGTTTGATGTATGATTATGTCATTATGCACGCGTCAGACATACTTCTCTTTTGCATAATAAATTTTATGATCATATTCGCGTATAAGGGTCGATTAAAACGAATGTTAAAACAGAAAAAAATGTAAGTAAGTAATATACTTGTCATAATAAGAGGCCGTCTTAAATTACGTAGGGGTAAATTCGGCGATTTCTTACCCTCTTCCTTCCCCAGTATAAGAATTAATATGATTTCATATTCAACCCCCTTCCCCCTTATTAAAATTCTTTTAAATGTTTATACAATTCATTTAACTCGGTTTCGTGTATGTGATAAAACATCGTTTTTTAGGCTATTCACATTGAAAATTGGGTTAAAAAATATTACGTAAGACGCTATCAAATTCCCCCCCCCCCCCTTGTAAAAAAAATCAAAGAAACTCGCCCCAGACTGCAGTAAAAATTTATTTGCAGTGTACGTTTGCTACAGATAAAATATCACTACTCAAACATACATATATATACTTATACTGACAATATAAAATCTCAGCGATATAAGTAGGTATGATTGATTAATTTCTCTTGAATAATCAAAATGTATTATATACCGAATAGAAACACGACACAGCCAGTCTCTGAATCTCATTCTTTCTCAAAATTATTTAAACATAGCTCCAGCCATGTACTTATTTAAGAAAAATAAGAGAAACTGGAAGATTGTAAATTTGAAGCCAGAAGTTGGACGATTAAGGCAGTTAATCCGTGACGCAGTGGGCTCAGAACCAGTGGATTATATCGTGTTCATCTACGAAATTAATTTGTATAAATTAATGCGAACGTTCCCGCCGTCCAGGGAGAAAATCGTTCGAGGTTCAGATTGATCTCTTTAGCGAAATATAGGCAGCGCATATCGATGAAGACGCCTTACCGCTGGTTGATGCTTCTCAATGCAATCTCAATAACGAATTTATTTCACCGTCAATGATGGCACCGCGGGATATCGTATGCCTGTAAAAGGAGGGATTATATAATTATTGTGTACTTTGCATAATCTTCGTGATGGACGTAATCTTCGTTACGAACACAACAACGCGGGAAATTTGCATAAAAGGTATTAAAGCGTTTCAACAGATGGTTCTACAGTAATCACGACGTAATCCTCGCGGTTCGACGCGTGCTGTACGCTAGTAATTGATTGATTTCGTTGATCCGCTTATATACTGCCCTATGCAAATCATCGTAGCGAAACGGACGTCAACCGCGGATTTCTTGTTTCTCGTTACGACACGCACCGTTCGATAAACTCTGCTTCCACTTTTCCTGCTCGACGTATAGAATATTAGGACCTTGTCGCATCCATTAGTAAAGCTACAGGCACTTACAGAATATCCATTACTAACAGAAATTTCTGTGTCGTCATTTTAATACCAATTTTCTGCATTTTCATTTAGTAAACTGCGTTTAAATGAATATCTGACTTTTTGGGGAGCTTGAACCAAAATACATATTCTAGAATTCAATCTGAAGTAATTTGATATTCCACGAGTCTGGTAATTGAAAAATCTTAAACCGACAATTTTGTTAGTTTACACAGTTTTTATAGATTCAGAATGAAAGTTCGGAAGTACAAGCCAATCTCAGGTGAAGTACACAGTGTGAAACTATGCATGGAGTAAGGGTCATTGGTTATCTCTGGTTTCTCCGTAAAACGACCTAAAATCGCCAACTTTGAGATTCTGGTTGTTGCGAAACTTATAATGCCGTAATCTGAAACTGTCATTGTATTACGAACCGTCATTATGTTACAAGTTTCAACGTATGCTGTACT
The DNA here is from genome assembly GCA_963971345.1 of Andrena flavipes. Taxonomy (NCBI): domain Eukaryota; kingdom Metazoa; phylum Arthropoda; class Insecta; order Hymenoptera; family Andrenidae; genus Andrena; species Andrena flavipes. Next base: position 58,388,603 of record OZ020481.1, read on the forward strand.
TCGCTATTACACAAGCGTGGCACCTACACTATCTAGAGTAGAACGCATTAAATATGCATGTGAATTTGCAAAGTATGAATCGTCGAGCGGCTCTCAAAGGTGCTTGTCGAAGCGTTACTTGTCAATGTTTGCTTGTTATTACACATAAAATGAAAGTCTACAGGTCAGCAGAAATATAAAATGATCTATTCTAGCATTTCATAAATTATACTCTGCAAAGAACTTCGAAATGAACACACGCGATGTCTGTAACTACTCGTTACCATCTTTCTTATTCTCTTCACGCTCTTTTTATTCTAACGACTATACATTCCTATACCTATGTGTGAATAAAACGAAAATTAAATTAGCTTCATATGCGCTGGGTAACTATTGACCACCTTAAAGTAATAAAGTTACTTCCATTAACGTTTCTACATCAATTTTAAAGATGAAATTTCCTCGAATGATACTATTTTTAGTAATTATTAATTAGTACTGTAAGGGTATTTACAAGTACTATATTAATTTAGTATAATCCCAGAGAAACTTCTTCTGGAACACTTGTAATTCGTACTGTCGATCTACCTTCATATAAAGAATTATTAAATTTTCGGCTTTCGACACCTTTTCCTGTCCTCGAACTTATAGAGACAGAAGAATGAGACCCCCCCACCCCCCTTTACGATTACGAAGGGATGACGGCAGCGAGATGGAAGCCTGGGAATCATCCGCTTTGAAATTGTCTGTACGTTAGCCAGGAGAACGTATCGATTACACGGTGTCCAAATTATCTTGAGGGACAGGGATCCGGGGGTTGCGCAGGATTTGGATTGGGGTAGACATACCCCACGGCTAGCGTGTCACCACTTTAATTACATCCATCCTGCGCAGTGCCCATCCCACCACGCCTGCCCCACGTACCCCGTGGCTCTCATCAAACTGTTAGCGGGCTATTTTCCATGTAACGCGGCCTCTCCGAAACGTTCAAGTCCAGGTATTCGCATTCGGAGTCGGCGTGAACCCCCCCCCCCCCCTGGCCACACCTATACCGCGTTAATACCAAAATAAATATAGGAGGATCCGGAAAAGAGTTTTTGATACGTAGCTTGCAAATGTACCTATTAGTCCCCGATATTCCGATGCTCGCAATATCTGCGAATTTAATTCGAGCACGGCGAAAAATGTTCCCTAATATATAACGTTCTATTCAAATAAATTGTCGAAAGGCAATAATACGATGCGCGTGATATCCGGACAACATTTTATTCCGAGGCTCATATTTCGTTCTTATTAAACACGAGCTCTGATGCCCACTGGATCCATTTTAAAATTTTCACCGTAAATGAATCAGCTTAACCATGCAAGGGCTGACGCAAGGGAACGAATATTCCATTCGTTCGACGGCTTTTTGAATACGAAACGCGACATTCCGATGAAGCTAAGGAACGCTCCGGTCCTAATAAAATCTTTAATTACTCGAAATACCTGGCATAGAACGCGACAGACTGCAAACGGGCGTAATGAGCATGAATAAATAGTGTATCCTGCAAAAAATCTCGCCACCCCCCTTTGCAACATGCATCCTCCCCTCCCCGTCCCGCCATCCATCGACGTCTCGGTCCAGCGAATAATTTTAATATTTCGTTACATTCGCGTATGACTGGTCGGTTTCGATATTAAATGCGAGCGTGCAAATAGTCGCTCGCCAGTCCACTCGTCTACCTTTCTCTCCGCCCCTCGTAACCAGCCCATCCCGCTTTTCTCACATTCCTCCCCCCCCCCCCCCCCCCGTTGCAGCCCTTCTGTCCGCCCACCCCCATCCACCGCCGGATCGTTTTCGACAGTGCGCGTATTCTTCCCATTTCGAGCTAACTTTCATTTCGCGTATCAATCGAAAGCAATTGGAAAATTATATCCCGCTGCGTTGCTTTACGCGTACAAATATGCTGGCTGGAATTTAATATCGGATACGGGCGTCCCGGGCAAGGCGCAAAAGTTCGCGCGTTCCTAGCGCTTTCACGCTGTCAGGGCTCTCGCGATCGGCGTCACTGAAAGGCATTGCAGTCAGCGGACCAGTTCGCTTTCCCAGGGCTCGGCATTTTTTTTTTTTCACTCGCGTGCTATTTTTCGCGTATTTTTCGAGCCGACGTCCGAGCCACCGCGCTATCGATCGCCGCATGCCCTCCCGTCCACGTAAATAACGCGAATAACTCCGCCAATAATAAAGGCAGATTAAACGGGGACAGATCACTCGCCAACACTAATTTGCTAATTTTTTTTTTCAATCGAGCTTGTTCCTTTTATGAATACAATATACGAAATAGTATTTCATGACAGCGTTCTTTGTAACTGTCAATGAGGTTTTCAATTAATTTGATCCGATGTTTGAAGAAGTGATTAGTGTAGAATTTTTGTAGTGTAGTGAGAATAGTATGGTAACAAGCAAAGCTGGCTTACGATTGTTCTAAGTGGCACACTTTCAGTTTAGGGGAAAAAGTATTAGATGAACGAATTTATAGAGGAAACTCGTTTTATTTTTGTTTTAAGCATAATTTAATTTTAATCTCATTTAACTTTAAGTGTGTAACTCGTTCAAACATTTGTTCGGTAATTTCAGTTATTATAAAATAAGCGGTAATATCGAATCAAAATTGAAGACTTTGAAGCGAAAAGGAGGCAGCTCCATGATTTGCTGAAATTGAGTGATAGGTGGCACAAAATGAGAAAAAATAACTGAGCTAACTGAAGGTGAAAATCATTCTGTAGTTTCTGGTATAGATGACTATGATCAAGCAGATGAACTTCGAGACTATTTCCTGATTTAGTAAGCATGTTCCACTATAAATTTTCTAAAATTACTATTACTGTATAACACAATAATTATTGTGTTTAATGTAATTATTTACAAATATTGAAAATTCACCCTGCCATACAGAAAATATGTTTTTGCTTAGTAATAATGCTAAATGCTGCGTTCATGTGTAAATTTTAATTCGGTAAAATATTTTGAACATGTATCGAAAAATATTTTGTTAACCCCGTTTTTATTAGTTTTCCAAAAGTTAATACTTTTAGAGCTGTCCATTTCTCATTGCAAGCTCTTCAATTAAAACCACTCATATTTTCTTTCGTTGGTGATACCCTTAAAGGAAATGAGAAAGCTTTCTAACAAAGGTGTAACAACTTTGCAGGAACGGAGGAGAGGGTGACCGATTCGATCCGTCGCATAAACTTAGTTATGTATTCAGGACAAGATGTCGTTGAAGTACGTTGAATCGTGGTGTTTCTTCGATGTATCTTTTCGCGAGGAGTTATGATACAAAGCAAGCAGAGGGGTACGTTGTTAGGAAAGTTTCCGCACTAGTTAGCCAGCGCCTTTCACGCAACCCTTTTGCGCGACATAATTGAGTGTCACCTGGGCATAACAAATGGACCCGTGAGGAGGAGGCGGAAAGAAGGGTAGGGAAAGACGGAGGTAGAGAGACGGCTACAACCTTCGTTGTTGGAAGCCCACCCTATGCCATCGCGCTGCGTGGGTCAAGTTACTTGTGACTCGGTCCTGATTAATGGACGTACTTGTTTAACATGCTGGAGCCAGGTCGCGCTTGTCCACTAAACACCGGTGTTAATGCCTGAACGAAAATGCCACTGAATCCTGGCGACACTCTCTTACCAAACGTGCTCTCCGGCATGATAATTCCAAATACCTCATTGCCGAGAGATTCTCAAATTGAAGAATAGTCTTCCAGCTCCTTTCATTTAATAATGGTATTTCTAAGCATTGTTACCTCGGAACCTATTACAGGAATAAATTTTCCTTTCACATTTTGGGACACATTGAAACCCAGAAAGCGGCATGTGATTCAGATGACAACCCACTTTTGTAGGTTTTTAAATACGGTAACATATATAAATAAATAATAACAACCTGTCAACTTTTATACTACATAGTTTAAAATACTTTTGTACTACATAAGTATATGTATGCATCACATATCTGAAAGAGAAAGGAATTAACTGTTAGCAGTGGACCAATCTGATTTCATTAGGCGTAAAATTGGCCACGTATCCCAAGTTTAGTTTCCAAAGGAAGTTCAATATAATCGCTCCCTAGTTACTTCGCTAAACTTCTCAACATTCCGCCAGGCATCCGCACATGAAAAATGTTAATAAGGCAAGTTTTAATGAGCTGAAAGCCCATCTCTGCTCTACCGATCGAAGGCTGCCTTTCGTAATGTACCTTTGCCTTTTTTTGCCAGATCCTCGACAAGTTAGTCTTTATTAACTGAGTTTGCCGGCTTCCTGCCTTCCAGTTTAAACAGGATTTTATTCCTATTGGACAGACGTCCTACTTGTTGCCAGATACATCAAACACGAGCTCCTATAGATACGACAAATATTTCCGTTTTCGAGATTTATTTAAACAGAACTGAATACGCCTTATTAAAGTCGAGGGGAGGCAGCAGCCGGGGGGTGACGTTGATCCAGAAGTTTGCCAAAATCTATTCCTAAGTTTGCACACCGAGCAAAGAATTAGCGAAACGTCGTCAGGGCAATATAAACTCGGGGATCCGCATCACTGGTCGTAGACCGTCGCGTCTCTTCGCGTCGGCTGGGTTAAAAAAATCTTCGATTTCCGAACGGATGGCCCACTAGTTTTATTGGCTCCTTTCCCGCTAAAGGATGGATATTGCATTATCCGCTCAAACAAACCCCGGGTGGCTTCAGTCGGCCAACTTAAAGGTGAGCAGACTCAGGGTTCAGTCAAAGTCGATAATAGTCGCTGCTGAGGTGTGAGCGGTGTGCTAGATTAGGAAGGTGAAAAAGGTTGAGGATGGGGTTCGCGGGGGGGTGAGGGAGGAGGTGCTGGGGGAGGTGGGAGAGAATCGGAGGGAGTGATAAAGTCCTTATACGGGCGACACCTGCCCCCTGTCCTCATCCTCCTTTCACCTTCCTCCTACGACTCACTCCTCACGCCTCAACCTCCCCTTTAGTCCCTCTTCATCCTCCCTATTACAGGCACAATGTTAAAGGGACTCCGAACGAGATTGAATTTGCTAACGGAAAACGCGAGTGAGTGAAACGTATTTGCTTTTTATCCCTCACTCCATTGAGAAGTCCTGCACTCCTCTTCTTCCTCGTCTTTCCCCTTCCCGAAAGTTCATCCGGGTCTGCCATCCCTTTCTTGCCATTCCTCCTACCACCTTCCCCACCGACGATCCGGCACCGGGTTCCTCCACCCGATGCGACTACCCTTCCACCAGCACCAAATCTTCAGATCAACCATCTGTCTCTTTTCCTCCCTCCACTTTCTCTGTCGTCCTGTCACTCTTCCTTTCCCTATCTCTCTCCTTTTCTTGCCTCTTCTCGTACGTCCCGACACATTTGTTCGACGTTAAGGAAGTGACTCACCATCGAAATCCCACGAAGCTGATGCGTCCTGGCACGTTCTAGAAACTGGAGGTAAGATTTTTCCGAAGCATTTCTTCCTCTTTTATCACGGGCTAAAACGAACATTTCGGTTTCTTTATCGGGCACCAATCGCACGCCTTATTAAATCTTGTAAATTTAAATGCCCCGAATCGATCGATTGAATCAATTCCGAAGCTTCGCGAATATTTCAATTTCTTCCCCTGGTGAGGAATTCCTGCGCAACGTAGTTGAAAATAATCAGTTGATCTCGATTTCGCGAAGAGGGTTTCAGATTTGGCGACGCCTACGTACACCTATACACTAAAATAGTGGATACCTATATGTAAATAACGTTTCGTTGAAGGGGGAAATTAGTCTCTATATTTAGTTATCTATTTTCAGAGAAATTAATTTATAATAATGATGTGAAATACATCAAAGGAACATTGTCTGAAGAAAGTACAGTCGAATACGATGCTGCGCCATCATTTATGCGAGAGGTTTCAAAGCAACAAAGCTATCGGAGTAATTGAAACGAAAATTCATGTACCTTCTTCCATAATAAATGGCAAATGAAACTGTTGAACGGGAGAATAATAGGAGCAAAACACCAGTATCGTATAACAGAAAACATTATTAATAGAATCAAATTGCCAGTTTTTCATAACAGGAAACATTATTAGACGACCCCCGCAACCGCACGAGGGAGTAGGTACTTTGAAACATCGTTAATAACGATGAAAACAAATTCAAACATTCCATTTTCTAAATTTTCAGAATATTTTCATTACAAATACTGTGTTTATTTATTTATATATTGCTTTGAATGAAAAATGGATCGTATATTAAATCGAAACGCGTTAAATGAGACGTGCTACTCTTCGTAACTTGCCTCAAAGTAGAGTACACATGAAGTTTATAAAGCTTATAATTTCCAAATTGCAAGCTACCAGTTTACGTAATAGCATTTACGATATTTAATATGTATATCGTACTTGGCAATAGTTATACTCTTAAATTACAGATATTCTTAAGAAAAGAACTAACGCGAAGTGGTACGTAGATAATATGTAGGTACCTATGTACATACCTGCGCCTGAGCAGCAGTTGTAACCAAATTATACGTTCTCCCTCATACTCTGGACATTGCCAGACGACATAATGTAGTCAAGTCCTGAGATTATGCTCCGAAATAACAAACATTGTTCGGAGTGAAATTTACTTCGGCTAGAGAAGATATTTAACTAAATAGAAAGAATTCCCAGAAACTATACTGAATTTCCTTAAAACAACGTCATAGTATTTTACGTCTAGTCCTTTTTTATCTACTTGCAATACTTTGCGTCATACGCGACGTTATCGTCAATACTTAAAAGCGTTATCGATCGGTTGAAACCGTTACGTCACGTGGATCGTTACACAAAAGTAAGGCGACAAGGCAGGGGTTCAGCAGCAATTTAGACAGATTGAACTTTGGAGAAGAAAGGTCCAACGTGCCTCTTGTTTGAAGAATTGTAGAAACTGCAACAGAGTCTCAAGGCCATCTTAACGAGAGAATCTCCTATATGTACATTGCAATTTTCGTATGCTTTATATGCACATATATATGTTACATGAGTGGTCTTCTCGATATACATGTGCATGTGACAATGGATGGCAGGATGAGCGGTAGACTGCGCGCGCTGGGACCGCATGCGGCAGTCGCCAGTACTCTCTGCGTTCAGGTGCTTCAAGTGCATTCAGCCTCGATCCTCCCACTGTGCCACCCTTCCTCCCTTCTCGGTATCCTCCACCATTTCCTTCACTTCGACTGCATTCTCCCTCGATTCCTCCTTTAAACACTTCGCCCACCAGCATCGCCAACAGGTCAATAGCGCAAGTAGGTCACGTCTGTGCCTGCCGACGCTGATGACGACACCAAAACGAATGCACTTTCACGCTCGGCGGTAGTTCCCCTAAGCGGGAAGATCGAAGCGGGGGAAGGAGGCAGCGAGACATACGGCGGAGAAAGCGAATAAAACGAGCAAAGAAAGGAGCATCAGAGATTAACCGATTAAATAGCAATAATATTTAAGGCTGTGCTAAAATGTCAGCGGATCAATAATCCTAGTAGCCAGGAGAAGGTAGATGATCATCAGAGAGTACGTCTGTCCTTGTACGGAGTGACGGATCATATTATTAACTTTGATAATATTTTTATGCATCTCCAATTCAAATGCATCCCCTGTCATTTACTTTTGCAAAAGTTTACAGCTCCGTTAGCCGGAAAGTCGTGATCGCGTGGACATTTCGCTTTCATTGATAGGATTTTTGCGCGCGAGAGAGTATTACGACAGAAGGTAAAAGTGGCAGGTAATAATCAATTTCTGAAAGGCTTTTTTCAGGCGGGGCTGTATAGTGGATGATACAAAGTAGGTCGAAATCGCGTCTGCTCCGGTGTCGACCATGCTCCGCCCCAGACATGCACTCATTGGCGATGGCTTGCGTCGGCCTAGTACCGCGGCCTATGCCAGAACCAGGGTTGGAAAATGCGGGGGTCGTGGGTCGTGCCAGAGTACGAGTTTCTGGCACGATGCCGCGTCGTCGCGCTTGTACGGGCTACAGTTATTCGCTGCTCTATGCTGCAATGCCCTATCGGGATTGCGGCCAGGGGTGGAACCTGCCGCCGCGCCGCGTGGATCTTACGTTTTCCCGCTGCCGCACAGTGGAAAGTAGTTGACTTCTTCCACCGTGGGTATGCGTACGCTGTGATCCTAACAGGAACCTTGACCTTTATTATGCCGAGTCTAACATTCTTTTCCATTCCCTCTGAGGATGGAATATTAAATGTAAAGCGATATTAGAAGAGCTCTGGGTCATTCGTAAATCATTATGCTACCTTGAAATTATGGAGCAATGCCTAGAATAGTCATCAATTTATATGAGAGTGAAGGGTTCTTAGGTTACAGGTTTTTTTATCAGATCAAATGTTACTACCATCCAAAAAGATAAACAGCGATCTGAACGCATTTTGTTTCCGCAACGTATATTTGCCTCCTCCAATCAGCTTAAGCTATGAAACGTATATTTCAATTCGAGGAAACGAGTAAGGAGAGCTTGGCGACGCGACGCTGTTACGACAGTAATATCTTCTATTACGTTTCCAGCAGATCCATCTTGCGGCGAAGAGATTCCTGATTTTCTGTCTTCTGTAAATCGTTGTTTGTGTTGGAGGGAAGATGAAGACGCAAATCTGCTAAAAATTACTTCGAGGCTGCATGAGTTTTACAGTACTCGCTTCCTTCAGATCTCTTGTTAATTCCTCTCTGCAAGAACAACGAAAATGTAGTACAAACGACACAATTTCCATTTACAACCTTTTCATCTAATAAAACATACCAAAATCTGTAACAGATTTTTCTGCGTAGAGTACCTAGTTATAAGACCTGGCAGTGACACAGCGAAATAATACATTAACATTGCCAATTAAAACCATATGTAGAATATAAGAAAGCACAAGTTTTAATGAAGTAATCAGGCGACTAAGTTCTTCGATACTTACAGCTCTAAATCTTTGAAACAAGCTAACATGGACTATCGAAGATCTGTCTTGAAAGTTCAACCAACCGAAGGCAATGAGCGTGAAATGTTCTCGCGCGTCAACGCCAAACTTTACGAATGCAACCTTGTTCCAGTAGTGTTAGCCAAGACTAGTCGGACACAGTGGCGCGCGGCGCACACATGCATCGGAGCTGCGCGATATACATATAATCATCGTATCGCAAGTACATATCCCGACATGCGCGCATCACATACACGGTTCTCGTGCACATGTACGTATGTAGCCACGTACCTACTAGACGCAGTGCTCTCGGTCGTTCTGCTAGGCAGAATTCCGCTCAGCCCTATTACCTTCGATTTGTCAGCTGGCTGCAGACGATAACGCATTTCCCTCTTTCGTCCCAACTCTCACCCTTTCCCTCTCTCCGGCTCTATATCTCCTGTACAGTCCTCTGTCTGTCTCTTTTCCTTTCTCTTCAGCGGCTTCCTCCCACCTCCCCGTTCACCCTTTCGTCCTTTTACTCTCGTCCTCCCTCCCCCTCTCGCTCTTTTTCTCTCTCCTTTCCTCTTCGTATCTCGCGTACTCGCCGCTTTCCCTTTATGACCGTGCACTGTGCGCAGTTGCGTAATGGTTTCATTATTGAGTTACCATCAGCCATGAATTTAATTTTATTTTGACAAATTACAGGCAGGTACGCTTTCCTTGTGCCCGTATGCGTAAGAAAAGAGAGGAATCTGCTGGATTATTTGCCACACACGTCAGTACCGTTTATAATCAGATTCTTTGAGGATTATATAACGTAAGTTTTAATGGCACTCAAATCCTTGCTGTCTATTACGCTACATTGTGGAGATATAATATCAAATATACAGAATGAGTATTTTTAGGGGTTGTATAGGGTTCATACTGAAGAGTAATAAATACAGACGCAAAGGTCTATGTAGATTCGAGTTTATTACAATGAAATATTATTACAGAGTTTATTACAGAGTGACCACGAGTGTCGAATATTTATAATATTTCAAAATTATCCAGATATATATAAACTTGATTATTTGTATATGACAATAATACAAGAATCAATGTAGGTACCTATTTGAATTGTGTGAATTTAAATATTGATGTTACAATTTTTTTTTATTTGTGAAGAAAACACATTTGCATTTGTTACGTGATAATCAATGTTTTAGTACATCGGGCGGTTTCGATCAATTCATTTTGCATCAGAATCAGAATATTTAGAACGCGTACTTCCCTTTGATTACTATTCCAATTTCTCAATCGTTCGGTTCAACGCTCATTAAATCTGTGAGCGTTCGAGGAGGAACGGAGAGGGTTTCAAACGAAAATATTGGCATTCGTCGAAGAGCTTGTCGCGCATCAGCGTCCGCGAATAAGAAGCTTTCTCAACACATTTGATTCGAATAAGAAATTCTCATCAGATAAGACGAGTACCGTGTGATCCAATTACTTGCAACACGATGAATACCTGTTCCAAAAACGCCTCTCCTTTTCTCTTCTCTCCTCCTCCCCTTCTCATCGTCCCCGTGAGAATATTTATTATTGTACCTGCTATCTGCCGACCAATAAATGACACTCTTAACAGATCACATAAGTAACTGAGGACCGGGACAAAATCCTGACCAATAGGACTTGTATTCCTTTCGAATCCACTCTCGTTAGCTCCAAACTGTAATTATGGACGATGGACTAATTGGTCGACTGATGTTTCAAGGACGTAGGTACAAATTGTTTTTCCGACACATCTCGAGATGCCACGTCTCTCGATGCATCGCGGCAATTTGTCGAGAAACGTGTAATGATTGCGATGCGCCAACCGTCAGCGGAGCATTTGAAGTTCGCCGGCAAAGTTCTGGTGAAACTTGTCGTTTCAGGTATACGTTGGTAATGTCGGTGCTTTCAGTGAAGGGGGGAAGGAGCTACGTCAAAGACGTAGGGGTAGGTTCCCCCGAAGTTCGCGAGGGGAATGCATTCACGTCTCATAGAGTCATAGAATGTAATGAATTACTGTTTGTCGAACAATGCTGTTCGGTCGCATGTGGCTTTCAGAGGGAGCAGGATGAACTGATTTACCGTACGTATCATGCTCCATCGTCTTTCTTGAAAGGGCTTCCCCCCCCCCCCCCCCCTCCCCACGATGATGTCTGGACAGGGCGAAAGGGCAGAAAGACAAAATCAAAGAAAGGAAGAAACTGATCGAGTCCCTTTTAAGATAGATCCGGGTATAGCGTCAAGTTTATTAAAGTTCTGTTACATCGCCAGTTCGGTCCCCTTTTACCTATCCACCGAATTTCGAAGCGCGTTCGAGTTATGCGACTGTCGAAAGTTGAAACTAGTTTAGCAGAAGAGTTCGCCCCTGGCCGCCTCATACCCCCAAGGAACCGTGGACATTCCCTTGGAAATGTGCTCGTTTACTTTTTCGACCAAGTTTCCCGAGACAAGAGGTGAATCCACCGATGCGCGCCGTTTCGAAGAATGTGGAGCTTAGCAATGCTGTATAGCGTGCGATGGCCTCACTGTGCCAATGAGATTCTCCAGGCAGCTTTTGTGATTCAAAGCAGGAGGATATAGAAACTGATGCATCGAAGATATTGTTTAGTAAATAATTACTCCTAACGCGCTAAAACGGCGCATGGCTACTAGGTAGTTAGGTAACTGCTATGTATATTGAAGATAATACCTACGCACGGCACGGGGATTCCAGGAATCTTGTTACGTAATACCTAGATGTCGTTCGAGTGTAACACGAGAAAAGAGAATAGATATTATGGATGACTGAATGGAGGTAGCAACCGAGTGAAGCAATGGCAAAAGGATATACATAGACGCCAGTCATAGTTCGCAATGAATTTCGTGCGTGAATTTTCCAAGTGAAAACTTTTTCCTCCAGGAAGTTACCTTTACTTTGTCTCGCCTGCTGATTGTAAGTTACAAAGGGACGTCTTTCTGTATAAGGTCTTGTTAACTCTGTATTCATCTCTGTTTGGTTATTTATTTGGTAGTATCCAAGGTGCAATTAACAGTTGGTGCAGAGACGTGAATAGTTTAGAGAAGGAACCGGGAGTGTTACATTTCAACAGTGGCCCCTGACTGGCGAATATATTTTGTTCATAATACCTTTCTGTCCCTCCATCTCCACTCCCTTCATTCTACCTGTTCACCTTCCTTTGTTCCCGACATCTCCGAAGGTTTCTTGTTACGTCTTCATGTCCTTTTTGGTACAGGGCGTGTACAGATGTCGTATTATTTATTTCTGACTACTATTCAGAGTCCTCTCCAATTGTTATCTCTCATCTAGCCGACCAGAGGACGTCTTACAAAAGAATGGGACTCTTTAGCAACAACTATTCTGAATGAGAACTCTTCTTGTATGATAATTCCTGTTCAAATCCATCTTGCTAAAACTGCAGAAAATCGTGATTTATTGTCTATTGCATGTTCTATTGCGTTTAATGTTCGTCGTCAGGTCTGAAAGCTTTGACAGAGCGGCAACCCTTATATTCAAAGACAATGTAAGCAATTTGTGATAGATACCTCTCTAATTAGTGTAAATAGAAAATATATTTTGGATAAAAACTTGGTGAGAATTGACTAATCAATTCACTGTTGTTGGGGCCCTGAAATTAGGGCTGTTACGAATATTCGAATAATCTAAGTATAGCATTATTGTTGCACAACATTTAAAAATCGGGATAAAATGTATCCTATATTTTATTTCTGATTCTAGACTACGTGTACCTATACACAATTTCAGCAAGATTCGTTGCGTAGTTGCAACGTGATTGAGTAACAAACATCCAAACATCCAAATACACTATCGCACTTATTATATTAATAGGATTATCCGAATTATTTTAAATTATTCGAATTATTCTAAATTATTCGAACTATTCTAAATTATTCGAATTATTCTAAATTATTCAAATTATTCTAAATTATTCGAATTATTCTAAATTATTCAAATTATTCAAATTAATCAAATTATTCAAATTATTCGAATATTAACAGCTCTACGGTGGATGTTAAATATTGTGCAAAAATATTGTTGATTAGTTCTCCTACAATTACGAGAAAACATGAAGCATGACAATCGTCTATCCTACGTTTTCGAAAATGTTATGACATCGAGTTCAATGGGCGGAGCGACTTTAGGGATCCGAATTGGAGTGTTCGTATCAAAGACAAAATCAATATTACGTTGGCTTGAAATACGAGCGCCACGTGATACGGCAAACCAGTTACACGTGATGCCCATCGTCAGGTTACGTAAGTATAGATTTCTATAGGGATGTACATTGGACATTGGTCTTTTGATCAACCACGAGGTTTCAATGATACATTTCGTGGTATCATTTTTCAGATTAAGAGAACAACAAGAAAATTCGCGTATAATAGAAGACGCTTTTAACAGAAACCTCTCAATAAGCGATATCAATCGTAATTAATTGAATGCAACAAGTCACGACCAGTTACTGAGCACATATTACAGTTTCTGCTGAGCATTGATTTGCAGTTGAAAGGTTGCGTTTATTCTAATTAAGTTCTTGATTGAAGTAAGTGATTTGAAACAAAGCAGACTAAGATTATAGATACCTAATACCTACACAAAAGATTGATACGAGTGATGAAAATATGAAAACTGTAATTTTAGATACTTTACCAACGTAGATACGGACTTTCAAGATTTGATGTTACGTTCAAATGCAATTAATGGTATTTGTATTACTAACGATGAAATGATAAATCACATAAAAAGTAAGCGAAGGGTTTAAAGTACGAAAAAAAAACATTCTTCATAAATTTGGAGGAGCTCCCAAAATTTGTCTACTTATTTCTGTATATTGTAATAGCATGCAAAAATACAGTAGGGAGCAGTTCAGAGGAAAAAACACCAACGAACGGAAAACGTAAAAATAAATACGAAAAATATCTATACAAACGAAGTCGTATTTATACATATGATAGCATTGAGTAGCTGCACATTAAATTCCACGAAATAGTTAAAAGCTTAGTTCTGATTGAGATCTATTATAGTTTATTGTAGAAAACGTGATTGAATCTGACAAGCGGACAAGTGGACGAGAACGCATGGATGGGAATTAAGTTTCGCGAACCCTTCAATGCGTTTCGATGAAAAAAACACACTGCCTTTTCTATTTTCCACGCTGAAAAAACATTCTACGCTTTTATAAAGCACGAAATGTTTTGATGCTGACGAGATTCGCATTGAAAATTTTCACGGCAGAAGAGCGGAGTGCAAAACGTTTCGACGTTGATGGCAAAAGCGTCACAGAAAGTCTGCGCGGCCAGTTGACTGAGCGCCCGCCCTTTCCTGTGGTCAGTCATAATATTATCTGACACAGCACTGTCTCATTTCCATTTGCACGTTTCATTATCCGGCTCGATGACCCGCAGGCGCAAAACTATCCCGCCTGAGAAATTAAAAAGAATTCGTCTCGTCGATTAATCAAAAGCAACAAGATGCGAACTAGGAGAGGGATGTTTTCTTCTTTAATGAGTTCGCTAAACCAATCAACTTGTTTACCCATTTCTATCCGAGTCTTTCGAACATACACTATACATATACAGGGCGTTTCTGAAATCGTGGTGCAACCAGAAAGGAAGTGATTCGTTACGGAAAAGTAAGTCGAAAGTATAGTATAAATTTTTTTTCCTATAAGACTCCATTTTCGAGAAAATCTAATTTAAAAACTCGCCCGGATAGCTTTTCTTCATCAGGACTTTGCCTTCGAGAAAATTGATTTTCGAAATCCGTTAAGTGCGCATGCAATGGGTTAAGGATTGATTCCATTTTGAAATTCAATCTTCTCGAGAATGGAGCATTATATGAAAAAATTTCATTCTATATTTTCGACTTATTTTTGAATGAAGAATCGGAATTCGGATTTGGAAAGCATCCTGTATTTTCAGTTGCCATATTATAAAATACTACGTGGTTTTATGTAAGTGTTGTGTAGCCAATTAATTAATAACTCGAATTTTCTGATTTTTGTGTAACGCGCAAAGTACGAATCGTTGAACTGCATTCTGTAAATTTTGATGAAGTATGTATTCAATGTCTGTATAGCAACTGAAAGTAAAATGTGTATTGAACAGGGATATTAATTCTCAGGGAATCAATCAATCGCTTAAACTAGAGTTTGTAGCTGCAAACTTATAATATTGTTGGATGCCATTTGTCTTGTAAAATAATTTCTTGCACATATCACCGATACGCAGATAATTAATGAGAATATGGATGTCATAATTCCATTATATTATTACACATATTTTTTCTTATACAGCTAGAGAGCTTTCTGAGGAATAAGAAAAAAAAAATAATAACACGTTTGATCCAATCTCCTAAATTCTCATAGGAGGAAAAGAATGGAGAAAGGGGCGAATGGCGAGTAAGACGGGACAGGAAAGAAATGCCCTTATTTCCGATCATAAACGGTACCGCCGTTTAAGCCTACAGGGAATTTCCCTGGCAATAGTTATTGGCTAATCTGCTTCTGACGGTGCAGCAAGAACAGTAAGAAAGAGAGAGGGAGAAAATGAGAAAGGGTAGGAGTGTGCGCAAACTCAGAAGTGAGCACGTCGGGGCGACCGTCAGCGGCCAGCCGGATAGCCTTATAACCCTCGGGCTATATCCTAAAAGTTATCTGAAAATTTCATTTACGACGAGAGAGTTAATAAATGTAAATATTAGCTGTAGAAGCAGTTCGGCGGAAACCACCACTACACGGATGCAAGCTCTAAAACCATCCGGAGGATGCCGCCGCGGAGGACGCGGGTTGGCTAGACTTTGAGTTCGTTAAAGTGCGGATCGATTCGCGAATGGTGGCTCAACAAAAAGGCAAAAATCTAATCTGGTCGCTTAGTATTCTATCATGCCCTCCTCTCCTTCTCCCGGCAACTTTTTTGACACGAGGGGAAGGTGGGAAAATGAGATACGACGTGCTCCTTATGCGAATAGAAGGCTCGTGGAAAGTGAAACGAATTATCGCGAAGATAAGCGTAGAAGGCCGAGATCGGTTTTTCAAAGCAAAAGTAACTTTTCCCGCGAGCATGTAACGGAACTCAATGTAATCTGGTGGAAGATTGCGTTTTGTACGCAATGATGATAATTACTCAACAATGCCCACGTATAATGTTTCCTACAGTTTTATATTTCGATTTTGAGGAACGTGCTCCAAAAGTGATTTGAATTCTTTACTTAGTATAATTTAAAGTGCGTTCTGCGATGGTCACATGGTTACGGTGATTTAGATGTTATTTTCGGAAAATATATATCGACTAGAGAACTTGATACAGTAAATATGAATATCCCCAAGGATGAACATGCAGAACAAATATTACACTAATATTTTCAAATAACAATGCGGTTTACAGGGTGATCTACACGTTGCATTGGCTAGAAGGGTTTAACTGAAGATGGGGTTAATACCTGTCGAGAAATACCTTGCACATAAAATCGATAAACGTATCCCCTATTCACCCTTCAAAGGATGAAGGTATAAAATTTTTACATGATTCCATTTCACTGAGAGCGTTTACACTTTAGTTACTGATTGCAGTTCAATTCCGAAAATATAACTCATAAATTCGTATAATGGAAGTTTTATACAGTCTAACACATTTGCTATTTCCAAGTAGGTCCATTTTTAGACGTTTCTTGTTCTAAATTATAACAATAAGTAAAGTGACAAAAGTTTATTTATTCATGCTTTAATCGTTTAATCTTGATATAATCCTGTTGTATTTATTTTCTATTATTATCTTGCCAATAACATTTAACAAACTTCCTGATAATGTACGTAGGTATGTATTCAATTCTACTGCAATTTCCTTCATATTTTGAGAAAAGTATTTGTTATTCATAATAAGTATGTTATATATTATTATTGAAACCAGTTTCCCTTAAGCCAAGAACTGCTTTTTACAAAGTTGAAAATATTGATTTTCTGTCGAGTTATTCATAGAAAATCGTTACTTCTTTTTACAAAAGCGAAACAATTATATTTAAAGCAACTATCATTCGATGCTTAACGATTCTCTTACAATACGTTAAATCAATCACTACAAATGGCACAATGTCCGTCGAGCAAAGATGTTGCGAGAATTAATGGTTGCTATTTTTAAATTCATAACGATTAGACAATTTAAATAAATTAGTATGGTAATCTGTAAAATGACCTCTTGATAGATCACAGATGGTTAACGATACGTAGAGGTGACATTGCAGATTGCTCTTAGGTGTGGAGAAGACGATGGCTCTGCAGGAAGCAGTTGACGTTCCAGGGTGGAAATGACCCGTCATTCACTGGATGCCGGAAAAGCTTTCAGTTCCTTTGCAGTAAAATGACAGTGGACTATCAATATTTTATATAATATCTATTTTTACGTGCCTCGCATTTCATTACACTTTTTCTCTATCCCGTTCTTATTATTATGATCTTCAGTTAGACCTGAAGAAATGGAAGATAAAAAAGTGGTACACGTGTATATGCTAAATCCATTTAAAGTTGATGGATTTTAGAAATCATATTAACATCATATTAACATGTAAATTGTACCGGTGAATTTGCCAGTAAAATGAGTGATCTGCTAAATGCACTAGATCAGATTTCACCAAATGCATCATATCATCCATCAAACTGTTAAAATTTATTGAACAGCCATGCGCATTGTATGCGTCTTCGTATTTCATGTATATAAGTGCATGCTGGCTTTATTAAAACCTAAATTTGTGCTGAAAGTTTATTTCAACGTGCAGTTGAAGGTTTAGTTAACGTGTTACCTACTATTAACGATACGAGCTAACTACATATTATTATTATTAATCTCTTCTATTGCCAAACTTAATTCTTTATTTGTCCCATAAGGATACCATAGCAAGAAACACGAGACGCGTTATCACATAACGCATTGCAATATCGCAGCAACTTTCAATAGTCACTCGAGAAGGGCGCACAGATTAACGCTGACCATCGGCCAGCAAAGCTGCACGATCAACCTGGACCCGCAATTCTCGCTGCAAGTCGTTACGACAGCCATGCATCATACAGAACGAGCTTACTTCAAGCCGTAATGTTCGGGTTGAAGTGATTTTATGGCGCGTCCATTTTTGGTTAGAATACTTATTCGTGGAAACACCCTACCAGGGCTTCTATCCCTTCGCCCTTCTTTCCGCAAGAAAGCCTTTTACTAGACAAATTAATTTACGGTAACACATAAAGACCTGTACCTTCTCTCAACGAGAAGTTTATGAAGTTTGAGAACTGCCTTTGGCCGCCTATTCGCTTCAATTCTACTTCATAACGTCGCGTAGAAAAAGCGCGTGTGGTGGACATAAAGTTAAATCCTGTATCTGTAGTATTTCGTTTAGCCACGTAGTTCGCTCGTAAAGTTTCATGGCGTCCTTTAGTCCCTCCGCCGCCCCTAGAAGGAGGACGTAAGAAAGTGTTGCGAGCACTTTGGACGGTGCTACAGGATGGTTCCTCGACGTCGATCCACTCGAAAGTTGAGATTTTTGAGGGTTGAACGACTTTGGGATCGGTCGTTCGAGGATTCTTATCTTCGATGCGGTAGAATGATTTCGATGCCGGACGGACCGGCGAGGAGTTTAAAGGACACGGGAGGACTTGAACGGCACGGGGTCTCCTCTGAAATTGCACGATACCGTCCTGGGTTACGGTAATGACGGCAAACAGTTTCGTTCACGGACCATTAGTCAAAAATGCCCGAGATCTGGTGCTACGCTGTCGTCGCCGCTACGCAAAAGCGGCCAAAATTGAGAGGGGGCACGGCCGCTGGATATCTCCGTACAATGGCGCACTAACCATTCTGTTTTGTTCTTGAACGACTGCAATCACTGACAATTTTCCTCTAGTCCTTCGAGGTAGTCAGGTCCGGCTACAACCGAAGAGACGATACCCTCTCTTCTTCCTGCGAATTCTGATGGTATCTTGCAGAAAATGGCAAACGAACGAAAGTACAGAATTATTATATGGTAGTTTATTATTATTATTATTATTCGTTTTTATTACTTGGTAAATGTAGGTTCAATGAACAGTAATACATAGAGTGTAAGAAAGTAAAAGGCGAGGCTATAGTACAAAACTGTTTGAAGCCTAACCGTGACTAAATAATTAAAAAAGACAAAAACTAGGAAAGAAAAGAAAAAAGAGAAAAATTTAGGAGAAACAATTTATGGCGTGCAATTTATAGACATGAACGAGACAAGGAAAATAAAAAATATAGAGCTGGGTTGGGAATAGTGTAGAGATATATATCGTTGAGCTGTAGATTTGAAATCAGAAAAGGAATTTAGCCCTCGAATATCAGGAGGGAGGGAATTATAACAGTGAGCAGAAATATAGACGATGGAGGATTCTAATTTAGAAGTTGTGTGTCCAGGTTTAGTCTATTAATTTTAATATAAAAGAATAGTCATTATAGCGACAAAAAGGTCATCCTGTAGTTACCATGTGAAGAGCAGACCACAGGGGAAAATAGGATAGACTACGTCACATTTTCTGTTTTTGATAGGGGGAGCAATTTTAAAGTTAAAAACACTCAATCATTTTCATATTACCAAAAGAGTGTTTTTATTTAATTTTGGGATTAAATGTGTGTTTTTGTCACTCTCTTCAACATTTCAATGATATTGATTCTCATACAATTTGTTGGGTAAGAGGAAAAACAGGGATTGTCACAAAACAGCGTTATTGAGAAAATTAAGTTTTAATTCTTTAGTTCGTTAGTTAATAAACAAGGTTCAATGAATTTAATTTTCTTATATAATTTCTTATTTTATGATTAAGCAAATTGTGTTTCTGTATTTTGTTCCATTCCAGGATGGACATTTCCTATTTTCAACCAGTATACCAAATCTTTAACGATATCGCACGGGGGTATTTGAACTTCAATACTTCGTGATTTGACAGCTTTGTATTTCGAGTTGTCACCAACAAAATATGCAATAACTCGCAAAATCACGAAAAATAGAGATTCCCGAATTTACTCCTTACCCTTCAATTTTCCCCTTGGTTTTGATTACGAAATTCTGTGGACATACCAGATTGTCCTGTTACTAATTATTTCTTCAAATAATCACTTCTCAGGCTACACTTAAATTGTCATTTAACTTCTTAAATTGATTCAAACCTTTCCAGTGGCTCAATATTTAATATTGAGTTTTTCGTAGACTTATCAAATTGTTCCCGTTTCACTTGGACTTGTGTTATTTCCCTGTACAGTGTGCACCTATTCTTAATAAATTTATATCTTTGTATTCTTTGGACTTCAAAGGTTGTTCCCATTTTCAACTATGTAATTTTAAAACACTCCCTTTTAACCATCGGATGACACAAAAATCAGAAAATCAACAAAAATGACCACTACGTTTCCGTCTGTGGTCTTCATGTGAAATAATTACTAATAAACTTCTGCACGTCCAAAAGATAGGCTCTGACTACACATCGCCCCGCCTAGGCGCAACTTCTTTTCGCACTCACATCTAGGCTCGCGTCGCCTCGGTTTTTCCGTACCTGTAATTATCTGAGCTTGCCTCGGCTCATGTATTTGTCGAAGTCACGCCAAGGCGAGGCGAGACGAGGCGCAGTGCGAGCATAGGAAGAATAAAATGAGCCGAGGCGTGGCGAGGCGTAGTGAGAGCCTACCTTAATTCCTCCAAAAAGAAGCCTGCACTTTGTTTCTCAACAATGTAATAAAAATAAGAGTGGCCGGACAATATTATCACGATACATGTTCCGCGTTTCACGTCCGTTTCCCTGGTGTATCGAAAAACGTTCAGCGTAACGTTCAACAAGACGGGCCCGGCCCGTCAAACATCGCATACGAAATCAGCGATCTAGTCTTTTGGCCGGAGCCTCCCGGAGCCTTGTAAACTCCCTTGTTGATACACCGCGCACGGAACAAACATTTGCAACATCCTCTCCATACATAGCCGTCCGCGAAAGTTTCCTCGTTTGCCCGGCGTTGTCTCGGTGCACACGTACTAATCCGTTACTCGTAATTAGAGTCGGATTGGCAATGGTTTAATCCCTCAACGTCAGTGCTCGCCAGCTTTCAGATGGAAAAAGGTGGGGCGGGCGGGGGAGGGCAAGGGCTATAAACGTAAGACGAACAAAGAGGGGGCGCGAGAGAGGATAGCGGAGAAGAACATAGAAGTAGAACGATAGAGGGAATGCCAGCGAATCAGAACGGGAGAAGGAAAGGGGTGAGCGGAAGAGGATAGGGTGCACGCAGTACGAAAGGAAACTGCTGTTGCAACCTCCTTCGCTCCCTGGCCGACACTTTGAGTAATAAGATTAGGAGGCGTCTCTGCTCAGTCCGAGCGGGTGAGATAACGTCATTGCGAATCAAATGGAGCAAGATATAGATAAGGGATAATTAGAGGAAGGGAGATGGACAGCGGCGGATGTTGGACGAAGAAGAAACGCGAAGCGCGAAGAGGAACGCCGTGCCAGAGGGGCGAGAGCGGGAGAGGGGGACGGTCGACCGAAGTGGCACAAGAATGACGTCGGACATTTATTACTACGGATTCTACAATGAGAACTTGCTTCCCCTTTCTATGGCTCACGGTAGAAACAGGCTTCTCGTGCATTCCGCAGGCTCTCTGTAAATTCGTTTTCGCTCGCGGGAATCCCTGTATGGAATCGGTGTCATGCAATCGAAATGGCCGTAGTATCGGATACGTTTTCTTGCGTCTGTCGATAGACATGTTAATGCAAGGCGATCCGACGTTTCTGGGAAAGTAAATTGGAACGCATCACGCGTATAACATGCAATACAACGAAACAGAGTATCCGTTTTCTTAAATAAAAATTGTAGGCATAGCTGGGCATTAGCAAGCTACTTTTAGCTTTCCTGTAATGTTACTACTTATTCAAAGTATTCATTTAGGTGGAAGGTAACTTTTTATGATATTTAAGAAAATTAGAACGTTATCTAGAGAAATGGGGAAGAAGAAGTTTGCATATACTGCAAAACCGAAATTTTGAAATATGACATTAGAACGGAAAGAACAAAATTAAACACAGAAAGAGCTCGTGTTGAAATTAGAATAAATAAGAAAAATCTGGAAGAGCAACAAAGAGCAGAGAAGGGTACAATTTATGGGCCAGGAATAGATAATTAAGTCCTGTAATGATCCTGTTACAGAGAATTTTATTCTCCCACAATAAAACCGATTTTCTTGAAATGATTTTTTCACAACAAGTTTTTGAACACTCTGCGCCAGAATTGTAACCAGCTTCAACTACAATTTCTTTTGCAGCCTTGCTTTATGAGTGTCTCTCTTGTGGGGAAAATTCGAATTGCAGGAAAAATAAAAATTGCTATCACCAAACACGTTTCTGAATTTCAAGGACAATGGCAAAAATTAATTCCGCACAACTCATACCTATAGCCATTTTTTAACTGCCACAGTTAACGGAGGTTTATACGATAGGTAGACAAATGTATATATGCACATATTTCTCGGCATAGGAATTTTATTTCCGATCAACCGTTCAGTCTGAAGAGCACTTGCCATGGGCCCACTACACTTTGCGCGAGGGTAAATTCGAAGCGATGACTCTGCCTGTATGTGGAATATTTTCATCCCAATTCGGCGTGAAATTGTAGCAAGTACGGTCAATAAACATCACTTAACTTGTTTTGTAAATTGGTTGCGTTATTATTCCACGCGAAGCGCCGGTATAGAATCACTTTTTATGGTGGACAAAGGTTACGGGTGCTCTTAAATCGTACGCTCCAATTTGTATTGCCGGCACTTCGCATCTCGACTCATTTGTTGTGCAATATTATATCTGTCACTATATGGTCTAACCCAATTCATCAACATAATTGCAGCATTTGTATCCCTTTCCTCCTGCCAGCAAACTCAATAATAACGTGTTAAATAATTGCAGCCTCAACGGGTCGTTGGCACCGGTCCAATATGCAATATGCCACGCATTAGTCGAGTATCGAGCATGAGACAAAGGAATTTTTAAGCGTTTTGAGGTAGCGCTCGGACACGCAGGTGCACCAACATCATGAAATGTTATCCTTCCAATCAACTCCTTCATTTATAAATATGCTTCATTTATGCTTTTGTAATTGTATTTCAACCTGCCTCTGTTTTCAAAGTCATTGAGCATTATAAAGGAATCAAACTGAATCAATTAAAACAGTAAATAAACTCCCCTAGAACGCTTAATACTGAATTCCCATAACTTGGAGCTGAGAATATTTTGTTTCGGAAGCATTGACAATGGAATTTTCATTTTTCACACTTTTTTATTATCCATGACGCCTAATAACCTTGAATACCTATGTCCATTAAAAAGCCCTTGAAAATGTTCACAAGTGTAGGCTAATAAGATATTTAAAAATACATGGTACCACTTAAAAATTAAGTTGAATAGGCCCCTCGGAACCACACAACTTTTATCTCAAACATTTCTTCCTATCTCAGAAACTGCAAAAGTTATTCAGCTGGCTTGTCTTAGGCGATGTAGGGGAGAGTAGGGTAAAACGGAACGCGACACGGGACTTCAACAAGAGTCTTCAGTGGGCCTTAGACTATAATAAAAGCAAAACCATTGTTAAGAAAAATCTTTGGGAACGAGGGAAAATATAGTAAGGGCTATAGAATCCAACGATGTACTTACCGTTAATAATTTTCAATATTGAAACGTCAATACCAGAAATTTTTCCAACTCTCTTAACGGAAATGTAACGTGTGCACGGGTCTATGGTCTGTCACGAAATGCTGTGAGCACCCTTTGGTTCCATGTCAAGCGATACCAACTCATTTGCAACTCTTATCTAGGAGAAACATTGATGTTCCATTTTACTCTTCTCTCCCCTACATCCTATTTGTAATTTCGCGTAATATACCGTGCGCGCGGACTTTCTGCGTATTGAATTTTTATTGTACACGTGGAGCATCGATATCATTAAAGTCGAGCCGGTCGATATCGCTGCGTACAGGATATCACGTCATTAAATTGCATTTGCATATCACTGATCCGATGAATAGGGCCTAGCACGCCTCGGTGAAGCCAATTAAAATTGACAGGGCTGCCCGACGGAACTTCTCTTTTTTTCCTGTTGCGCACGCGGGCGCACTGTTATCGGTGCGTTACAGCCACTGGGTTTAAACGGCTCCGTGGATACGCACGTGGCATACTACTTCGATGTATCGAACTATGCGCAGTGCAGCTCATAAAAGAACACTTCCCTAGTACAAATAAAGCCAGGACTCCCGATACAGGTTAAACGATAAAGCATGAAGGAAACGATAAATAATCAAAGCGTGATGATGCATATGCATAGTTGCGTTTTGACGCTTGCCAATTTATATATACTTTTTTCGTTTTGTTTGCAACGCAGTTTTCTCATGATTATGGAAAGTCACGCTTACCCATTCGCAGCTGTCACCACAGGGTTTATCCCCTCATGTGTTGTCTGTTTTTGGTGCATCAATCCTCGTATAAACACAATCCACTATGCTAAACTGCCAACGTGTCTATGGAGCAGTACTAGATGCTCTGATTGATGTGACCAAGGTGAAAATGCAAATCTTCCGGCTCAATTTTATGGAATCAATTTTATTGTTTGTTGCACGATATTTGTCGAATATTCGAGGTTTCTGCCGTTGGATTATCAAAGGGAAACGTATTTTTAGAAATATTATACATCAAGTAGTTTTGAGCTGTGTAAATGTTTTTCATTTATAAAACTCTTGCTTGAATATTGGTCTGACTGTTTTTGTGATATCAAGCCAAATGTAAAACTCTTACAATGGTTTGACATCTTCATGAGGTAGGCAAAGAGAAAAAGTTAACATAGAAACAGATTGAGAATGCCTCTTTACTATTTGGTCTGTGTTATTCTTACTTAGACAGCGTCGTAACACGTGATAAAAGTGTGTCTTATTCGAACATTAACTTGATGTCGCATGGCTAGATAAAGAATGTCTCGTTACCAAGCTGACAGAACCTAGCCATCACTCAAGAAAAAGAGTAATCACAGTTTGGTTTCTTAAGAAGGAAGTAAGATACTTGCTTTCTTAAAACCAGGGAAAAGTAGGGACATGTTGCAATGAATTGAGCGTTGCGAACAAAGAATCTGTCTATGAAACAGTCAGGTTTAGCGATAACGCAAGAACACAATTAGTAATACGAACCACAAAAAAATGACTTATTTTGTGATTACAATTTGTACAGTTTCCTAAAAAAAGGCGTATTCAATCGGGACTTCTTATTATTGGCAGAACCGTATAGAAGCTAATGGAGCTTATTGTGACTAACGCGGTATTTTTTAAGGACTAAATATAGTGGTTCAATTTTATGATAAGAAATTCCTAAGAATTCCTGCAGCAACCCAATACACAACTACAAGACGCAATACCACTATCCATGTCATTACGATATCGCAGACCCGTCGTAAGTATATTGAGTAGAACGCGATTCGTGTCCATGGTCGAACATCATGCGAAACGTTATCGTGTAGTTGTTGCAAGTATCTTTTCGACGGCACACGGCCCCATGCATGTGTGCTCGCATGCACGCACACGCATCCAGCCATGAGACGATAGGGTGATTCGGAAGGGAAGTAGAGAAGCGGTCGACTTGTTCCTCCAGCCCCGTAGGGATGCGAATGTTCACGGATGAAATGCAATGGCCAGTATCGATAGACTGTGCGTCGGTATGCATACATCCTGTGGCGCCTACTTTTTTCAAGCCAGCTCTCCAAAGAGGAAACTGACACGCTTTGATTTCGTATGAAATTCCATGTTCATCGGTATTCTGTTAGTAACTTCGAGCAGACACATGACTGAAAGACACGCCTTCGAGCATATTAGAAACACATTCTTTTCTGAGCCTTCAAGTTCCGCGACAAGGAATTCCTCCTGTCTGTAGGTGCACGTGCCTCGCGCGCAATCCATTTATTGCCAGAATGCGCGTGCAAATTTTGTTAAACCAATACTTTTACTATTTTCTATTAAACTCAGTCTCTGTCTATATTTCCTAACGACAATTATATCGTAATAAATAGTACAAAAATATCATAAAAATCTAGTTGTTTTTCGAAGTTATTGAGGTGAAAGAATGTTTAAATAGAGATGGAATTGCTAAAAAGTTGATATTTGTAACACAATCCGAAAATGAGACCTAATCAGGAAAATCGTATTCAGATTAAAAAACGCTGTTTAATCATCTCCAAAATATGCCACTTTCCGATAGGCTATCCAAACTATGAAATTTCGAGTTATCATTTACTCGAGAGATGAAGCAGAGATAAAGGCAGATGATACGGATAAATCGTACCAGCCACGCTTTATTGCACGGGCAAATGTTCTCCAGCGATGAACAAAGTGAATTATTGAAAAACCGTTATCCTTGCTCTTCGCTCCGATATTTGAAAAGAGGCCACGAAAGGGAGAGTAAGGAGAGATGGGGAAAGGGAAGAAGTCGAGGGTAAATGTTCTACACGATTACATAAAACCACCACCGATTCGTAAGCGAAGACGGTGACTTTTCTTTTTTCTACGTTGCCCTCGTCGTACTGAATCGATTAAAGGGTGGTTCCGTCGAAGCGGCGTATCCTTTCAGGGTAACGGATCATTAGCATCCCCTCATTTAATTTAGATTAGCAAGTCCGGGTGCTATAAGAGCCAGGCTACGACGATACCCGACCGAACTTCCACCGCGTCTTTTCCCCCCCTGTCCCAACGCTTCCGAACCTCCACTGTAGAAGAAACTATTGCGTACCACTTTGTTTCACCGTACGCATAATATCATGTAGATGCTCCGTGCCGCGCTGTCGTGAATGGAAATTCGCCTATTTCCCAGCGAAAAGTGTTTCGATAGGAATGCACCGACTTGTGTTGTTGACGGTCATGCTTTCTTCCCCAACACCAGTAGACGCTACGACCGTTTCCACGAAACGACAATATACGTATATGCGGCTTCAATTCGAAGGACTAGATATGCAACAAATTGATATCAAAAAATTGTTTTAATTAAAGGAGAAATGATTTCGGCGTACTGGCTCGGTCTATTTTAAACAGTTATTAAAAGCTATTTCGCAATTTTAAAATTTTATCGGATTCCAACGTTTCGATCAATGATTGTGACCATTTTCAAGGAAAGTTTGACAAAAAATACTGCGTATTCACAATCATTGGCCGAAACGTTGGAATTCGATAAAATTTTAAAATTGCAAAAAGCTTTTATTAACTGTTTAAAATAGACCGAACCAGTGCGCCAAAATCATTTCTCATTGGTGCAGGTATGATATTTTTTACGAAAAATCACGACGTTTCTATATCGTGGCTGTTACTATGCTCGAACTAATTTATAAGCAAGTGCTTTATATGCCAAAAATATGCTCACCGCACCTAAACGAACGAAACAGGGCACAAAAGATTGTCGATTTGGGAGAAACGAGAGGCAAATGGTCGAATAACCAAATGAGTCCGCGTTCGTTGAAAATAGTCTGCTAAACTGGCACCGTAAAACGGCGGCTATGATTAATGCGGAATGTGTCCATGCGGAATCGCAGTATCGAATCAGATTATCATAATGCACCTTAATTTGATCAACATCCGCTTGGAAACGGGTCGCGCGTAATTGCACAAACACGGAATATCAAAGCGAGGTTGCATGCTGCGTGGATACACGCGTCTGTGCATCAAGCTGGCACACGCTGGCGCGCGCGCGCGCTCGCGACCGATACCTGTGCTATTCGAACACTTTCATCTCCCTCGAAAAACGACCGATCCCCAAACCGCAAAGCTATTCGACTAAGTGGAGCCGCCGATATGCGACCGTTTCGTCCACTCAATTCGTCGATATGATCTGTGTCATGTCATATCCCTGGTTCCTCCATTTTTTCCCTACCATGTACGTCGGACCGCGGAATACCCGCCACATTGCTTAATTGATGAAAGCTCGAATCCCTCCGCGCGGGTCTCCGCCACTGGAGAAGACCGCGGAATGCTCTATTAATCTCTTCAGCGTTTAAATTGCTCGATGTTTCTTGTGCCAGCCAATTTGTGGCCTTTCGCGGAGGGGAGGTACAGGGGTGGTGGTGTAATCGGGTTAATTTCGGATTCGCCGTGAAATTATCTGTAACAAATCGTATTGTAATGCGCCGCGGGAAATTGGCCTCGGTTGGTTTCGCGATTCGCGATCACGATGCGTGTGATTGACGGGTGTGAAACGTCTTGATAGCGTCGTCGCGACGCGAGGGTGGTGTGCAAATTATTCGCGGCCTCCGCGCTGGGGCGCGTGCACAAGTGAGACGTACGAGGGGGAGCGGGGAGGTGCGAAAAAAAAAGGGAGGAAGGAGGCTTTGTGCGACCGACGACAATCGGCGTTTATCGGCAATTCGTTTCTTCGTGTTCGACCGAACGCCATCATTTCCATTTTTCGCGTCCGCTTCGCCGAACAAATTTAATTGGTTGTCCGCGAGTGCTGATAAGTACTTTTATGCCGATTCGGTCCGCTGAAATAAATTGGAACGGTCCGGCCTGATATTAACTTTTATTCTGTGTTTTTTCCATTAGCACATTATGGGGTTACGACTACTTTTCGGTGAAAAATTATTTTTCTAATAGTTTCGTTGATTGGTAATTGTACGAAGTCGTTACCGACGAGATTTTCGCATTTACGTCGATACGTAAAATTTAACCTTTTCCACTAGGGAGCTGACTTTTATTCGCCATTAATTCAGTGCAAGCAACTCGAATGTTTATCGGGGGCCGCAATTACCTTACAAACAGTTTTTTTTTTTTCATTTTTACCATTGTACCATCGATTTGTGAGTCTATCGTGTATGAACATCTCATAATACAAAATAATTCGAAATTTAATGTGTTTTCGGGTGTTACAAAATCGAAGTAACCGATCGTCCATTTTCATTCTCATATTCTTTCATTTTATCGTGCCCTATGTTATATTTGTCAAATCTATTTGGTGTATTTTCTGTTATGCTGAAATCTATTTCGGATCACGCGCGAAGTATTCCATGATACCGTCGATTTTTAATTTAACGGACAGCTGTATGTTTCAACATAGCGAACGATGCGTAGGAATATAAATCCTATTTAATTAACACTGGTAGGCAGATCCGTGCAAACAAATAACACTCTCTCCCCCTGGTTCATTCGCTTCTGATACTATCTCCCTTTTCCACGTTTTGCACCCCAACCGGTGCATCTCCCATTCCCGATATTGCAGAATGATAAAGAGCCGGTTAATTGCAATTAAATCAACAAACGCATAAAATACCTGTACACCGTTCGACCCTCTATCGGCGCGCTCGAAATCGTGAGTGTGGTAATACGAGATATACGTGTGCGCGCATCGAAAGTGAAGAGATTTTCGAGAATTTCGAGTGTCTGTTACAAAAATATCACAAATGGGAAATATATAAAATAACACTCCACGAATCAGAGTTAAAAAAAAAAAAATGTATGAATAAGTATAATCGTTGAAAAGAATTCATTAACACATATTTTACCGCGTGAAACAATTTAGATTACAATTAGTAATCGTTATTTCCATTCTGTGGTAAATACGGCCTAAATAGACAGCCGTGGTTAATTCGTTTTAAAAACTACTTGAATGGAGAGGATGAAATGTTGCGCGAAATAATTGGTTCTCCAACCTACCAGTAAACCGTGCGATTTTTTAAATAAATAACTAAGTATGCTCGTTTAAATTCACGCGGAGGAGCTTGCTCATTTAGTTTCGTTGTTTCTGAAATAATTTCGTAAGAAAGACACCGCTTCTCTAAATTTCGAAATTAATAATGTCTTCATAAGAGCTTAGTTTGATATTTTATACCTCCAGGCACACGTGTGTACGTTGCATCAGCTACGGAACACAAAAACTTTTCTACAATAAGGTTGCGGTATCGTGATACTAGGCATCAAAACTTATTTAGGATCATGTTCTAACAGTAATTGTACGCTGGAGAAGAAGAAACGGCTAGGACGCGGCAGAAGTTGATGCTAGCGGTGATGGGGATGCGGGACATGGGGTGGGACGGTAACTGGAAATTCGAAATTCTAGCCGAAGGTGCCTGCTAGGAGAGAAGTTTGTGAAGAAGTTGTTTACGCGAAGTTCCTCTCGTCGCTAACCTCGCACGGTTGCAAGAGCGCAAAGTCTTGCTTCGAAGCGCTGTAAAGCGTCCGTCAAATGCTGTTGCTATATTAAAACGTAGGAATCTAGCAGGCTTGCACGCCACGAGTGCAACGAGATATTACATCTGTTAGTACATTGCATAAGATCGTTTAATTATATCGTATATGCTGCTCTTGCAATAACGGCGACTTTAATATGTCATGTATCCACTCATGTATCTACAACATATTTCACTTATTTAAGAAATATTAAATTCAGAATTGCCAAATTGCAGAATCTGTACTTATATAATCGTTGTGTCATTGATTCATCACTGTCCAGCCCAAATCGATGACCCTAGAAACAGAAAATTCGGAGGATATATTTCTTTTGCGGCGTAGATACTAGATAAGAAGGGAATTTTTGACATTCCAACCCGAAGGGAGTAAAAAGGGGTGAAATATGGTTTCTCTAGCTCCTTATTATTTCTTAGGCCCGATTAGATATCAACTTGGTTCTTATTTTGAAAAGTTATATTTTTTTGCACGATCTTTGCTACTTCCACAGATAATAATACTTTTTTTAAATAAACTGTGTACAATTTTTCAATTCAATGCACCCAAACAAAAGTATATTAATGTGAATTAAAATTGCATATTCGTACTTTGAAGTCGATTAATATGTAAAATATGTTATATATACGGTGGACGGATATTATTGTGAGTAACTGTATTTATCGTTGACAGGACAACGGCGATCTTTAATTGCGGGCACGCCCTTTGCGAAATTAAGAATTGAATGTAATAAATAACGTTTTAGTCGGAGGATTCGTAGCTACTCTTCCCTGGTGGAGAATGGATCGGAAGCCAGGATGCAAATTAGCGATGGTACTGCGCTATTATCTTAACTCCTTTTCCACCGAATTTATCGTTCTTGGCAATTAATTGCTGCCCTCGATCGGTGCTCGGAAAATACGATTACGTGGACAATGATCGTTCCTTAGGATACCAATGAATACATATAAATTAAATAACGGTAGAATAAAATGAAATAGGGTAATAACGATCTGATGGTATCGCGCTCAAGTTCCCCTGCGCCAACGAATATATTCCACTTGTTCGAAATTCGCCGCCCTGAAATTCGTCGGCCAGAGCACGTACCTTACTGTACAATAAACAAGAATCTTTAGAATTGAATTTCCTTTGAAGTCTTCGTGCCTTATGGCACATCCCCTGTCAAAGCGATGGAATTGTGTGAGTTCTAGTACTTTCTTAGCCTTCTCTCTACTTGGCTCCTTTGTTCTCCAGTCTATTCTATCCCGTACACAGCTTCAAAACGGTATCTTATAATTTGAACCGCGTGCGTCTTAACTCACTGTTACTGCGGCAATTTCTTCAACGGATGCTGAATTCTCTGTAATTAAACGGCAGCCCGGATACACTTCACAGGATACTGTTATACACTTAAGTTACGAAATTAATTGGTGATATTCCATTGCATATGCAGATCAAAAGGATCTAAATTAGTGGAGTAGAATCTTGGACATTTAAACTCGGTAGTAAGCAGAGTATCAGACCACGTTACTAATTACATTCTATAATCTATTCAGACAAGACAGACTGCTTTTTATTTTACTCATTCTAGCTTTGCTTAAATTTTACTCATTCTAGCTTTGCTTAAAATAAATTAAAAATAAGTGAAAAATATTTACCGATATAAATATAAGTTCCATCTTCAATACTGTTATACGCTAACTCATAGGCAGAAAATAAGACACATTTCTGTAATTACGAGCTTTCCCGGTTCCCTCCAGAACATTCCAGCCATTTTTCGCCAGTCTCTGCACGGAGCCAGCATTTTCCATTACGATTCCAATAAATTAATTTTCAGCTGCACGCCGCCCACCTTTCCTCCGGTATTGGGTCGTCCCCGACACCGAAGAGAAAGGCAGCGTCTTATACGTGCCATTTATACTCTTTACAGGCAGCGTCAGTCTGCGGAGATTCTAAGGTGCATCCCTCGATCTCCGTTCCAACCTTTACCTCAGCCCTTTCCTTACTTACCTCAGCCTCCATTCGTCCTTCCGCGATGCGAGGGGAATCTTAAATCCAGTCCTCCAGCATTGATGAATCCGCTTTGCCCGGAAATTGTTCCCATACGTCTCCGGGGGGTGGGGGGGGGGGAGGGGGAGGGGGAGGGGGCAAGCTTTTCTTGCTTCTCGAAACCCATACGACTAAGAGGTACCTCTTTGACGAATCATGAACGAGGATCTTCTTACGGGTCGGACAAATTATGTTTAACATTTCCGTGCTTGGACGTCATCTTTTTAACGGAGACTGTACATACGTACGTACCTTTGAGAGTGACCTGCTCAATTTTTCACTGACTGCTTGTTGCGTCTCAGGAATAAAATTGATGTTTTATATTGAACACCATAGAAAGAAATATCTAAGCAAATTATCGAAGTTTGCAATTTTCTATTTGTTATAATTCTACATGGATGTACATCGTCAAGAGTCTGATAGGTATGGAGGGGGCCGTTCAGCGTGGCACAAAGGCGGAAGTACCCCCGGTGGCCTGCGAGCCACCAGTTACGGCCGATCTCTTCACCTTCAGTAATCTTCCAGTTAGAGTTATGTTCCACATAACTGCCAAATGATAGCATCCAACTGGTCGACGAGTGCCAAATGATAGCATCTAACTGGTCGTTCACTGATCGGGATTTTAGTCGGAGAAGAAATCGGGCATTGGTCAATCCTGCTCTATGCAATCAAATTTACCGTAATTTTTCAAGTGCTCCTGAAGCACCATAAAACCAAACAATAGCAGATAAGACAGATATTCGCCATGTAACTGGCCATTCTATTCACTCATGTTTCAATTTCACTCGGACGTTCAAGATTCCATGATAATAAACACGAGTGGACAGCGTCGACTACTACCACAAGCTTCTCGTCTCCCTGCAGAGGTTACTGAAAGTCTTCGGTTAGGTTGCTCGTAGCGAAGTTAGTTATCTTGGGCTTCCAGTGAAGCTGCGGTGGATCGACAGGAAGAACCAGGACGGATGCATGCTCATCGATAGGCGTGCCGCGGGTCAGCTTTAACCGTGTACAGGCAACATAAAGTTGGCACTTCTTCGGCGAGTTCGAGGGGAAGTCAGCGAGTAAGCCCTACGTGGTACTAGCGGAACGGTTCCTCCCTCGCCTTTCGTACACTGTCTGCCTGTGCTTCGCGCTTTCGCACTGGCCGCGACCACATCAAAGCGCCGGTTGGACGAGCTTTGAGTATGATACGCCGTGCCGTACCCTGCCTAGCTTTGTGACACCGCAGCCAATATAGTCGAGCTGCCTGTTATTCCTCAGCTACCATTCAATATCCTTAATTAAATTCGGAAGCTTATTCACTGTGGTTAATTACGATTTCGTTCGGTCGGCCCCACTCCCCGGGCGTCGTTAAACGAGATCTTGCTGCTAACGGGACACAAAGCAAAAAGCCCTCGGGAGAGCTTGGTCTATCTGCCGTTCGAAGACTATCGTCTATTTGTAGTCGAGTTTTCGCGTTGCGCGGGGAACACCGATCCTGATCTCGTCTATGGTTAGGTCGATAGGCTCTGTGCTGGCCGGTAGTTTGTGGAGCATCGTAAAGGGATAGGAGATAGCATTGAGCGTAAGCCCTGATCAATAATATGCTGCACAGTGTCGACGAAATGTAATGAACGGGTGGGATCAGCGTGGTATAATGTTGGGATTATGTATGTAATGATTGCGTCGTTTGGCACCGCGTTGAAACCTTCAGCAGTGAATCTTTTAAAACGTTACACGTCCGGTGAATAAACTTTGCTTCTCTTTATTAATTTTGCGGCCTATAATATACGATATTGCACAGGTTTCTGTGCCTAGAGCTTGGAGCTAATGACGTCTCGCACTCGCTGCGGCGACTATAGAAGAAGTAGCGGGATAGAAATGTTCTCTTAACGGGACAACGCTGTAATGTCTGCAATGGGTGGGCTGATTGTGATTTCAAATAATAAACGGTCATACAGCATATTTTAGAACAAGTTTCATAATCTGCATCCTCAATTCAATGGCAGACCTCTGCGGCTCCTAGCTTTAGATTGTAGGTATTATAGTTGTTGGACACGGCTCTAATTTCTATGGAAAATAGAAAAATGAAACTTTAGGTTATCTGTTAAATTTAAGAACTCACGCTTCTTTATCGAGTAATCGTTTCGATTTCATTTTGCATCAGATACAGAAACTACAAAATACGTTACGTGCAGTATATCTTTATAATTAATGTTTACCACAACATGCGATTTTGGCTTTATAAAGGAAAGCGTATTAATTATTTGAAATTGCGAATCAATTATTGCAATATAGCCCAGACTGTAAATTCGGTATTACACTTCAATGTTAACATTTATATGGTTTTGTTTAATTATGTAATTTATTTATTACTTTGATATTGTATCTCGTGAACCGTACGATTCTTCCAAAAGAGTTAATCGGAAAGAGCTTATGATTAAACTTTGTGCAGGCGAAAGTACGTACTGAAAAATTCAAATGAAATATTAATGATTCAAAATCCTAGAAATAATAATTAATAAACTATACAAACCTGTACCATGTCGCACATACGTGTAGGCATGTTATTTGGATGTTTTGTGAAAATCACCTTGTTCGACAAATAGACAGTGACTTTAGGGACACCTTGTACGGGATATAACATTTCCTCGAACATATCGCCTGTCTTTCTGCTCTACTTCCTGGCCACTAGTGTTTCTTTCGAAAATCCCAATTACTTTTATGAGGGGGAGGTGACAGGAAGGGACCAGACTGCGTCACATTCTCCTTGCAGGATTACCCTGGATGCTTGCTCCTCGCTTTGTCTCCGAGTCTCAGATCCAACTTCCGTTCTCAAGCCCTTGCCAGCAACTAGGAAGGTGGAAAGACAGGAAGGGAAAGAGGGGCGGGCGGGAGGGGTCGGAGAGAGTGTTCGCTGGAGATTCGAAGGTGGAAATGAACTGCCGGCATCAACAACCTTAGTAATGATGCGGCTCCCGTGTCTGAGTCTATCTTCACTTCGTCGCTCATTCTCGAGCGCCATTCCCAAACAATGGTTGCACTTGAAGCCTGCAGCTTAGCGACGAAATGATAGTTTGGACAGCTTGCTAAATGAGATGCTCCATTTCCAGGTCTTCTGCAGCCTTTCGAAAATCGAAACCCCCGTGAGCCTCGATTTTTCATTTCTAAGGGCGCCAAGTGGAGTACTTGGAGCTAACGCGTCCTCGTTAATTGTCTGGCAGCTGGGTTTCTCCTATTACTTGCTGCCTAGCGAGTAATTGTTCCTCTGTTCGCATTTTGTATCCTTAAACTTCGTATTATATCTTCGGCCGTTTCGCCTTGCTGGAATAATTCTAATCCTGACACGTATAATTTACCACCCGAATCGTAATAAACAGAGGCTTGTGTTACTGTCAGCTCTTAATGCCCGTGTATCGCGTGGGCTGTCATGTTAGTGAAATAATAATAGGGAAGCAAGTGGCTTCGAAATTAAATATAACCGTGATATATTAATTCTTAAAAATGTATTCACTTGCAAGTGGTATGAAATTTACTCTATCATTCTTTCTTCATGTTTGTAGATAATATTCACAGCGATATTAAACGAATTTTGTTGTATAAAAGGTGATATAGCCTGAGAAAAATAATTGAGGAGTGATTTTTGAGAAAGGCATATTTCCATTTTTTACCTGGAAGCAAATTTTGATGGCATCCTCTTAATAATGTTAAATTATATCTGAATAATAAAATGTACGGATACTAATAGAAAAAGATTTTTTTAATAAACGTAGGTACTACATATTTTTATTAATGCAGAAATGTGCCCTTTTGAAAAATCACCCCTTAATCCTCATTCAATCATTCAATCTCTGAATCGTGACTTGTGGTTTTACGTTAATCTTCTCTGAAATCGGAGCATTGTGCGCATCAGGAATTTCAGCAAATTTACCTATCTTTACGATCTCGTATCCATCAATGTTAAAGAGCAGCAATGCATCACAAGCTTCATCGGTCTAATGCACTTCGAAGAGCACGACAAATGTACGAATGTACACACATCGACGACGCGTCTCTTTCTCGAACCAATCTACTTTACAAGGAACATATGTACGTTCAGCTTTCTCGTTGAACATTTTGTAAAGTTCACGTCGAACCTTTCTTTTTGCCGTAAATTCCACTAGTTCCTGACCATTATCGTGATTATAATGGACGTCAAAGGAGATTATTCAAACGCGAAAGGGTTCACAACTCTCCACGTTTTGGATCAAAATAATACACAGGGCTTCCACCATGAATAAACGCAGGATTATACTTAATGGCAATCCATGGTATTGTGCGCAAATGTTGAAGAGCGCGTATAAGCGGCTTTCAAATCGTACCGACCTATAGTGCTATGACGACTGGCTCGTATTATTCATTTGTGCGCTCTCCAACCTCGTGAAAGATCTTAAATATCGTGGAACCCCATTTCAAGAGACGGTAATGCTGGTAATACATGCCATTAACCATATATTATTTTACTACAATCATATATACACATTAGCGAGGTGCTTAGATATAATTACGAAAAATATTTGTCGCACTCTTATGTAACACCTAGAATGGCTACAATTCATAAAAAAAATGTTCTTTTAATCGAATTACTTTCCGCGACTATCTATAACCTTTTGCCACTTTTGTGAGTAATGAATGGTGATAAAAGACATTTCGTTTTAATAAATGATGGACTCTACTAAATAAATTCAGGATCGTAAATAACCTTCAGCCATTAAGACACACGATTAAATAAGTAAAAGCAATTCCTCCATTTATATTTGCATAGATTAATATAAAATTTAAAAGAAACACAAAGTATTGAGCACTTTTTAAGGAAATAGAGGGTAAAAATGCAGTACCTGTAGATCGTTTGGCAGCTGAACCTATATCTAACAGAGCACGCGGATTTAGTTGATGAATTTGAATCTGGACTTCCAGATTCCTCTCGTTCTGCCATAGAAATTTTATATGAATAAATCCCGTACATGATAGGAATGCTCGAGTTAGCTTTCATTCTTGCTTAATTGCGCTCATTTCGCAATTGAAGGTTTAATTGCCGCGGCACGAAGGATTATACCAAATTCGGATTGAGTGTCGAGAGAGACCGTGAAAAGTGAAAAGAAAGGGAAGATTGGAGGATCGAAAAGGCCGCGTACAGCATTGGACGTAAAACGAGGCTGCTTTGAATGGCGGGTACTTACTTAGGCAAATGCCTGCTATTCGGATTAAGTATTTGTTCTAAAAGCTAAAGGAAGCGCGAGAGAAAGATGAGACGGGGGTATGTAAGGGGTGAGAGCGTGGGCAGGGGGGAGAGGGGATAGGGGAGCGGGGAGAACGTAAGAGGGCTGTAAAATCCATTCGCCACTGGGAAACCGGAAAATTCAGTGCAATTTACTTCTACTACTAGAATCAAACGAAAACATTGGATTTTCGGTTATGTTGGCCTGACGCGAATAGATTGTGCTTTATCACCCACCGTTGCGTTTGTTGTTGCAAGAGCTTTTTTTAAATATAATATTTTTAATCCATGCTCACAACTAGAATAAATCAACTAACCAGAAGTTTTTATTTAGTTTTTAATAAAGATAAATAAATCTTCGTTTTGATGTAGGTACATATGTTTGAGGGCACTCTTAAAAATTTGAATTTAATAATTAAACCATATGTACGTATTCGCAATGCAATTGACGTGGATATCATGTTGTAATAGATTGTTCAGTTAACCTTTATGTTAGTTACAAGATTAGTGATGTTGAAAAAAAAAGAAATATGTATAATTCCGTTAAAAAAGAATGGGTACTTAAAATATCTATATGACCTGGAAAAAATATCGAGTGAACCGTTGTAATGATTTCTTGAAAGTAAAACGGAATATTTAAGGTGATCACTGCATAGATAGCTTTTAAAATATTACAACATTAAATTTGCAGCTTCATCGCATTTTTTCCTCCCTATTCGCTATTTAAAAAATTGAATGCCACTCTTTATTCTAAAATAATTCATTACATACCCTCGTCTCGAATACAGCGCAAGGGAAATGTGAATAAAAATGCTTCAAAGGAACTTCGCAATTTAAAGCACAAAGCAGATACAGTTGAATTTTATAGAAAGTTGCGCCGAAGAAAGTATTAAGGCTACTTCGTAGGTTATCAAGGGGTTAATGAAATATTTTTCCACCGTCTCACGGTGAATTTTACATAGCTAGGATGAAGGAGGCAGCAGAAGGGTGGTTTGGCACAAAGCTCCTTTGCAGCATACCGTTGATCGAACTATGTTACGCGCCATTGCTTAAGTATGCTTCTTTTTTCTCTGCTTTGGGTGATATTAAGAATAACTGCGATATTAAAAGCAGCTTTACAGTAAATGCTTCGCCTTCGTTTTCACGTGTTCCTCGTTATTTACGAGTTACGACCTCGAGTTTCACCGGCTGTCAAGAATTCCACGATATTGCACCGTAAAGCTACGACGTCGTTGGCTAGCCTGCATTCGAATTGAAACGTGCCTTATGTCCTTCTGTTCTTGTCAATTCATCGCCTACGCCGTGAGGTTATATGATGGTTGTAAAAGGGAAAAGTAGATTGCGGGAATGCCAATAAATGTTCGTGGAATAATCAAATTGAACAAGGTACGAATAAATATATAAAAATGTGGGTCAAGGTAAAAGAGATTAACCATCCCATTTCTCGATAAATAGAGATAATTATCATTTAGCCAACTTTTTAATTACAGATTGCACTTACTTTAAAAGCCAGTCTAGTAGATAACATCACTCAACTAATTAATTATACAGAAAATGGAGACGTAACTGAATAATGAAGAATATACCAGGTTGAACAAATATCTGAAGTGTAATTAAAACCTGCCTATACATATACTATGTGAAACTAGAGGTGGTGAGCATCTGACTGGAATAAAATTATGAACCTTGCAGCAAGAGGGGTGCAGCTCCATCTTTGCCAACTTTGACTAAATTAAAAAACTTATAAAATTATTGCTTTGACTAAAGATTAAAAAGAGAACACTAATTGAAAAATATATTTTTTCAGACAATAAATAGTACTTATTTAGTTATTAAGTTTTCTTTTTAATAAGTTAAGTTTCAAATCTGGAGCCGCGCAAAACAAAAATATTGCACAAAACAGTAACTGGTGTAGGTTCAAAATTTGCAATAAATCGTTCATTTGTTATCGAATTGGTATTAAATGTGCATCAAACGATGTAAAATTTTTTTACGTTGATTATTACGGACACCGGGGCTGGTTGTCTTAGGGGGTAGGTTGACTAATTGTTAATTACTTCGCACCGACATATGTTCTACTGCGGAAAGATTCACTGTAGAAAGAAGTCACTTCTACTATGTAAAAAATGGAGCTGCATTTGCTGCAAGATCCTCAATTCATCCAGTAGTGATCACGCGATACCTAATATTATCATCCATTCTTCTGCCTCTTCGATTATTTTAAACCCCGCCATAGTATTGTGTGGCGAACAATTGAATAAAGAAAAGGAACGCGCGTCCATCCACACTTGGAATGGAGAATAATGTGGACTTTGACCAACGAATTCTGTTTGGAATACGAATTCCCCCATTCTTTGAAAAGGATCAGTGTTCTCCGGCGGTGAGTGATCGACTTGAAAGCACGTTGAGAAATGTTCAAAGAAGCAAAAGGACGAACTCGCCACTAAGTTTGAATCTCCGAACAAGATGGTTTGACTCTCAAGGAACTCGATAGGTAGAAAATTCGAAGAGCGTATCGCGCGGTTCGAAAAAATATTCCGTAATGGTATACAGGTGCACAGTGTTTCTTAAATAACGAACGAAAACCTTTAATTTACAGAATATCAATAACTTACAATAGAGAATTATCTAAAAACAAGTTACATAAGTGTATGTTTAATTTAATATCGAAGTTAAGTCGTATTTACTTCAGCGTGTTGTGTATTAATAAACACGGTATAAATAAATATGACAAATATGCCATAATCACCAGGAAGAGGGTTGCGTAGATTTAGATCATAATTTATTTAAAAAATGACAAAAGCTGAATCGTATCTTAAAATATTCTAACAATTTTTTTTAGTTCCTATATCAAATTATAGAATAGATATTTATCATATTTTTTGCATTTTTTGCAATTTCTAACGTTTATAGTTACAGCAGAGGGAGGCAGTAAAACTATTGAGTAAAATTTCGTACGTGATCGATCCAGATAATTAACGAGGCCCCACTAGACGCTCATAATTCGAGTAAAGTGGCTTCTACTTTTGTAGGAGCGTGGAACGTGATGATATCAAACGGGTGCATATGTAAGCGCTTTATTAGGTTTTAATGCCCTCTGCCCCTCATCTTCTGCTACTTTCCCTAGCCTCCGCTGCCTTCCTTCTCCTTAATCTAAAAGCGCTGACAAACCGCAAAACTTTTTCCACCGTGAACAAACACGTGAATAAATCGACGCGAGACGACCCCTGATTCGAAGTTTATATTCAAAGTTCGCGGATGATACCTATCGTCGTTTGCGTTTCTTCCTTCTCCTCAGTTTTTTATTTCTAATGTTCCACTAGCACACACATCTGTTCGTGTACAGGACCGAGAATGGTCCTCACAGATATCAGTGCATGTACACATAAGCCCATATACTTACGTGTATAGCCAGCATTGCGTGTCTAACGTCGACAGTACGCTCTTACGGCAGCAGATCGTTCGAAAACTTCAACTATACACAAGATTTGCGTCTCTGCATTCTGACGTAACAGGGTTCCAAGTGAGCCATATCTTACGTAAGCCTCGAAATGTTTACACGAGAAAAAAAGGGAGATTATTAATCATCGCATCTAGGACACGTAACAGCTCGTCAATTTTCATTACTCTGGCAGAGCCATCCCGCCCGATTTCGACGAGCAGCAAGTATACGTAAAACGAATAAAAGAATCAGCTTGCTTTCCCGCTCGCGTACCCCGAGCCAGATGAAATTCAGCTCCCGATTTATTAACTTTCGAATAAACCCCGGCAAATTGTAAATTAACTCGGGCAAAACAGTATGGCGGATCAAAGGATTCCTCTGGAAATTCTGTCGATCGCGATGAATCTCAGGCTACGCATATGATGAACCGAGGGCGTTACACGGGGATATGTATGTGTGAATGCCGCGGCGCATATGTACGTACGGATGCCGAAGAGCCGCCGCCGCGCCGTCCCGGGAATTGCCATAGTAATTAAATTATAAATGGTCGTGGCCTGCGGTCGGAAATAATTCGACGCGGCAGCTTTCTGCTACAATTCGCCATAGTTTCCGCGGAGGTCGGCTGACCGCGTTTCCCGAAACCTCTCCTCCTGCTCCATCTCCAGCTGGTAACAAGAGCGGAGAAGCGGTGAAGGGAGCCCGGCGGAAAACGGGGGGTAGCACGCGTTGCGGTCTAACCCTCCGCGCCTGGTC
This sequence comes from Andrena flavipes, assembly GCA_963971345.1. Taxonomy (NCBI): domain Eukaryota; kingdom Metazoa; phylum Arthropoda; class Insecta; order Hymenoptera; family Andrenidae; genus Andrena; species Andrena flavipes. The sequence goes on from OZ020481.1 coordinate 58,430,247, forward strand.
AGGACATATAATAATACGGTCAATTTTGAATCGAGTTTGGTTGGGCGATGCCTCCTTTCTCCCTCCCCCCCCTACCCACCCCCACCCGCTGTCCCAATACTCTATCGCTTCACCCTCGACCTTCTCAGCACACTCGGAACGCCCTACCTACGGGGTTGGCCTGGGCGATTTTGCGAGGCTCGCTTAACCGCCAACAATTTCAGCCTGTGAATAATTCTTGGCGCTCCAATCTAACTGCGAACAAATTAGACCGAATTAGACGAGATTTGCTACGTGCTTCCAAACCGCTCTGCAACCAGCGCCTCCTCCCCCGTTTATCCCCGCGCGACCGAATCGAACCGTGCCCCGTGTAACTTCCCTTTGATTCCAACGCTGTCGCACTATTTTCATCCAGCTCCCATGCATCCATCGCCTGTCCCTGTGCGTCTGCAACGCGTGAATGCCACTGGCGGCTTAAACAATGTGCCCGACGCAATAACCGCTCGGGATTTAGTAAGGGCACGCTCTGTGAACGAATAATTCTCGTTCGGCGCATGTCGAGGACGATTCTAATGCCGCTTTAACGAAGGATCCGCGGCACGCGTCCGCGATAATTCTTCCAGCCTTTGTTACGTTAACTGTGATATAGAAAATAGGTAGGTGAATGCTGTGGGTAATAGTTCTCAAGATGAATGCGTGAAGTAGAATTGTACAGGGTGTCGTGTGATGAAAATGGTGAAAACCGTCTGTTCAATGGTGATACTAATTTGTTAATTAAATGTGGTTTCAATGTGGACGAGACTACCCAACGATTAACAGTTTAGTAATTGATTAATGAGTCATATATAGCCTCTCTTACGTGCACAGGAAGGCGAAGAGCAAACATGTAGAATTTAGATGTATCTGGAATGCAAGGTTGAGCTTACAATTACTTTTTCAATCGTTGTTTAGCAATTTGTAGCATACCCAAGAATTTGCTAAAAACATCTAGAGGTAACCAAATGATATAAACGATGTCATCCATTTTGTTAGAACTATTGAACCTTTAACATTCAATATTTCGTAGCTGGGACAGTGAAATGTTTCTCCAATTAGTTTTTCATAAACGCCCAATAAATTCTGCAACTGTGAAAAAATAGGTGGCTATGGTATAAAACCTTGTGCCTTTTAACGTGGAATGGCAGCGAGTGCTCTCCCGATACCATGACAGTATTTATTATCGGTGCTTCGCTTCCTGGCTCGTTATATATGAATAAATCAGAAATTTTAATCGACTGTGACGTTACAGTGAACATCCATTCGAATTCCTCATTTATCGTCTAAAAATATTTTTTCTAAATAATTTTTTCACATTCTAACACACAGTAACAAATTTCCCCATCTGCGTTATTACAGATGCCTCAATAATATTACTGTAATATAAAACTTGTGTTTAAAATTACAATTGTAAAAATTGTTTTCCCCCAAAATTCGACAAAATCAAGTACCCACATGATTGGAAATACAAATAAACAATCTATACATTATTCAGAACTTACTCGTATAATAATATTGACAATAGGAGGGTAGCTTAGGTTAAAGTAGCGAAGAAGGTTATCGCAAGTGCCTTGACGTCAGAGACACAGGAGATTGCCAATTCAATTCAAACGCGAACAGTTTACTTGTAAAAGTACATTAGAAGGGCAATTTTATTTATTAATCACAAGGGGTCTGTATCCCCACGAGGTCAGTTTTCATTGTTTCTCCCTCATGATTCTATCCCCGTGCTATTTCGGCCGCCCGTCGCTGAGTTGATGTCATGGAAGGATAAAGGAGTGCGAGGTGGAAAATGGGAGGGTTGTGGGGGTTTAGGTCGAGTCGTCAGTGATGAATGCCGGTAAACTTCGCACGAAAAGTCGTTTATAAAGCAGTGCTACGCCGCGCTACGGATGCTCGCACTTCATAACTTCCTTCCTACACCCGCCAGCAACACCGAGCGCAAGGCCGCAACTAAATAACTTTGCGAAGACTTCTCTGAGATTCGGTCCGATTGTCAGGGATTCGTATGCGGATGTGATACCCGCGATATCTTTCGAAATTTTCAATTTCTCAACGCAGCTCGACTCAGAACTCCATTAATAATAAGAGAAAATCTGTGACTCACCATCTCACAAATATATTTTACATTTAAGATAATTGATCTGTTTTTCCTACAAATTTAGAATACTGCGCGTAATATTTTGGAAGAAATATTGATATGCGTTTTATGAAAATATACTGCAAGATAACACAGGGTGGTATGCTAAATATATTTCTGAAACTGAATGAGATATGAATTTTAATTTCGAAGTTAATTATGTTCTAAATGGAATCGGTGTCATTTTGATCTTTTTAACCGGCAACGTGTACTTTTTAATACGTATAGTATCTAGTTTCTTGAGGAAAACGACCACAAATAATCAAAGTCATAACAAAATTAGAATTAAAAAAATACAATCACCGCTTCCAAATATTTAGCTTTAATCACAGTGCAGCTTTTAAACTGAAAATACATCTGCTATAATGTTAACAACGTGAGCGTAATTCCTAGAGTAAAAAGAAAAGAGGTTTGAATAATAACTACGCGTCGCAGGGTTACGACGTCAAAGTTCTGTTGCGCAAGTTCGTAAAGTGCTCGGTAATCGGTGCGCGAATTTTCAGTATTAGTAGTAAATAGATACCGTTCGAAATTTCGTACAACCGCGCAAGTTAAATCTAAGCTGTGAAATGTAACTAGACACGGGGTGCATTATAGTGCGACTGCGTTGTCTTCGTATTGGTATTTCTCGTGGAAGTACGATGCTCATAGAATGTAACCCTACTCTTCGTTTCACATCTTCGCCCCTTCCCTACTACCGTCTACCGCTATCGACTATGAGCTTGAACGGAGGTCGAGGTCGACGATACATCATCTTCTCGCGGAGACATAGATTCACGGTGAATGCATAATATTTGCCGAGCCGGCGGGAAAATTAGAAGTACCGTAAGCCGCTTTTCTTATCAAGTCTGTGCTTTACGAGTGAAAGCGCCGGGGATGAAATGTTTGGAAGCGCGGATAAGGATGTAACTAAACTACTGGCTGTGTCAACTACTTCTTTCTTTTCCTTGTTGTGTCCCACCCCTAATCTTTCATTCAAATATCATCTTCACGTGCCAAGAAACATTTTCAACTCGTTATAATTGACCAAAATATCATGATTGTAATTTTAAGTATGATATGTTTAATTTTTACGTATAATTATGTTTAATTTTTTTTCATACACAGTACCTACAAGTCAGCTTTTCAGCTAATGTGGGGGTTTTATTTTTATATTATAACTTCTTGTAACAAGCATCTCCTTTCATCGTTATAATTAACACAGCTAAAAGTACCAATTTATAAATCACTTTCAATTTCGTTACTTCGAATACAAACTCCTTGTATTTACATAAATTCCAATAGATTTAATAGATACCTCATACTTCAAACGTTTCCTTGCAATTGTTCACTTTAACCAACAGGTATATCTGGTAAAGTTTCCAAAACCTTACTTTCCATGATTGCAAACCTCAGTTGGTATCTAATGTTAGAGCGATACACGGCACTTACTAGCACAGTGCACTCGGGAAGAGATTCTACTGATTCTAGCATCCCGAAATATATCATTGCCTGATAAATTTGACAGCTGTCGACTAAGGGCAAGGTTTCGTAGAAATCGAACAGCTCCCTTGAATATCGGCCCATGGAAACTAGCGGTGACATTATATAGTATTAACGTCCGCGTGGAGCACGCGGATCCGAATTGAATAATCGAATAACAATAAATTTGCATTTGCGTTGTTGCGGCCGCCGCTGACGCCGCAATGCATGTAGACATTCGCCATCGTACCTAGGTATATGACGAGTGGCAGGCCTGCGTCGTTTCATAATCGCGGTGCAAATCGCTTCCACGCGCGACCCCACTTTCCGTTACAAGCGAATGACGGATGTAATACGCGTCCGTATTCACATCCTGAAAATTGAATCATACGTGTGGGCTGTTGATATAATATAATTCTATGAAATGTGTAATTCCCGCACTGTAGAATACCGTCACTGCTGGACGATAGGAAATCACGCTGCAATAGTTGTCGCCAATAGCAAAATGCTCGCGCATTATTTGAATTTCCCGTGCCTGATTCCCGTTTCGCGATATATTCATCGGAATAAATTTCATTATAAAGTTTTCGAGCTTCTCCCGTTAAAATATTACCATTTAAATCGTAGAAGCCGCTCCAAAGGCAAGTCGTTGGTTTCAAGGGTTGTAACCGTTAAAGAACAATCACAACACGTCTGGTTCGGTAATATGCCACTTAGCAAAACGTCACCTCTGATGTATGTATGTCAAGAGCGCGCGGGTGAAGCCTAAATAAATCTAACGTGAAATTCGTTTCGTTTCTCCCGTTATTTAGCCATTCTTTTACGGGCACACCGCACCTGCATCCCGGAGACGACGAATGTTCCCGCGGATTATAAATATCGAATGGCAGCCGCGTCTTGCGTGCTGTAAAAATTCGAGCTGCAGCCACACTGTCACCTTCGCGATACAGCTCGTAACATACAATATCATTTTCCCGGCACAGTCGGAGACCCTCATTTCTCTCGCAGGCTAGCAGTCCAATTTCACACCGTTGTAAATACGCTTCTCTTATTTTTGACATCGTCTTCAATTCTTCTTACTTTGTCGCCCTGGCATCCGAGTTCCTCTCCTTCCGCTTTGCCGCGGCCTCAACCCCCCCGGCCACCAAGATGGTTTCATTTATAATCATTTCCTGAGGCTGTATCTCCCCCGCCCTGCGTCACCCTCTCTCTGCTGCCACGAGCTTCTTCGGGGTCGAGGTTCTCGGGCGTCCATCAGGATCTTATACGGCCACCTTCTCCGAGCTCATTAGACTCCCACGGCCTTTTTCGCTGACGATTACGCCGCCAGAGTTAACCCTTTAATCGCCATAGTCGTACGTTCGCATCAACTTTGTTACCCGACCGCGTTACCGCCCTCGCTTTCGTATGAAAATTTAGCAATGAACGGGATTAACCTTTTTTACAGCGGCTTATATTTGAGCCTTAATCTAAAAATTCTTTCCCTCTCTCTCTCCCTCGGTCACTTCCAGAAATATGCGTTTAATTATTAAAATACGAAATGGTAGTAGGGGAGACCGGGGCTAGTTGTTACAGGGGCAAGTTGTTACAAAGCAGTTTAAAATTTTTTCGCTTGGACTATCTCTTCGACGATGAAGTGACTGATGTGTTTCAACCATACACACTTGTATATGTTGTGTGTTTGTAATCGGTTCACGCGTTGTCACTTTATTACAGTTTTTTGTGTTTTCGGTACTAATAGTAACTTTTCTCTTTCTACTTGAATCTTTTCTACCGAACAGACAGATAAATGTATGTAAATGACTATTACCAGGTTTGAATCAGTGTTCTTTTAGCTACAGATTAGCACCACGAACATAAGAATACACCCAACTGGTATGAACTTATAGCTGTTTATACACAATGGTGTCAACCGGGGCAAGTTGTTACACACGACAAGGGGCAAGTTGTTACACAAGACAAGGGGCATGTTGTTACATACGAAAAGGGGCACGTTGTTACAGAGCGAAAGGGGCATGTTGTTACATTGTATTTAGTAATTAATTTATTAATTTATTAATTTAATGCTTTAGTTACCACGAGTCACTATAGTAGTTTCCCGCTAAATGAATCCACAGAGTGGATTCAGTGCATAGAATGCAAAAAGTGGGCACATGAGAAGTGTGCAAAACCAAAGAATCACTTTTACGTGTGCATTAATTGCGAGTCCCCGTATGAAACGGACGACGATAATTGACGATAATGATTTCAGTAGTTTTTATTATTTTTAAAATAGATTTTTTATTGTATATTTATTGTAAAAGAATTCTTAACATTAATAAATTTACTTTTGTCCAAGAAAATATAATTATATTACTCATAATAAGCCTCGTTTCGTAAAATTTAATTGTGTAACAACTTGCCCCGTATTGTGTAACAACTTGCCCCTACTCGGGGCACGTTGTTACAACATGTCTCGACTTTCAAAATGGCTTGTTTCAAAGTCATGGTTTTCGTTTAATTACATTCCATAGCGGTCATCGGTAGAGGAAAGAACGTACTTTAAGTAAGAGTCATTGATAGTCATAAATATGGAATGCAAAAAAAATAAAAAATAAAAAACTGAAAAGTGTAACAACTAGCCCCGGTCTCCCCTACTTTTCCCAGTGTCACTTAAGAAAATTAATACTTTACGCCGATTCCCGATAGTCGCTTATTAATTCTGGCGTAGAATTTCTTCCACCTGAGACGGTCGCGTGAGGTATAAGTTTCTAGATAATTCGGGACTCTGGCCTCGATAAATAATTCGAACCGATTTAATTAGGACTCGGAATGGTTGAAATATGAGTTTATAATCGGCGAAACTACTTTGGTATAGTTCTCCGTCCAACCGTCAATTAACGAACCGGCACACTAAATTCTTGATGCCAATTACACGGAGCACGCAGTCCAGTATTAATTAAATACACGACGGTGGGATAGTATGAAGGAGCCAAGAAAATACTGTCTCTTTAGCTCAGGAACGTGAAAATTTGCTGTTAAGTCTTTTAAAACGAAGGGGGTTAATCATCATCCGGTGACAATTGAAGTATAATATTACGCATAAAATTCATAAAGAAGTGGGGCATCTTTCTTCCCATTCACGCACCACACTTTTCTCCACCACTCCCCTTCACCCTCGCGTCTCTTTTACTTTCAACTTCCTTTCCCTCCCCCACATCGGGTTTCTATTATACGGCTCTCTTCGTCTTTCTCTTCTGCACGATCTCAACTCCTTTCTGTCCGCTTTTACCGTCCAGCACGGAAAGGGGGGTTGGCAAGCTGCGAGCCTTTCTATGAACACAGAATATAACGATTGCTCTTTGAAACCGTCACCGTGGAGTGCGGAGTATTAATGCCAGCTCACGTGGAGAGACCGTGGAAAATTTTGTCGAGATGTTTCCCTCTCTGACCCTTTCCACTCGGTGCCGTTGTATCGCATAACGAAGACCTCCGTGAAAACGGAGGGGAAAGGGGGCAGCACACCTACTCCCCTTCCTTTCGTAGGCGAAGTTAAAATTGTACTTCCGTAACGTAACAACCCTATTCAATGCTTACTCCTGTTCTCTGAATCGCTTTGAATTGTAAAAAGCTTTAAGATGTTTCCTTTTCATTTCACGGCCAGCCACTGTTATGTTTCTGTTGGAAATCGCGATGTGCTACCCACCCACCCCTTCCTCCTGGCTACGACAATAATCGCACGAACAAAGCTTGTAGGTGCAACAAAGAGAAATGTTTCAGGTACAATGTCCTGTGTTTCTTACACGGTATTTCTGTGACCATGAAATGAAACGGTATCTATGCGTGGGTTACTTAGGTTACTTAGTGGTTTCGTTATTAAATTTTTCCGTTTCTGCTGTTGTGCCCAGCGCCATTGTACGCGCACAATAATAAAATAATGTAGAATCTTTTTGACCACATTAGTGTATTTTGATAAACAGCGAAGGTCGCATAATAATTTTGAATACTCTATGATTATTTTCCGGGGCTTATTTGGTTCTCGTTGTACAGCAATAGCTTGGGAATGAAATATGTTATCGGTGCTTGTTTCACGAAGTTCCTTTTGGATTATTAAATGCATGGACCACGAGAGATCAATCTGGGAAATTCAAATAAATCAGTCGGCCGCTGTTTGATCACGGCGCGAAGCATGCAGACATAACCGATGATCAATGACGATACCTGTAATCCTGAAATCCAATTACACGCAAAGCGCAAATATCGGGTGTAAACACTTCCTTCGTTTTGTTACTTGTGAAAAAAAATCGCATTCAAATATTAGCATGGGCGGTATCTCCGGATGTGTGTGTGCAAACGCTTTCTTTCCGGTAGACGGTTCGAATCTGTCGAATATTCGTTCTGGGTAAATTTCTGTCTATTTCCCATTTCTGGGGTTTCGTTGTGAAAAAAAATGGTGGAGAAATCATTTACAGTAAATCATATTTGAAGTACATACGCATATTTTATACATATGTAGTATATGTTGCATTGACAAGTAATACATATTAATTCTAAATATAATAAAAGGCATTCGTGTTTCATATTCATATATAGTATATGTAGGTACATAGAATGTTTTGGGGAAAAAAATTATCAATATTTGTATCATATGAAATATCTGTACAGTGTTTATCTAAGTAGTTTATATATTGTTCCTTAGTTATTGGAAAATTCGAATTACAAGTAAAGTCATGCAAATTTTCTCTTAATTATTAATATATAATGAAAATAAAAGGGTAGGTACTTACATACACTTTATTTAGAATTTTTTGAAAATCGTCTCACGAGATTAGAGAGGTACTTAATACATACCTATATCTAAATCCAATTAAATATGTATTTCAGTAATTTTGGTTTTACACATAACATAGGTAAATCTTCGAATTTTTTTAAAAAATATAAGTTCTATTGTTTGTAATATTGATGTAAATAGCTTTAAATGAGGGCAATTAGACGCGTTTACGCTTGTCAATTATACGGAATAAGACTCACTGAATTTTGGAAAATCGATATTACAAGAAACTTGGTGCTCACTTGCCGTCTCAGAACACGACACCGTAACTCCCGTTATATTCCGTTGGATGAACACGAGGCGTTGGGGCTTTACCCAAAGGCGTGATTGGTAATTGATTTTCAGGCTTCGACACCGTGCTCGATCTCTCTTCACATTGCTCCCCTTCCATGCCTACCAACACGGACTCGACGATACTGTGAAAATTGTGCAACCCGTTGAGAAATAATGCACGCAGTATGCTAAAGCAATTTTTGAACATGCAGTTCATCTTTCAATTTTAAAATTGTGTAAATTGGGTTTCTGTTGCAATGACAACTGTTAATATTCTACGATTTAATTGTACTTAATTTTTGAAACGATATTTATAAATTGCATCAAAGATTCAGGATAATGGAACCTGTATTTTCTTTACTCAGCAAATTGATAAGCTTTCGATGCAAATAGAACGTAGAATAATTATCCTACGTCGTACCTTTGTGGCTATTTGTTCATGTCAAATATGAATCTACTTGTTGAACGTAGCTATTGTCTCCCAAACTAATCAATGTATCAATCCCCCTCGAAACTATTTACCTTGGTCGATATAGTGAGTAATAATCGGCGATCAGTAAATTTCAATTAACGAAATTGTCTGTGGGCGGGGAGGGTCGAGGCGGGATTATAGGTCGATTAATCCTCCAGGACGCACAAGAATGAGTATTTATCAGAAGGATGCAGAAGCACGTCACTAAGCAACATCGAGACACACAGAGTGGCTCGCAGACGGCATTCATATGCTACGGGCGACCATAGCACCACTGACGCTGGTAACACTGCGGTATGCAGTTGATTATGGAAGCTATATGAAGAGGCCCGACGTGGCCTAGCATCTTGAGTACCCTATCCATGTTCAGGGGCTCGCCACCCCCTTCTCTCGAAAGCGTGGAGAGAGCTATACAGCGCAGTATAGTTAATCCGCATGGACGTTCTCGAGGGACGTCGAAGATTCATCTCAAGACGCTCGATATTGCCCAGCTACTCCAGCCACCGGAATCTACGGTCTTCTGCTGGCATGTCCTTCTCCCATCGCTCGATCCTTCAGAGTCCTTCTGGCTTCGTGCATTAACTCTGATACGCAGCTAGAATCTCTAATTCTTTTGTGCGAATACGTCGGGGACGCTCACCCTCGAATTTTTCGGCCAAATTCCTTCCATATGTGCACGTGCAGGAGATCATCTTTGATACCCACATTAGGTCAACTCGAAGGTACACTTTTTGCTTCCGCAGAATTTTTGAAAGCAAGGCTTTAGCTTTTAATTGGCCGTCTCTATTATAAGCAGTCGCTATGGAACAGACGTGGGATTTTGCAGAAGCTGTGATGTATATTCCTTGTTAATTGTTGTATATTTTTTATGAATGAAACAATGAGATCATGACAACCACAGGAATTTTTGTGTAATGTCTCAGTTGGTGTTATAACAGTAAGCACTAGAATTTTTTTAGACAATGAAAAAACATGTAACTACTTAAATATTTTGCATGCATGGACTGCCAGATCATTTTAGCCAATGTAGTTGGAAAAGTACAATGAAAAACCTTCTCTCTATCTTTCACAATTAACCATATTAAAAGAGAAAGGGACCTGTACTTAAACGAACGTTAATGCATTGTTCCACCGTGTCAGAGTGAATTTTCCTGGAAACTCTTTGTTACTTATTCCGGCGTGACCAAAGTTTTCGTACAGTTTTATCGAAAGAAAAATTTTCATGCCGGGAACGATATCTCGGGAGCTTGAGGCGGATCACTGGGATACTCGTGTCGCACGAAGATCTCAAAATCTTTTACTTTTGTATCCCATAAAGTTTACACAGCCATCCAAACCGATTCACCCGATGCCTTGGTGGATGGTCTAGCTAATTCGAGAGCACACAGGCGGATCATGGAGCCTTGAACCGTGGACTAGACAGGTTGAAAGCCATTACTGAAACGCGTTGCAAGATTTATCCGATAAACCAGATTTAAGCGGCTCTTGTATCCTTTATACGGATGAATTGCACGAGAACGTTTGTGGACGACGATGAATACTGCCAACGTGAAAAGCGATCTCCTCCCACGTCGGGCTCTATATATGTATCCGAAGGGTCGAGAGGCTTAAAATCAAATGCGAGTTCCATACAAATTACGCTAATTGGCATAATACTCCTGGCGGGTTTCCAGTTAGCAAAGTGTCGACTCTTCGATGCTGGTGCAAACACAACAGAAGTTGGAACCGGACGAGTTAGTTAGATCATGCATGTAGTATTGGTTTGTTTATCTGATGATTGGAACCCCTGCTGATACAAGCATGGTATTGATATAAGGTAGACGTTTAATATCTTTAATTAGAGTGGAAAGGGACATATTAAACAAAAATGATTTTCAACATATTATATACATTTGGGGGGGCTCCATTAATTCTCAATTCTTGTCTCGATGTTTCAATGGGTTTAATGAACTTTATATCAAACTACTTTTATTCAGGAATACCTCATAATTGGGAGTATACAAATTGGCAAAGTAAATTAGGAAGGAAAGCAATCGAAGGGGAAGTATGAATGCCTCGTTAACCCTTGCATTGTGCGAGGGTAAAAAAGGTTTGGAGAGCGATCGAAGATGCTGGTGTTATGAATGAAACGAATGGGTGAAAAAAAGACGCGTCAGTTGATTCGCGACACACGCGACCATTACCCACACGGCTCGAAGCGATAGTTCGTGGAAGTCTCAAGTTTTAAAATGTAGGCCAGATAAGAGCTGCCAGCAAGGTCCACATCCTTTTTCAATTCAAACTCGCAGGAAAGTCGCGTATCCACTCGGTACATCGATCTTTTCTCCTGCCTCCTTTAGTCTCCTACCAACTCTTCCCTTTCAAGCTTCCCTTTGCCTTTCTTCCTTCTTCCGTACGTAAGGGTACGGCCAAGAGTGAGTGCTCCGATGGCAGTAGAAGTTCCTCCATTAACGATAACAATGAAAGATGGACACCGGATTTGGCCCCGATCATTCCTGACAAACACACGCTTACGCTGCCTCGCCAGCACGCGAAATTACGGTTGTCGAGTAACAAATATCTCCTCGACGACTTGCATCCTGTTTTTCTCTAACGACGCGAACATTTATTTCTTTTTATACAAATTGAACAATTTCTCGATGGATTCGATTCGATGCTCGCGCGAAGGCACCGTCGACAGTGCTGGAAACGAGTAATTCTGTAATTTATAAAGAGATAGTATTAGAATATTATCATAAAGGGCACACAACCGTTGTAAAACGATTCGGAAGATGTTTTCAGTGTTTTTCTTTTAGATTCTCAAGATTAAAATTAATTTTTGACATTCTTCGCTTCTTTTTCCATGTAAACAACCTTTTTTTGGCACGTATTTCTTTAATTTTGCTTCATTTTAGAGTTAATGAAACGCAGGTTCTTATAACATTTCATTTAACGTTAGGCCTGAAAACAGGCATACTTTTATTCATGTTTTGCTTTTGCATTAGAGTAGGCAAAGAAAGGAAGGTATAGGAGACGATGAGTAATATGCCAGTAGAATGTTCGTTTTATATTCAGACAGAAACGCGAGTCGAACGGATTTAGTTTTGGTTACTCCGGCCAGGAAGCACGTCCATTAGAGGTTTTACTAATGGACGGATAAAGAATAATACAACAGGAAGGGTAAGTCGGGAAAACATCCACGCCGTTATGTAAAAATACACACGGTGGAGCTTACGACAAATATTTTTGCACTTGTCGAGAATTCATTCTAGTAGCATACCTATGTTTTTTTTTCGAAACTGTTGTCAATCATTCTGATTGCTGTGAATATATTCCGCTGATGGTCTATAGGACGATCTCGAAAAAGTGAAAAAATAGAAGAGGGGACAGGAAGTAGAAAGGAAAAGGACAATCGAAGCGAAACAAGACAAATCGAGAGGGAAATCCGTAGCGGCTGACTTCCGCGGTTCATTTTCACTAGATTGTTTGTCGGTTCAGCTCGTTCCTTCCCTTTCTTTTTGCCTTTTCATCGGCCTGCCGAATTGTACGTCACAAAACGGGATTTCCCGTAAGGAAATCGGAGGAGACGGAGGGTACAGATGGAAAGGGATCGGCGAAACGGGAGTAGGAACAGAGGAACTTCATACATGATTTCCCTCGAGTCCCTGAAGTGAAGCATTTCTGGCAATGCGCGTTCATAGAAGCGCACGGCCACCAACCTGCCGCATGGTATCTCGCTGACAAAGTTGCCCAATCATGCGTGCATTATGAGATTCGCGAGCAAAAGGGCCTGTGAGGAAAGGCTTGTAGCAAGAGACCTGTAACTTGAAGATCGCTTCGTTTCAGAGACGCAGCGAGTACACGTAATTGTCCAGGGTCGTTACAATGGACAGGCTATTAATGAGAGGGCTTAAGAAAAATAGTGAAAATAGTATGTTCACGCTTATTTGATTGGAGCAATGTAGCTTCCCTGTTGAGTTTCTTAAAACCCTGTAAATACGTTTCACTTATTATACAAATCAGCAATCTCAGATATTTAAACACTATACGACCCGAAGAGAAATATTGAAACAAAGAAAACGCCACGAGCTTAAAGGATTAACTGTGAGTGGTCGATGGTTTTTAGAGATTGTAGCCAAAGCTCTGTAAATCCAACAAAAATTTCGCTGCAAGCTGATTCACGCATATATATATGGATGGTGAATGGTGCATATATATATAGGTATTGTATGCGTGAATCAGCTTGCAGTGAAATTTTTGTACTATATATATATATACCAACAGTTATTTCTTTTTATTTTTTATTCGTTGAAGTTACACAATGGTCCATTCATAAGTAATTCCGTGTTCTAATCAAATAAAAACATTTGTTATTGTACTACAGGTACCTACTACAGGCACAGGCATCCTTATTTTACGTAAAAAAAATTGTTATTTTATTACGATAAAAAACTAAGTATAATGTTTATCGTTTAACGAGACCCCCTACAAACACACACACACTTTTACATTCACTGTGCGAATAAAATCGTAGTAACTGAAAGAAACAGCCTCGAATGATTCGATCAGTACCAAACACAATACGCCGCCATGTTCACCCTGTGGCTCTCAATGCTTCATCCGTGATCGTACACACATTCGATGCCGAGGTGCAGGGAATAACTGGAATTCGTCGTCTAGTCTCTTAGGAGTTCAAGCGAATGGCAATGCATGACGAACAAATTGTTGCGTCGCAGACTGCTTCCCGTTTCCCGCTACTTTAATCATGACTCTCTCACCTTCTTCCACCAACGTAGGCCCCTGCAACCACCCCCGCCCCTCGTCAACTATAAAAATACACCAAGTTACACTCACACACGTCGATCACGGTGCACGTATACAGGCAGGCGTGCATGTACGGAATGGCATGTCGGTAAACGGCCGGGCCAGAGCGATTAGATGTTCGATCTGTATCAATATTTACTCCGCTTCGGTGCGGCGCGTCTTGCGAAATGGAAGCCAGACTTCCTTCATCCCGACGTGTTTGCCCGTGCCGCGAAGCAGATACACCGGATTCCCTGGGGAGGACGTGCCGCTAGTCCTACGGACAGGCTTACCGTTCTAGCTACAAACCATACCCAACCCTCCCCACTTCCACCTTCTTTGCCCCATTGCTTGCATCTCCAACCTCCCTCCTCCTCCTTCCACACCTCGTGAAGCGTGGCCCACCTTGTTGTAGCCGAGCCGCCTTACCAGACCTGAATATATTCGTGCCGGCACGATCGATCCGCCACCATAATAAGAAGAGTAAACGAGAGAGGATATTCTATGCAAGATCTAGCAGTATGCTGCAGCCACGCGAATACACCCGCCGCGACGTTCCCTTCCTCGGCATCCGCGCGAATACCACGGCCGATCCTCCAGTCAACTCCCCCCTGGTTACTCGATCGATCCCCGAAAGTTTACTTACTTGTAAGGATGCGCGTTACAGGGGACGAGGCAGGAGGAACCGAGCGGGGGACTGTGAACGAGGAAATGGGTTAAGGGAGATTCTGTTAGGCGTTACAATTAGTGGCGACGTTTGCGTTAATCATGGCGAACCTTTCGGAGACAAGCTTCCAGCGGGCCACGCGTTTCTGAGGATCCGTCGATTAAATGCGAGGCAAACGTCTACGAACGAATCGCTATTAAGCGACTGTATGCGTTTAACCTGCCGTCCAAATGTCTTTATTGAGAGATTCTGTTTTCGGGGCAGCTTCAGCTCAGGGTTATGAGATTTAATGAGAATTTGGGCTGCCGATTTAATAGACAATCACTGGTATATTGTTAGAAGACGAGATGATAGAAAAGTACAAGATGAAGAAGATTTGCAAGCAGACATCGGATTCGGTCTTTTCATCCCCAAATTAGACTAGCCTATTTTTCCAACAGAAGTAAAAATCTATGCACTAGAGGGTTAACAATTAAATTCATTTTATTTGTTAATAATTGGAATTCTTAAAGTACGCGCAGGTGCTTATGCGTTGAGTGAAATGTAATTATTTAATTTATCTTCTGTAAATAGTAATTTTCCTTTCAGTGTAGTGCAAGGGAGTTAACAAAATCATGCATCCATCTAATCTATAATCATACACTGACGTGTAATCAATTCAAACATTTTTTGTTGCTTGTTTTCTTCAGTATATTTGATATAATTAATGGAGAGCAGTACCTACTCTACTGTTTAGTTTCTGCTCGAGATAACGAAGTTCATCGATCATTCTAATGCAATTCTTTTCTCGCGTAATCTGCTCCAGTTTTATTCCATTATCTTACTCGACAGAATTCCTGTGAGCTGAATACGCTACTCGGTGCACCGTTTACACCAATGACGAATGATACACGGCTGTTTTTATTCTTGCCTTTTCCACTAGAACATTCATTAATCAACTTGAGGGAATGACCGAAGTTTCTTTCTTCCGAGATCTGGATTTCATACTCTTCACTTCAGACCACACTGTTTCAAGCTCCACGAAATACTGATATTTATATATTCGAAGAAAATCAAAACTTAATTGAAATTAAACATAAATATATCAGGTGCAGGGAAGAATTTAGTGCTTTTGGTTTTACAGCCTATAAAATGACTTCAAACTCAATTCAAGTAATGAATTAAATAAAAGAGACCATTTGCTGGTCAGGGAAGCCGCAAACAAATGTTGGGAGCCGCCATGGTTTTTGGTTCTTGTTTTTTTAATATTATTAAGTTCGAATTATATTCTGAAATACCTATTTTTAAGGTGTTTTCTTTACCTTATTAAAACCTTACCTTATATGGGGTGTCTCGGGTGATTTCAATATTATAAAAGTGGCTCGCGACTCGAAAAAAGTTGGAAAACACTGCTTTAATTAATACCCGCTATAATCTAGGAAGTTCAATACTTTAAGAAAACGTATTCGATGGAGGATATGAAATAGGGCGGAAATGATCCATGCAGGAACAGCTACACGGGAGCCTAACGAGTTCAGCAGTGGCATAGTAGAAGCAACATCATCGAGGGAGCAGGAAAAGGGCGGGTTGAGGTGCGGCGTGCGCGCGGCCTGCCGCCGAGCACAAAGCGGCAGGACGAAAGGCTCAGCGAGGAAGGATGCTGGAACGGAACGAAGCACGGACAGCGGTGGATAAAGGAATCCAGGAATGAACCGGAGGTACCAAGTACACCGAGAGGGAAGTATAGAAGCCGGTGAAAAAAAAATACGTCCGCCAGCAAGTCTCAAACCGTGGTGGGCGCGCGCGCGCGGGGAGGGCGTGTGCGCACACACTTCCGCGGTCAAACACCAACGTGCGTATAGGTGGCCGGGGAATGCCGGACAATTTTTCAATGGCTCTGGCCGAGCTTGAATTCTCGTTAATTTTTACTTTCTCTCGCCATCCGCCACGGGGATCCGCCATTGTCCGCGCGGCTTCGCTTCAGACCCCCTACAACGATAACAGAGAAAATGCAGCGAACCGCGGCAGAGTATACCTACCTACCTACCCCTAACAACCC
The DNA here is from genome assembly GCA_963971345.1 of Andrena flavipes. Taxonomy (NCBI): domain Eukaryota; kingdom Metazoa; phylum Arthropoda; class Insecta; order Hymenoptera; family Andrenidae; genus Andrena; species Andrena flavipes. The sequence continues at coordinate 58,446,905 of OZ020481.1, forward strand.
AACGGCGCGAGGCTGTCGATAGCAACACTCTCCAATAAAGCGGATCCCTCTCCGCCCTGGACGCGGGCCGTACACCGAGGGCGCTGTCCCTTACCGCGCTCTCTGCCGTTTCTGCTCGTTCTACACTTCTCTGCGGCTCTGTACGTATGCCGTGGCCGGGCTGCTCTCAACAGTAACGCAATTTCGGTGCACGCCGTAGAGGCAGATGACAAGGAATGGACGTGCGCCATGAACGAGAGAGGCGGACTTTTACCACGGCGTTTCGGCTTGAAAGTCGCGCTTTGTCCGCGGGGAGATAAAAGGGGGACGGAATGTCCGTTTGATATCGCGCGATTTTCCACGTGATACTCGATTAGCGATGATACGCGGATATTGTCCCAGATTTCGCTGAGATTTCGGCTGAATTCAGTTTCCACTCGGCGTTTCCAAGGCGTTCGTTAAAATGTTTTTGAAGAACGCGATATTTGTTACTTGAATTTCGGGAATTTCAGTGCTTGAAGGACGAAGCGTTGAAATGTTGTGAATTTTTGGCTCTGATTCTTTTTATCTTGCTTTTTATCGATTTGACGTTAGAATAGTAGTGGACGTATAGAATACTTCCGGCAATTTTCTATTCAAGTTTAAGGCACACAGCGTGCACGCCTGTAGCTACATTTAATATTTCCAACGACGCTTTTCGTCGTAAGGATTTTTCTATCATACAATAATGATGTGAATATATTTATTCTAAGATTTGAGGGTATATGTATAAGTACCTACGAAGTACGGAATTTCGTGGTGAACAGATTCTTTAGTTGTTGTGCTTCATATTTCAGTAAATTGTATTCCTCAATCAAGTAGTTAAAGTTCGATACGAATCATTTCCAGCAAGAATTGTCAGTAATGAATTAATTTTAGCGTGATTCATTATAAGTAATTTTAATAGCGCTTCTGCTATCTATGTATAAATTAATATAAATATCTCACTTTTTTCAGTAGAAGTTTTTTACTTTAATTCGCATTGTATAATGATTTAGGGAGAAGTTCGTGGAAAAATCTATCAAAACATTGTTGTTGAATAGTAAAAGTCGTCCAGTTTATTGTCGATTTAAATCCACTCGAAACAGTTTATTCTCACGACCAGAGTTGGGGAAAAACAGTCCAATCTAATTACGTAAGGTGTAATCTAATTGCAACTTACAAATTACAATTAAAATGTAATTGTGTAGTTGATTACACATGGTTTTCTGTAATTGTTCATGTAGGTAGTTGGCGAAACCAAATGGTCAACTACCTAAATTAATCGCAATTTGTAAGTTGTAAATTAATCGCAATTTGTAAGTAGTAATTAGATTACATTTTGTCCAGCTCTGCTCACGACACACTACACGCTACAATTTCATTGGACTGCCCTCAAGTAGAATGTCTTCGTATAGAGAGGACGATAGAAAATGGACAGTATTATCGGATTCCGTGCGTGCCGTACGCAGAGGCATTGATTGCTGGAGCTGACCGCACAATCATTTTATCCTCTCCAACTCTCTCCTCGCCGTAGTATTCCACGGTCCTCGTGCCGTGACAGCGATCGACAAATCCCCGTGTCGAAGCCAGACCTCGCAGCTGCTTTTGTTGCTCCCGTCTATTTTCGTCAATTTTGCTTTTTTTCGTAACAGCTCGACCCCTTGAACTTTTGACGTTGCATGCATAAAGGGTCAGGAAGAATGAAACGATTAAAAAATAATTATATAAGGTCATATCCGCGAATATTGTATTATATTTACAATATTATCAACATTTACGTGTTAATATTAAAAACCAAAAAGTGATGTCAGCGCGTAGGTTCGGTCATATAAATTTATATGGTTTTTAATATTCTAAAAATACGGTCGAAATTATAAATTCTTTATTTACGTGTTAAAATACAATTAAAACATATGCAACCAGGTGACTCATATTATAATTTAACCAGTGGCATTTATTATAATACAATAACGAATTTATTGGAAAATTGTGTAGTTTTGCACTACCTATAGATTATTACCTACATCAAATATTTTCATACATTGTAACTTAATAAATGGAAACTCTTTGTGGCAATAGTTCATGCAAACACTTTTCTTTGCCTCTGCACATAGAATCAGATTTAAAACACTTTTGTGATTTTTACTGACACGTGACACATGTTAGAATTCAATTCCCTGATTTATATTTTATTGCTTCTTTTATCCTATACAGAACATGCGAAGCTCTTTGGAATAAGGGCGAATCACGTTCAGCGGAGCATGTGACTGCACGTACATATGCGACAGATAAAAGAAAAATTAAATATGCAGAATGTTACGTAGTTAAACGCACCTGCTGGTACACGGAAGAAGCAACAGAGAGGGGCTGAGTGGGGAATGGAAAAGAGAAAGGTTCTGTCATTCAATTCCTTGAGTTCGTGCGAACTTGTGGATGATATAATTAGAGAGAAGTAGTAATGCCGCCACTTGTACAATCTGATTAAAAATTTCACGCCACTGAACGAACAGGAAATTTTAATTGGTGTGCATTTACTACTATGCACAGGATGTTCCGATACAGTTGCGTCAGACTTTCACAATGTACCCTAGTAATGATATTGTTAAAGAAAATATCACAGAAACGTAACTCTGTAAGTGCTTGCTTTCCGAGTTATAGCTTTTTAAAATTGCACATTATGGGGAAGAGTTTAGCATTTGAATGAACTGTGAAGCAAATGTACTAAAAAGGAACCAATAATTTTGATACCGGCCCAGATGACTGCCTGAGAAGAATTCCCTCATATGACTATAAATAAACGCGTGAAAATGTTGCATTTTCATCAGAACTACGTATGTGTGCAAAGTTTCAAGCCGATCGGATATGTTGAAGTGGGTCGAAATTAGCTTACAAGATTTCACCCTGACAAACTAACAAACTCACAACTGAAACTAAACAAATGATTGAAAAAAGAATGAACCTAAAGAACTTGATTTATAATTCACATCATACTGTTTGAATACATCAATATTCGAATAATAACATTCGAATACTCAAATATTTGAAGTTTATTCGTAGCATTCGAATACTCGTAAAATATTCGAATAGTTCCAGCCAAAAATAAGTATCGTTTAATTTAGAACAGCTGACAAATCAATTCCCAGAGAAATTTCTTGATACTCACCGTTTCAGCAGTCATTGACCCCGATGGCCAGACAAAAATCACAAGAGCTAGGTATAGCACAGGGATGTTAACCAATATTCCGGCTTTCGGCACCAGCAGAATTTAAGCCCTGGCGGTTCGCGTATGGAAATTTATGAGACTATTTCGCATGTAAGCACTAACCAGGTGTGGCTACACATAAATTTCGCATCCTCGCGCGTATATTTCAGACCCTTCACCCTCTGCTTCTCCATTTTACTCGGTAGGTGTGGGCCAACTTACCAGAAGTTACCTTCCTGGTATCCTACTTCTCTCCCCCACCCCTTCCCCCGTCTTGAAACTACTACCTCTCTCTTACACTTTTGCTTTCTACAGAGCTCTATTCGCATCTTCCCTTCGCTCGCACGTGCCTACCCCTCTGCCTCCCCTGTATTCCTTCTCCCGTCTCACTCTTTCTTCCTTTCTGACCTTATTCGTCTTATCCCTATACATGCTATAGTTAACCCTCTCTCTTATTCTTCGCCCAAGATCGTATCCCTAAATCACCCCCGACTACTCCGGAACACCGAGGCGCCTTTCTAATTGCTCCACGCTACGTTTAAATTACTTAACCCCCCCTCCTCAAATTAGTTTCAGATAGGCGAAAAGAATGACGCGTTCGTCGGCGGGCACGAAGAACGCAGAAGAATCTCGTCGGGAATGCTAATTTAAGCTGGATCCCGGTTTATGTCCAGAAATGGTACTTCCTTATAACGATTGCCTATCCGACACCCACGGTTGAATTTTAGATATCCTTTCGAATTGCTAATTCCTTTATCGTTTCACCGATTAGGTATATTGAACCGCTACCTAAATTCAACATCCATGTGAAAAGAACACCTAAATTCGGGGATGGGAAACATATTATCTGAAATTGTGTAAGCACTGGTCATGGGGCTGGATTCGTTTTTTAAAAAACTCACACTATAATAAAAGAAATTTGTCCTAAGCCTAATAGTTTTCGAGGTATTCTAAAAAATACATTTTCGACCCCCAACTTTAGGTCGTTTTCACCCCGTGGTCGATTGCCGATAATAAAAAAAATACGTGGCAAATATTTTTCACCATTCTGCAAATAGCATTCTGTTTATTTAATTTCAATAAACAAAGCATTGACAAACAAAAATTGTAAAAAAAAACATTGACGATTTATCTAAAATTTTTATTTTAAATTAAAAGATTGGCGAGGTGCGTGAAATTATGTAGACACATCGGTATCCCAAATACTAAGCAGCAGCCTTTTGTCACGTTAATTCTGAAAAATGCTTATGGCACCGTTTGAAGGTAAGGTGTCTGCGGTATTTTTCACTGCTAGCGACTTTACTCCCGCTAAGCGAAGGAACGACAAAGGGACAATTATCGAACTGCGAATTAACGTTAGGCATATCGAGCAACGTGGAATCAGCCGGAGGCGTCTCGAGACATCCTCATCTCGCGCAAAACCGAGCAGAGGGATGAAACGCACGGCTGCGACCAATCACGTTCGCAATTAAAGGCAAAGCTGTAGCCGCGAGGGAAACTCACAGGAGGAAGGGACGGAAACGTATCGCGTACATGTTCCCCCTTGGCGCAACAACGACACACTCTCTAGGCGTCCTTTTAAATACGTGACCTGTAAATAATTGCATGAAGGGACAAAGCACGTGCACAACTGGACCTCAAGTGTACTGAGAGTAGTGTACCGTGATACTATGTTAGCTGATCATGTGCACACAGGCACACATGCCTGTACGTGCGCCTATACACTAGCGCCTCTTCTTTCTTCCTTTCCTTTGTTTCTAACCGTCTCCGTCCTACGTCTCTCGTTACCTTCTTCGCGGACGCGTCTGTGCCGGTTGTCTCCGTTTCTCCCTGCCTTCTACTCACCGTGATTAGAACCCCTTGAGAAAATGTCAATCCGAGAGGGTTCTTGAAAGTTACTCGGTACACTCGGTAGACTCGAAAGAGGGCACCCGATGTGACGTAAACATAACTGTTCGTATGCGTTTCGTATCGGTGAAAGAGCCAAGTATTTTACAGATAGGAAGGGCAGAAGTAGCAGTGGGGCGAATACCGTGCACTCCGAGTAAACAATTTTCCGAGTATAGCCTTCGCCAGGAGTGGTCGTTTTTATCTCGCTAGGACAAACAACCAAGGTTTTTCCTCCCTCTTTAACGTTGACTCGGTTGAGATTAATCGACGAATCGATTTGCTAGCACTCTGATAATGGCGATGCCAGAAAACACACGTTCGCATCTCGGAAAATAGCAGTCTAGACGTTGGTATATTCACGTGAGCGTATACCAGCTCAATGAATGTTTTGTAATCGAACGCTCTGTCGAATTCGCTGCTATTATTTTTTAATTACATTTCTTCGATCGCAATTGCAACTCCCCCTTCCCTCCCCTCCGCCCCTGTGTTCCTCTATGGAAAATCTGGTTACACTTTTGTAAGGGAAATCTCGTTTCAGCGGCGTGTTGTGGAACACGGTTTTAATTTTCATAAAATTCAATACACCCATGCTTTATACTCACACAGCTTGTGTGAATGCCCGGGAACGATACATGCGGCTATACACGGTTCTGTTCCATAGCCGTGCAGCGAGGGAAAGGAGAGCGAGGATGGAGAACCGCAACCTGGTTGTGCAGCAATTCTACAATCCCCGGAAATCAAAACCGACCGTTTCTCGCGGTCGATTGTGACGCACGGACACTGCTAATGTTAAATGTATCGATAATTATCGATCGACTATACAACCTGATAGAACGTCAATTATCGATAATATCAATTGTACGTTGTGTGATTGAAATTTGTTGAATCCAGATACGTATTCGGCGACTGTGTTGATCTTGGACGCACAAATAAGGTGACGTAAATATTTAGTGTTCCTATAGATACCGTAAACTGGAGGAACAGTTTTTGCGACATTTCCTTCTATGATATAAACATTAATATTTTTACATTTACTTTAAGTATGACTCTGAACTTTGACGTTAAAAAATATTAATTAATAACAAAGTTATTTGCAATCCCCTAGACGTCCTGTTCGAAAGAGGGGTTTGCAATGACCACGATTACTCAGAAGTGGATTCTCTAAAATACAAAATTTAAAAAATTTATTTAATATATTAAATTACCTCGTCCTTGGACCAAGGGTTTTTCAAAATATTGATTTAGGATAAAATGACATATGTTCAAACGCAAATTGTGGATTTTCGACAACAATCCCACCTAATTTTCGTTAATTAAGAAAAAAATAAGCAACAAAAACAACAATCCTTCGTCCAATCTCTTTATACATGTTAATTAACTACTAATGTTACTCTGTAACCGAAATAAAATTGGCACATCATGTAAATAACATTAACAGCTAAAGTTTTACCAGTCTGAAGTTTTACAATCACAATTAAATTTGTTTCTATTTATGTTGAATGCATTCTCTTTTAAATTTTTTTATTTTTCCACTTTATTCCCTTTTAATTAACATTTTTACATTTTCGTTAAGTATCCTATTATAATATGACCTACACGTGTGAAAATTAATACAATTTTTGTCATTTTGCTTCTTTAATACATGTTAAGTAACTGCCAATGTTCCCCCAGTTTACAGTACCAGTGCACAAATTACTTATGTAAAAACGCATAAAACTACGTATTAAGTTGTATTCTATCTCAAAATTCAATTCAGCAGACGATTTTTATTCTGCAATTATGTATGGCTGCAGTAGGTATTCCTTTCTTATATAGGATGTTAAAGTTTCATGTTTCATTCAGTTTGTAGAATGTTAACGTTACAAGTTAAAAAGCAAACGAAATGGGATATTCAGTTTTCCCTTAAAAAGAATTATTTCGTCTTGATGACGATATCATATGATTAATTTAATGTTTTTTTTTAGATAGAAGTGTATGTATATTTAGATTGTAGATCGTAACAAAGTTGTTTTGATTTTCTTTCATTCAGGATCATATAAAGCTTATAATTAGAATATGATGCGTAAATTATGAAAAACGTTTAATTCTTGTTGCTAAAAGGAAGCAACAAGAGCAATGTCCAAATAATCAATTTCCAATATTATATCTAATAGAAGCCTATTACTAGGAGTTTAACGTCCATGGAGTGAACTACTATCTCATTTCTGATCGTCCGTGTATTGGACGTTACAACTAACCAGAGTTTGGCAAAATGTAATCCAATTACAAATTACAAATTACAAATTACAATTAAAATGTAATTGCGTAATTGATTACACATTATTTTTTGTAATCATTAATTTAAGTAGTTGACAAAGTTGTGGTCAGCTAACTAAATTAACGATTACAGAAAATAATGTGTAATCAATTACATAATTACATTTTAATCGTAATTTGCAATTCGTAATTAGATTACATTTTACCCAACTCTGCTACTTGCGCGCCTTACCTAGTACAGAAATATTTCATGAACATCGCAGAAATAGAAATCATTTTCCTTGCATTTTTTCTACTATATTTTTTACTGACGTGCTTAGATTTTTACTTTTATCCACAATTTTCAATTGAAAAATATTTCCTTGACTTTCCTCGATATTTACAAACATAAGAGAAATATTAGCCATTTCAATCATGCGTAAGTTACTTAACTTCAAATCTCTGTAAAACTGCACACAGGTTATAAAACAATATAACGGAATAATTTCTATGATATCCTTGAGTTTACGAGAGAAGACTAAATGTTAACCATTTTATTTAACTGTTAAATAAATACATGATGCGGGTAAGTGTGCTTTCGTTTCATCTAACAATGAGCGACCTTTCGAACAGAGATTTTCGTTTCGTTCGCTGAATAGAGTAGGGGAAAAGATGAGAAAGGGGAACGGAAGAACAGAGGATGTAGGAGAGACACACGCCTCGTTCCAAACAGATCATACGTTCCGTGGCGAAACGTTTTTGTGAACTCGAATTGAAGATCCTCCGCGAGATTGCGCCTTTCCCCTCCTGGATCATAACCGTGTAGCATCGAGTTCGCGTTAGTCCCGTTCTCCCTGCTTCCGTCTCTCCTCCTACTTTAGTATCTACGACGCAACAGAAACCAATTCCTGACTGATATCCCGACAGCCACGTCAAAATGCGAAACGGTCGGCGATTTCGTAGACAGAGGCGCGATGTAATGAGGCGGTACGCGATTCCCGCGACACGTCATCGTAAGCCAGTTTTGGAATTTATTTTATTTACCGTAGCAGCTCCACCGTGGGCTACGCCGCGCTATCTTCGCGTGATGCGTGATGTAGTTGGTGGAAATAAAGAAAGGGAAAGGCGAATCGATATAACTGAAAGAAAGATGAACAGTCCCTCCCGCGAGACTCGAGGCGTCTCATTAGGCGCGATTCAGTGTGCCACACTCCGGCAGATCCTTGCCTTCCAGATTGTTCCATTTTCCTTCATACATATTTAAATTATTGAAATTGCAGCATTACCATATTCCACTGATTTATCGATACCTCTTCTCAGCTCTTTCTTTCTCCTCCTTCCCCTTCTCTCTCTTTCTTCGTCTCTTCTCTTCCATTCGCGTGCATTCCTTTTTCAATTTTCCGTCCTTTTCGCCCGTTTTCACCGCCCCTACTTTTTGTCTCGCTCAATATCGCCAGAATTATTTTTACCCACTAAGCATTCACTTACAGGAAAATGTGTACGTAATAGGTTTTAAAATACGACACGACTCTACTTTCCTCTGTCCTTTTGTTATTGGCATAGAGATGTTCTGTAAGCTCGTTTACCTATTAGACTGTATTTTATTTTCTTATTGTGTGCCTATATTTTTTTTTCAAATTAGTATACTATCACCACGCGTTGACTATCTTTAAAGATTCACCGCCATACAAGTACCATCTAGCAATTCCATCTTCACTAATTACGAAACATTCCTTCGAAACAATTTTCTTTCAAGCGTTTCCTTTTTTCAGCATACATAGTTAATTTTGTAGGTATGCAATTTTGTTTCAAACAATTATAAAAATTCATAATCTCCTCTAATATAATCCTCCCTCTTTATTAGTCTTCATTAATAGTCAAGAGAATAGCCCCGCATACTTTATATGTTGATAATTTTAATAGTTAGGTACTTTCATTTAAATGTCCTTTTAACGGCACGTAGGAGTGTTCTGCGCTTAATGCACAAGTGATCAATAATATCACCATTCATACATGGAAGTGAAATTATTATTAGTCGAAAAAGAAGAAGTAAAAAATATACTCCCATTATACTCCGGTATACTCCCAGAGCAATAGGGAATAAATATTAGTAAGGAGAAGACAGGCATCGTTATTATCGTTACCTCATACGACCGGATATCCTAGAGCTTCAACGACATTAGACTGTTTTCGTTCTAATGACCAAGGCAACTAGAATTCCCCTGCAGCACGCTTGCACCGGGGTTTACAACTTTACAACCCATAAAGCCGTGCCTGTGGAGGTGTTTGGGTCAGTCCGCCCTCTGTCCACAGTTTGAAGACTCTCCTGCTTGTGCACTCCCCGTCCGTTTCCCTTCGTTCGACTCGAGCCTGTGCCCGGCCCTCCCAGGTTACACCCTTCAAACAGAAGGGAACTGCTGGCAGCGGCCGACGACAGATCGAACAGACGCCCAAACAGCTTTACACCTATTTTATAGAGTCCAATATTGCATTTAGAATCGCGATAGGGCACGCTACCGCCCACCTAGTAACGATCGGCAATGCGAATGTTATAACCCAGCTGAGGAAATATTGAACCGTGACGCCCAGAGACACGTACCTAGGACAAACCTTCCAAAGTGGTTAAGGGATCACGAACGAATAAACCGTTTATGGGTCTTGAGGGTTTGAATTTATGGCTAAGGAGTGGCGTATAACATATCGCAGTATGTGCAGAGCATGGAGTAGAAGGTGGGCTAGTTGTTTCGACCCTTACGTACGTAGAGGTGGCTTTATCTGTTAACATAAGATTTAAAATGGAAACTACAGTAATCCGCATCGATATGAACGCTGGGGGTAGTGAAATGCACACACCGGTACCTTTCTGTTACATTTCGGCTTAAACGGAAAACCATAATAATTTGAAGATCATTATTCAGTATTTGATGGTTTTCAACATATGTCAGTCTTTATGCGTTAAATAGAATCACAGTTCGGAAAACATGAAAGACAAATTCGATGGCAAATAGTGTTTATGTGTCGCTAAATTATTAATATACATGTGCGTATAGTAGATAGTACGTGATATCAACTGCCTGGTGTTGATAGTTTTGAGCAAAAAATATTTTCAAATTAGTCTCAATCCTCCAATCTAGGAAACTGGTTTCCTAATTTGGACCACGGGTATTCTAAATTAGACCATGTGTATTTTTCATTATTTTAGGTAAGAACTTTTATTTTCGAGAAAAAAACAATGTATGCAATATCATCGTTGCCCCTACAAACGAGCAAACTTTATTTCTGTCACTTTTTCACAATTTCAAAATAAAAAAAAATAGCTTTATGGTTTCAAGTGCTTCCATCTGTTTTATGATAGCTTAAATTATTCATTTTACCTGTGCAATTGTAACTCTACCTTGAAATACATGTATGGAGTACATGGCGCATAAAGATATAAACATTTCTACATTTTCATTCCAGACAGATCATCATACAAACCAGCCCTTAATTACGATCACTTAAAAATATCATCTTACGAAATTTATTCTTCGAGAAATGTATTTCATCAACTTCCTCTTTTTCAACGAAATGACAAGGTAATAAAAAAACTGTTTACTGAATTTTTTAAAGGTAGATTTACCGTGAATAACCAGAAGGTCTGCAGGGTTAATGTCGTTAAAATGGCCGATAGCTTGTGCCCCCACCCCCACCCCACCCCACCACCGTTTAAAGAAAATTCCCTTTAGTTAGCAGCGCGTTCGCATGCTCTGGACGAGCTTTAACTGCATTTCCAGACGCGCCCCAGGTGCCCTCTACTCGAAAGTCATTCGCCAATATAGACTTTGCTAGCAATAAAGCCAATGACGGGACTCGTGTCCAGTCGGATGCGTAAATCGTGCATTTCCCCGAGCCAGCCCGTATCCTGTGCTACGATACGTCCCTCCAACGTCCGATCGGTCTGACATCCGTCACGATTTCGCCGAACCACCGTTCGAAATTAACGGGTTCAAAGGCACCCAACACGAGCAATTCTGCTGAAATTGTGCACGTCTGCGTAACGATCTGTCTCGCGTACTGTTACACAGCCACAAACTTCTCGATTGATAGCGAAGTGTGTCACTGTTGAAAACTTATTCATGAAGGGGTGGGAGAAAATCCATGGATCTGTTGGTGAATGATCTTCGATGATATCATTGTTGGTAAGCAGCATTTTTTTAAGAAACAGATACAAAGTCGTCAAATTTTCTTTGATCTGTCGACCAACAGTGAAAACAGTGTTACCACTTTACCAGTAATACCAGTACCCGCGTTTCATTAGTTAGTCGTTTCTTCTTTCTTATTGAATATTTGCATTACTGTAATTATTTTGCATGCTGCATTTGATTTAAATACTGGAATTAATAGTAGGTGAAAAACACTTTACATACATTATGCTACATATACTATACATAACACTTACATTGTACATTAAGAAAAATAAAAAGATGTTAAAATTGCATCCTTTTGAAAAAGATGAAGTGCTCTGATTTGAGTTTGAGAAAGGTTTTGCAGCCTGCCGAACCTGAAATTAATTTGTCGAGCCGTTTTTATTCCTTCCTCTTAATGGGAAGTAGAGTGTAGACGTATTTTAAATACTGGAAATATTTCATTAATTTGTTAATATATCATTTCAACGTTCTGCAAATATTCTTGGGGTATAAGGAAAAGTTCGCTCGTCTTCAACTTATGCCATTGGAATCTTACTCCAGCTTCGGCCATTTACATGCGTATTACCTTCTTTTATACACGCGTTACCTCCTTGTACCAAGCGCAGGTGTGGCTTACGAGGTTTACTAACCTCCCTTTCGTTCTGCCTAGTGGCGAACTTTCGACTTACACAAAGACACAATTGTTAAATGGAGCATACTGATTTTCTTCTTCGAAAGCACGCGCGCTACGGCGAAGGAGCGTACTCGAAGAGTCGGCTGGTCTAAAAACAATTTCCGTGCAGCCTGTTAAACGCCAGCAACAAGCTCGTACGTCTCTTTAATGCCTGGAACGGGTTGGCAACTTAACGCTGTTAATAGAGGAGAAAGAAACACGAACATGTAACGAAACGAAATTTCGTAGGAACTGTTCTGAAGGGTCGGGAACGGGGGACGCCTGCTGGTCAGGCGGTTTTATACGAACCGTCGAGTTTTCTCGAAATTGATTTTTCCTGGCAGCTACGGTTACTCCGCGCGTTCTCTCGCCTCTCGGCAAAGTTAGTTTTATGTCATGGTTCCACGGTGAATTTCCAGAAAGGGTTGTAAATCGAATAATGAAAACGTCAGAACCTTACCGTGTTGGCACACCGCAATCATTTGTACCTACGTTTTAGCTGCGAAATCGTAGTTTAACGGACGGAACGTGTTGCCGAGGAAAAATATACGGAAATAGCTCCTCCAGCTTTCCTATTCAAACGAGCGCGTAAAGTTCTTGCGCGGCTGCTCCCTTTGCGCGCTGCATAGAATAATCATTGTAGATATTTAATTCGCAAAAACGTATAAATTTCAAATAAGTACAGAGAATGGCAAGTTTCTGCTCGAAGGGCATGTAGCACGCAAAACTAGCCTGGTGCTTATTATTACTATAAAACAGAAACTTAAATAAGAAACGAGGGAATCCAAGCGCCGAAAATGGTGGGTCCATTCTCTGCCCACCTTTGTTGTCAGCGTGTGACCAAGCACACCGACAATTCAAAGCTGACAAGTATAGAATCGCTATCAGAGCTCGGGAAATCGCCCAACGTTTTCCCAGCGGGGAGTTGTAAAGCTGTACAGGTCGGCGAAGAAATGGAGTGAAAAAAAGACGCGCAACAGACGGCGTTGGCGGCCAGTGCGATATAGAGGCTGCGGCGATAGTTCATAGTGGCTGCTGTTGGATGTACACTCGAGCCACGTGACTTTTGTGTGGCCTTGATGGCGCAGATGCGCGAGAGGATGCAGAGAGGCTGGAAATGCAGGGGTTGTGTGCATCGAAGGAACGAGAGCACGAGGGCTCCACTGGAACGGGATAGAATTGTTCATCCATAAATTCGTACTGCTTGGCGGAAACATTTTCCGTTGTTCTTTCTCGCGCCACCCCTCTGATTCCCTCTCTGTCTGTAACGTTTTTTTCCGCCAATGGAAAGCAGAGCTTCGGTAAAATACGAGCGCAGCGTTGGTACCGCAAGCAGCTTGCCTCGCGATCGCTGTTTTGTTAATTGAATTCCCTGTCCCGAATGTTTCACACTGATGCATACTGCGAGCGGAATTAAAAAAATGCCTACTGCGGTGGAGATTACCTTGTATATACTTATATTACAGCCTGCGCATCGCATGTTTAACATCAAAGCTGATTACAGCGGCGCACGGTGGTGAATTTGCTCGCCACCGTGGCCAATAGTAAAAACAATTCTTTTTATTTTAAAAATCTGCGTAGTGTACTTTATTTGTGAAATATCAGAGCATGTTTTTCCGTTAAAATCAATTTTTAATCTGCAATTCTCTAAGAGATATGGAACTTAATAGTGTTAGAAAATGTTTTTTTTTTTTAGGTAAAACTAGAAGTTATTTACAATTAAATATCAAGTGGTATGTGTTTTATGTGTATTATGAAAGGGTACATACGCATGTATAATTGAAAGTTTTAAATATATTATAATAGTATAATTCTGGAGCCATGTTATTGTAATTTATTTCAACAATTTTACTTATTTTCGGGCAAATTGGCCACTGTGTGGTATAAAGGATCAAATGCGGCGTGACACTTTGTATAATGAAAGCGGGAAAATACAAGGAAATAGGTGATAAATAATTATCCTTTATGCAAGAATGTTCCTAGATATTTAGTCGATAGATTTTCCAACGCTGATAATGTTTCGTTACCAGCACAATGTGTTCTACGAGGGTGAGTAAACAATTATCCGGAATGAGGCCATAGCTTTTTACTGAGGTTACACTGCGAGTTGTGCGTGCATCGTTAGATGTCACTCACTCTCTCCCTCTGTTTTCCATTCGATGTTTCAACTTAATAGCTCACCCCTGTCATTTGTTATGGGGACATTAGAAAAATAGCGAGCTGTGATCCGGCTTTTGTGGTCTGATGGTGTATCAGAAGCTGAAATCTATCGAAGACTTGCAGCACAGTGTGAGAGTAGCGCGCTATTGCAAAACAGTGTCTATGAATGAATCGGCAAGTTCAAAAATGTAAAAACGTCGAGGGCTGCTCTCTAAATGCGTTGTGTTGCTGCACGACAATGTCCGTTCTCATTCTGCCACACTAACTGTTTTGAAACTCTTGAAAAACTGCATTTTGAGATACATATTGGAACACCCCTTCCCCCTATAGTCCTGGCCTCTCAACCAAAAACATTTTATTCACAGATCATGGCAAAGTTTGCGTATCGATGAAGCAAATATGTTGGAAGTCAAGGGGACTGTGGTGAAAAATAATACAGAAATATATACCTATTAGTGCTTTAATAAATTTTATTAATACACTCCCAATAATATTATAGATTTATTTAACATGTACTTTTAATCGTTATCTTTAGCTGATAGTATCCAAGATGGAAAATAACATTGAAAGCATATGAGATTAATATTTTGAAGAAGTTTTCGTTCGAATTGCAGCGGTGTTCGATGTGTCGTACAATTATACCCCAATAGAGTACCTAGTCGTGCAGCTCCGTCTAGAGATGAACATTTCGGAGACCGTTGTCTGCAGAAGATTACACGAGGCTCAGGACAATAATGATGTCTGCCTACGCACGGTCGAATCCGGATCAGAAGTAGGAATCCCATAGGGAGGGATGTGAAGCGGAAGTTGGTCTCTCCCGTGGAAAGGTTCGAACGGCTCCTCCATAGGGGATGCCCACGAAGAGCTCGCTGTTATCCAGATCGTCGGATATCGGAATAGCAATAATAATCAATTGTCCATGTAAAAGCCTCGACAAGTTACATGATCGGGAAATAACTGAAATCAATTCAGTGGACGATGTCCGGTATCCGGGCGCGCGTCCAACTGCATATAGAAAAGCTGGACACGTGGTTGAAGGAAGAGAGTTTGACGATAGCTCCGGCGAGAGGAAAGAGTGGAATACTGCGAGGTAGGCGGACAAGAGAGGGAGGTCTGGACGAGAAGGGACATCGGTGCACTACGGGTCGTAAAATGCATCTGCCCTCCCGTCCACCACCGGCAACGGCTTTTATTGTGTTGCGTTGCGACACTTCTGCCCTCCGCGACCCACCCGGTTTCCTCCTCTTTCCCTTGTCCTTCTCCACGGTCCACCCTCGCCCATCGGCTCGACGAAAAAACAACAACCCTCAACTGATTTATAGTCCTCGTACACTCGTTAAACTGATTCGATAGATTTTACTGCGCTTACGTCGATTTCTTCCCTCTCTCATTCTGCATCTCCGCCATTCCCGCTCTTTCTCACACTCCCTCCTCGCCCCCTGCTTCCGTCTCTCGCCCTTCAGGTCCAGCTCTCTCTTTATCCCGCGTGGACTCTCTCTTTCTGTCTGTCTTCGCCGGTCTATTGCTTTTACACTCCCGTATCTTTTCTTTTTTTTTTTTGCTTCGGTCCACCCGAGGTTTACAGCCAGGCTTACATGGTACAGCCGGACTTACACGTGCCGTCGACATTCCGAGTAAAGGCATTATTGCAAGTTGCGATCTTTGCTGCGGTCCGCGACCATTTCGACTTGATCCTTCCTGGCATTCCTCACGGTGTCCCGTAGTCACGTGTTTCCTCCACATTTTTTAGAACACCTCCCGGTTGGAAACTTCACTCTTTCTACAAGTACCAACGTTGACGATAGACATTCTGATCGCATTAGTGCAATTAGACCGGCAGAGAAACGATTCTTTGAAGGAAAGCTTTAGTCGAAAGATCTTTAGTATCGACGAGCTCGTTTAAATCATTATTTCGCTTCGAATGTACATACGTCCATCTCTTTGCATTGGAGACTTAGACGGTATTGACATTAACGAGGAAGTATACAGTAAGTTTTAGAGATCTAGGATAGATTTTAAGGGCAAAATGCTGCGTCGTTTTTAAGGGCATTTTAATACGGGACTATAAAAATACTTGATACGATTTTACCAGATATTTTAAATAATTACATAGTGAAATTGTATCAAAAGTACACGTAACTGTCCCTTTTCTGAAAGGCACGTTGTCACTCCTTCAAAATTAACCTGACACGTCTAAGCGTAAGGGTATCGACATTGAGAAATCACATAACGTCTCTCTCAGGTCACGTAAAAAATTCTACAACACGACAATCAAACTAGAAAATTGTAATTCGAATTTCTGCTACATGCTAGCAAAGATAAAGTAGAATATTAAATTGGCAAAATACATATAAGATTGCTTTTTCGCTTAGAATCCGTTGCAGGCCAAAGATATTGAAACGAAGAGGGAGTTAAAATGATCGAAATATGTACTTAAAGTACATAATTAGAAATTTATACACTGCGACTAAAATTATATTTCTGACGTCCCTTTTGTTTGATAATTAATGTCAACTAATTTTAAACTTCCCAATTTATGTACTTAATTTGACGATACGGAAGATTATCGAATCGCTAGAAACGATTTAAATATAAGTGACCACCTATATTGTACGTTAGGTACCTTCAAGTTGATGGAATACAAGCGAAGATATCGGAGGCATTTTCTCAGAATTTGTCAGAGGTTAAGGGCTTTAATAATGGACTACTTGTTCTCGGTGCAATTGGCGACGCTCGACTGGCTCGGCCCAGTTCAGCCACCCTCACGGTACTTAACCTCGGAGCACACATTGAGGAGGTATCCGAAAAGTTTCTCAACAATTAGGATTAGTAGCGTCTGTAGCCAGACCGACCTATAGATTTCGAGCGAGTGTAACCATAAAGCACTGGCGAAGAAGGGTGAAGGTGGGTTTAAAGTGGGCCGCGGTGGTGCGGGGGTGGGTAGCTCGGGTTATGGGAACTTGCGGCAAGCACCACCAGCGGCAATACACATTAGATACGAAGTTCTTACAACTGCCCCCTCGAACTGGGGAGCGTGAGTATGCCAATATAAATTACGGCCGCACGATAATATCTGCCTGCTACCAAAGTAGAAGAGAACATTCAAGTACGTCGTTCGCAGATTTTCTTTTTGTTCCCGTTCCATGTTTGCATTCGCCACGGCGTGTACCCTATAATTCACATTTCTTTGTCTGGGTTCATAGACAGCGAAGAAACTGCTGCTGACAGTTTGTTTATATGGTATCAGATTTTGTTAACTTCCGCAAAATTTCACATCTGCAAGCGTAATGCTTTAATAACCGCAACACCAGGCTTGGAAACTTTTACATTATACTCGGCTTCAGCTTAGATGTTATTCTGGTAGAGATACTTCATTCTCTACTTGACTCTTTGTTTCTGTCTTCCCTGTTGCTAATTAAGTACCTAGCTACAAAAGCAAAGTATAATTAAATGATTATATAAAATAAGATTTAAAGATCACAAAATTCTGTGAAGACTTATCATAATACAGCATTCTTCAGACTAACTAGAACATTTGAGCAATGAAACTTGTGATTCATACTTAAGAATTGCCTGAAATATTTATGAATCTCGTATTTGGCACGATTTAATAATTCTGCAGGGCCGAGTAAAAGAGACATTTATGAGTATACTAGAAGGTTTACGGAATTGTTTTGGAAGGCACATAAAGCAAATGATATGAAAAGCAAAATCGAATTGGGAGCCACAGGACTTGTATTGCCGTTAAGGATTTATTGGGTCTCCGTCTATATTCGAAGCTGTCAGAGTCAGTGCGAACCCAGCAGCCAGCAACTCTTGTCGTGTGAATTCGGTGAAGCGTACAAGAATGTATTGATCTGCTCTGACATACCATACGGGTACAAAACCTATAAGTACGGCACTAGTCGACATTTCGCACCTTTTGCAGTATGTCGAAACACTCTTACGTTGATGATTGTCTCCCGATTCGATCGACATAAAATTACGATCGTTTCCCGGTGCGTTTCATAGATTCTTAAGTTCCTACGAGGACGTTGATAAAATATGAATTTTTTGGAGTGCCAATTATGTGTTCGTGATCACACAATCTTATGGTGATACGAATCAATATAATGCTAAGTAAGAAAAATGTTCTTCGCATTGTATTTGAATGCGCAGCATTATTATCAGCAAAATATACGTACGTTAGTACCAAGTTTGATGATATATGTTTAGAACTTTCAACAAAGGGTAAAATAGTTGTCCCGAAACTTAGACAAAGACTAATGGTATAGCGGGTGTTTCTCAGCACCTGCGTTAACAAATGCAAATAAAAGGACCACTACGTCGCGTGATCGCTATTTCATTAGAGAAAGGTCTCGTGCGTAGAATTAACATATATCTCTATGCTTAATGTCTCTTCCTTACTGCATAAATGCTTATTATTAGTAGAAAGCACTAATTTTTAAAGCAGGTTTTCACAGGCAAGCGTGATATTTGCCAAATCCACACTCGCTGTATAACTAAAATTCTGCAAGTCGTGTACTTTATCGCACTTTTCTGAGTAACTCCATCGCCTTCGTGAGAGAGTATTTTGCCTGTTCGGGAATGGCAGTTCAAAAGTGTGTTTCACTTGGAAAAGTCTAATAAAATTAAATGCCTCGTGTAATGCAGAAAATTGCAGGATTTTAGGAGAAATAAGTGGAGTACTCGTAGTTGCTAAGTTTCTCTACAAAGCTGGCTTGCTTAAAAATGCCCCCCACCTTAACGTCTCTTGCGCCCACTTCGATATTCACGATAAAACTTCGTGGACGACTCTTCTTCGTCCATTTCGATTTGTCTCCAATCCCGTGATATTAGGACGTCGATTGGCGTCAGTGTTGAATGAAAAACAACGCATCCGATGGCAAGCAATTTAAATTTCTCGGGGACGAAGAAAGTTTTCGAACGAAAGTTGACAGCTACACCATATTCCAATATCAAGAGGGGTCGTGGAACATCAGCCCCGTAAAGCAAAGGCTCTCATATAATCATTCCTTCTCCTAATGTAAGCGAAAATTGATGGTCGCAAGTAAAATACATTAAAGCTTTTGAATTTCATTAGGTATCCCCCAAGATCCATTTTACGATGAATGGTGTTCATAGAGAAACAGGTTTCACTTTGCAATTCAATAGTATATAACGGCCATACTTAACCAGTGATAGCGCAGTAGACGTGTGGACTAATTAAATCTGCTGATCAACGATGTACATTATTTAATAATAATTAAAATAATAGTACAACTCTTTGTAATTAAAATTAAAGCACTTTTATAAATAGACTTTTACTTCTGCTTTATAGAATAATTTCAAGTATCTGCTCTTTTTTTTTTGACTAAGTAGTGTTTTTGACTAATGGCGCATTTCACCAAGTACTCAACCTTTACCACCGAATGTCTTTGTAAGCATAGCGTACCAGAAGAAATATACTCTCATATGTGTTCCCTTATATATTTACTCATTCTACTGCCACCAGAGGAAAGTTGATTGAAATCGGCGGCTCAACTGTCGGAACCTCGCTTTTTTTTTTAAGAACACACAGCTGAAGAATTTAATAATGCAACGTCTGTAAAAGACTGCAGGTTCCTTCCCATTATGTTGGCCGCATTACGAGTGACCAAATTCTACCTGTCCCGCGCCCCAAGAATAATTTAAAACTTACCACGTTTACTACCGGTTCGCGAGCTGTTGGTGTTTTACTTGGCAGCTCAGGGTTAAGTTCCGCCGTGTAATAACGTGCACGCACGTCGTCGGGTGAACTTCGTAACGAGCGTAACGTACATACGTAACGCCTGTATCCCTTTCGCTGGCGCTTGCTTACTTTTCCCCTATTGCCCTTCTTTTTCCCTCTCACGGTATTACAAACCGACATCCCGACACTTTCGCAGCTACGACGGCAGCCGGGGGTATCTTGAGAAAACTTTCAGCCAACTTGACGCAATATCTGTGAAGGCTCGTATAACGCAGGCAATGTGTCCATGCCGGTTATACGACGCGAATATGCGGCGCCAACGATAAGCCGGCTCTTCGAGTTCTCGACAGCAAGACGCGCGTTAAGGGCATGAAAACGGTATATGATTCTTTAGCCATTCATCTTACGTGAAAGGACCATATTTCGGGGCTATCATGTGACGTTATTAATTATGTCTAATAGGTCTCAAAAAGGTTTGGTTAAAATTTTGTGTACTCATGGAATGCAATGAAAAATCAAAGACTTAAGAGATAATGCCACAGTAGAGCCCGGGAAGACAGCCTGATTTTGAGAACGTTTTTATGCGAGTATAATGAATGAAATACAAAATTTGTTTGAAGGTCTTTATTCTACATGCCTTGAAGTATGATCACAATTTATGAAATATTTCTCCTTTAATTTTTGACCTAGAACATGTCATGTCGTTTCCTCTGCAAGGCTAACTTTGATTTTGGAAATAAACAGAATACGGGGGATGGAAAATACACTTGTTTTTTGGCCACGAATTTCGAGTATGGTCTGGTTGCGTTATCATGCAAGAGAAAGGCATCGCCACTTCGGTACCTCAGGTCTCATACGCTGCATGCGATGCAAAAGTTGGACAAGACCATTTAAGTAATAACGAGCAGTCACTGTAGTACTCTCTGGAGAAAATTCCTTGTAAATTACACCACGTGCATAAAAAAATGCAATTAACATGAAGGTGGTTTTCTTTTGCACGGCAACGCTCCACCCCATACCACGGGGATCATCACGCAATTCTTGGTAAAAAAAAAGTGTCTTTTTCATCCCCCGTATTCACTCGATTTGGCTGTAACAGTTTTCTTTTTATTTTAAGCTTCTAAGTTTTTATTGCATTAGTCCGGAAACTTTTTAAACCGACTAGACGGTAAATGTTGTATGCGTGCAGAATTTATTCCAGTTTGATTTATAATCACAAGAACGAGCTTGTTCAAAATGCTCCACATGTCCACCACAAATAAAAATCTATGTAATTCACATAAGAAGACTGTGCAATGAATCCTCATTTATTCAATGTATTCTACACACAATAGCTAAAATATATCGCGAGACGATTCCCTGACTTCCCCAATCCCCAGAACACGATATAGATAATTCAATTTATTCGTATCGATGATCCATGAGAATGAAAATTACTATCTTGGCGCCTTTGATTGTTATGCGGCAGTTATCGTAAATTCATTCGTACGATTACATCTTGGAAAGGAATCGTTTTCGAACACATATTCAAGTCAATTTATTTTCTTATCTTGATCAATAAAACTCTTATTCGATATTTTGACCAACCATTTGGATATACTCTGTGAAAATGTGCTATAAAGATAATTAGCATAAGAAGAATGTTTTATTCCTTTTACTTACTGTTACGTATTTGAATATGGTGCAATGTCGAGTTCTTTGTTCTTAAGATGTTAAAGTACATGTTCGACATTGCCCAATATTATTCATGGAATTTTGATAATGTTTAATACAGAGGGGATATCACGGTGTATTGAACGAAAGCGAAATGTTCCAGCTTTGTCGCGCGTTTCAACTATGTACTCCCTAACGAAAAGTATACAGACTCCACTGTTGTTTCAAGTGTCTTTGTCATACAAATTACTGTTCCTCTGTTACACAAATTTTACAACGTAAGAATAATTTAATATACGTATTCAATACTTTCAACAACAACATTGCTCAGATGTAGTATACAAAGAATGTAAAAATTTTCATGATAAAATCACCTTCAAGCTCATAATTAATTCCAAAAATGTCACCAACTAATAATCACCAAACTGTAATCGAAGGTCTTCTTCCTTCGTTGACACTTTATATCTCAGAAACGCGGTACTTGAAAATAGGTTCCCAATTTCTTAAATAATATCTGCGATGCAATGGATGAATGTCGCTTGATTCTTAGATGACACGAGGATTTGAATAAAAAGGCTAAAGATAGAGAGGAGGAGATCGGAGTAGAGAAATGAAAAGAAAAAAAGGCGATAGAAGGTGAAGGAAAAGCGAGCGTTCCGTAGCGGAACATGAAGGGGGTGAAGAAGGGACGTGTCGCGAGTGACAGGTCATTTTCCGGAGCAGAGCACCCTCTCGTCGCGTACAACCACCCCTCGATCGGCTCCAACCCCTTCGTGTTCGCTCTAAGGATCACAGGGCTATCCTAACTCCTCCTTTTTCAGTAGGCAGTTTTCGATATCTCGTTCGCCGAATTCGAGCCCGCAATAACGCGCCTGTACCAATATCTAATTTGATCTTCTACTTGGGGATCGCTTCTGCTCCTTCAGCGCATAGGTATATATAGGTAGGTAGGTATATTAGGGTGATCCTCAGCTACAGATGACGACAAATGTTTTGTCGAATTTTTTTAATCTCACTAAAGTGATTCCAATAGATAAAAAAATATGTATAATAGAAGAGCTCGATTGGATAACGAGAAAACGTGCCCCAAGGGACCCGAAGTTTTATGTACTGCGAGTCCTGTATATTAATTGTTCACCTATAGTAGCCACAGTAGCCACTGCAATTATTATTTTGGAGGCTACTATTTGACCACGTACAGCTGTGCGTTCATTCGGCTTCAGGATTCTGTGGCTTTTAAATATAGGTATCATTATTTTCTGAAGTAAGACAGGGACTAATACAAAATTCAAAATTCTTTTTAATAAAACTATTATTTATTTATTATCTTGCACTGTGTTGAGGAATATATCTTTCTTACAATTAAGAAAACGGCTACGATAATATTTTGCAATTTGTAATACGCATTGTTTTTCATTCTCGCCTGTGGTTATTAATTGGTTATAATCTTTTGTTAATTTGACTTGTTTCTTGGTCGTATCACTATATACTGATTTATAGTCCTTTATTGAAGTTATTCAACTTATCGCCAATAAATACAAGGAAAATAAAAACGGAGCTGCGCTTGTGGAATTTTATATTAAAATTCTTGGGTCATATTTTTCTATTATTCGATCGAGCTTATTTTTTATATAGATATTTTTTTAGACTTCCGGTATGATCTCGAAAAAATTGGAAGGTCAAAAAATAAGAACCACCCTAATGTACAAATATATGTATGTATGTATGTTGTTGCACAACAAAAGCTTCCAAATTTCTATATTTAGTTCTTCGTGGAAATAAATTATTTCTAATCGAAAAAAATTTAGTGCTGACGTAAATTATTATATTTGACTCGTTTTCAATGAATTTTTCTAATGAGGCACAGATGTTCAGGCTACCGTATATAGGTCTAATGTCCTTCCGATTGAGCTTTTTTCACTTTTTTTTCTGATAAAAGTGAGCCAAATATCTGCATTATCGATTTGTTCCATCCTTTAACATGTTGCAACAGGGAATACTAGGCCCATAATACTACCCTTTTTTCTGTACTTGCATACTCGAGTAATATTATAAAATATTTGCTTCAAGTTTAAGTATCAAAGGATTTTCGGCTTTTATTCTTGTAGGGCGGGAAGTGAGAATGATGACGTGGTCGTCAGGTCCCCCTTGAAAAATGGAAGAAATTTATAAAATGTCGCCGAGAGGTAAAAACTCGCTGCACCGTCTTCCAATTTACTGCTCATCGACCCTCGTTTCAGTTTCATGAATATTACCCATCGTAGTCTATTTACTTTGTAATTTCAACGTCTTCCCTTTAGATGAAAAACAGGTCGGAAGTAGTATTGGAATATATATATGAATTACTTTAAAGTAGCAATTACCTAAGTTATGAAACAGACTAACAAAAAATTCATTATGATTAAAATTAATTAATAATCTTGTATACTTCTGTAATATATTTTCAACTCCACAGATTGATCAGAAACAAACTTTAATTTCAACTACTTTAATTGATAACATATCCAAGTAGATAATCCACTTTAATATGTAAAGTCAAAGAATGTTAAAGCTAATATATGCTGCACTTAGAATCCTTTTACATCTAGCAATACCCATTAACAAAACTGAATTGTCGTTACCTAGATAAAAATCAACGGAAAGCAACGCAATAAACAATTTTTATAAATTTACAAGTGTAATCATCGCAATTTGTCCATTAACATTTCACTTGTTACGAATCTAAATAATGAAATCTCGAAAGCTACCCGAAATTCAATTATTTACATACCTTTGTTGAATATATTATAAAGGCTCGAACTTTGCCTATTTATTCTGAGTATGATCAAATTGCACCTAACAAAGTGACAAAATTTCTCGCTGACCTACTCTCATCGCCCCCTAAAAGTGTTGTTCAATTTCCCTCCGATAGAAATTTGAATTTCAGTTTTAATTAACTTCCATTTCAGTTTAATGCCAATAAAGCTGCATTCATAGTTTTCCATGTGTAAGTGTCAGAAACAAATTGCTATATATACGCCCGTAATGTTTTCCTTAACGGCTATTATGTGGGGTCCGCGTGGGGAAGTAAAATGGATTCACGCTCGGTACTCACGGTGCGCTCCATGAAGCAGTGAATCTTCGTTTCCCTGGAAAAAGCCACAATGGGTGCGAGCAATCGCTTAAGTGGCGGCCGTGGTTTATCCACGCGAGTTTTAAGCGGAGGAACGGGCATCCGTGCTCCTTTTCAAAGGGGCACAGACACAATGCTCTTGAATATTACATAACTAACAAATTATACGTCGATGGTTAGGTAACCGATATATACGTGCCTACGTGCAAACGGACGATAAAAAGAGAGACGAAGGCAAGCACGGATACACGGGCAGAGACAGAGGCGGACATAGAAACGCAAACAAACGCGGATGGATGCTAAGGCGGGAGCAAAAAGAGAAAGGGCGAGCGGGGAAACCGCAAAATGAAAAAAGAAGGAAAAGTAAGCTCTACGAATGCGCTGCATGAATAACATGCATTTATGCAGTGCCGACGCAATATGTAAGAAGTCCTCCTCTTCTTACCATGAAGAACCAGGAAAACGCGACGGAGCCTCCATATTTTAGGGGACCCGACAAAGTGCTCGACCCACGTCCCACTTCCTCTCCACGTAGCCCATGCATTTATGCAATGACGGGATAATTTCGCGCCTACGCCCATGCGACAGCACGCTCGATTTCCTCTTCTCTCCTCGATTTTCCCGAAAAGTGAAAAATATCATGTCGACGGACACCTCCTATTCGCCCTTTCTGTCTGGACGATGTAACATTAATATTGGCCACTGCCCTCTTCAAACGACATTTCCTTTACACTCCTTTAATTCTGGGAGGATGTACTTGTGGATACACAAAACAAGATATTGAAAGAATTATTATTTCAGATGCTATCATGGATATTGAATAACGTCCTGACTAATTAGACCTCTTTAGTATGAAATTTATGTTTCCTACTAATTCGAATAATTTTTTAAATACGTAAGCTACATAAGTGTCCAGCGGCAAAAAATGTGTCCGAAACATATTCGATCTAATATTTTACCAAGATTCACACTTTCCCAATTCTATCAGCGCACTGTTCCCAACTGTTTAAGTTATGCGTGGTTGTTGACGCAGTTTCTGATCGCTCGCTCAAGTTTGCGCAACAATTGAAAACGTTTACCTAACAATATTATACTGCAGTTACGCAGACAGTATTCAATCCATTTAGCGTATCACAATTGAACCAATATAAAATTGGTGATGTACGCAAGGTGTTTCTGATACAGGTAGTTAAATTCCGAAAACGTATTCTCTTCAATCTGATAATAAAAAGGAGCAAGTTTACTTTTAATGCCTCCCTTGTCATAATATATGTTTGCATTACTCTGGCACAAATGACAAATGACTGCAAAAAAGGATATTTTTTAATTCGTTGTATATCACAGAAATTCGCATTTATCGTCACATTTATCATTATACTTTTTTATTGTTTGCTTCTATATTCCAAGTTGCTTGTAAATTAGTGGTTTCTGATGCTTTTCCCTAATTTAACAATGAGGATGATAGAAAATCCGCAAATCTGTTCAGACGTTGATAGTCCGAGATCTCTGGTAAATTATACCTTGATTACTCGGTAGGAATAAGCAAAGGGAAATCACGGAACAGTTTCTGGATAGAAGCGTTATCGTACCAGAAACTTTGTCATTTTAGCTACTCAGACCTTGGCCTGTGGGTTGGGAAAGAGCAGGACCGTGTCGGCGGGGAATCACAGCGTAAATCAGAGTAATTCTACGTTTATCCGATTGGAAGGTGATTTTAAAACTTGCCACTTTCTGCTGGGAGAAACCGCCTCCATCGTTACGACTTGCAGAAAATACTTAAGTAATGACAAAAGTAGGCGCAACGAGATAATTTTAAACTTCACGAAACCATCTGGTACATGGATAAGTTCATTTTACGAGCAATATAGGTATACACATAGATATGGTCACAAATGCAATATAAATATACTCATATTACAGGTCCTTTGTGATCACGATCATAAGAAAACTCGTCCAGAAATAAGTTCTTTCAATTAGCATCAAGTTTCATTAATAGCATAAAGGGACATTTTATTTTGATCGGTCGAAAAATGAAGCTATTTTTAAAGATTTTTTCTTAGTAAATACAACCTATATTGAAGTAAATCTTTTTGTTATTTATTAAGCTACTCTTATATTATACAAAAAATTAGAAAAAGTTTTTGACACCTAAAAAAGAGGTATGTTGGTGGCGCAGGTGATTTCCCGGCTCAGGCTATTCTGGAACAAAAAAAAAATCGAAAAGGTTCTTAATCTGTACGAGTGTCGTTTTTGCCCGTAGTTCAATTAACAATTTGTGTTGAAAAATACCTAAATGGCACCAGTTTGAATAAAAGCTTGACAA
Organism: Andrena flavipes; assembly: GCA_963971345.1. Lineage (NCBI taxonomy): Eukaryota > Metazoa > Arthropoda > Insecta > Hymenoptera > Andrenidae > Andrena > Andrena flavipes. The sequence continues at coordinate 58,474,029 of OZ020481.1, forward strand.
AACACCCAAAAGGGTGTTTTCTCGGGTGTTCCCCGAGGAAAATATCGATTATTTTTTTACCAAAATCGTTAATTGAGGTACGCGAGATAGCGACACTCATGTTAGAGAAATCTTTTCGATTTTTTGTTCCAGATAAGTAAGCCTGAGGCTTACATATATAATGCAAATAATATTGGTTATTATTCACTACGTTACATACTACAAATCACAAAAATTATTAGATGGACATAAAAACCATTCGAATTTCGATGCTGGACGCACAAATGTTTTTAGTGCGTTCACGTAGCTAGGCATGCTTTGTCAGGTGAATTACCCGTTCGTCAATAAATAATATTTACCATAGCTTGGGTATCGAGGAAAAACTCGTCGCTGGCGTTTAATTACAGCGTCACTCAACAATGTAACCAGCGTGCAATTTTTCCGTGAATACTTGGCGTTCGCAAAAATACACGTTTCATTAATAGGCATAAATACTGCTACGCCAATACCTATATCCCTTTATAATAAAATCTGTTTGGTTGCCACGGGCCGTATATCCCATCGTCGAGAAGTATCATTTGAAAAAATAATTACAAAACCGTTGAGGCGTATCTAAAATCTCGTAGTTTTTAATTTAGGTACATGCTGTAACGATACTTCGGCGCGGTGCATGGACGAATCGGCTGCTCTTTATTGGAAATATTCACTTTGAGCCACATCGGGTTGAGGCAATTACCGACCGAATGATGAAACATGGAAAAAATTTTGGCGATTACGAGCTTGCATCGGAATTAAACAAAAAAAAAAAACAAGAAACTACGTTTTGTATACTGTGTTTATTCTACCCTGGGAAAGAAGATAATACTACAGCATATTCAAATCGTCCAGTTCTGTCCGCGGTCTGTACTAATCCCAAACGCGTATGTATCAGAACATACTGGTTGTTTAATCATCTCTCCACATCAAATTTATTAACACCGATGATAGTAGAGCACCAAGCTTTCTAAAGTATTTATATATCTCCACATTGTCACCGTAGTTAACGATAATTAGTTCCTGTATATTATTTTAATAAAGTACCTCAGGTCGGTATTAACGTTTATCGTAATTAATTAGGCACGTATTACATCACCAGCCACTAACACGATTTCCCATAAAGGATGCAGAGAAACCTTTGCCAAAATTGATGGGGTTCCAAATCCTTTGGTCTTCCACGAGGGAAATTCCACGGGAGAGAATGCCTCACCGTTGAGAGTCAAGGTACAAGATCCTCTTAACGATAGTTACTGCGTAATCCACGCTTCGAAGTCTGTCTCAATCAGAGCCACGTAGTCCATAATTCAATATATCGAACCCTCATCCCGATCGCCTAAACCTTGCCCATCTGCTCTCGTTCTTTGTCTTGCTCGGTCTGCCCTTCCGAGTCGGTACACTGGCTCCTTCTTCTGAAGAGGCACCGGAACGAGATTCTAGCGGGGGTTTTGTCTTTCTATGATTCCCGTCCTGATAGAAGCCAGCTTGGGCTCCAGTGGACACTGAAGAGAAAATGGCTCGTCCGAGTTGCCCTCCATCGGCTCTGCACCTCTTAGTCCGTAATTGAATAACGTGTCTCGAGGCACGCCCGGCTACTGGATAGCGTAATATACTGGCCTACAGCTTTTGCCTGCACCCCACTGACTTCAATCTCTCCATCCATTTTTTCCTTCCTTTCCTTTCTCCTGCCATTCGTCGACCGGACGCGCGACAAGGGGCTACTCGCTGGATGGGAATAAACTGTTTTCAGGTACAGCTAAAACGTATGTTCCTACTTAGCTCTCGATGTTTCTGCTGTGATGTTTCTTTGATCATTAGACGTTAACCCTTGTATTAATGAAGTGTAACGTTGATGCAAACAATTGGCAATTTAGAAAATTTAATTTTCACCAATCACCGTGTAAGCTTCAATGCCTTTGAAGAGCAATATAGTAAATTTCACCTAACCCGTTCAACTCAGAATTACCTTTAGTTGATATTTCACTTAGAATTAGACTGCTTGATATTTGTTATTATTTTCAAAATTACATCCTCCATGTGCCGGTAACATTTTGTTATCGTCAACTAATTCTATTTGTAAACGGTAGCTTATTTATATAGATTTACGAATAAAGCTGCGTCAACTAAGGGAAGTAAAGGTCAAGGTGATCATTTCTCGTGTTAAAAATATCTGGCGCCTTTAAGTCCTCTCGATATGATCTACCCCTCGCTTCAACACCGTTTTCTTCTTATAGTCAGTATTATATATTACCAGTTAATAGTAGTAAACGTAACTTTTTTACCATTTATTCGCGTTATATTTATATGCTCTAAGCGTCATTTATATTGTGGCGGTATGAACACTGTTTGTAATGATACCAAGCATCTGAAAATGATGTGCAATCGATACTCCAGCAGCGCGTAATTTATTTCATATTCCCCCGAGCTAACTAGTTCAGGCGTGTCTTTGGGTGCTATAAAGTGCGTAGGCTATACGTACTTGTTTACGAACTGTCCAGAACCAGACTTAATATCTTGTCACTATTATTGCGTTGTTACGCTCGAGTAGGCACGCTTTGACGGATCCATGATTCTTTTACGAAGTCTATACTGCCACTAGAACATTATCGAGGTATCGACAGGTGATACGATAATACTTGACGTGTTGCGCGTGCAAGGTGGCACCCAGAAAATCTAAAATTTTGTATCTGGACGCGTGGATTGCTGGAGGGTGGGAAATATCGAGCCTATATCGAGCGTGCACACGCCAGATATAGAGACAGCGAATTTTTACTGGCCATTATATTCCTCCGATGTGTTTTAAACGATCGCCGCCCCGTCTACAAATGACAAGAGCTCAAACGAGCCTCGTAAATTAATAATAAACTGCTGAAATATTAATCTGACGCTGGTGTTTCGGGGTGATAAATTAATTTCTTGTCCCTCAAAGCATGGAATTTTAGAAGGGGAGCGAACGAAAGCTCTGAATTGTTTATAACCAGAAGAGCTATTTATAATTGCTTTTCATTAGAAAGACAGTTTCGTGCCGTGAATCCTGTTGTGTATATTTACTTTTCTGTTATAGCTTTGACATCTCGTGAACACATTCGTCGCTACCTTTAGAAAAAGGCTGTTGCATTTTTAATGAATTTTGTTATTCACTTTAAATTTTCAAAGTCTAATTAAGTGTAATTTGTCTGTTCGCATCATTGTAGTTTAATATCGCTACAACTTTTATGTATAATTCGGAATTTTATCAGTAATCGTGCTGATCAAAATCAGCACTGCAATATTCAGTTTGTCAGTAAACAGGGTTTACTTGATGCTGCTCATCATTTATTCAGAGCGTTTCCAATAACCATTACATTTTCTGGAAAGAACTGGCAGATTTAATAGGCTTGCTTTCGAATGAACGCGTGTTCTCTTCGTTGCAACGTATATTCATATACTCGGATCTATCCTCGTGCATACATTAGTGTTACGATGCGCGATATCGGACTGTATACGCACGTAATGAAACAGTATAGACAGGAGTAGCGATAAAGCGATAATTAACAATGATAAAAGGATTGTTTCAACAGGTGATTATACAAAATTCAATACTCTTCTGCTTGAATTATGAACGAAACAAGTTTACTCGCGTAGAAAGAGTCGTTATTGAATTAATAATTATGCATAATTAAATACACCATTGCGCACAGTAGGTACTTTGTGACAGTAACAAAATTCTTGATATTGTTTGGCACGCGTGACATGTTATTATCAGACAATATATTACTACCGAACACTATAATACTACCGTAGTTAATTTATTCTAATTGCTCACTGTAAAACTGCCAACTAATAAAATGTTATGATTAAATATGAGGCACAAGAAAATTTATATTAAATCCTGTCGATCAGATGACTGTGATAAGTGCTACACATCCCGGCAACAGGATACCTATACATCGTCGAAGAGGTGGATAATATTCCACAATAATTAATAAATAATAATAAGAATCGACATAAAAAAATATTTTCTACAAGTTTAAAGATGCCTCATTATATCCCAAAAGTGTTTAATCCAATATGTCCAACAATTTTAAAAAAAAAAATTAAATATCAGTTACTATTGGCTGTTAGACGAGAATCCTTCCTTAAGGGGAGAGCCTGGTGTAATTAACTAAAAATCGAGGCATTTTTCGTGAATTTTTTTTAAAAGAAAAATATTTAATCGATCTTTCTGAAACTTTCAGGATATTGTATTGTCGGATTGAAGTAGATAATTTTTTTTTTTTATTAAAATAGATCGGCAAATAACAGAGTAATACAGGTTTATGCCCACACCGTTGACGACACGATTGTTCGTATTAAGGAAGTAAAGATAACAGATAGGTAACAGAAGGACAAAAAATATCGATGTCGTTATCTTAAATACAGTTTCGTTAAAGTTCGCCGTGAAACTAGCTCGATCGAAGCGTATTGAGCGAGGTTCGGAAGTATGTTACCAGATTGAATCCAGGACACTTATATCCATATTCCAGCGGATTCTTTCCAGCCCGTAAAGAATCCCGTACCCTCCAAAAGCGTACTGAAATTCGATCGGTCCCCGGATACATTCGAGGTCGGTATAGCGGTGCATCGATGCGCAGGCATTGTCAAACCAGTCCGGCTCTCGTGAACGATCTGGGTACGGGAGAAAGCCGCACAACAACGATGGAGAGGAACGAAAGATGCAGAAATACACGGAGGAAGAAGGGACGCGAAGGAACAGGACCGAGCGGAGGTTCGAGGTGGCGAGAAACAATCTGGAATAGGAACGAATCGAAACGAGACAAACGAATAAGGACGCCGGTGGTGATGGCGGCAGGACTCGGCGATAGTGGCGGTGATGGTGGCGCGAAGCCAGGTATAGGAATCGGAAGCGAGTAAAGAAAGGGCGACGGAAAGTGTAGTCTAGAAACTTTATCCACTTTGCATGCTGATGGTCACAGATTCGGGAAGACAAAATGGCGCATGGGAGCAAGAGTGCCGGCTGAAGCGTGGATCGCGATTCACCGGGAATCGATTCCCTTTGTGCTTCGCCAACACCACCACCACCACCGCCACCGCCACCACCACCGCCGCCGCTGCCGCCACCGCCGCTGCCGCCGCCGCCAACACCATTGCCGGTAGACACCAACGAACGGCACAGCACTGCCGCCTCTGCCTTCTCTCCAAACTTTGTAGTCAATTTACGAGCGACCAAGTCAGCGCCCTTCGATTTTACGCTAATCCGATGCCGATGTCGTGCCATAGACGAGGCGAACCTTCCTTTACTTTGGAAAGGGGACGGCCGGGGCTAAAAGGGATTTCATTTTCCATGGTGCCCGCCATTCGTTGCTCGCCAGGTCTGTTTCAAGGTAACCTCTTTCTTTCCGCCCCTCCAACCCCTTCCCCCACTGTACAGTATCTGCTTTCCCTCAGTTTCTATATCTCTAATTCGTTCTCCCATTCGAGGATCGTACTGATTTCGTCTTGTCCTTCTGCCTACTCTGCCTTTCGCCTTCTTCTCCCTTCCCATTTCCTCCTGCATCTCTCTCGTAACTCATCCTTGACGAGGAACCGCAGTCGTTCAAGAAGGTAATGGGGTTTACCGGAGAGAACCGCCGGTACGTTTCATCCGGTGCGGTCGATCGAGTTACGGAATTAAGTTCAGCTGTACTGGAATAACAACCGAGCCGCCCTCCCCCTCCCTTTCTTCGGATTTTATAAGGGATAGAAGGGAATGGTTCGGAACAGTTGGAGCGATCTAAGAAAAAAATGTCCTGCTCTTCTTGATCTAATGTCATTTCATTTAACTACAAAGGCCAGGATAAGATTCACTGAAGGGTTTCTCGTGACATGTAAAATATAAAAGAATCAGGTGCCAAGCGTGTGATATATATTGCGTGAATTGCAGTTAGTATTATTTCGGGGGATAGTTCTGGATCATTTGCACTATTAACTTCCGTTCCTAAATACATAATCGTGTCTAATTAAAGGTCACATTAATGTTATACACAGTGTAATATTTACACTGCTAATGTTAACTTTAACCATAATCAATATATACGATATAAAGTATTTATAGCAATGTACGGTGTTCCTAAAATGTTTGGCTGACCTTTACCGGTATATTCTACTAGTATACAGGGTGTTCAACTACAGGTTTTCGGAGGTGATTCTATGTGTCAAAATAAGACGAAAATCAAGAGTGACGAACCAGCGTTTGAAGCTTCGTTTCCGAGTTATTGAAAGTTGTTGAAAATACGCATAAGAACCGTTTGATGCGAGAGACTTATACTACTGCCCTCGTCTTACCTGACCTGGCTTACTACTACTGCGCGCCGGCAGTAGTCAAACCCCTCACATCAGACGCTTATTACGCGTATTTTCAACGAAGCCTCAAATGCAATTTTCGTCATTCTTGATTTTCGTCTTATTCTGGCCTGGAGAATCACACTCTAAAAGGACGCTCACCTATAGTCTAACGCCCTATATATTATTCACAGAACGGGTGTCGTGTAAACATAGGTTTACAAATTCTTCTTAAGGGGATCCACTGGTTAAAATTTTTCAGAAAATCGATTTTTTATATATATATATTTGTAGAATATCATCCCAAGAATACCCTGTGAAAGTTTCACACCAAAATTCCTAACGGTACAGATTCTACAGTCACATCACACAACCATCCAACATTTTTTCGAATTTACGTGGATCAGCCTGTATATCTATATACTGTGTTTCCTACACGTTCCTTCTATCTACAATGCTTTATTGTGGCCATTTAAAGATTCAAATTCAAATCGCTCGTGTAAACGATCGACAGTGATACGCGTTTCTGTCACGTTTCAGTGCGATTGCAAGTCTAAAGAAAATGATGGAAACAGGAGAAGAGTAGCGATAAAACCCAGGGGGAAGCTAAAAGAGGTAATAAGTTGAACGTTCGTGAAGAAGTTTGAACTCATTGGAAAGCTGAATGAAAGAACGAAATCTTTGATGGTTATGAATAGAAGGACAAAATTTTTAAGGGTATCAGTGTTCTTAGAAGCTCGAGCGGAAAGGAGTCTGACATTTCATTGAATTCCACGAACCACTTCGTACGGTCGGGAAAAATTGAAATTCCGGGACGGAAAAAATGCGAGAGTATTTAGTCGAACGAGTAAGCGGGTCTCTGCGAGTCTACTGTCATTCCAGTGATTGGACGTCCGTCAGTAATCAAGGCCGGAATGTGCCATTTTCAGAACGTCCATTCGACGTCTTTCCACGATCGAATGGTTTATTAACTTTCGTCGATAACGTGCCACTTTTTACTGCGTTAAGCTAACGTTTCAACGTCTATTTTGAATTTGCGTTCTCGTTTCTCGAACGAGACAACTCCGAGCTCGCGTTTATTATTTCCCCCGCTTCAATTTACGATAATTGCCTGGCATCACAAACGAAGTCCTTTTAGAGCGTTGTTACGACGTTACTCAAATTTCTATGCGAATAGTCCAAACTTCGTAATGTAGTACGATACTTAAAACGCTCATGAAGCAACTTGTTTCAGGCACTATAACGCGTAATCTTAGCTTCAACTGCAGTCGTATTTTATTCGCGAACGTGTAGATTCCATGCCTAAACTTTGGCGAAGCTATGTCGCCACGTATGTAAACACTTAGCGAAATTGCGTTGCCGTATAAAATAATGTGTTAACGTTGCCTTTAGCGTTCGAGAACACAGCGTAAGAGAATCAAAACGCAGATTGTTGCGATCGATCTTTGCGAGTTGTTTGTCACTTGCCGACAGCCATATCCGATTCGATCTCGCTGTTGCGTAATAGTAATGGAGTTTGAGTGAATTGATGGGCTCTAAGCGGACGAGCCGGATGTTTCTGCATACCGAGTCCCCCCTTTATTGTTTTGAATGTTTGGAGTGGTAAACAATGCGTCCGTATGAAACAATGTTACGCCACTACCGCGAAACTACTGGATCGTTGAGCGCTCCACCCACGTGGCCACCTTCTTTCTCCATCTCCATTGCTCTCACCTGTCGAGACCACGATTCTGTCGACCCAGTGTTAGTGACGCCACTGAATTTTGCCCGTGAAAAACAATGGCTAGTCACGTGATGATAGCCAAGGGAAACGATTGCGCTGAATAATGGCGAGCAACGTTTTTTCCCGTAGCATGGAGAACGGCGAAAATTATTCCACGCCTCTAGCGAAACTATATAGAATCTCTGACGAGGCTTTTCATTAGGCGACGGTAGAGCAACCCCGCGTCGTAGTTATCCTCGTCGATCGTTTTAATTACGCGCTTCTACTATCGACTGACCGTCTGATCTTGCGAGAGCCAGGGGAATGATACCAGACAACACAGTTTCTAGCATTATTAAAATCATTGCGGGGCACGTTATCTGGCAGAGGGAGGAAGCGTTATACACGTCCCTTTCCAACGCGGTGCACACTGATCCACTTTAGGAAAATCACCACCGGACGATTTGTCTCCATATAATGGCTCTTGGTTACCTTCTCCTGCGCCCGCCTAGTAGACTGTCCAAATCGTATCAACTTAATTCATATTCACGGTACGAACGAACTTGCTAGCAGAAAGTCGGGAATCGAGGGAGATGAAGACACCGCGACGAGTGGTGGGAATCGGCAGAGCGAGTGAGACGGAAGGAGTTGAGGGGGCGAATGGGTATGAGGAACAACGGAGGGTAGTCGACGAGCATTTGCCCAAGCGAGCTGGGTTTTAGCCCCGCTTCCGTCTCATTACTCGCTACGCTCTGATTGAATTACCCACAATCAACATCAAACATTTTTAAACTCAATTTCATGTACGTAGAATCGTGCATTTCCCCGCTTTTTCTACTTTATAGAACCGCTTTACGAAGCACTAACTCCACGCACGCCACTCTATTTTTCTCTCATATTATGGGCGTATACAACCTGGCTATGTCGGCCGTCATTATTTCATAATTACACCGTCTGAAGTATCCAGGAATAGATATCGAAAAGCAAACAGCTTGAAACCTGGCCGAGAAACACTTTCGAAATGTGTAATTCGTTTTCAAGGTACATCGACTTTGCTTCTTCAGAAACTGATCGAACATTTCGTTCCTTTACCTTTATGCACTTTTATTTACCTTTGTATCTAGCTTTAAATTTGATTAAGTCAATGAAATAATTTTTAACAGCAGAGTTATTAGTGTTAGAGTTTCGCTTCCGACAGAGCTATTTATTCGATTAGTCTAATTATTCTGCTGCAATATTAGTTTTTCTTGCAACCTGAGCAGTGAATATACGAGAAGTTCATGTCACGTAGCTGTAGTCAGGTAGCAGGTGAGAAACTGTAGACGTGGTAGAACAGATAGCAAAGAAAGATAGGGCAGGTAGGAAGGAATGTGCAAGTATAGTTTAAGAGTGACGAAGGAGAGAAAGGAAATGGAGGCAGAAACTAAGGGCGATTTTCTAAGAATACAAAAACTAGGATTTTATTAAGGGGACCGTCTAAAAATCGATTTTTTTAATTTCATTTTTTGGAATGTTCAACCTTTTAGGAATATGTGTTTGAAAGGACTCTTTGAAATTCGTAAGATTCTTGAAGTTATAGGCATTTGAGTGGCGGCAAATGCGTGGCACTCACGTAAAACTTTAAACGCGTTTTTCTCGAATCATGATTTTTCCGAACTGTAGACAGCATAACAAAAAATATTATTAACCGAATCCAAAAATCTTGATGGCATTTTCTTTGGAATTGAATTCACTATCGCATTACCCTTTGACCATCAAGTTTAGAGGTCATAGTTCTTCGTTATTAATATTTTTAGGCGCATAAGGCCATAAAGTTTTTTTACTGCAAGTTGTATATTTTTTTGATAAAAAATTCTAAAAATCACATATTTTCGAGCGTTTTGGAGACGGTCCCGAAGCGGCGCATTCATTTCTGTTCTCAAAGTACAAACTGTTTTGTTTCATGCTAAATAAGGAAAACGTGTCGTCGTACGCGGAAATTCAGAAGCCTTTAGTCGAACAATATGCAAATGTGTTATACAAATATGAAAAGTATTATAAAAAGTCATCGTAAACGTTCGAATGGAGAAACAAAGATTCCATATGTGTATGCAAATATTTTCTGAAACGGACCACTATAGAATTAAATTATTGCGTGCACGTAGTCTGTTCATCGGAATCCATAATGGCGGAATTGAATCGCTTTCCCGAGAGCGCGATTGATTTGTCGAAGCGGAGCACTAGTCAAAATTAACTCCCATTATTTCGTTAATGACACCAGGCTGCGTCGCAGTGCTCGTCACGCTTGCAAGCTTGATTTGGCGCGAATTAAGGATAATTAAGAATCCATTTGTATTCGAGCAAACGGAAACTCCGACCAAGCGAATTTACGAAGAAACCCAACTTGTAATAATTACTTTTTCTTCGGGATCGAGCTGTCGTTGTCTCCCTCGTTTGACAAATGAACGGACCGTTTAATGTAACAAATACTATTGTGCTCCTCTGAATGTCGAGTTAAGATACTTTCCTTCCTTGGAGCACGAATTTGCCAGTAAAAACGTTACTACATTGTCTTATACACGCAACGTTAAACTTTCGAATCATTTGATTTACCGTCAGCGTTGAAGTTGATTTTTCGACTTTCGAACGTAAACTAAAATTCATCGGACGTAACGTCTAACTTTCCTCGATGGAGATGATCCTTAACGCCAACGAGCTAACTAAAAATCGTGGGCTGTACTCACTTTGGAAACTCATCGTCTGAGTTCATCAACTTCGCGGACTGACATCGTTGTAATTTTAAATTACTTGCAGCTAGTTTGCAACGGGAGTACAGTTATTAACTCCTCCTAAGTAATGTAAAAATAATCACGCTAATGAAACACAAGATATGCTGGTAAGCATGCAGAAGTAATTCATCGTATATCCATATATAGGTATGCATGTACATACACGTGCACGCAAGCATAGATATGCATGTGCTATATGCGCTGGGTATGTACAAATACATCCGGAGCAATTCATTCGCGCTACATGGAAATCTCATTAGGCCCAGATACATATAACAACTACTTCGCGACTAATGGTTGAGTTTGAATCGAACTATAGGACAGACGCTTTAGGCGGAACTTGATCGTGTCGATGTTCACGGTGCATGAGCCATGACGTACGTTCCTAATGCATAATAACTGCCAGCTACAGTATACATATAGCCGAGCCATAGAATCCATAATCGCGCGACTTAAGCCTTTCGAACACCAATTATTCCTATTTCCACCATCTCCACGGTTCGAATTAACTTTACGAACAAGTTCACAAAGCTTGGGCTTTCGATCGTAAATACCTAGCAATATTCAAGACGCCGAACAGAGTCCCTTGGTTCAAGTACCCTCGCAAATTGAATTGAAGGAGTTAGGTTCTGTCCCATCGCGACAGATCTCTATGATAACTACAAAAGTGTCAGCCACCTTTAAAGCTAACAAAATACCAAGACGCAGGATCTCTACGGAGGTGATAGAAAGTTGGTGAATTCAAATTCCTTTCGTGTCACCGGTAGGGAAGAGTATTTCTTCGATTTTCTGCCGGATAGAATGCGCACATTCATTGGATGCTTTGCGCAACTTGGAGAAATTCTCTATATTGATCATAAAGCATCGACAAAGAGAAAACACCGCATTCTTCTGGCGCGCTGGCGTTCGGTTTCGATGCATGCTTATAGATACAGCTGTTAGACAACCGCGCGTTACGCAAGAGAGTGGCGACGCAGACGCGGACGCGGACGCGCGCCAGGCATACGGGGCGGGTATGCAGGGACTTCATTATAACCTCATCACTTCCCAGCGAGTGCATTCGAATTGAAAAACGCGCAGGCTTGTTTTGAGCTACGGTTACCGTGACAACGCGCGTATACCTGCGCGTGTATGTATACACGCGATCTTCCCTCCCTGTCGGCGACATCTTCCTCGTTTCACTTATACCGACCCCGCGTTTTTTCTCCTCTTTCCTCCACGAATTTCAGGCTGTGCGCGTCCCACCGTCGACATACATCGAAAGGTAGCGGATGTAGCTTGCCCGCGTGGGACAGGGACAAGGGGTGAAAGTGGACGGGTGGGACGAGGACGAAGGGAGAAAGAGCAAGGTAGCGAGGGTTGAACCGGTGTAGGGGGTTACTCGGTGGTCTGAGAGAGGAGTGTGCGGCGACGCAGGAGGTTGAGGGATGGTGAGCGGGGGACGTGCTGGCAACGACGGCGAAACGCGGGCACAGGCGAAGCAGTCACTATGACAACGGTGACAGGCGAGGTGTTAGTGCGCATCCGTGACCACGCCTACGTCACGATGCTGTGACGTCAGAGCGTCGAGGGCAGCGGCGCCCGCCGCTGACGAGAAACGTGGCGCGCGACGCTCGTCGGCCCTGCGAGAGAAGAGAGAGGACCACAGCCGCCTGTTGCTACTTTGCTACACGGAGGGTAGGCAACCCCGTGCCTCCACCCTCCTCTTTCTCTCCTTCATGATTTCCTTCTAGCTTCCTCCCGATCGTTCGGTCTCGTCCCACAGCCCCGCTCCCTCCATTCCCTTCCTCGCGCCACCCGGTTACCGGGGGGATGAAAGACAGAGAGGGTAGAGCGCCCTCTGTTACAGCTGCACGCGCGGAGATCGACCGTCTCTTTTCTTCCTGCCTTTGTTCCTTCCTCCTCTTTTGTCCGTTCTCTCGTTCCCTCTCGTTCCCACTCGCCCGGGCGCATCTCTGTCCAACTTTCCACTTTTACCCCGTACCTATCCCCGTCTCTGTCCAGGGGTGACGGCGTCTCTTTCTTGCCCTATGTTTCTGCCAGCTCTCGCGGCATCCTCTCGCTCGGTCCCGGTGAACCGTTCTCCCTCCGATGGTCGTGCAGAGCCGACGTTCGCCACCACCGCTGTCGCTACCCTACCACCGATTTCGAGCAACCAACTCCCTCGGCTTCTGCCTCCTCGCCCCCTTTAGCCTTCCGGCGGGCACCCACCCGTGCGCGTTACCAGCCAGCAGCGATCCCCACGGCCACGACCGAGAACCGAGACCGAACGAGAGTCGTCGGCTCTCCGCCAGTCAGCCATCCGACTCGCCGCTACGCCACGCCACGCCGCGCGCTGCGTGTGTTTTCGAATCGTGTTTAAAAAGCCTGTGAAATAGAGCCTCTACGACCTCCCTTAGTCCACGTTAACCGTCCACGTTCACTCGTGCGCTGTATCGTGCTCCGTGCACGGCCTTCCTTCGCCAGCTTTTTGTTTACTCCCCCGTGACGGTGCTCTCGTGCGGGAGGCGGGAGTGTATAAACTAAACGGCAAGAACGTTCGCAGAGACAGCAAGTTCGGAGGAAGGAGAGAGGAGCCAGCGATTTCGGGGCGTGAATTAGAAAAGGGTCCAGTCGTATGTTATCCAGGAGGAGAAGGAAGTAGAAGCAGGGAGGAGAGCGCGGCAAGGGTGACACGCGTCTACGCACCGCGCTTCACACAGCCACCCCTCTACTTGCGTACACACACACACACACACCAGTGACGTGCAGCGGAGAGATTCGCAGAGCGAGGCACGTCGTTGGCCTTGGTGTGGTGATCGTCCTCGTGGTTGTTCTTCTTCGACGTCCCCTTGTACTTGTGTGGCACGTGCCCGTGCAGCGACGTAGACCACTCACTGGCCAGCCACGCATATGGATCATAGGTTAGATTCAACGCACATTACAACCACGATCGTGCATGTTTCATTGGCCACGGTTTTAGAGCTGGCTAGGTCGGGGGATACTTAAGGGAGTACGCGATAAAGAAAGGGAAGGAGATCGGAGCAAGGGAAGGAACGAATGAATGAACTGGGAGGAAGTGCGAGAGTGTGAGGGGGTGAAAAAGGGAGAGAGAATGGGAGAAAGAGAGACACGCGAGAATCAAGCACGCAGACACGCACACGCGACCGTCCCCGTGGTCGATTCGACGAGTCAGCAAGGGGCGCGTGCCAGTAACCTGTTGCCGCCTCCGGGAACAAAACTCGAAATCCGGTAATCGGGAGTTTAAGGATACTTTGATATTTCTGCGGAACTGTCTGGGGGGAGAAATCGTGCGGGATGCCTCTCGAACGCCTACCCATCTAACTGATTAATATGACGGCTGGGGAGAGTTACTAAAATTTAAGTAAAACCACAGTAATATGTTTCGCCATGCCACGCTCCTTCAGGGGATTTTTAACATTTTGTACTATGTTCGTTTTCGTATAATTCATTCTTATTCCCACAAGTTTGCAAGATTTGTATAGTAGTCTTTTTCGAATGGACCGCGTAATGAAATGAAAATTTTGGGATTAAGGCGGCGTAAGGGAAAAGCGTGCTGTATTTCTATTAACACCAGGGGGAAACCTATGTCTCTTGCTCTCGTGTTTAATTCGTTTCCTCTTGCAGACAAACGTCTGATTTTCTCACACCTCGAATATCTGGTTTTTATTTCTCTGGCAATAACAAGTAACATATTTCGGCGTTACGCACTTTAATGATCAGACTTTTAAATTAATGAAACTATTTTTAAAAGTTCGTCTCGATAGTGCGCTACGATCATTCTAAACAGTCTCTGAGTTTACAGAATAATGATACGTCAATAACGGATCTAATGGAAATTTAGATATAGATATATTCATAAAACCAAATTCGGCTTTGCACTTATTTACGTCGCAAATATTCTCTTCTCTATCGTTTCTTATAATATCATGGAATGGCATTTTTCTGCCGTAAAACTAACACTAGTGCTGAGTGATAATGCAAAGATTACCAAATGAGAGTGTAAGACAGTAACATTATAATCAGTGTTGAATTTACTATAAAACAGAACGTTTTGATAATGCTACAGCGCAAAATATTATTCCTAAGCTTTCCATGCCTTTCCATAGCTTTTAAATAAAAAATGAACGCATATAAGTTAACGTAAATCGGTTTTTAGATAGTGCAAACTTAACCTAACGTATAATTACACGCAATTAAAAATATGAAATTGTTGTGCCAAGAAGCTTCGTTACATACGCATGAAGCACTAGGAATTGATACAGTGAAAACAAAATTTAGTAGATGCGGAATTCGCAAGTAACAGTGAAACAACTTTACGGTCTACGAGCCAAGAGCCGAATGTTTTGAAATAATATACGTTCGCTAAATATGTGCATATGATATTTGTTGTTCTTTGAGATTGGAACCTTTTCAAACAACGCTGTACACCTGCTCCTCTTTCGAATACGTTCAACGGCTTTTACTTCCACGCATATAAACTTACTCGTCCTAAGTCTCTTATATTTTATTTGGATTAGTACAATTATAGTAATAACACGGCTTTGAATTGTGTTGAAACAGACAATAAACTTCATAATATTTGTCTCATCAGCTTCCACATACTGTGCCGAGGAATAAGTGGTCGTAAAATCATACAAGGCACCACAAATCAAATTTGAGTTCCTTTTAAACGTCACTACTCACCGCGCCAGGTTTAAGTAGAAGCCGTCGCTGTTAGTCAGACGCGCAGTAGTAACGGTGAAAATATACAAGGACGGACTACAGTAAATCCTCGTTATAGTCCCGTTTTTACCATGCGTAGTACGCCCGGTGACTATCCCCACCATTACTTGGAATCCTTCGGTCGAGAGTGAGAGAACGAAAGAGTCGACGGCAACTTCGTGTCAACCGTTTCGTTCCCTCTCGCTCGCCTCAAGGGTTTTCTCACTTGAAGCATCGGCCGCACGGAGTAGTCTTAGAGCATATACTACTCTAAGGGAATAGTGTCCACATCGCGTCGTTCGCCCGCCGCCAGCCCCGTTCGACGGGTTTATAACGAGGAATTACAGTGGATTTATTTTTAAATACGTGAAGGAATTGTTGCCTGTTGCAAGTACATGGCATTAAATATTAAAAATACACTTGAACATTCCATCGCGCAGCTGTTGCAGCGGTATGGGCGTTTCGCCTGCATCGCTTGAATTTTAAAAATCATTCGAGTCGCGAAATCTATTTGCTCTGTGCCCGTACGGCCGTATAACTTTTCAGCACGCGTGTGACATTAGCTCGAGAGGTGGGCCGAAGTGGCTGGAATGTGGTTCGAAAGTGGAGTATGTGAAGAAGGGCCGACGCGGCAGGCGATATACGATATATATCTTTGGACGAGGCTACGTGACCGGAATCCCGAGGAGGTTAAAGTTGGATTTGTAACGTATTTTTCCCCGACGTGGAAATACCTATCGACTGGCACGCCGCGTGCACCGGCGTTTCGTAATTTCCGTCTCGTAGCCCCGATTGACGTGGGTGAAAGCAAAGATTTACGTTGAAAGGACAGGATAGCGCAATGCATATGTATTTATGTACGTATAGGCGCGCCGTGAGCGTGTTGAGAAGGGTTTCCGTGGGCTGTCACGCGGTGCGAAGTTGCTTTAAAATTCTCGTAGGTTTCAAGCGAATGTCACATCTCTTTTGGTGGTTAATATTTACTGGCACTCGTCTCTCCAAACGGAAATGCACATTTGGATTTGATAATTAACTCGCTCTCTACTAGACGTCCGTTTCTTTGTCGTACGTTATTGCGACCGACGTTGCGCACTCTTCGTCGCGTGGCATTTCGAAGATCACCATTTCGGGCGCAACAGTGCATCGACGACGATGCTTTACCATCGGTAACGCAAAAATCTGTTTTTCCGTAGAACAACCCGCGGGCGTTTATTTGGCGGGGGCGGTAGGGGTATTACTTGAAAAGTTTATTCAGCAGTGCTTTCCTCTTAGCGATGTTGCATTTGTCGTGATGCAACGTGATCCTTACCAAGATAAATGAAGCTCGCTCCCCTGTTTCCTGGAGGCGGAAGAACGGAACGTAGGATACAGGGTGCAGAAGCGGTCGGCACCAGAAACTTCGACCATCCCTTTTCCCTGCTCTTGGACATAATCTGAAATGTCATCTGGACAGGCAGCGCAGCGTTGTTGCGTAAATTACACGAACAGTACGCCTGCTGGGATAGTGACACTTTGTCAGTTGATGAATTATTGTGCGTAGACTCGTTTCTTTAAACGAATATTCTGCTTACGGATTTTCGTCGGGCAGATGAAGTCGAAACATACCTCGTTTCGTCCTCTGTCTGATCATTCACGTGGTTGTACTACTTTCAAACAGTTGCGGACTAGAATTACTAGTCGGGTGTACGCCAAGTGGTTTTCAGTGGTTTATAACATTTTTAAAGTGTCGAAATTACCTACGCTTATTGTCGGACAAATATATAAGTGTTCGTAGGTTTTTCGGTGAATACTTTCGCTGGTTTAATCAGAATCCATGCGACCGCTTTCTGCTAACTGACGGCGACAGCGACGGTGTCCTTTAACGCGATTCGAAATCCTGTCGTGCATGCTACTTGGCTGCGCAAACAGACTGGGGTCAGGTGCGTTATGTACCTTTGTCTGTGTGGGGTATATAAATAGTGTCCTACTCAGGTATAATGCATTACAGCAGGACACTGCAGCAGGATGCAGGGAGCATGCACGTTGCATTGCCAGAGAATGGGGTAGGCACTATACATACCATGACTGTACTGAATTATACTCCGTTATGGTTCTGTCTCTGTAGATGTTGTGTAATAGAGGGCCTCGGTACCATACTCACCGGTACTCAATATGTCCAATACGAATGTTGCACCCTCCGTCTAACCGAATCAAACCTAACACAGGCCAATCCCCCGTCTGTGGCAGGGTTTTGGCAATGAAATCATTTTCCCGACGAGACGCTGCGTAGGATCCTAAATTTTCCTCGGAAACACTGTTAAATTAAAGTCGGAAATATCATTGAAAACCACGGTCGTGTAGTTGGTTCAGTTTTGTGACTAGTGAATGTACTTCGGTTGTAAATATCATTGATATTCTCTATCGTCATAATATTCAGGCGTGACAGAAATGTATTTGTCTTTTATATAAACCTGTGATTAACAGCTTTATCGCTATTTGTGTGGTGTGTGAAAACAATGGCTACGATTTGGATATTAATTCTCTCGTTACATTCACCTGCGCGTCGTGCGAGTGTCCTTTACTTTCACTCCAGTGCTAGATCGATATTTATGTTTAAATTGTATTTCCACTGTTAAACAAGTCTTTGAATTGCACGGTTATGCGAGCAGTTTTTACGAGCGATTTCAGTTCGATACCGCGGCTGATATAAAAGTCACAGGGGAAGGCACTTCGAACTTATTTACGCCTTTATTGCTAATATCGTTCCTCACGCTCGATTGTCCCCGATGGCCGTATCAGTTCCCGAGTCGTACGGAGGGCCGATAGTGCGTATTGATATTTCTTAGTTCCGTTTTACGGCCTACCTTCTTCCGTCCGTCGACCAGGGGTGGACGGGAATCTTGAAACTTTTATCGGTCGTCAAGCCTTACAAGTGTTTCAACGATCGGGATATGTCCCAGGATTATTTCGCGGCGTATCTTCTTCACACCTGCCTGCTCGTACAATGGATCGTTAAAAACACATCTGAAAACCCGGCTGTTATCGTGAACTATTTCGTGACCTTAAGTGCCGCATGAAAAAATGAATGAAATTTTTATTCTCGAACTTGAGGAGCGGTTATAGAAACTAAGATTACACATCTCCTGGCTACTTTTAAATTCAAGGAGTTTTGTAACTAAATATTGTAATTGAGGACCTTCCAGCAGGAGGGCCGCAGGTCCGTTTTTTTGACAGCTTTGAAGTTACAACGTGTAATATATGTAAAAAGAACGGTGCACGTTTGATGCAAATCTGATAACAAATGAGCGATTTATTGTAAATTTTGAATCTGCATCCGTTACTTTTTTGCGCAATACGAATGCTCCGGGTTTGAAAACATTCCAAAAATAGAAATGAAAACTTATCAATCCAGTACCTATCAATAATTGTGTAATAATATAT
Organism: Andrena flavipes; assembly: GCA_963971345.1. Taxonomy (NCBI): domain Eukaryota; kingdom Metazoa; phylum Arthropoda; class Insecta; order Hymenoptera; family Andrenidae; genus Andrena; species Andrena flavipes. Next base: position 58,492,935 of record OZ020481.1, read on the forward strand.
ATTTTTCAATATTAAGTCAAACCAATAATTTTATAAACAGTTTTCTCTAATTTACATGAAGTTGGTAACGATGGAGCTGCAACGTCCTCAATTTTATCTTCCTTGCGATTTGTAATTTGAAACCTTATGATATTTGAAAATAATATATTTCACATATATACATATATTTCACAAATTCTAAAAGGTTTTAGGATTACGTGCAAGAGATTTCATGTTTATTAAATTTGAAGTATTTATCTTTGTGAATCATCAATTGTGTGTCACTTAATTATTTAAGTATAATTGTTTACACTGTTCGCTTCAAATAACTAACGTAACTATTCCTTATACTTTCAGGTAAGTCAATCGTTTGGGATCATTCACACTTCCGGCACGTAAGTTATGAGACACAAAATATTAGTTAGTATCGTCGCATCCGCAATGAGGGGTCATCGTAGAATGAAAGACAGGCAGGTTGAGCGGGGAACGTTGAGGCAGGGGAAGGGGATGCAATTCACTTTGTAATAAAAATGGAAATTAACACGGACTACGTGGGCGGAAAACAAGGCTAACCTCCGCCAGTAGCGTGAAGAGGGTAACGCGGAATCTTGAATAAACAAACTCACCCCAACTGCTTGGTTGGCACCCTCTTCGCCGTTTCTATCAGTCTCGAGGAACGAACCAAAGGACGTTGTTATGATTGCTAATGGGAAACTATCCAATTCAAAGAACAAAGTGAAGTAACGAGTTACCTCACCACCCAGCACCACGAATACAACTGCAAAAGATATAAGAGTTTGGGGACGACGACGGGCGAGGAGAAAATGGCACGGTTTGTTAACGTTTCGAACGAGGTCGACGGAAGATCGTCGTCGAGCGAAAGTGGTTTCATACATCGCGAATAAATACAACCGCTCTGAACGAGGAAAACGTCGTGTTTTGGTTTCCACAAAAGACGTAACGAAATGTCAGAAATATGGCAGAAAACTATTATCCTCTATTAGTGCAATCAGAGTTTACTTGTCGATTCTAACCACGCATTAATCTTTGTCATCTTCGTCCTTGAGGAACTGATGTCCCTTTACGGTTAACTAAAAATCAATTTTGTTGGCAAACCACTGCACGCATCAGTACTTATTGTTATAGAATATGGAATAATTTGAGCTTGCAGTTCTCAATCTTTTCACGAGTACAGTGCCAGTTTATAAACGTACCATGGCACATTTATATTCGTAACAACTGTTTGACGATATACAAGAGAATACGAAAAAGGATTTCCTGTGCCAAAAGATCGTTTGATCCGGGGACTGGCCTCTCTGTCTGCAGCGAAATTGTCCGACAATTAGCAAGGCCTTCCTTGTATTGGAATATATACATTTGTTCCTTCGGGAGGTTCCGGACTTTTTAAGCTCAAGTCTCGGAAAAATTTAAATTTCAAAATTTCAATCTGGCTTGCAAATTCGTCCAACCTCCTTCCACGCGCGCGCGCGCATCCGCACTTCCGTCTCCTGTTGGATGCCAGCAGATTGCGCCGACTCAACATCAAAAGTTTTTTACGTCGCATGCTCTCTTCTCTATCTCTCTCACCCTGTCCCCTCCCACTCGCTGTCTCCTCCTTTGTGCCTGTGTTTATCTTTTCCTCTCATTGTTCGGTGCTGATCTTTCGATAGTTAAACCGAAAACTTTATCGAAGAACAGAGCTTCGAATAGTTCAATGGGTTGTTTACAGTCTCCTACGTAGCGCATTCCGCAGATTTATAAAGAACGCTTACTGTGTAGACAGTTTAGTTGTTTTAGTATATAGAGCACTTGTGCCTTAATCAACAGAAATTAAATATGTCTGCCAAGATCGGTTATCTATAACTAAATTGATTTTCTAGAAATAATCCTATTAAATAATAGTAATTGTTTTAGTTACCAGTTGTATTAGATAGTCACTATTAACGAGAAAAATAAAAAAAAATTGAATTTTGTGAAGTTTGACATTCTAATAACAAGTGAAGTAACTGGGAAAGTAACTATTGAAAGTTCTTTATAAAAGAGGAAGTCGCGCATCACTCTTCTTCTGCTCCATGTACTAACGCAGCATTAAATTTCCAAAATCTTTTCGTGACAAATGATAAAAATTTCTTGAAACCGTGTTGCGATGTGTTCCATCTCTTTCTTCTTTAAATCAACAAGTTAGACTAGCAGTAATCTTCCAAAACCCACAATTGAGTGATCGAATCGCGAATATCCCGAAGTATGAAAAAAAATCAAGTTTGTTTAAAAAGTTACTGGATCCCAGCAAGTCACCAGCTTAATTACTTTACGAGACGTTACGGTACGTTCTTGGCCGGCGAAGTACGTAGCTGGCCCACGAGTGTAGCTTGTCAGCCGAAAGGAAGGTGGGTAAAGAAACGGACGGCGAGGAGATGAGGGACGATGAACGTGGGCGAAACTTTTAATTTTTCCTCAAAAAACTTTAGCTGCTCGTTACGTTGTCCCAAGTGCATCGCGCCCGGCGACGAGGCGAAGTGAAATTAAAATTCATGCGACGCGTCTTTTCTCGGCCTCCACTCCCACGGGGCCCAGAGAACGTCCTGCAGGACAACATCATGGAGCGTGCGTATATCCTGCGCGGTTACCGCTGGGAAAGAAGGGATGACTAGGAATCGAGGAGGCGAAGGGGATTCAACTGAATTTGCAAATCAAATTTCGTCCCTCGTCTACGAAATTCTGTCGGAGGCGCGACGAGAAGGGATGGGACGTTCGCCTTCGTGCCAATTATCGTTCCTAAACCGACCTTACTTCAATTCGGAGTTCGTGTGTGCTCGCGGTTACCTTTAAACTAGCCGTTCCTCCACGAAATTGTTCCTCTCGGAAAACAATAGCGTAAAAAATGAGATGAAGCTACTCTGTTACATGTGTTAGATTGGTGCACACGAAGTACAAATTAATTTCCAAGTACCCTGAGTAAATCTGAGTACCCCCTCCCCCCACTTGATACCGTACAACTTTCGTAAACAAATTTTTTTCGTATGTCTAAAAATAGTGGAGATATTCCAACTAGACAAACTTCTTGCTCCACCCTGTACATATATATTTACTATTTATAAAGTGTATCGATTAAGTAATCGGTTTCAAATCACGTTTTTACGTTATTTGTATTTACGCTGATAAAATATTAATACCCTGGTACTTAGTTTGTTTTTCAATCCCCTAAAGGAAGAGGTTTGAAATAGTAGTACACGAATAAGTATAGTAAACACTCACGACCAGCAAAGTTGTTACAAATTAGTTAGTAACATAAGCGGATTCCATCATTTGCAGTATACATTTTGTATATATGGGAGATATTCCAAATTCTATTCCTTGCATCAGAACCAGAGATCGAAGTTAGATGCATATAATTACGAGAATTGCAGTCGCGACATGCAGCAATACTGGCATTAGTAACTTCCCCGTTTGTAAATGTCTGATAGAGTTGCCCAACACTTGACAGGGTTGATCTCTCGACCTATATTCGCTAAACACTTTTTGCTCAGCTTGGCGAGTACCTACTCCGTGCCTCTTGAACCCTATTTTAAAAGCACTCTGTATATTTATTTAGGTTTATAACTCCCCCTACCTGATTTACACAAATGAAGTAATTCTTGCATAGTACAAAAAAAATATTTAGGAAAATCGGCTTGAGTTGCAGAAGTTTATCAAACGTTTTCAGCGATGACATGCGATATTGCAATAGCACAGTTATACGTACAGTTTTGCCTGGAAAAGAACCCGCACCTCGGGGCCGGACGCGAGCTCTTTTCAAAACGGCTAGTGTATTCGGCTTGCCTTTGCTCTCTGCCGTGGCAAGTGAGAGAGACTGAGAATGGGCAAGAGGGCACGTGATAGCGACAAGCCATAAATTACAGTCTGCACTGCCACTGCATCGTCTATCGAAAAAAGACGGAATAGGTATCTGGCACCTCTCGTTCGCCACGGCACTACAAAAGCAGTAGCGGGCATAGCGCCGACTGCTTTTGAGGGCAGAAGACGCGGGTTCTTTTCGAGATAGCACTGTATATGGTTCGATAAACCGGGAAAAATTCACGTTGCTACCGTGTATAATCAAAGTTTCAATTTTACAGACCGACGGGTACCGTCCGATATTAATATCACTCGACCCTTTGTTTTTAACAATGTTAAGTTGGGCATACCTCTACGTTTTCAGCGATATATTAAAACGTGCTTCATGACTACAAGCCCTTTTTCATGACCTTTGGAGGGGGGAGGATTGTAAAGTGATGTAGCGAAAACGTTCAGGTCACTTTAAACTTTAATATTATACAGCAGTCCTGAATAGCTGAATGCCGGCCGGGCAACAATTTTCGAGAGCGTGGGGAAAGAGCATCGTAAGCGCTAAACAACGCCTTCGTGAGCAACAGTGTCGTGGTGGAGAGTGTTCGTGAGTGAAGTGTGCCGCTGAACATCAGCAACCCACCTTACAGTTTACACGCATACTACGGCAGCTAGTGGCCACAGGGTGGGGGAACTGCTCACGGCGTCGCTCTTCGCTTTGCTCGCGAGCAATCGAGAGCGCCCTTGCCCGTCACAGCCTGACTGTGCAGGCCTGTAATATACAGGGTGTGCCAATAAGAATTACCACCTTGAATATTTCCGGAACCATAGAAGTAGGAGAATATTTGTCTGATAAAAGTTGTTTGATCTGTTTCGGCCCAACATGTGACCAATTTGTGATAATAAGAAAGTATGATCTCGGAGGGTTAAAGCAACAGAAGACTAATGTTTATTAATTCCATTGATTTGTTCAGTTTAAATAGAGCCTGCATATATGAAATACCCTGCTACATTCTTGGACAGTTCAAGGGCTCGTGAAGTCGAAACAAGTTGGCTAGCAAACGCATCGATATTCCTGTTTTGTACTGTGGTATTGTGTAACACTTTCTTCACATCCAATCCTGTGCTCCTCCATTCACAAATCCATATCATTTTCCAAAGTGTTTTCGAAATTGGTTCCTTCGCGATGGAAAGTTATACCAGGTCGAAGTTCACGGAAGATTATCTTGGAAATGTATAAACATCTTCTTGAAGGTGAATCCTATTCCTCCAAGTTCTCTTTCTCGAAGGCACTACCGCAGCATTTGAAATAGAAGTTTGACAAGTATGACGAACGGTGTTGTCGGTTTAATTTTGTCGATGCTAAAAGTTTCATAAAATCTTATTCTCCGGATTCTACATGAATTCTCAGTGTGTACGAACACACGTACATGGTAGGATAATATGCGCACGTTGTCGACTGTGCGCGACACCATAATTACGGATTTCCAAAATGTCGCTTTCGCTTCAAAGCAACAAATGCTCAATTTCCCTCTTCGGCTTTCTGAATAACATGCTGAAAACACCACCGCGTTCCATTCATTCCACATATAACTATCCGATATTAACTCTAGAAAATTAGGAAACTTCCAAAACCCAATAAACGCTTTGACGTGTATTAAACATTGCGTGAATAGCTTACTGCGAGTAATAGAAATTTAATGAAAGCTGGTGACATCAAATCCAATACGCGTCAACACATCTTTGTGTTCCGAGATGGGGAAAAATATTTCTCTCCTTTTCAATTCGTTGAACAGAAAATGAAACAAAGCTTTCTTCAAACTTCATCTCCCTGACGAGGCACGATGTCGGAGAAGGCCAGTTCGTATCTCATTACGTGCGCCAAAGAAGGGCGTAAATGGAAACATCTGTTTGGGATCTACGTATCCGTAGCGGGCAGCGGTGTACCAGCAAGTGAGATTTCGGTGGCTGCGGTAATCCAGGTTGCGTAGAGTTTCTATAAAGCTCCGGAATAGGTTAATCTCGCGGTGCAAGTTTCTCCTCGTAGGACGGCCTAATCCGAACAACTTAATACCCCCTGGTAAAGGGTCACACACTCTCGCGCGCGCACACACATGCACATAAACACAAAGGTATTGCGTGCCAAGAATACAAACGTCCTAGTTAGTTGCTGTTCACGCATCGGCGATCGTAAACTTTCAGAGACGTTGGACACTTCTAAGTCCACTTCGGACAAAGTTCACAAAATTGTTCTTTGCGTCGTATGAATATCAGTCGTCTGGCCGGTGCAATTTATCTACAGATAAATTCACATTAATGAGATAAAATCAGCTCTTCAGCGATTTTTTTGTTTACGCAAACATAGGCTTCTAACGCCGAGGTTTATTTTTACAAATTTTCCAGGAATTATATGCCGTGTTAACGGGCATAACGGCTGCAATGTGTGATCCTTTAATTGTTTTCAGCAGTGTATTATCGGGGATTTTCACTCGGCTGGCCAGGCGAGTGCGTTCCTGTCGTTGAAATCTTGTTTGATGGTCTTTCAGTTATTCCCGTGACTCGGGCTTTTTTGCTGAAATAAGTTCTCGTCACTTGACAAAAGGCAAGTTTTGAAAAGCCCGTCCGCGGTATTAAAACTCGGGTGCAAAATTGAAAATGTACGCCGGCGAGCAGCCGAAGCGGAACCGTGAGAGCAGGGCGAAAACGACTGAAACGATCTCACACCCCGCTCGGCGTCAGTCACTGTTTCCAATCCCATTAGCGGCACAGTGATTGGTGAATAGGCGTGAAAATACGCAGCTTTTAATCAACGGGACTTACTATCATCGACAACCATCTGTTTCGATCAAAATATCCTTCCAATTTAACATACAAAAATGAGTTTCTTTTTCAAACGGCCGTGTTGAAAAGATTCAAATGAATATTCTTCCGTGGCGTGTTCTGTCAGCAGCTTTATTGTTTACGATTCTATTTACTGTGCACGATCTTATTTGACGCGAGTGTTTTGTGTATAAAATAATAAACTATGAAGATAATGGAGAAGAAAGTGAAGTTTGAGTTATTCAAATTTATGAATTCTGCATTCATGGAAAAGGAAATGGCGAATTCTTATCGTAATGATACGTTTGTATCTTTATTACTTCACAAGTATCAGTTATATTTTCGTAAAGAGAAGCAGTTAAACATTTGTTCTGATAAAGGTACTCTGTATAAATTTTGCCACTCTTCTTATAGACTTATATCTAATAAGAAATAATTTGTTTTGCGATATTTGTTTTTACTATATTTCCAGATGATTATTATTATTATTATTATTATTATTATTATTATTATTATTATTATCAATAGGAAACCCTTTCTAAAACGACGACTTTCTAGATGCGACCATGCTAAATCCGATTAAATAATACGAAAAACTAAAGGGGTAACCATATTTCACAGCCACGAAGAGAAGTGTCTTAACAAGATGATTCTGAATGTGTATCTATTAATTGGGGTGGGCAGTTACAAGATTTTATGTAAGAAGTTTCTAAGTACCGTTTAATTTAATAGTACTTGAGGACTCTGCGCATAAAGCCCTTCGTTTATAACAGCCTGCAGGAAGTAGGAGACTTTAAGTCGCTACCGCTCTGGTTCTCACTTCCACTATTCAGAACAACTGATTATACCACAGTACAGACTAACGCCAGACTTCTTGCAGTGCTAAAAAATTTTTGCTTAGCTTCTTTAAACCCGAATGAAATTGTTCCTCGTTTACAGAGAACTGGTCAGACGTGGGTCTTGTTTATATTTCCCCAGTTAATACCATAACTGCTTTATCCTGGTCTAAACAAGACTTTCTATGTGGAGTCGTGGTTATTCGAACGATTCGTTGCCCTCCCAAGAGCGTCGTGTTCGGCAAAGTACTTCGTTTTGCGGTTACCGTGTACCTACCTCACTTTAGACATTTCGATACGCGCAACGAGCACAAAACCGTTGAGAGTTCTGGTCTCTTTCCTCTGTTTTGTGGAAAATATCGATGAAAAATGCACGGGGACGAGCGAGGAAAGAGGCAGTGCACATATACGCCGTAGTAAAGTGACGTTATTGTGATATAAATTGAGATATAGAGTGACGGGAGAGGTACGCGAAGATGCTGACGAAGAAGCTTGAAGGATCAGCCAAAGCTGTTAGTCTTGATTATTGTAGACAGTCGTCCTGAATCCCTTCTAGCGTCGACAAGTCGAGAGAAGACGCATGGCGTCCTTTCTACCACGAAGTTTCCCATTGGGACCCATTAATTCGTACAAATACCAACATTTACTAGGCAAGATTTAATTTAGTCGATGGTATACGAGACATCATTATTACGTCGCACGTATGTACACCTTGCCATGTAGAAAGACGTTGAATGCATCGTAGCAACTATGTTTCTCGTTAATTTTACCTTGAAATTGTTTTGAATAATAAGATTTAAGTAAATCAGGTGATTATTTTTTTAGATGTCATGCAAACTTTCCCTAACCATTTCGTTTCGCCCCGATTTCCCTACTTAAGCATGACAAATAGTATTACCCAATATAATTCTGTTTATCGTATTACATTTTCATTTCTATTACAATTTATTTTATTTTATTTTACTATATAGATTCGTTAGGAACGAGGCTATTAACTAATTGTTGAAAATCGAGAAGGAACTATGCACGTCTGCTGAAAGCGAAGTCGCCACATTTTAACAAGGTGGTTGAATTGAAAGCGCCATAAAGGATCAGGCCACTGGCCAGTTTAACGGTACCGGCATAGTTGAGCTCCGTCACTCTGTGCAGCCATCTTCTCTAGTACTTCGGAAGAAGCTTTATTGAAGTCCAGTCAATCTCTGTCGCCCGTAGTTTCCGATTTGGAGCGTACTGAGCTAGCCTTTGAGCCTGTAAACGGAACCAGTCGTAGGAAGGAGGGTTGGGGGCGATCGGCTTTATATATAAACTCGAAAGACAAATGGCGTAAGGTCGTACTACGGTGGCAAAGGCACAAGTGTCAGGAGCAGGTGTATCGTCGAATATATACTACCAACGAATGGACCGTCGGTAATTAAAATGTCTCCCTTAGGAAATTCTGCTCCGCAACGGCTTAGAATCTCCGGAACTTCTTTCAAACTCTTTGCTTCGGCGGTATTACGCTCGCAAATTACGATAAATAGTTTCATAACAGTGGTTCGTTGATAACGGCAATGAAGAAATTTATAGCCTCATATTTTATCACGGAACAGCTTCTACTGGAGTAAACAGAGTTCTAGAATAGTGATATCTCGGTAAAATAAATCGGCTATTTCGGTATTCTCCAACCCAACGATTTACGGATTTTTGTATCTTTTCGTTTGAATATCAGAGAAGCTGATCAGTATGTTCAGAGCTTCATAAAGAAAAGAATGGAGGCATCCTCTGAGCTCTGATTTCGACTCAACTACAGTAGGACCTCAATTTTCAGAAACACTACCTATTATTTAAATACTTTACTATTCAAACCTTCAGTTTTGTGAAAAAATATGCCCTTGTAAATCATTCTATTCGTGTACTACCTACCTACCTACGTTCAACACAAGTCGCACAATTCATGTACGTTTTCACATTGATTTTCTTCAGCACTCGGACATCGATGTTATAAACTTCCCAAAGGATTAATGCCATTTCAGTAACACGTTCTGCGAGCAACTACATATTCGGTTATCCGCGGGGGTCCAAACATCCGTATAAACTCGAGAATGAACTCGCAAGAATCTCGGTGGGGGCTGTTTGTCGATGGTGAAATATGATGCAGCGGGTAATGGCGTTAGAGGCGGCGCGCTCAACAAACGGTCTCGTTAAGGGTCGTTTTTACTCGGCGGAAGTAACGAGTACATGAAGTCCCCGAAGAAAATCTTTGACGCACGAAGCGCCTTCGCAACATTTCGCGAGTTACCGAAAACTTTGATTCGTCGGGTCATGCTCGCGTGGAAACCTTTCCTGCTTCTTCCGTTTCTTTCTCTTTCCGTCTCGTTAAGGTGCCGTTTCTCAAGGTAGAAATCGGTCGCAGGGAGCAAGCGAGATTCCGTGCAGGGAATTGGCCCGCACGAGGTTGCGGAAAGTACCGAAAAGTTTCGACGGTGAAGTTTCCATAAGAGTTACCACTCCGCCGCATTTCCTCTCCCCCTTTCTCTATCTTCGATTCCATACCGTGCCATTGACGCAAGCAAGCGAACCGAGTTCCCCTTCTGACTTCAAACGATCGAGTCAATATTCCACGCTTGTAGCATTTCCGACGGTTAGAAAGAACAGCTAGTGGACCTTCTTGCTTCTCCAATGACTCACTATCCGAAAGAATTCCCATCACCGTTCCGAGGTGCCGGCACACGGAACGGCGAGGGAGGATTATGGATCTCCGTCGACACCCGCGGTACCGAAATAGCTGACAGCCAGGGAAATGCAAAAAGGTGGGAGGAGCCGAGGAAAGGTGGGAAAAAAAGAACTTGAGGGAAATCGATCACTAGACCTCCAGTAGTTAATTAGACCTTGAGTTATTAAATCCGGTAAATTTATACGTTCATACCTACTGCTTTCTACTCGCCTGGGGTAAAAATGTAAAATCATCCTTCTTTGTTCTTCGATCATTCAGTAATAGGTCGATTCGCAAATTTCTACCTACTTGGTTTATTTATTCTATATGATTTCATATAATAGATTCTAGTTTTCGAAGTAATGTATTTAACACTTCGTTCTATGGTTTTAACACATCGTTTTGCTGATTGTGCGATTCCCTCATTTGGCTTTGAAAGTAAAAAAAGTATAAGATATATAGGTATATTCTTGTCTGCTACAAAACAAGCTTATGCGGTAGAAAATATCATTTTGTACATTAAAAATAGTTATTCAAGAAATAACTATTGGATAACTATTTCCATCTCTTTTCGAAAATATCTATCGACATGTATTCATATCGGTTTACCAGGTAATTAACCAGAAATAAAAGCGTGTTCTAACATATTCGTGGGTGAGATTGGAAATACGATCCAATAGCAGCGGAAGGTTTTATTCTTAGGTCGAGATTATGCCGTTTTACACGAAAATCCTATCACGAAAGATTCATTGGAGCAATACTCGCACCTGTGTTCCGCCGAGCTCCTCCGCAATCGCAATTGGCGTGGGAGGATTTACGATCTTACGCCTCAAGTCAGATTAGGCCGCTGCGGTGTGTAGCAGGTTCTAAAGGAGCTTCTTCGCATAGAAGCTTTCAAAGTGGGTGCCTTTAAAATGCCTTCTGCTCTTCGGAAAGAGAGGGGAAGGTAAGCTCGATAAAACGGCCCTAAAAGATTGCTATGCGGCTGAACGCGCACAACAGAAGTTATAGTTTTATCCCACCTGATTCCATCAAACGTAAAAGATCACATACCCTTTATTCCTGTATTACGATTGTTGGTAGAGTATGTCGTAACATTGCTGGTTAGATTTCCTTTTTGCCAATTCTCATAAATGAATAATATTTAGAAATCTTTCACAATGATAATACATAGTAACAGTATTTGTTAATTATACGATTAGAACAGAGACCTACCCTGTTCTAAAAATCTTCATATTGATTGTAATTTTATACGTAACATATATTTAGAGACCTATGGGTAATTATATTGTTTCGATATTAGGATTAAATTATTTCCTTCTTCCAGTAGTATAACACTTTCACCGACAGGGACGAGTAAACTAAGAAGACGTTTCACAATACAATTAAAAGTGCTATCAAGTTGCAGGTGAATGCGGTGCGCTCTGTTTTACAGCGTGGATCGTGCAAACCACAGAGATAATTCTATCTTTAAGATCTGACCAATTATTTTGAAAGTTCACTTTGCACCAGACTCGTAAGTCGGCGTTATTGACGAAGTGCCGAACGCGAATAAGTCCAAAGGCGGTAAAGTGAAATAGGCGTGATCCATTGGCGAAACGTGCAGTCATAAACGTGCACGCGGCATTCGCGCGTGAGCACGCTGCCTGTAGTAGTGCAGCGTAAAGCAACCTCTGTGTAGTACAGCGTACAGATAAACCGCTGAGTCAAGCTGTTTGACTTGCACATTTCTAGCGCTGGTTTCCGCACCACCTTCGAACGCCGCCGGGGGTTATAAACGGGCGTTTTAAAGCTCCCTTAAAATTGGACTGTGGGGAATGAACGCGCCCCGTCCTTCCCTTTCTTTCCCTCGTCTTCACCCCTGCACCCTCGATTATTTCCTTTCTGCATCCACGTCTTGTTATCCTTTTTTTTTTTTTGTCAACTCGACTTAATATTAACTTTGAATAGAGAAATTGCCACGCGTTTTTATTGTTTTGTATAATAGATCACAGAAATTCGAGACGAATAAATCCGGGTAGTTCAGCCCTGGAAATGTGAACGAATTACGATGAACAGTCGCCTGTGGGAGTACATAAGTATGTTCATGTCGTTATATTATTATTGTTACGTTGACAATAATAATCTACAGTTTTTATTGTACCTATTCTCATTAGACGCGCGATGACCAATCTGATAAATAATCTTCTACACATCGAACGTATGAAATCAGACACTAAAAAATGAATTGATTCCTGCAAATCGTGAAATTTTATTTATATTTAGTTATAAATATAACACCTCTTCAAGTTTTAATGACATGATAAGATGTAATGACATATGGAAGGAAAAGGAGATAGGGATTGCGGGGAATTCAGCTCCTTTTTCTTTCCACTGAGATCGCAATAAAGTTCAGCGCACTTCTTCCATCTCGTTAACAGTGCAGGCACAATAGAGACGCACATTGCGATAATTTTGAACACAGTTGAGAGAACCCACTTCACCCAGCGAAATAGGTAGAAGCCGAACAAGCGTGAAGGGAGTGTGCGAGAGAAAGGGAAAGTAATGGGACGGGGACGCGTTATTGTACAGCCATAGACATAATTCTTGGATTGAAAAAATGGGACGAATTCTCACATAAACGAGCAGCAGCGTGGCAGAGCGTGCCTCACGCAACGACACTCACGGCGCAGCCTCAATAATCGTAAAGAAGGCCAGCTCTGTGTACTGTTTCTGCGGATGCTGAACCGTCGGAGTGTGGACAGAAACCAACCACCTCTTCTCTTTGCCCACTTGAACCACGCCGCGTAAAAACTTCCGACACACTCGGATATCACTGCTTTTTTCAGCTGTCCTCCTCTGTCATTGGCGCTACAGCGCCTATTTGTTTTTCGTTTGCACGCATACATTTTCCAGATAACGTTTACTTTGGATAGGCCAGATATCAACGAATCAACGTGCACCCGCGAATTTCGCTATTTCTAAAGCGAAAACCCGGCGAACCACGTGAGCCGGCCAAATAACTATTCGCGTAATAACGTTAATGGAAGGCAATGTTTGATGGCGGCCTATCAGCGGGCGAAGAGAAAGTTATGCGGTTCGATGATAATCGATATATGACCACGGCTAGAATGGAAAACGAAGTACAACACGCGACAAAGGGCGAACATAATTATTGCGTTTTATGCTAGCGCGTTTATTTGCTTTTTCCAAGTTTCTGTTACCAAGTAATAATTGGTAATTTTAATAGTTGCGGAATTTTATTATTATTCAGCTATATCACTAGTGCTGTATAAAGTTAAATTTTCCACTCGCATAAATTCCGTAAGTTATTTGTAATTTCTCATCCCTTTCACTCTAAATTCCCGAATATATCTGCGAATTTAAGAAGCGCCTACAACGAACTAGTTGGAGGGCGCGGAATGAGATCTTAAAAGGAATAGCTCTTAAGGAAGACATTTTTATCGGGAATAACTCTGCAGGCTTTTACCTATTCATAGAGGCGAAGCGAATGCATGCAACTTTATTAAGGCGAGCAGTTCGCGATAAGAAAAATAAAAATCCCCCTCCTCGTCTCGCTAGATTTACGAAGCGAATCGCTTGCCTTGCCTTTCGAATTGTGGAAAACTTCTGAATAGCATCGGAGAAAAATCACTGTGACCCCAAGAAGCCCTCCGCAGCGAATGGTTCCTAAAACTGACCAAAATTTGGCGATATTGTCCATATATGAAAGAGACTCGATCTAACCTCGTCGCCATCGAGGCGGGTATATTTCATCCCACGAAGACCTCCCTTTCTACCGGGGTAAGCTAGAAATATCCTCAGTTTTATCATTTCAGAGCTGGTCTTCATTTTATACGTTTCTCGTTCTCCCGTCTCCGCAGCCTCTTGCGTTCCCTTAGTCTCTTTACGAACCATGGGAATGAGTCGTAGCCGGGAGCTTTTCCCCAAGAGGAAGCACACACGAAAGTGTTTGTAGCCTTTTGCTGCTCAAGTCTTCGTCCTGTCGAATATACGATCGTTTCCGTCCCCTCATTTTCTAGATCTTTCTTATTTTACCACTCTCTTCTGTCGACTGTCCTCTGCTCCTCAATAAATTAATACAGTCTATATATTATAGTTGCCAGACAGACTGAATTACAGACACGATCGGCAGAAGTTTACTTGTCAAATCCTGTATGACTCGAAGCAATAAATATATTTATTCCTATTTATCTATTTCAAAAATCTATTTTCTTCAGCCCTCAGTATTACTAGAAGATACCTATCACATTTATAATAGTTCATCAGAAGATTATGGAAAAATTAAAATATGATTCCATTTTTATTTTTTTCAGCTATCTTCCTTCAAAGTATTTAGTAGCTAAAGACTAACATCGAGGTGATCCTTTTCCTTCGCAATTGCTAAATCATCGTAACTTTCTTTCCCTCGATAAGTTTCGGATCGATAGTAAGAATGTGCTAAGAAATTCAAGGCGTTAAGTTTGTTTATGGAAAACTTGTGAAACAATGAAAATGAAGGTCGGATAGTGGAAGAGAATTTATCTGGTGGAAAAGTGAATAAAGAGCGTTGCGAATTACGTGTCTTTGGGGGGAGCACTACTCCTACCGTCATTGTTAGACGAAACTGCAATTTTGGTATACAAAGAAGCACGCAGATGAATCTAACGGAGACGACTACCCCGTTAGCGGCACTCGCACTGCACATTAATTCGGAATGAGATTACTTAGGTATGTAAGAGGGCCGTCTCTCAAGCTCTGGCACTGTTAACTTAAATTGACTATCGTTCTCGAAATAATGGCAATGTCTGTCGCCTTTGCACCAGGCTCCCGCCTCCTCGTCAGCTCTGCTGCCGTAGCTCCGTAGGACTTGGCTTTGGTCTCACCCTCCTACCCTCTTTCTCCTTTTGAACGAACGGGCAACTTTGCGTCTGGAATTGTATTCCGTCTCCAAATTAACAATTACATTGTTTTAAAAAGCTGCACGCTGGCTTAAGAGCTCTTTCTCCTCGTTCTATTTCGGCGTACAATGAGAAAGACTAGGAAGTGGGAGAGAAATTGGAAGCCGCGGGGGAGAGAGACAGGCTAAAAAACTCTTTCAATTATTTGCTGCACTAATACACTTGGGAAACTTTTACTTTTTAATCCAGCCTTCTCGCCCTAACCGGCGGAAAATGAATAAACGGAAAACATATATAATATTCTTTCCCGTCCTATTTTTCTCTTTCCGCCGAAATGATAGAATTAGGGAGAAGAGGGAAGATGAAGAAGGCTACTGTTCCATTTGTAACAATCATTTGAAATTTCCTAAAAGTGGAACAACCAGCTTTCGTCGATTGAATTTTTCAAAATATGTCCTCCGAGGCGATTTCAATCATCCGCTCCCTGTTATATCCGTTTAACTCGTGGATTTCAGTCGTTTAAAGTACTAGTTCGTCTTAAGTGGATTCCTGGGAAAATTTGATCGACCGACCTTCTGAGCAGGGCGATTGGTAGTCGGTATCAAGTGGATCCTCTAAACCAATCTGAGTCTCCCCTCGCAATTTCTGCAAAACGGTTTGCTACGCAGCTGTTGGTAGACATTATCGTTTCGAAACCCTCGCGACTTTGCGCAAATCAAATGGCGGCTCAGGCAGAACATCGGCGTTCAGCTTTTTCTTTGATGCCCTTTCGAGTTCTCGGTACGGCAGGGGGAGGGCAGCCGAGTGAGAGCCTGCAAGCATCCCTTGCCAGGCTTGCCGAAGTGGGTGGTAAAGCGAGGGGCGTTTGGAGGGAAAGCTATGCGATACCTCGACGCCTCGGCCCACACAAAGGTCTCTCGCGTTATTGGCAGACCGCTTTACCACGTCACCCTCCAACACCATTCTGAACGTGTTATGTCGAATATTTCACCGTACCGCTGGCTCGCAAGATTTTCTTTCGCCTTCCTCGGATAGACGAAGGAAAGATCCGTCACGTTGCTCGTGAAAGCCGATATCTTCTATGTAACCTTCGTAAAGTCGACGCAATTTCATCGTTGCTAGAATTTTGATGACATATAGAGGATTTCCAGATCAATCGATTTGCCCTCTGTCCCACGAAGTAAGACCTTTGCCGGAACCCATGAATGCGCAGATTAACCTGCGAATTTCAATGGAACAAGCGCTCATCCATCAAATTGCAAATAAATTTCCCTCATTTATTTTTCAATTATTATTAACGTTTTGTCAGGAGCATGCGTTCCTGAATTTAAAGTAATCACTGGTCACGTGATTCTTATTAATTGCTCGCCAATATCGAAAGCAGTAGAAATTATAAGGAACTTTATTTAAGTACAATAAGATTTTTATATAAAAAGAATTTAAGACACAAACATTTTAAAAATATAGTTTAATACCATTCAAAATATTCTTACACCATAAACTTGTTAATGAAAGGAAATATGCGTATCAATTTTTTAATTTGAAAACTTTAACAATTCAAATTATTCAAATTCAAGCAAAATAGTCTAGCTACAATACTCCTTTAAAAATTATCTTTCTTTCTGTTCTTTTCAAAGGCTGACGCTAAATATACAAAAGTCTTCGTTCCAGCAAGTTCTTCCGCGTTTATTGTGACGAAGACAAAAGTATCTGACCTGTGGGTTGTCATTTAGAAGCTCGCATTTGTATTATCCTGTTTCGCGGTTTACAGTTTACCGTAGCAATGGTGATAGCACACGATGCAGGTCATAGCAAGTTGCGCGGACTAGTTCCGTCGGAGTAGAACCACCCCACCGAGTTCGTCCGTATAATTTCCGCGTCTACACTTGAAATATCGCCGTTAGCTTAATTTCCCGGAAACACTGGTCCCGCCTTTCTCGAAATTTTCCGTTTGGCGCTCTGCACCGCGACGAAACTTCTTTTACCATACTATGACGTGCAGCTCATGAATATTTGGATCTACATAAAAATTCTGTTCCACC
This sequence comes from Andrena flavipes, assembly GCA_963971345.1. Taxonomy (NCBI): domain Eukaryota; kingdom Metazoa; phylum Arthropoda; class Insecta; order Hymenoptera; family Andrenidae; genus Andrena; species Andrena flavipes. The sequence continues at coordinate 58,510,009 of OZ020481.1, forward strand.
TAGAACATGAAGTAACTTTATTACACTCAAGTGAAAATATGCTTGAAATGTGATTGAGAGAAAGAAGCTTCTACAGTAGGCAACCGTTCTGATGCACATTAATAAGAAATACTATAAAGCTACATTTTTCATCGAAAATATATATACCAATTTTAAAATCTCGCGAATTAAATTTATACGGTTTCATCGGGAACCTTATTATTAATTTTTATTATTTCGAAAGAGTCTAGAGACGTTACAATAGGGCACTTAAAACATTAAGTATCAATACTTTACAAATTGTATCATAAAATATGGTATTCTATTCTGCGCAGTTGTAACAGAAATAACTTAAGAGATATTTTAAAAAACCTCGGCCTATGAATTTGTGAATAATATAATTCTGTATACATATCTGAGAGACGTTGACGTTATACATATTTCTATCCTATTGTACACGCTTCTCAGGCTTCGAGGGGTTGGAGAGAATAAAAGATATTGTATAATACCTCGAGGAAAGCTATGCAACCATCGAAAGAATTAGCTAATTGACGTGAACTTTTAGATGAAGGAGACCAATCGAAGGAAAGGTTGTTCGAGCTAGACAAAGAGGTAGATAACCAAACTTTCAATTCTATTGTGTGCCTGGAACAATTCGATTCTGAGCGATGCAGGTGGACTCTCGAGATACAATCTAAGACAGACTTCCGAGGTTATTTCAACGTGTACAGTTCAATGGGATTGAGAGACTCCCTTCATAAAAGAAACTTGCTTCTTCGCATTGAAATTTATATCCACTTTAGATTTATGACCTTCGAATTCGTGAGTTAAAGTGTTTTCCAATTATATCATAAATTTGCACATCTCTTACCGACAGTTTAGACATTGAAATATGTATATGAGATGCAATGTGCAATAGAGAAGCTAAGTGAAAAAATACTTTATTATTTAAAATTTTATACAATGTACGTTCGAAAGATTTTCACATTTGACGTAGAAAAATATTAACATTTCATTCAATTAATGTGTAAAACATTTAACTTTAATGTCTACTACGCGCAACGGCTGGTTGTTAAAGAATTCTGCTTAATATTTCATTTAACAACTCCGAAACACAACTTTATCAGACATGTACGAAACGAGGAATTACGTTGAAATGTTCGTAACGATTAGCAGACCTGCACATCGCAAACGGAATTCTCGTAATTATACGCATTTAACTGCGATCGTTCTTTCTGGTGTAAACGATAGGATTTTGAATATTCTCATAAGTATACGTATAAAATGTATACTGTGTATGATAAAATCCCCGTATATTCTACATAACAGTTAAACTAAACTGAGTTATAATAATCGTGCTGATCATGAATATTTACTATACTTTACCCCTTACTTGTGGAATAATGTTTCAATCATCTTACTCTAGTGAATAGAGAGACAAGATAATTACAATACCAAAGTATTAATATTTTAACAACATATGTAGAAATTGCGTAATAGGTGATTATTATATAAATGTATTATTAACATAGAAAATTGCTTCTAACTCTGATAGGATTGATATTTCGACTTACATATGTACATTTCCATTTAATTTAGTGGACCTGTTTATTTTGCAAGTCGTTGACCCCTTTTTTTTAAAACACTCTGTGTGTTATTCGATTTTACTTGTTTATGCATCATAAAACCGTGTTCGTCGTTCTATCTACGGTCGGAACTTCCTCGCTGATTATTATTAGTATTATTATCGTTATTGGATACAGCAATAGCAATCGTTCTCTCAGGAGTACTCTGTCCTATCAAAATTCATCGTAACTCCCACGTAACGAGACACTTATCGTTAAGGGTGCCTTCAAATTGCTGTTCATTGTTCTGCCCTTATCTTCTCTCAACTGCGACGTATGTTGGGGTCACAAGAAACAACGTGAAAGGAGGTCTTGAATAATTCACGTATACGTTGTTACGATTTACGTTTCAATTTACGCTCACTGAGACACACATTGAATACTAATGACTAATTGTATAGAAATTTACGACATCCTATAATACGATAAATAAATAATCAACGACACCACATCATATGTCCATAGCTTCTGGAGAAAATGAATTTTTATGTCTAGTACTCGTATCAGTAATTCTTTCGACAATGTAAACGTTTCCAAGGATCCCTGACATCTTTTGTTTCCTTCCTTTCTTCTCGCTCTCCTTCCCTTTCTTATTGACATTTTTTGTAATCCAAAAGGTTTAAGGGTTTATTACACGTTAAATAAATAAATACATAAAATTCTATCGATTTCATAATACCTTTCACCTTTCAGTTTTTCAGGAAGAAACCTCGTAAGATCATAAAGTTTAATTACCCTGATATTATAAAACATTCTTGACAAACCCTTTGTAACAGAATTAGTGAAACATTCTAAATTATATATAATTCATTCTTTTTTTCACTCCGCAGTCCAAACTCACTGACTCTATTAACTCGTAATTCTTCACTCATTAACTTCCTGACTGTGACCGAGCTGTTCCATACCATCCAACTCGTCATTCAAAACCCCGTGGGTTCATCAATCTTCCTTCCTCCAGTACTCCCTCGCAAATACTTATCCGCCACCTAATCGCCGGATTCGCAAGACAAGAAACCCTTGTTTTCTAACTCCTATTTCCACGCTACATTACAAAATCTTCTGTAACAAAATGTTAGTAACACTTTCCATACCAATTACCAGGTGGGTCATGTTACTTATTCGAAATGAAGCAGCCGCATTTAAAAGTTCAACACACCTGCTTCTCTCGATCGAAATATCGCAGTCTACATATTTTTATCGGTTTTCACTGTGTCCATCGACAACCTGAAATACCGCGGTGACCCGGTACGTGTTAATAAGTTTTACCTTCGATCTAGAATTCTGAATCGACCAATCAAAACGCTCGATTGTAGAGCCAGTAACGACAGGCTTTTTGCTTGATATAGTTGGTCGTGGTGGTCGCCAGCTTTCAGGTGGCAATTTAGAAAGTATCCAGTACATACACGTTTGTACATAGATTTAATTACACGTCTTATATGTACAAGCGTAGTCCTTGGAGCACGGTCACTTCGTAGGATACCACAGTGCTGGACGACCGGCGCGGTTTGTGCAAGAGACACGCCTCTGAATGGCGTATAATTAAGTCACAACATTGATGTGCTCCCCCAACCGCGTGGTCCCCGGGGAAGGACGAGCAAGAACAAACACTGCTAAATGAACGCAGTTTCTCTCGTTACCGCTGGGCCTACGGGCTCTCGGCGCCTTTCACAATAAACGTACTCTCTATTACCACCTGTCAACGTTGGTCTGCTAGCTACTGATTATGACTTTCCAGGAAGGAATAAAAAATAACGATTCCTTCTCCTCGAGCTCTTATTCACGTTTTATTCGACGTTGGTTTTAGTGAATTCGTCGGCCCAACTTTTCACCGTTATCTTACTAATGTCTTCAATATAATAAATATAGATTCATGTTTAAGATATCGATTATGAATAACCGAAGTTTAATTTGATACATTTAATATTTTCAATACAGTTTTTTTACTTCTGTATTGATATCCTTTTATACAACATATGTTTACATCATAATGTCTTTTATATTTTACATATAAAATTCAGTAACCTACGCACAAAGTCCCAGCTAGTAATGTATAGAATTTATTTATGTGTGTATAATTCTGAATGATGAAATAGCTGATAATTTGAAAACAACATCCCGATGAAAAAGAAGTATCTTCTTTGTCCATCCGAGAATTTAGTTGATGAATTCCGCGAGTATTGGTGTGCCCATAGAAATGCACAGGTTGGAAATGCACATTAAAAAACATTTCGCGCGGTGAGCTTGAAATTCTTGATTACTTCTCTTCACATCCGTTGATTTTGCGAGCATAAATTAATGCAAGCATACCGCGGACATTCCATTCATGTATACAGCCGGCATAATTCTGTTTTTTGTGCATTCGCTACGCTGATTTTCAAAAGGCTAACAAATTCGAGCTTGAATTAATATCGTGTTAAAGCGCCTTAAAACACATTCACCAGCGCCACTTATTTATGCCACAAATTAACCCCCTTGTTGTTACCGCCAACGTATATAAGCAGCATTATTCCAACTAAATTACTCTAATCGTATTTTCTATCTTGACTTACGTTCCAAAGTTCAAAGTCCGTGAACCACTGCGTGCCACAACTGCGTTCATTCCTTTCGTTACTACATGTAAAAGCATGTAACATCTACTTGAAAAAGAAACGCGTGAGAAATATGTTTACGTAAGTTTTTACGAGAAAGGCGTAATAGAAACTTCTTCACTGTGCATTCTATAAGTAAATTTTGTCAAGGACAGGCCAGTCGTGAAAATGCAGAGTGGAACGGTGAATGGTTTTTCATTAAGGTCTGATTCATTCTTCATTTTTTTTTTCTTCCTCGTTTTACTCTGACCGTTTCCGGATAAATTACTGAATTCCCGGTACTTCTTCGTTACCCTCGAGCCCCTTACGGACAATTTAGCTCAGTGACGTCTATCACTTCTGTTCGTTCGCGAAAACCTTCCGTTCCTCCTTGTCCCGATACAAACTTTTAAAGAAGATGCTTCTGGGCGAATTGGCTTCCTTTCTGCAACGACGCCCTTATAAGGGACCCGATATTGTCCCTTCCTCTGCCTTTTCTTTTGTGTCTGTTTTGTTCCTCCAGTTCTTCTTTACCCACTTCTCTTTACGTCTTCTACCTTTCCGCTCTCCATTTTATTTACCGCTTTTACCTTTCTATCCAAAGGCCAGCTGCATGTCATCAGTATTGTTGTTATGGTATCAATTCCTTTCCACGACACCAATTACCCAGTCTCCCTGCGTGAAATTTACCCTTGGGTCTGCCAACTCCCCGCTGAGATTTCAAAGTGGAATCAAAATGGATCGAACGACGTCAAGTCAGAGGAGTGCTTCTTCGTCAGCAATATGTAACACATTCTGTAAGATGAGTAGGGTAAAGTTATGCTTATTTGTTGCTGAATGTGTACTGTTTGGAAATGAAATTGTTTAAATAGAATACGTACGCTTATCAAGAGTAACAGTAAATTAATGACAATGGGAACTTTTGATGGAGTAGAAGAATTCGAGTCTCAATACTAATATATTTACAACGAACAAAATATCCCGCGCTTCGCTTCGGACCTAAGATATTAAGAACTGCATAAAAACACAGCCACTTAGGGGTTGATTATTGCGAAATCCTGAAACTGATTTTTTGACATTTGTGTGGGCAACAATATAGTACCTAACACGTAAACAAACTAACACAGTTTATACTATAGAACTTTTCGGGTAACATAATTTAGTTGAAAAGGATTTGATGAGAGCTTGTTATAAAATCAACGCACAGTTCTCAGAAGCATGCCCGAGAAATTTCAAAGGACGCAGTGAAAGGCTCAATCATTCACGCGCAAAAATTCTGAATTATGGACAAGTCCTTTCGGAGATCGATTTCGTTACGTGGTTATCCAGCGGATTCAGGATTCGGGACGAACCCGTGGGACAGCTAAAATGAGATCACAGTGGTTCGCCTTCGGGAGACTGGTGGGGAGCAGGAAAGTTCGGGGGAATTTCATGAATCACAAATGAGGAACGAAATGACATTAAACTCACGGACTTTCGCACGCATAACCACGGAACGAACTCCGTAAGGCAGCGTGTTGATAGAGTAGAAATGAAGGCAGAGAGAAAGGGCATCGCTTCCTGTAAGAATGCCCTTATGACGACGTCAGCGCATGTAATTGTAATGTACGCGAACTAAAATTAATGTTATACCAAGATATGTACTGATTTCATTTTCATATTTCTCGTTTCAGGTAAGTGCATTCTGCATAGTATCTCTTGGAAGAGTCTCCTGCTTGGAGGCCCCTTCTCGTCGGGGTATGTTTTAACATCATGAATTCATAAACGTGAATCTAGGTTCCCATTTCTGAAAATTATTTTTATGCGTATGTTTATGTGACGCAAAAACTTTTAATAAATGCTGTTGCAGTTTTTATTCTCAAGAAAATAGGATGAGTTCAACAATGAATAGACAAGATCGTGAATTCACAAAGTCCTTATAATATTCTAATTTCGAGGGTGAATAGCTTTAAATTTAAATATTTCAAGGAACATAAAAAAATTATAATATAAATTCCTTATTTGTCGATTGAAGCTGTAATTATTTTTACTTTCCCCTTTGACTGGCACTCCGCAGCAGCCACAATTAAATCTATTAACACATACCAAATAGAATCACTTATTCTACATTAAATAAAATAAAAAATACAGCGCTAACACGTGAAGTGAATAAGTATTAAAACAATTAAATAACTAAGATTAAGCGTGGGGTTCATTCCACGAAAAAAGGGTTTTAAAATCTAAATTTTGGTGTAAACTTTTACAACCCTATTTTTTTAACTTTCCAATTTTTCTGAGGCGGCTGCCTCTTTCGTTTCCAGGTTAAGAATGCACAGCTATATATTACGCCTAAGTAGTATCACACATTCAACTTACAAAGCCAAGAAATTTGAAATCTCCGGATGAAATCTTACCTTTGAATTATCGTTTTCTCTTTAAACTCAAAGTAACAGGAGTACCCCAAAACTTGTACTATGATTCCAGTCGCTTCGGGTGAATCCGACTTTGTAGAGATCCAACAACTGATGGGGATAGCGACGGTCAGCAAACGGAGCAGAACTCTGAACAGCTAACGCGGTACCTTGTATACAGTAGTGTCTCGAAAAAAGGACAGCTAGCTTTCTGGCTCGAAATCAGACCGGTTCGAAATCGTCACCTTGTTTCGAGACAAATCTGTGCATCACGGGTCTCTTAAAGAAATACCAATCAGAATTCCGTACTTTCCAGCAAACTAATGGAGACACTGAATCCATGTCGGTTCAGAGAAGGTCCAGAAGCCACGCGGAATTCATTCTTCCTTTTCGACGTTCGTTCATTTCTACCGGCCTCTCAGTCATCAGCATTCTTGCACTCGCGTGAACAGAGAGATCACTTGGTCGTTCAATGTTCCAACTTTAGCCGGGAGCACAATGGATCCATCTAGCGCTGGGCGACTACCCACTCAGAATCGGCGTTCAGTCCGCGCACTCGAGCCACAGAAATGTTTGCATTTACCGTGGCGAGTGTGTGCGTTCCCCGATGAAAGCTTTCGGGGCTCGTTCGAAGCGTCAAACCGAAGTGTGTCCATCCACCACGTCGATATATATTGTGTGTATATATATATATACATATGTACGTGTGTGTGTGTGTGTGTGTGTATAGAGTTCCCACCATCATTGCACTGACCGTCGTCCAACCTCTCCATCTTTGCATAGCCCGAGGGGGGAGAGAAGATCGGATCAAGGGGTTGGTACGGTATCGAAGGGTGTTGCACTCTTGCAATACGTTCTTTCCAGAAATATTTAACAGAATTCTTCAAAATATTTTCGTTGGCAGTCGTAAGTGTTTGCCCGAAGGATAAAATAGCATAAACTAAATCTTCAACATAAAATTTCTAATCTGAATTCACTGTTTTCTAAATTTATAACCTCCATGAATGAACAGATACACGACCGTGAATTTTCGTGCGAAACGTCAAGGTGTCCTTAATTGATTTGGGGGGGATTTAGGTTTCCTCGTGTTGAATCTTCCATTCTCATTAACAAACTCGTCCTTCGAAGTAAATTAACTATGCAAGGCAGGTTGCACATCGGAGCTAAATGGTACTTAACTCTTGCCAACTCCGACGTACCGCAAGTAGATAGTTCTCACCGTAAATGCTGTCATTATGTTATCTCAATCCGGCAGAAGGGTGTACGTTCGCACGACGAGCGTCCCTGGTATCGGTGGTTTTCGCCGCAGAGGCCAGAAAATATTTGCATTATTTTTCCCATCTTGATTAGGATTTTAACGGCTCTTATTGCAGGATCAGAATTAACTTAATCCGTCCGCAAGGTCTAATTAATGCTTAACCCTCGAAATCCAAGAGCATGTTTGCGACTATATTTCTGTCACATCCTATGTATTTTCCTTTCTGCAAGATATGTATTATCGGCGCTTCGTCTCGTTCTCTCTCTATATTTTTCACAGGTACTCGTATAAACGTATTATGTAGTCCGTTCATTAAAAGAAAACGATACGTCTTTTTCAAAAACAGCTCCCGAAGGTTTCGCGTTACTCTTTCTATTTCTGCTCATCGATAACCTGTTACACAATACGTATGGACGCGCAGATAGAAATCGATATACCTGATTTTTCCACTGGACAATAAGAGCGCAACATATTTCATTCATATTTCTTTGCTAATCGTGCGTTTCTATGGTCGCGGAAGTGTTACGGGAATTATATTAGAGTAATAAATATGTCAGTTCATAGTAGCCGTGTAACAAAGCGTCGCAGAGACGATATTTATCACCGTAAACCCGACGATTTATCATATAATGCATTCAGGTAACAGATATAGTAATACGTTTTCCGGCGTGTTTGCGTGTACGTTTGCACGCCGGGACCCCTCAATACGGCTTGAAAATTGTGGCGCAAACCCGCCGGTAATCGAGATAGCGCAGGATCAAAAGGGGTCCGTATAACTAAGTACACATTTGGTCCGTGGGTCAGAGTGCAACGAACAATATTTCGTGATGGCAGAGGTGTCGGTCGTACCGGTGCCGCTCTTACTACGCTAGTTGGCTCCTGCTTGGGTTTAAGTTCGGAGTCCAGCACATTAACGGAGATAGTGGCTCCGCTCAAACGTATAATTGCGGGACGAGGCAATTGAGAGACTCCCTTGGGTATCGGGTTTCCAGTTGCCGCAAATCCACCCGCTACTCCACCCACCAACTTCGAACCCCTTCAGTCCACACGTTTCTCCCTCTTGGTCACCCTCTCGATAAGATGTCCCTTTCTACGGTGTGTCGTCCCCGTACGATCACCCCCTATTCCCTTTCGCGCGGCAGATAACAGAGAATGACGGCATTACGTGTCTGATCCTCCGCCTCGCGTCGGCTAACTTTCACTGTCCACCCTCAATTATTTCATAGCCCCCGCCGCAAGTTTTTCGTCTCACGGCTGACAAAGGAGTCGGGGAGATAATTTTTTTTATACGACTCGCCTCGTTCAAGATCCATAGTACGGTAATGACACTGGTTACAACTTCTTCTTAGACTGAATTAGACACTGGCAGATAATAGGCTAAGAACAATTATTTAGTGGAGTAGGAAAACTGAGGATTCCAAGTGACCAGAGTCACTGCCCCACCCTGTATATGCAGTAGTAGAAATATTCACTGCATCACCCGAATAAACACGTTATCACTTATACCTCTCGTATTATTAGTACTAGGAAAATATTATTGGAAAAATGTATAGCTCCCTCATTTATCAATAATTGTTGTTCCAGCAGTTCATCCAATATATATTTTACTGGTGTCTTACTCCCTCGTTCTTAATAGCGATTGATGTATTCTAAACTCATGTGGTACGCGCAGTCGGTCCCCTAATGGAGTCGAAACCCTTGAGTGCAGGTGTCCTGTAACGTTCCTGCACCACAAACGGAAAACAGATCAACCACTGATTTGTTAACTACGCTACCACCCTTTGAACACAATATTGTATTTAAAAGTATACAAAATTAAACTCAATTTAGACACGATTTCCACATTATTAATCTACTAAACTTCTTCCGTTGACATCGTTTTCTTTTGTGTTTCACCCTAACAAGAACCGTTCGTTTGTTATTGTACACCATACCGCTTCTAGAGTGTAATCCTAGGTGCTGAGCTCTAATAAAACCTAGAAAACCAAGCTGCTGGTAATTTCCCTTATCCAGGGCGGACCTTCGAAAATATAGGTACCCCACGTACAAATATACCAAAAATTCGGATGATTCTTGCAACTACAGTAAAAAGCAGCTTTTCATAAGTTTTTGATGTAATATCATTTTGAATTACAATAAGTATCGCTATGTTTCAAAGAAAATCAGTCAAAGAATTGTAAACAAAATATAAAAAATCCATTACAAAAATGATCGAGAAAGTGAAACACCAGGTGTATCGAATCCCCGAGCTGCTGAAATAATAAAATGGTCGCTACTTGCGTGAAATTTCCTGGATCGCACGTTCCGCGAGTTCATCCCTCATTCATCACTCAGCCGTGTTAACACGGTTTTAATATGTAGCATAGTATGAACGATGATAGTAGTTCCTCGAATGCAATCATTGTCGCTCAATCTCCGGATCAATGCATTTCAGAACAAATATATCACGATGTATTAGCGATAATGGTACGTATCTTTCAAATTCAATCACGTTAAATGACTACCCTACATTACACGAGATAGATGACAGGGGGCCCCATCGAAAGGCTCTGTGAACCTCGATCAATACGATATCGCGCGGCGTAGCTGCACCAGCCTTATCGTCCTAATTTTCTACGTACGCGACTGATGAGCTATAGCTGTATTCACTTGCAGGCACCGCAGCACTCTGTCACTTTGATCGTGCATAATGCACAGCTAAGTTACAGAGGGGCTATATAACTAATTATACACTATTACGCGCCTGATTTCCCCACGGGCGAAAAATAGAGGAAATATATCAGAAGACCCCCGAGGAGAGTAATAAGCGCCATTAGGATCTACCACCCACTTCTCCTTCTTCTCTATCCGTCCTACTTACTTCTATGCTGCTACTTGGAAGAGATGCCAGGCGGGAGATACAAAAAGTGAGTGGGGAGAGAGAGGCAGAGGGAGAAGGAGAGGACGTGAGCGAGAGAGGGAGGGAGAGAGGGAAAGAGAGAGAGAGAAACGAATAGAAATAGGGGGTGGAAAAGAACTTTCTCCACCTGCAAACTGAAAGCAGCTTCACCTAGCTTTATGGATTACTTATTCCTGAGTGCACTTCATGCAATTAGAATATATTATCAGATATTCCTGATTTCATCGGAACTGAAGGTATTTGGCTCGTTAATAAGAAACTCTTAATTTTATAGTATTATGCGATGCTATGGCACCTAATTTCTTTGTAATTTCAAGTAGAACAATTTCCATTGAAAGATGCTCACCGTTTTTTTAACTAAAAATATTAAATATACTATAAATAACTGTATATCATTCCACCTAAGAGCAGACCCACGCTCCTACCGATTTGAAAAGACGGTTTTCAATTATTAAGCGATACTTTTTTTTGCAGATACACTTCCAGTAAAAATGTATCGTAGAGCTCCAGGTATAAACTCAGCCGACCAACAGTTTATATTAAGTTCGATATACCTAGACTCGTAAACTCGTCGCTTCTCGATATTCAACTTTTCAGTTGTCGAGCTAACATACATATAAAAATACTTTAAATCAATACACGTACTGTACAGTAACCGATATCTTGGAAGTCAAGGGCAACGATAGCTAACAGGTGTCTACGGAATAGCCTTCTTCTTATGTACCTACGTACACTTCCAACGAGATTCGCTCCAAATAAGCTCGATGTACCTCGGCGATCGTTATACCACATGTACAGTAATTTTAAACTGACCCTTTGTTCTCGTCATAATGCAGAAATTGTATAACTTGGTTGCGAAATGAAAATCCATAAACCCTACACATGAATTCCATTAACACGTACCTATAGAAATCTGTCCTAAATCAGTTTTATTTTCAACCAACTACCCAGCCCATACTCGACTCAGACAATGCTTTACCTACAATTCCAAAAAATCCCCACACACTTTGCCTCGAAATTACATGGCACGGCAATTACGGTAACCCAATGTGGTATTGTCACAATAATTTCCGACATGCAACATGGGTGGCCACTGTCTGCGTTACGTAAAGTGGCAATCTCGTTCCTTTTTTTTTCTATCTTCCCTTAATAGAAAATTCTCCGCGGCGGCTCGTTGGGTTCGTTTAGGATTGCGAACTGATTGCAATTTTGACCGTAGCATGCCGCGCAGTCGTCTTATCGGATTTAACGAAGGCTAGACAGGAGCGTGGAGGAGGAGCGGATGTCTTGGTTAGGTGGAAAGTTAAGGCTGGGTCTTTACTTAACCGTAATCGGAAGATATTGCCGGGAGCACTGTACCAAGGGCACTTTACCGTCCGCCTTAAGAAAGCACTAGCTTCGCGAGGCCCGGTAACACCGGTCGAGACCGTTATTAAAAGAGCCCCCTTTATCTCAGACGCTCTTCCTCTATCCACCTCAACCCCCCCCCCCCCTCGCCCCGTCGTCGTCCTTTTCTTTCGCTCGTCAGGTCCTTCCTTCTTTCACCTCCCTTTTTTTCTTCCTTCGCCTCCTTCCTTCGTTCGCCCCTCCCGCCCCCCTTATTCTCTTTGAAACCCTTACGGCTAAGAGTGTTTCTATGTCAACCTTTGTACTTTTCAGCGAGGGATCTACGACGCACATGCGTCTACTATACGCGTTTCCATAACGCCGCGAGGTTGTCGGTGGGTACCTGTTTCAACGAACCTGCGCGAACTGTAACGGATGCTACATAATTTCCCGATGAGAACGTAGCCAGGAATGGAAATAGACGAGCAAGAAAATTGCGGTTCTTTCGCTGGTGCAGTGAAGACTGGAGGTCGCGATTAGAAACGGGTATTCGCAAAATTACTTCAGAGTCCTTGCTCTGTATAGAAGCCAAATAGTTCTTTGAATGGAAGGTCATAATTCTCGTAAAGAAAGAATAAAGGATTTCTTTCTTTTCTGTGCTCTTGGGCGTTTAATATTACAGGGTAACATGATTTTGTAGAAGAAATGATTTTATTCCGTGGCTTCGTCCTTTTGTCTCTTAATCTCTGAAATCCTCGCGTCTTGCATTTTCAATCGTTCCGCGAAACCATTGGAAATTGTTTCCCAGGATGTATCAAGTTTTGATTCGTCAACGAGATTCTGCAATGTCACTGAATATTTATCATCTTAATATTTGAGAATATACGAGTTTTTTGTATTTGCATGGTAGACCATGATAGGAATTCCCTGTTTGGTGTGCCTTGGTAGCTGTTCCTGGTGTGCAACGAGTGTGAGAAGTTGACACTTCCAGATCGGTCCAATGGCCATAAATTCCCGGGACGACGACACTTTTCATCAGACTCTGATTACTTATTCACGGGCCGACGAGCGTACGATGGAAACGTGTGCGTACGGCCCTGCCTCTCCCACCCTGTCACCGTGATTGATAATAATGCAAGCTTGACGTCAACGCGCACGCTGATATTACTGAAACATAATTTACGAGGCTGAAATAAAATTCAACGTCTCTAGCACGGGGATCGCGAGAATGAACATAGACAAGAATGTTTTGTCAAACAGGGGAAACCAGCTCCGAATCATCGACCATTCATCTACCCATTTAGTTTGCGTGACACATCTACAGTTAAATAATCGAAAAATATCACTGTTATGTACCGAGCGATGTAGACTCTAGAGGAATCAAATAGCATCGTTGACATTTCTAAAAAATTGGATTTATTTGGATTTAAATAAAAATATATATTTATTCTTTGACTCTACTTATGAAAAATCTGCACTTTCGGAAGATGAAGCAGTATAACTACTATTTACATTTAATTTTTTAATTACCAACGTTCGTTTAAGATTTCCTAAATAGAATTTCATTTTTCAACGTAAGTGCATAAAATCAGTGTAGCACTTACCTATGTATATTTATCGGATTTTGCATATAATAAGCCTAGTAGGTATCTTGTCTTAGCAAATGTGGTTATTCGAAATTTAATCACAACACCACGTGCAATCTCATCAAACTTCGAAAGAGTTTTCCACCTCCGTCACGAATATTATTGTGCCTTATAGTCAGAGCGAGTTTAATAATTGGCAATCATAATGGCAACATCGGTGTCCCCGATATTTTGAAACCTGTTCACGTTCAAGTATGTACATGTGACATACTACATACATCAATTTGAATCGAGATATTAAACAGCTAGATTATTTCAGTTTAAGGGAGTATTCTACCCAAAAATTCAATTTTTTTTTGATTTTCTAATAGTTTAGAGTTTCGAAAATATGTCCCTGAAATATTAATATGAAATTCGTAAAACTCAGAGAGTTACTGTTCCCTCGATCCTTGTACCTAAAGAGGCTATGACTGCCAGCAGAGAACAGAGAGATAATTTCAGCAGAGAACCTGATAATTTCCAAATATCACCTTCAAAAACGAGTGTCTAGACTAGGATACCCCCTTAAACATTCATCATTCGGATAACAAATTTCCAATTCTATTACTATTATATTTTGAATATCGAATATTTGACATTGATGCATAGATGTAATATAATGGGAATTAGTTGTATGGGTTCTAGGAATTGCATATTAAAGATTTCTCGTTTAACGTTCAATGATTTCAATTCCCATGAATTATAACCATTATTGGAATAATTTATCATTGTTTATACTGTCAGTTACAATGACAATAAAACATATCTGTCTACCAGTCTTCATCTTAATTAACATAATGTTTGTAACACTTTATCATAATTCACACATTTATCGTAACTTTTTTTTAATAATCTGCAGATATCCTCTGTGTAGAGATTAACTGATACAAACTTATAACATTATTTTTGTATAGTTTAGATATTATCTTTGTCCCCAAAAGTATTACTATTTAGAACATTCTTCTGGGTGAATTCAACAGTATACAGAAATTAGAATACATAAACAAATAAAGCGATATGAATTTCTTAAATTCAGCTTCTTTTTATCGTGATGTTAGAAGCGACTTAAACTTCCTGCTGTTGAAATACTCGAAGTTTACACAAAATTTCCATTCCACGGTGAAAGAAAATGTCGATCAACTTGCTCTGAATAGTTCCAGTTCATTGCAATCTACCTCATATTTTCGTTGGTCTTCATCCACGATGTATATGTATACATAGGCACGAATGCATATATGTCGAGCTATTCACTTACAACACAGGCTGACGCATACTGAAACCTAAATGACCTTATTTCGTAGAGGATAGCAGCGGATACATCACAAACAGAAACGGCAGCCCCTTGTTGTCATTCGTTATTCCCTTGTCTTTTCTCTTTGTCCCTCTTGCCCTCTTTTCTTGCTGCGTACTGGGACACGGGGCTTCGTTCTACCCCTCTTTCTGAAATAGCAGGCTACACAACTATCATATTTCCCCTTATTTTTTTGTCGCGCTGTCACGTGCTGCCATATATTTTGACGTCCCTATTCTCCAGGGTCCTGGCGGAGCATCCCAGACCAAGTATTCTCCCAGCACCTATGTATATAGCACGTAAGTTACACATCGACAGCGTGGCAGGTGCTCGTCATTGGGTTCTCGTGTCTTTCTCAGAACCAAACAATACCTGTGAAAGAGATCTTCCTACGATCTATTCTTCTAATAATTACGAATGGCTGCCAAGTAACTGCCTTATTCCCTTGAGGGGGTATTCTCGTCTAGAAAGCCAATTTTTTACCTTTCTTTATGGACAATGCACAAAAAACTACACAGTTTTCACAGATGAGCATTATCCACGCGTATTTATTAACATTTCACTTAGTTGTAAAAAAAATTCAGCCATATATATTAATTACTAATAGATATCCTATGGGCCATCTCGTAAAGAGTACACAAAAAAAAAAGTTGCCTCATGGTACACACGATTCCGACTGTTCCGCAGATCTAAAATGAAAAAACCAAAAGGATTCGTAATCAGTAAGAGTGTGGCTATAGCCGGTAGCGGAGTTATAAAGAAATAAATAAAAATTCATAAAATGGCGAGACTTTGTGAATTTAAATTCATCTTTTCCGTGTTTTTTTTTCATCTTTAAGCCGTCTTAAACTTGTGGAAAAAAATATTTCGCCTTGATTTTGCTACCGGATAGAATTATATGTTTTCTAAAGGTTTACGAAAAGGATGAACCAGAATGGTCCAGGAGAAGTTGAAATATCGTGTGTACCGTCATGAAAAACAACGTTTTGAGAAAAACCCATATTTCCATTAATTATTATTATATATGACTGACCTTTTTTCACAACTTACTGAGATGTTAGTAAATACGAGTAAATAAAGCTTAAACTTTTCGCTGAAATTGTTCTCATACGACAATAAATTTATCTTGTCTATATTATTGCATTTTTAAAATTCAAACACTTGTTATTACTGCCCCTAAAATGGCCACTTTTATTTCCCTAACGTAGTAATGTTTTTGTTATAATTACTTACATATTAAATTCCGTTAGCAGCCTTCCGTCTTGTATATCATCCGAGACAGGAAAAGTTAAGAAATCTGATGCGAGGAGGAGGGAATGGACTGAAGGTGAGTCCGTGAGCATCGAAGAAAAAGGAAGTTGGAACTGAGAGTAGTTAGGGGGTTGTTTGTTTCCGTCTACACGGCTTCAGTTGCGCCATTGAATCAAGTCGAGCGCAGTCGCGGACTGTTGTGTAAACTCTAGCCTTGATTGAAAAGCTCCGCACTCAAATATTGGATGATAAATCAGAGAAGACCGGTATCTTGATATCCGAGGAACGTGCAGTTTCTGAATTTTCACAAATCCATATTAGTTTTTAGCCTCCTCAAAGAATAGGCGAAGAAAAATATTTGTGGTCAAAATATTGCACTAATTATTATACTCTATTAATTACTTCCGCCTCTTCTTACGATTACAGAATATAATATTTCAAACTAGTATCGATCTACATAACTGTAACACATTTCCACAATTATGAGTGGGAACATTATCGGTATTAAAATACCTGGTGGACCAAGAAGAATTACCATCTTGAATATTTGTGGAACCATGGAAGTAAGAGAAAAAAAATTTCAAATAAAAGCTGTTTAGTATGAGACGGGAGGGGTACAACATATAATTATAACGATTTGTTTGCAAGTGGTATCGCTTACACCTCGTTCACATTAGTCAAGTTTACTGACTTCAAGTTGCTTGAAATCGTCGCAAGAAGCCGCTGGGGTAAAGGTGCTAAGTCGGAACACCTGTCTATTACATCGTGATCTAGCCTCGGCGTGAATTCACACCGCGCGAGCAAAGCAGTTAATCATCTCAGTTTGCAACAAGTTTGAAGATCACGGACAATCTAACGTAGCTGTGTGTAGCATCTCTCTTTCCAAGAGAAGAATTTAAAACGGTAGTACGTCAGAACGTATCGCATGTAAATTGCAGGGCAATGGCACTGACGTGATACGTATGTACCGCCCGCACGTCTAACGCATTCCTCAATTCACAACCACCAAAATATCCCGACATTTGATATTCGCCTTCCCCTGGCTATCCTGTTCTCCTCCTGCTCGCGCATCTATAGAAGCATTCAGCCCTTTCGTCTCTTTCTTTCCTTCCTGGACCATTTATACGTCGAACAGACAGAAGGCAAAGGTACAGTAGTCTCTTGTTTCCTATTTTCCAGTAATTCCACATCGATCCGCATGAAACGTACGAAAGTGGCAGACCTTGCCGACGCTCGCGCTCGCTAAAGTTATCATACAGAAAATGCTGGCAATTCTTAAAAATGGCAGAGCCGCTGGATTATATTTAGTCAACTTGTAAATTCAGCTTCCAAATACTTGGGGTTTAATTTCACACAGGCGTAAGGATTTATCTTCGAAGATGTTGCGAAAGTAGTTTAAACCTTTTTCGAGTTCTTATGTCTGCACTACGAGTTCTGTTTGTTGAATTCCTACAATGTTGAGTTAAAAATGTTTTTTTTTATTTGCATAAATCTTCTATTTGATTTGTATTGTGGTAGGTATGTTTTCAACAGTTGCGTGATCTATTGTCGCGTCGACTTTATTTCACGGGGACTTCCAAAATTTACACACGTGAAATACGCACTTGCACTTGACGTTGACTTATTATTACTGAGAAACGAGACGGAAACATCACGGTGATACGACCGTATTTTCTGTACAGCCTCTGACAATAATAAAGTTTTAAGGGCTGGATCTTTTGGACGTCTCATTCAAACCGTAAACACTTTGAATTATTATATATGTGTAAAAATAAACAACGGAAGTTTCTCCTCTGCCTACATTCTGTGAGATTCCTCGCTTATATTCAGTTAACGGTCCCTTGAAGAATGTCAGTCCGGCAGACAGCGCGATGAAATGAAATAAGCTAGAAATATTTAATAAGTTTCCGTGCTTCGCGAGCAGCCCTCTCTCCAGTGTTCCCCTCTTGAACGAATTTTTCTTTAAAAAGATTGTACATAAATTAGAGAGATTCTACGTTCGGCTCCTTGTTTCCCGTCTCGTCTGTCCATTTTCTGTTTTTAAGTATGCACACTCTTCCGCGCTTGCTTACTGTTTTCCAGCTACCTCTGCAGAGAGTAAACACTGATCTCCGCTACCAAACACATACACACTGACGTACGTATACGTTGCTTTCACATTAACTAAAGCAAAATATTAGATTTCATTTGAAACTTTGAGTTCTGTTGGAAACTCATTTCTGTTGAAGCTTCTTCAACATGATAAATCTCGGACCTTATAGTCGACTCAAATGCTCGTCAAAATATTGTTCGATAGCTCGGGAATTCAAACGATACTCTTTACGTGAAGTGGGAAACGGGGGATCATACATATGCAGAACCGACCGAGATTTCCATGAGGCTTTACAATGTTGAGGGCTCTTCTCCGTGTATAATCCCACGCCCGTATCGGACAGAGTGTCGCATTGTATCGATACGAACACAATACTAAAATTCCAAAACGTTTGACCAGGATATTCATTACTTCATGGACTGCTGATACGTGCATGACGCATCACCGATCCTGTTTTTGTACTCTTAGATTTAAAAGAAAGCAGAACCACTAATTTTTTATCGTTGACAAAAATAAGTTACAGTAAATCTTCATTTCCTTAACCACTCAGTAGTTTTTTTCCTATTTCTTCATTCCATATTTCTTTTTTTCCAATTATTTCTCTTCAGTCTTAGCTTCTTCGTGAGTCTTCTTACTCCAAGCTTTCTCAAACAGTTTATGACTTCAGCATCATACGCATGGCTTAGTGGGTATGGTATATCTTTCTATTTAATTATATTACGGCACCAAGATCCTTACTTTCCGTAATCTCAAGA
Source organism: Andrena flavipes (assembly GCA_963971345.1). Taxonomy (NCBI): domain Eukaryota; kingdom Metazoa; phylum Arthropoda; class Insecta; order Hymenoptera; family Andrenidae; genus Andrena; species Andrena flavipes. Next base: position 58,529,067 of record OZ020481.1, read on the forward strand.
TTTAAATTCTTTATACATATAAAGTTATCGTTTACCGAGAGAAATATTTCGATATTATTCGTACCTCTTCAAAGAACATTACACTCTCAGAAAAATAACGAAAAGAAAATGTATGATACAGACTTCGCCGCAAAGAATAAATGAAACTTTTATGGAACACTGTTGCGCACCTTAGATATTAAGTTACAGAAACCGCTAGTTCCTCTTAGCGCAGAAATTTTTCTTGCCGTAAATTGGCTTGTACCCGTGGGTGTGTACCCAGCATTCCATCCTTGATAAAAAATTCCACGCCCCAACTTTATCACGGGAATTTCAATCTCGTCAAACAAACACTGATTGCACGAATGAATAAATAAATTTTTTCGACGGGAGTGATTACAGAAAGTTATCCGCGAAAGTTTTTCATGCCCGCATACGCGAAAGGACGATTATGAAAATATGAGGGAGAACTAACTGCTCGGAAGCACGGCGTGGAACCCGCGAGAAAGTTTAGGTCGCCGTACTTCTTCCCGGTTTCCTGCTTCTTCTGTATCTATACGCTCCACTCAATTCGAGCGTAACGTTGCGTAAGCGCTTTTACGATCGTGTTCGTGCTACGATAGCAGCCGCCCGTGCCACGCCGAGTTCTCGAGTCGTGGACGACTCCCTCGTTCGATTCCATCGTCGAATTTATCGACGGAAAACAACGCTCCGCTGGCAGGCACCCCCCTTCGTCGAACCCGCCGCCCTTTTTCCGTCCAGGAAATAGGTATTTCATCGGCGTTCAAATTGACTGCAAAGTCGTCAAAGTTACGATCGATTTTCCCCGATTTTCTGTTTTACGCCACGCCGCAAACAACAACCAATCCGTTGTTTTCTTCTCGTTCTCATTCCCATCGAATCGCCACCGGCGTTAATGTGTTACGACACCACTGATGGCGTTCGTTCAAATCAACTGGCCTGCAATCCATTCCTTCTTTAGATGAACCAATTAGATTTCACATCTCATGATAGAATCGTAACTCGGATCGTAGTAAAATATAGTTACAAAGGTATTAGAAACTGGACACGAAGTGAACGGTTAAATAAAGTAAATTTCTTCATTTTGAAGGGACCACAGGGATGTTTCTGTGGAAGCAGCACTCATTACTGGCGCTTACAAGACGAGAGGATTAGTAAACGTGAAATACAGGAAACAATGTTGAAAGCATGAATTCCAAGGAATTCAGTGCAATTAAATAACCAGTAACGGATGCTCTTATTTCCGCCGATAGGGTTCTTTGAGTCTTTTGTTTCGATCAACACTCGAGAATTAATTAACGCTTCTAAAGATAAAAATGTCGAAAGTTATTTAAAAGTACATTTGTTGTTGGAAGGTGAAAGCCATGGTCCCTTCACGCGCAAGAGGTAGCCTCTGCATACCGCTCTGCCTCGTAATGGCAGTTAGAGAGATATAGTGGTCTTGCTCATCGAGGGCTCTTTAGTTTACGAAGCACTCTCTGCACAAAACTCGCGTTCTGTGCTCTGCTGATGACGATGGGCGCCTCGAGTACCAGCCCAGAGAAGCAGAAAAGAGTCTATGTCTGGGGAACGCTCGTACGATCTAGCGCACACTCGCATCTCTGCGTATATCTGGGGAACGGGCCTGTTGCAAACGGCTTCGCGCCGAGCTTACATTTGCATATGAAAACCAGGAAGTCTCGAGGCTTGCCTCTTACGTACTCGAAGAACGAGGTTAGGTCGTGGCAGATACTAGGAAGAGCAACTGGAAGAGCAGAGAGTGAAGCTGTATCGCAGGCTACGGTGGCACCGGCAGCGTCGGCAGCCATGCAGACTGCCTCTGCCTCTGCCGTCTTAAATATTCAATGGCGTCACGTTCTCAACTCGGCACGCAGATTAGCAACAGGGAATCACATGTTTCCGGGCGAGGCTTGATTTTGTATCCAATCCCATCTTCGTTCCGCCTGATCTGTTCGTTGTCTGCTCGCCGTGCACCGCCACCTTCACCTTCACCTCTCATATTATTACGATCCGACATTTATTTATAAAAGTTCTTATAAAGGAATTGGGATTCTTATAAAGGAAATTTGGTATCTCAGACATTTCGCATGAATAAAATAGCTTGTCGACCAAGTGCTTCTGACGTCAGACTCATCTAACTTCTTAAATATTAAAGAAAAATCTATAAAGAGGAGACTTCTTTGGAATTTCTTTTTTTAATTATGTAGTAACTTCTCTCTGTTCGCTCTTCTCGGATATGTTATAATTTTAGGAAGAATTTCGTTGTTGTACTTTACAATTCTCATTTGAAAATACTTATATCAAGTTTTTGATACTTACGCTTTTGCTGGACGTTATACGCCCGGCCAACCGCTGAAGCAGAAATGGTACGACAAGGTTTGTGCCATTCGTAAACTGTGCTCACCTAAACAATCCTCCCCGTTATAATGCAATCCGAAAAGCTTTGTGCAAATGGCTGAGTGAAAGCAAAGCACAAGACGCTGCTGTTACGGGGGAAAGTAGAAAGGCACAGTAGAAAAGAGAGGATGGAAAGGTAAAGTTACTTTATGTTTCTTAAGTTTCCTTTTAGCCAGGGTAACCCCAAGTCGACTGTTCAGCCCTGTAAGGTTACTCCATATAAATGCAAAGGGATCCACGGGTCTTTCATGTTGTTAACGTACATTTTCCCCTTCGCTCTACCTTCTCTGTACTCGCCCATTCCTAGGCTTTACCTCTGCTCTCGTCACTCTGCGCCCAAGAAAGCGGATACGAGTTTGTCGAAACCAGAAACCCATTAAAATCTGCAAAGGCGAACGGCCTGCACGAAAACGAAGGAAATCCAACGATTTCTTATTAGACCATGGGAAAGAAAGGGAACAGGCTTCTGGCGCATTTACTTTGAGACACCGTGTCGCGAGTGAATGAACATCTATCGAGCTCTAACGTTTGCTTCTGGGGCTCGGCAGACTGACAATTAAATTAGATTAATATCTAGTAGTCTAAAAGCTTCGCTTTCATCACTTTTCTTTTGCGGAAACGGACATACTTATTCTGTCAAACTGTTGGGAAATATTAGAAAAATTGAAATTACTCGATGCTCCTTCAGAAAAAAATTTATCGTCGTATTTGATATATTTGTAGGATTAGCTATCTGTTTCCCAGACATATAGGGCATCTACTTGTCCCTGTTTTCTTGGCTTTCGTTGTTCTTGTAATGCTACGTCGCCACTTTAGGTAACAGTTGTTTTTCCGCCGTGGATCTTAAGGTTTAATTACTACATCATCCTGACGTTTATTGCTGTTTCTTGTAGCACTTGCCGAGCCTAGGGGTGATTTTGGGTCGAGGTTCTTGAAGATGTCAGGTAGCTGGGCGAGCCGTAACGTGGCTCGAAGTTGTCCGCAGATGAATTTTCGAAAGTAGACAGTTCGCGAAATTAGCTTCTTCCAGAAATAAATGAGACTAGGCCCCTTGTAGAAGACATCATTCTTCAAATGCCAACTTAACTCACAAATATGTAGGTGAAGTACCTACATATGTATGTTAAAACTGCGTGCACAAATAATTTTTACACAAAGTGACCGCATCGTCATGCTTATCTATTTTAATTGTTTCAAAACAGATGTACCTATATTTGTAAGTTCAATAGATATTCTAAAAATAAAACACAGCACATACAATAAAAATTAGAGGATGGAGTTTTCCTCAAACAATTTTTATTCAAAGTCTTGTATGTTTTATTCCATTTATCGAATAATAACCCTACTTCACCAGTCAGTGCTTATTTTTAAAGTCACAGTATATGATTCTTGCTATTCGCGAAGATTATTCGGTACACGGAACGTTTAACTTCATTAAAGATTTTAGACGATTCCTTATATTTAAAGAAATATAAACGTCAAAGAGTGGTGCATTTCCCCTCTGCTACTGGCTAAATGGTTTAAGTGGCTCGATACATCCTCGAATCGAGTATATCGTCGAATCCACTTGCTCGACGGTACTCGATACATTGTGCTCGCTGGCCACGGACCTATAATTGGCTCACCCTGCAATAAAGTTTCGTGTGAGAGCAGCTTAGATATCTTACGAACGACCCGTCAGTGATATAGTGACGATAACCCCCCCGATACCTATCCATGGTTCGAGGTCCTTCTCACCCACTTACTCTGATTTACTACTTGAACGCGCAAAATGCGAGTCTGCTAACGGTTGCTTCCTTCAGTAAACTGGTATCGGATAAAATACTCTTTTTCCTATTACATTGCTTTATAAAATGTATATACCTCATGGGTAACTGCTTCACGTAACATTTTCTGATACCGTATCATAATACAGAATGTTAATGACTTTGTATTTTACCGTGTTCTCTTTAGTGTGCGGTTGTTCTTTCTACATAATAATTTTTATTCTTTGATGTCGATATTTCTGACAATTATATTTATATATAATAGGTATTTCATAATCTAATTTCTAGCAATTTGATTAAGGTTTAATTTAACGAATGTTGTGTCAGACCAAGTACGTCAATTATTTTTTTAATGTCAAGTACCCAATTCAATATACATAGATTGCAACAAGAGTAAGGGAAGTAGGAAGGTACATTGTTAGTCGATTAGACTACTGAGCCATAATCAATAAAACTATCTGCATAAAACTTTTGTACACGAGAACAAAGTTATATAAGACTTATACCTATGTTACATTCAAGTAAATTGTATTGTTGTTAGGGCTCCTTTGATAATATTCATTTATTAAACTTCTGTGCTTGCAAATCATACCGTCGCTTGACTGCCAACGATCCCCGACAAAGATCATATTTCATACTAAAAAGGTGAGTGAGTTCCGCGTTAGGTACATAACGTTGAATCGCAAAAGTTCAGCGTTGTTGCATTGCGCGTTATTCACGCCAAGTAAGTTTCTTTTTCTTCGCAATTTCTAAACAGTAAGGCAACCTTTATGTGTTGCAACTTTCACTGAAGGCTGGCAAGAAGTTGGCGCAAGATTGGTGTCTAGCCGGAACCACCGCGGGAAATAATGGTCATATTTAGTAAAAGCGCAAGTTTAGGTCGAAGTAATAAAAATACAGGAAGAACGGATTACCCTTTCGCAGCCGCAACAACTAATCACGGCTTAGCAGCTCGGATAGCAGGCCCCGGCACCCTTTCCATCCTTCAATGTGTACTTGCCCTCTTGCTTCGCGGCTCGTTGCGCCTCTTAATTTTCCCCCGTTTCAGGGCCGCGCGCGCGCGCTTTACGCTTTGCATCCTAGATGATGAATGAGGGATTAATTCCAACACGGCCGCACTCGCAGCAAGAACTTCACGATAAATTTAAAGTTTCTTTAAAACAATAAGTTCCGCCGGCAGAACCAAGTCGATACGGGGAAACCGTCATCTTTCATAATCGATTATTAACGAACGCACCGCCATTGAAAGAGGGAAACTTTTCTACTCGTAAGGCCGGTCTGTGTACGTAACATAAAAGTACGTTGCCGTTGCTGGTGATGGACGAGCACCAGGTGCGGCCAGGCCCATGCTTAAGTCTCGTTCGATTAATCGATTGCGCCTAGAAATAGCCGGCTATGAAGATGGTAAAGTATGATGACCGTAATGTTGCTGGCGCTTCGCGTTCCGCTCGCTTTCATATTTATTTAGGTACTTGATACTCTCGTGTAACTCTTTTATCAAAACCCATTTAACAGTAATGCCAGTGTTTACACGCATACCTGGCAATAATTAATTTTACCTCACTTCTAGCGGACTTTACGCATTAGGCCTCGAGTAGGCATACAGAGGGAATGGAGCAATATTCCAGGCTTTACGCTTTTTGGCGAAAAGTATTACATTCTTTTACTGCCCTAATCATTAATAAGAATAAAATATGACGGTCTTTTTGCACATAACCATGATTTGTAGTCATAGGCTTTTTGTAACATTTTCAACGCTTCGGCACAAGAAATTTCGTTAGAAACGCCAAATTTAAAACAAATTCTTTGCTCGACAGCGTCCTCCGTTGTAAAAATCTCATAACACACTTGAGGTTGATTGACATAAACAGCTGCTGTAAACACGCTGGTTAATAAATCGCGATCAAACTCAGCGCCACAATTGAATACAGTGATTCCGGGACGTTTAAATGATAATTTCTGGGTACTTTTTTTACACAATGTATGACAGCTTCACATCTATGTGAAAGTTGTGTTATACCTCTTATATAAATATATTCGGTTTCATCATTAAAAATGGGCTTGTTGCACTCTTTGCGGCCTTGAAATTATTGCAATTTTTCCCTACTCGTAACATAAACGAAATGGGTGGCAGAACTTAAGCAGTAACCTCGAAAGCTCCCCTTTAAAAGCAATCGCGAAACTAACGAATCTTTGCTGGACTGTGGCCGATATTACACCCCAAGATTATCCCCCGCCCGCGCTGTATAGCCAGCGCCGAAGACAATCGGCTATCCAGAAAATAATCACGGAATAACATTCATCCGATCGGATCAAGAATATTAGGAGCAGCGAGTCGCGCTCGCAAATCGAATCACGTTAGTCGCATCTATTATTCCTCTTCTCTCCTCGGTGTCGTCCAATCGGATTCCAGCGCGACAACGACAGCTCCATTCGATTCTCATCGGTTGGAGCGGCGATGCCGAGTGCAGGAGGCAAACCTGGGGGATTCCCAATTCCCTGAAAGATCGCATTGTAATCTTCGGCTAAAGCAACGGGGTGGAACAACAATTACGGATTGTATACGATCGTCGAAGAGGGTGATTCCCGGGGTGGAGACGCACAGACTGGTTGCCACGAACCCAATCTCTACACGATGACGGTCGTGTATACGTATGCACGCATTATCGCTCGTGTCGAAGCGTTCGAGTACGTGTCTGCGTGTAAATCAATTGTCGTGGTAACCGCAAATCCACGCGCCGCGGCGCGAAGGTGCCGCCGTTGCCTCTGAGCATGACGGAGGACAAGGGAGAACTGGGGTGTACCGCCTCTCTGCGATAAAAAGAGACGGATAAACTAATGGAATTTTCCAGAAAGTGGGAAAAGAAGATTAACAGGCTTATTTTCAACACCCTTTATAACTAACGAATTGAACGTCGATTATTTGGAGCTCGCGAAACGGATACCATTCATTTTTATTAAAACTCGGATATTGTCCTTAACCTGGTTCCTTTGCACTCTTATTTTCTTCCTCTATAACGTAATCTTATACCTTGAGATTTTTATTGCCTCGCTTATCTCACGTTTCCTCCTTTCTATTTCATTTTCCAAACACTTCGCTTCCTCTCTCATTAGATACGATTTGTTTCTTTCAGTTTCTCTTCGTGCTTTGTACATTCTGAATTTCCACAATTTTTCTTACTCGGTAGATTTTTATATTTGTCTGTTATTCAGGTTTTTAGTCTCTGCAGGTAAATGAAACACATCGAATGGAGGTACTATTTAGTCACGTATCATTTATGTGACATGCACATTTTTTGTGTAAGGAAACTGAAATTCAAATTTTCGAAACTCGACATTTTAAAGGTTACCTCGGACCCATATGGAACGCCAGGCGCGGGGCACCCGTTGACTGACACGCGACATAACTTGCAATTTGGTAACTGCAGGTGCTCCGGTCACGCTAAACCACAGTTTAATTACTATACCCGCGTGAATTGGCTCGCTGGAGGCACTGTCACGCGCAACGGTGTGCAAATTGATCTCGGCAGCTCTCTCTCTCTCTCCGCATTGACCTCCGCGTTTTACCCTAGCTGAGCTCGCCTTGATCGAAATGGCTGAAAAATCTTCGCCCGGCATTTCGTTCAGGGGGAACGCCGTCATTCCCGCAAGTTCCAGACTGACAGTTCGAGCTGGAACACAGGTGTTCCTACAGAATCTTCACAAATGTATGATACAAATGTTGCGCGCGGTAGTGCTTGTAAAAGTAAACAGAAGTGGTAGCAAATAGAGCTCGACAATCATTTACAAGTTATAGAATAGATGTGCTATAAATAAAAATATAGAGCTTGAATTTTATTATATTGTTTTAAAGCAATCTTTACTTTGAGGAAACAAAAATTTTGTTTGAAAAATTGAGAAGGAAATACAAAAAAGATATATAAACGGGAATATATTATCTTTCATGTAGCGTAGGATTTTTGTGATATTTCGCTTATTCAATTTTTTACAAGCATTTCAGTGCAAACATGTATGTAAAAAATTTAAGTCAATTATTCAAGCTGCTATAATTTCCAAAATAATTCGAATTTTGAGAAAATCTGACGCAAAAGAAATATATGTGTGCATATGCCTTTTAACAAATCATGTGCAATATGCAAAATAATATTTGCATATCACCATATGCATTTGCATAAACATCTGCATTCTTTACTCATCAATTATTCGCTTTCGTTTACTTTTATTAAGATTTTCCCTCTAATATTTTTTTACCAATCATCCGTTTCGCTTGATTATTTCCCTCTCATAAAATATACGCTTGTTGACATTTAAGGTAACCTTTACATCGGTTGGTCTATTTTAAACTTACGTCGATAATTTTTTTTCAGAAAGGATTTTTTTTCATTAGGTCAGCACAGTAATGTGTTTCTTAAAAATTTTCATATAAAATATACTAAAAGTTTTGTTTAAACGGCTTTGCTTAACACACGTACGAAGAAAAATTAAATTTTGCTGTTTGTGTTTAATACACTTTGCTACTTTTCGTGAATCCAGGGAAACTTTTTATTACCAATGGAATTTGAACAATAATAAAAATTGACCTCACCGACATAACAAGCATGAGATAAAATTCTGAAGAAAATATTCAGGGAATCATCTGTTACGATTTTACACCGACACGAAACGATATGATTACTTTTCTTTGTAACTGACAATAAGAGATTTTCTTTGTAACTGACAAGTTATTATACAATATTATTTAACAAATTATTTATGCTTCATATAATAATTTAAAAGCAGTTTATGGTCAGCTGTTGGTTGTCAATGAGATAAAATAACAGAATTGTTGTCAAAATTTCATTACAAAAAGATTATTAGAAAATTGCATGAACATTTTTGAAAATGGTTACGGACCAATTATCGCAGTTCCTCTACGGTAAATCCCATGCAAAATCTAATACATTACTTATGTACGTACTGCTTTCATAACAGCGAAAATGTTTAATTAGTTCGTCGTATCCAACGCGGAGGAACTTTCAAGTTGCAAGATAACTCATCCTTCTCAGTTAAGAAGTGAAAAAGAAACAGGTTAAGAAAAGAGAATAACTTTCGAAGCGTTTACGCGAATGAATTAGCGTACACGCTGGAACAGGTTCGATATTATTGTCAGCTTTGCAAATCGAAAATGTTTTGGCGCTCTCAATTATTTTCATTTCTCTCGGATACGCTTCGACTTCAAAGCGCAGTTCGATCGAATATACCTTTGCACCCTACTTCTTGACGAGTGGCACCGTTTACTCCCTTCATACCGCTCGTTACGAACCTCCGACATCGAGAAAGCAGCAGGCTGCCCTTTAAAAGGTAAGAAGCAAAGGCAGCCCGCTTAGCTCCGACGATAATTGACTGTCGGAATAGCTGTAGTTGATAACTTAATTATGAAATTCCGATTTCATTTTGTTGCTAATCCTTCAGCGTGCCACCCGTTATTGCTTGCAGGGTAGACGATCGAGGAGCGTTACGTGAGAAGCGAACTTTCAAGAAGAGAAATCACTTTGCTCTTTAACGTAGGAAAAAGGCTTGGAAAGTTGTATGGCTTTCGTTGGAACCGCAGGAAACGAGGTTAAAATGTTTATGTTCGAAAACATACGACGCCTCGTAAAAGTTAAACAATAAGATCTCATTCGTCTAACAGTAAATATTACCGTGTTTCTTAGCAGGTGTAGTTTTATTACTCGCAGCGTGCAAAATGTTCGGCGCGACTTCACGAATGTAGCAATTGGTTTACAGCATTTAGGTCATTGAACAATTACAACGTACTTCCCCGTATATTTTATAAGTCGTGTATAAGACTCTCAAAGTTTACGTCTATTAATTGAGATTAATATTATATTGACCGCAACCTACTATAATATGCTATCCCAAAATAAATTTATTATGGAATATCATATATACCACAAAATACCACAATAGATATGGCACTTACAATTAGTTAATATCCTTGAGAAATTCGAACAGTATCACGGGAAATACAATACTTTTATGAATATGGACTCGCGCTAACGTTCCTCATGGATATAAAAGAAAATGCAGGAGACTCGATACAGTTATTGCAGTTTATCCTTTTTCGAATTTTGGGATTATTCGTTTGTTCGAAACGATCAATCAATTTCCGCGCCACGTCGATGAAAGAGCAATAAAAAGTTATTTCTTTTTTAGTAAACGAGCGGATGAAGCAATTCGTTTCCGAATCATTCCTGGGTTTGGCTTGCTGGTCGGGTAGACTGAGAGAAGGTACATAAAGGACCATGCTCAAAAGAATCGACATGAAAGAGAAGGAGAGCAATCGGCATTGGTGCTGGGAACAGTGCGTAGGCCAGGAACCACCAAACTTAGTTAAAAACTTTGCAGTTGGCTTGGTATTCCAAGCTCGCGAACCAAGCAAATTGGTAAAGAGAGAAAGAGGTACAGGAATAGGAAGGGGGCACACATTGAGGACATTCTTTTTTCCATGATCCAGTGGTTTCTGGTGCATGCAACCCACCATTAGCTTAATAATTTTCACGTTTCCATGTAATTTCTAATCTGTGGCATCGATAGAGACTGCCAAAGCACCTGTATCAACGACTTCTTTGATAATATAATTTCCAAAAGACCAAAGTATCCCATTGGTCTGTAGACACATGAACGATCTTGAAATTTTAGAGGACCTGCTTTTAAACTGATAAAAACCAATATTAATAGATTAATATTAAAATACAGAATTTTAAAGATACAAAATACTTATTAAATACAGTATTTTAAAACAGGGAATCACGTAGTAGAGTAATTTCAAGATCAGCACTTCATTTAAGCCTACGAATTACGAATTCTACCATTCTTATCAAGTTTAACAAAATTAGCATGTTGCTTTAAACATCGGTGTCCCTAGGAGACGTACTTGAAATACAAAAGGTCAAACAAAATATAGTTTAATTAGTCTTAACAATAACAATCAGTTCTCACTTAGTATATTAAAAGTTTTATTCTATTCACCAAATAATATAAAACAAATTCATGCCAAATTCGGTCACTTAATCTAAACGTTTTGCTTCGCACGAACATTTCAAACAAATCACAGAAATCTCATGGTTCTCTGTTACGACTGTATTAGTATCGTGCGATGTGACCACATTGGCGTTGTTTTTCGCGAACGAAACGTGTTCCCGATAATCCAGCAAGTAATAGCGGAGACCAATTTGATCGGCAACCTCACGAAGTAGAGTCGACGCATTACAAAGTTTCGAAAGCTACGATTTCTTTTGAGTGTTATCGTGCTCGCCATTAATTCCGGCCATAAATGGCGAACGGTGCAAGTGCACCGTAACCACTTTATGCCATGAGCCGCGCACTCATCCACAGGCGTACAACTCCTCGAGCTAGCGTCGTATTGTTGTGATTACACTCCAGTCGTTACTAAGTCATTTTACGTCACGGGAACGTTGCTCCCGAAACGTTTTTGAGAGCTGCAAAACTGCTTTTCTTCCCATTGTCTCTCTCTCTCTCTCTCTTTCTCTCTCTCACCCCCTTCTAGCGGAGTCTCGGCAAGGCTGGCAAGAAGCAGGGGTGATTTCGCGGGCGACAATTGTAGCGAAAGTCGAGAGGTATGAAACACAGAGATAATAATGATCGCGACTTGAAGGTTTATCGTCACGTTTCGTTAAGGGATGTTCAATCAGGTACGTCGTTATTCCACCACTTTACAGCCGAACATTTGCCGAATTGACGCCAACAGAAAATACCCGGACACGCCTCGCAGAGGCTCGAGAGACTCTTTTCTTCGACGCTCAACGGCGTTTCCCGGTACTCTTGACGCGCCTCCATTTGCAAACGGGTCCCTTCAAAATATCTTTTTCGTTCTATTCCCTGGCCTCTTTTCTCTTCTCTTGGGTACTTGATAACTTTCGCTCAATTACATCGCTGCACGCACCGTTGGAGAAATAAGCTGAATTCGTAAAAAAATTTATAACCATTGACGAAGGATTGTTCGATTAAAATTTTCCATACATAACTTTTTTACCATTTTATTTTGCAACAGCTTTCAATTATTACCTGAATTTTAAAATTACATTTACCAAAAATTAAGAAACGTGGACTTAGTCAGTTTTTTTCCAACAAGCCAACGTTCCTCTTCTTTATATCACATCGGCCACTTCAAAGCTCTATCGCTCTTCTTCGTCGCACTGAGCACCCGTAGCCTTCCTCCTTCCCAGTGGCGGGTGCCAAGAGATTGAGACAGAAAAGTCGACCGATAGATACCAGTCTTCCCGCGGTACCTATGGAGAACCATTGTCTCACTTCCTTGCTGTACCCGTATACCTCCGGTAATATCGTATTATGCACCACGACTAATGGAGATGCTAATTCCGTACCGGCGCCATCGGCTTCCTTGAAAGTAGCAAGGTTGGCTGAGTCGAGATGGTGTCGGTAAAGGGAAGTGGTGAAGGGACGGCGGCTCTTCCATCTCCGAGTCACTTCAATCTCCCGCAATCGTGCGGAATATCATGAATGCCGGAGTATATCTCGATGAATGGCTGGAGTCGGAAGGGTGGTATTACCAGAGGTAGGACACAGAGAATGGTCCATTCGCTCGATTGATTGATTTACGTTTACAGCACCTTCGGACTACGGGTACTGAGGAACGAAGATACCTCATTATATCACTCTGCTTATGTGACCACTGCGATTGTTGCTTCAACGGAAGTGTCATACCTTGTAAGATTTAACAGCGCGGTAATAATAGTGACTTGTAAATATTAAGCACTCAATTTAAGGTATATTTAATTATATAATTCCAAGGAAGGACATCTTACTAACAGTGAATAGTGTTAATAATCGTTCTATCGTATATTTAGGTATATTTAGGCAAAAATCTGGTTGAATCAGAGTGTTTATGGCGTAAAGTTTAGCCTAGTGTTTTCTGAATCCCGACAAGCCGAAATAGTTTTAAGCATACGACAAAAGATGAAACGCGAAGAAAGTTGGGTAGCAGCCGCATGCAAGATTCAAGAAGGCGAATCCGAGCAAGTTGCGTGCATCCGCGGCAGGTATAAACGGTTTCCACGGCACTCTCGTCCATCTGTCTTTCTTCTTCTCGATTACTATTCGCTATTCCTTTACTTCGTCGCCAACTACTACTTCGACCATAACCTCTTACGTTTTCCCCCTTCCCCGCCCTTATTCCTTCAATCTCGCATTATCTCGCAAATAACTTGCCTACTCGACCGTTCCAACAGTCCAGCTGTCCTGTCTCCTCCACGGCGAGACGCATTACGATCGATATTCGCTTTTTCCATTGCTCGTCTCGAATCCTCTTTGAACCATCGGGGACGATTTCCTGTCTTCTGTCGTCTTTCTTTCATTTCCGCTCGGACTACATTAAACGCTTTTGTACGATTTATTATTCCCACTGAAGGTCATATTTCATTTCACGTCAGGAGCTTTCGTATTCCAATAGGCGGGAACAGAAATTTCAGTGACAAATCGTAATGTTCAGGCTACTAATAGAACAGCAAACAGAACACTGATTAAGAGCAAGATAAAGGTAGACGGGATGCACTTGAATATTTGAAATTGCTAATATAGGGCTCAACACTATTTTTTGCCGAATATATGATTATGATTAATTGTCACATTGAGTGAATATTAATAATTTAATCAGATAGCCAAATGTATTCTCTATCAAATGTACTAACCGGTTTAATGATACTGCGCCCTATAACTTATTAAAAATCAAATACTGAAAAACTGGCCTAGCAGCCCCGGTCTCCCCTACCAAAGACGTATTCTGTATGATCGAGTAACGGTATCAGTAATATGTTGGAAATCTTTCTCCCACTGTGTCTTTTCTCGGACATTCTTTCTTTCCAAGTCTTCGTCCCGAAAGCATCGAGAATTCAGTAGCGTACAGTACCAGCGGCAGCCTTAAATTAATGATCTTGAAAGCCTAAAGCGTTGGTAGACACCCTGGAACAGGAGAATGCACTCAAGGGGTGACCGCTAGCTCCTAAGTCTCTTAGACCATGGTCTACTCCCACCAACCTCTTCTCAGCCCCTCTACACTGTTGAAATGTTAGTAAACTAAATATCTTATTAACCCCTTAAGCTGTCGCGAGTTAGGCCTCGTGTTGCGCTTCACAACTTTTCCATAGCTTGACCCGGCTTAATGATTTATCGTAATATACGTATCAATCGACATGTCGTTTTGTCCACGCTCGCAAAATATTATTGTAGGAGTAAGAGAATTGTTGTATTAAGATGAGCGATGGTAATATTTAAAAAGGCGAACCAAGGGGTGGATGTACCTTTCAAAACTGCTGAGTTGCGTTAGTCAGAATGTACGTTGATACGTTATTAGTGTTATGAGCAGAGTGTAATGAGCGTTGGAGATTTTGGGTTTGACAATGAGCGTGTGTTTAGCAGAACCAGGGGACTTCTTACTAGGAGGAATTAAAGTTGGTGGTCTAAAATGGAAAGAACGTTTCATAAATCTAAAAATTTCCAAAAGGTAAGGTAGAAAGAGATTAATTTCAATATTTAGGAACTGACGAGATAATGTTGCAATTCGATAATAGTACAGGGACTGTTTCACCAATTATGCGAGCAATTAAACTTCACCAGTCATTAGTATGCAGTCAGTTTGTATTGTTTAGAGTTAGGTTTCTAATAACTCACACCGTTTACTGAATTAGTAATCAATTAGGACAGCCAATGCACAAAATCTGCATGGAAACATAAGACATTATTAGGTACTCGTACATTCATTTTTTAGATACGTCCACCATTATTAAAAAATTTTCTCAAATCACCTGAATAAAACTCAATTACTGCACAGCAGTTTAGAAGAATTATTCATTTTATTTTCTAGAAAAGGTATTAGCACTGCAAGCCACTGACGCGATTCTTATGAAATAGACATAACATTTATGTGGTAGACATGAACTTCGACTTCTATCATAGGCATTTACCTTACTGATTCACTCGAAGCAACAACGGTGTAAAATGAAACAATGGGATAACGAAATGATAATCAAACGCTTTCAGCTGGAAAAATCTCTTATTAGATTTAGCTCTAGATTAGGATACTATAAAAACGTAGCGGACATGTAAAGCAGTGTATTTTCACTCTACATTAGAGCACGCAATTTTGAATTATTTTTTAAGGAAGTTATTGATTGGACAGATAGGAGAAAATGAAATGGAAAACAACGTTACGATAATTGAAATATAATTGAAATGTTATCATCATGGACATATTGATATTACGGTAATATCGATACAGTACTAAACGGATTAAGGGACGATAATGATATCGTGTGCCAAATTATTTGATAATTGAATCAGCCAAAACGAATATCGTACACAACAGACGTATGTACGTACGTGCGCGTGTACCTATATTTAATATGTTTTGAAACTCCAATCAATCATTTAACGGTAAATGCAAACGCGAATTAAAAAATCCCCAGATTATATCCCCCTCGACGAGTGATTGCACAAAGCAAACTGTTCGGGAGGTCGTGAATGACTATTCAGGCCCTGATTGATTGGCTTTAACTGACTTAGATTCTTAGATTGAGATGTATGGACGAAGAAACCAGTCAACTCGCGGAGGGAGAGAAGAAGGAAGACGTAACACAAGCACGAACAATCGATACTTTTTCATTATAACTACCCAAGGCAATTACTCCGCGTGATGGTAAGAGTGAAGCACCTAAATGTAATTAGTTGTCGTCGGCAGGGCGCTTACCTAGGCGGCACCGCGCTGTTATATACATGGTGCAATTACAATTTAATTTTGTTTCCTGTCCGTTACAAACGAGTGTACTTCGTGGGCAGCTTCCTGTGTCCAAGCAAAACACAACGTTGATTTTAGCGATCGTTCTAACTACATAGATATTTTGTCCCACTCGCACCCCAGGCCACTTTTTAGCCTTTTCTCTTTGCTTCGATTCGGACGATAATTAATTATGTTTCAATAAGCCCGTCGTTGAGTTTCGAATTTTGATATTGCTGTCTAGGCTAAACGTTATCTAATCCATGACGCGATGATTCGTGGCACAAAGGACTTGATTAAAAACACTAATGATTTTAATCAGAAAAGGTATTCTCCTCTTCTGGCCTTATATAATAATAACTGATCCGTTATAAATAGTTTCTTTATAAATAGCTTAGTAATTTAATCTAGGACGTATGTAATGTATAATCAAAATTTCATTGAAATACGTTCAGCCGTTTAGGCGTCAAAGAAGGACAAACAAACAAACTAACAGACAACATTTTTAATCTTAAGTCAAAATATTGGTATCTTTATGAATATAAGGTATCTCTCGATAGGGTTAAAAATATAAAATAATATTGAAGTAAACAGTTGGAAGCTAAAGAAACAGGTCTTACAAGTACCACGCTCGTCTAAATAGAATTCAAAATAGTCGAAGCATACAATTCGTGTACAATAGGACGTATTCGACTACAGGTGGGCAACCTTTTAGGGGGTGATTCTATAGGCGAAAATAAGATGGAAGTCAAGAATGATAAAATTGTGTTCGAGGTATCGTTTCCGACTTATTAATTCTTGAAAACATGCATGAGAACTGTCTGACCCGAGGGACTTAGACTACTGCCGGCGGCGCGGAGTGTAGTATGCAGTGAGACAGGTCAGCCATGGCGCGGACAGTAGTATAAGTCCCTCGCTTCAGACCTATTTTACGGAAACGAAGTCTCAAACGTAATTTTGTCATTTTTAATTTTCATCTAATTTTAGCCTATAGAATCACTCCCTAAAAGGATACTCACCTGTAGTCGAACACGGCGCTGACATTAGAATTACCTTGCATTTATATTTTGCTTTTCAATATAAACATAAAACAGTCAAACAGGAAAAACATATAATATTGAAATTAGAAAAATATCGTAAAAAATGATGAAATGTTTTTGACTAACACTATCAGGAAATCAGAAATTGTATAGTTTTCTGTTCCTATGTAAAAAAAAAAAATTAGTCCTAAGTATTGAATCAAGTAAACTAACGATATAAAATAATAAACTAATTATTTCACTAAAAGAACATATAATTGAAATTGTATATCAGTCTTCTTCAGTTTAATTAAAACTAAAAATTCTTCACAATTCCAGAGCATAATAAATTCATCATAACAAGTGCACAATAAATCGAGAATGACAAATGACGAGCGTGCCATAATTTTTCTCACCGTTTCGCCGCCGCTAAGTAATAATAATCAGAGTTAATAAAAATGTATCGCGGCGTGGCACAAAGAGAGCCGTTCCAGCGGCGCTAGTGCGCGAGAGATTATACAAAAATGAATTCACCAATTAATTGCCAGGGCTGGGGGAGGGTGTCGCGGTCAAAGCCGTGGAGCGATAAAGCGACATTAACGTTTATCGTTATTAGCGGCCAAGTCGTAAGTCACGACAAAAGACCGTGGTCACTCTTTTACGGGGAGAAACGAGCGCGGTTTAAAGGGTGGTATCGAGAAAATGGAGCAGCACGCCGGAAACAGAAAAATAGGAAAAGGATGAAGCGTGTGGGGGGGGGGGAGGGGGTGAGGGCAGGCTGGAAGAAAGAGTGGCTGGGAGAGAAAGCCACTAGAAGTCCGACGGCTTGAAAAGCCGCGCTAAAATTCTTTCGCGAGAGAAATTGTTTTTCGATATTGGATTCGCATTGGTCCCGCGTTTTGCGGCAGTGCATCTCAAATGAAGCGAGGCGGGCGAACGACGGGCA
The DNA here is from genome assembly GCA_963971345.1 of Andrena flavipes. Lineage (NCBI taxonomy): Eukaryota > Metazoa > Arthropoda > Insecta > Hymenoptera > Andrenidae > Andrena > Andrena flavipes. The sequence goes on from OZ020481.1 coordinate 58,546,986, forward strand.
CGTAAGAGTAACGAGACGAAATAACCGTGTCTCGCCGCGGGCGCGCAAATTGTCACGCCTCGCCCCTTTCAAATTATGTTTTTGCGCTGGTTTCGACGGCGAGCAAAAATTGCTCACGATTTCGTTGGGCGCTGTAATTACTAGACAGAACGCAGGGTAGGCACGTAATTATAGCGCCCACGGTTGAATGCTGTTTTCAGTGCGATTTAATGCCAGCAAGGCCGATTGTTTGTTTATCGGCTGTCGCCAGGCTTGCGTGTTGCTGACGTCCAGCAATATGCGTCAGCTCTCTGGACGTTTGAAACGTGAGAATGAGAGTAACCGTTATATTTTTAATGTAATGTGTAGTTTAATCACCCGCTGGAATGCTTGGCAAATTGTTGCTACGAATTGAGCGAAAGGTTGAGGTGATTTTAATCCATATGGAGTAATTTGAATAAACGGAGCTGTTAAAGAGGATTGCTATATTTTCTTGTTACTTTTTCGTATGACAATATGTCTCACTTATTACATTAAATTTATTTTTGAAATTGTGGACGTCGGAGAATATGAAACAAAGGAGTGAAGTAAATAAAAAAAAGATTACACTAGAACAGTTAAAAATCAGAGCTAATTTAGGTCTGATTATCGATTCAGTAAAAGATACTTTTGCAGCAGGATCTTTATATTCTGTTTCGCTTTAATCAGCGATTCCTGGTCAAATAAATTCCAAAGGAATGTGTATGTGATAGCAAAACAGGAGAAACTATCGAGAGATCATAATAGAATTTTAAATCATGCTGGGACTATTGAGTATTGACTGGGGACCTGTGGAACAGAGGGACGTTATGTGCTCGAGCACTCGGGAGTTTGTACGTTTAAAATTTTATAACTTTGCTAATTACACAGATGTCAACAGTAATATTATGAGAATATGTTCTCAGGACTTGATATTTTCAGAAAATACATAGGTCAAATGTCAGTGGCTTCCAGTGTCGAATATTCATAGAATTTTTTATTTTCTTTTCTATCTTGGACCCCTTTTCTAACATTCTGTATAGTCTATGTACTGTTACAGTGGAACTTGACTAATCGCAATGTGCTTTGAAACATTTTGAATACTTTGTGGAGCAGTCGATGACCTCAGTAGTAATATAGAAGTACAAACTACTCTTGCAGTTGACGTGAAAGCTCTGTAGAAGTTTTCGAGTGACATTTACTCAAGGGACAGGGCCGAGGCCACTATGAATATTCAGGATAAAGTGCTGCTAAACTAGGCAATGATTGAGATGGTTGGTCCTAAGTCAACTTTCTGCTCGCTAAGGACAAAGACATCATTGACGAAACAATGATATTGGAAACACTTCGTTTTTCAAAACAGTTGACTGTAAACGTTATCTTACAGTGTGTACTGCACTATAAAAACAAGGCATTTTGCAGTGTCATGGCAAGATATTCAAAACTATGGATTTGAGGAAATGTGTTCATCAAAATGGTCGAACAGTGATTATGAATGTGTTTTCGTACAAGTGCAAAAGTCAGTGTTCTTAAGAATGGCCATAATATAAATAGAGAACGTTATAATAGTTAATTCAAGTCAATGTTTTTAAATTTTGTGGGGATCTAAATTTACCTGAGTGCTTCAACTTTGGATTATTGTCCTGTCTTAAAATATGAAATTTAAAAAATTGACATCTGACTTTAATATTATTTAAAAATGCCCTAATTAATTGTACTGAAAATCTGTATCTGCGAAAAGCGAATAAAACAACCAAAAGCGATGCAGTGATGCATAGAACGTGGGATGTCAAGCTGCTAGAATTTAATGCCTACGCTCAGTTTCTGCGCGAGGATGCTCGTTTTCACAAGAAGAGTTCATAAACTTTATCGACGCGATGCTGATACGTCTGCCGTGTCACGGGCAACCAGCGGGTCTCTAAACTAGAGAGCTTCAAAGATTGTCGAACGTGAGTGGTAACTGCAGCTCGAACAGTCACTTGTAGAATTTATCGAACGAACGAGGTAGTATCATTCCTCGGGCCCCCTTAAAGTGGCAAACTGTTGCAACACGTGATACGAAAAGTAACTTTATCCAGTTTCGTGTCTCCGATGAAACATGGCGATACGGCGAATGAAAAGAATTCACTGAACAGATAGTTACGCATTTGTTATTTAAATCCCTCACACCTCAAATAGTCGGATACTCCCTGCGATCACCATAATCGTAGGATTTGCTATCAGCTTTACAACCTGATATCCAAGAATCGCAGAATAATATATTAGAGAATGTAAACTTTCAATCTGCAAGTGACCACTGCACAGAAAGTATATACATACATATATATACAAACCTTTCCTTTGGTGTAGTACTTTTGACGTACATTCGAACACTTTCACCAGTCAAGCACTACAACAATTATCTCCACTGCATAAAACAAAAATTTACAAATCAACGACACTGGCATCAAGAATACAACGCACCAAAACAGGCAAACGATTTCAGACACCACACCGAATATATGATATACATATACCAGTGACACATCCTCAATGTCCTTCAAAAACGTCTTCTACAGAATGTTTCATTTAACTTTATCGCCTGAAATATTTCTACTATATTTCAAGTTTCACAAAAATATTTCCTACAAAAGTTGTATAGCTTTGTGAGGCCCGACGTATAGTAGCAATAGTTATAATTTCAATATCAAAAATTAAAAATATTACAGTAATTATGAAAAATTGAACTGGAAAGTGCAGACGTGGTTTTATTATTGGATTAAATCCACATTCAAATGGAGAATAAGTATGTAGTTTATCCTGTTTTTATACAGTACTGCACCATCATCCACAAACCTGAATCAGCTCCCTTATTAATTTATCGGGAGAGCAGTAGCGTTTATTCGCCATGGAGATTTACAAGCTGCAGTCGCGACGTCGTATCACGACAATCGTTTCACCCTGTTGTACGAGCGTTACGTATACGAATATTCAGCATTCGTGTTAAAATACGCAAGTGTTGATACAGTATTCGTATTTGTGCATGAATATTCGGTATTTATGCCGAACATTGTTCCAACTTCGAGTCGGTAAATTAATACACATCAAATCACACGAATATTCAGTTGCTCTGCACCAGGTGAACTATCCACCCTTGGTAACGAACATTCAGTTGTGAGAGCGATGTCGAGCACATAGAATGAACCCATCGACGTTGTTTTCCAATTTCTGAAAGCTGCTTAAGTAGAACCACCCATATGAAATCCTACTTCGTTCCACTTGTATGGAAAATATATTCTCCACTGTTCACATCTCCAAGCTTTCTTCTCTCCCTGTATGTTTAACTAGTAGCATAGCGCATTAAGGATGGATCGGACGTACAATATTAGACAAAAGTATATGAAACTTGAAATATTTAAATATCTACATACGTCTTACGCATAGTAAATCTAGATGTAAGGAACTGGAACAACAGTTGTATTTTTTCACTTTACAAATGCTTTTACAAGCATTATTTGCTAAACTTTTGGCAGTGAAAATATCCTGAATTCACAATTTTCTCAAGTTATAACTTATTTCTCTAAAATAGTGTAGTGAAAACTACTGAAACTCGGCAGATATGTTCATCTATTCAGATACTATATGTAAAAAAAATTGAAAACATTGGCATCATTTCTTCAATATTTTATCAGCTATTTTATCTGTCATGATCGTTTCTTTCCATAAGAGAACATGTAAAATTAGTGAAAATTAAAATCGTTATAACTCAGCAACCGTTTAGTGAATTTGAGACAAACTCTACCTTGATTAACAATTGACTGTCAATCACCATTGGCCACTGCCACAACTCAAACAATGAAATTCACATGTTGCGAACTTTTATCTACCTTTACTCTAACCCACGTTGAAATACAATAAAACGTACAATTTATTTGCAACAAAATATTCACGCGTAGGCACGTATGGAAGTCTCGCATTGATATATACGCAAGGGCCGAGTACATATTGCAATGCGTTAACGTATGCGTGGAGGCGGCGTTGTGTGTTGTAACAAGCCTGTTGCTGCGCCATCAACTCCGTTTCTAAACAACTATGAGTAACGGTGAGCCGAGTAATTGCTTATGAAACGCGTTAAAGAGAGGACGTAGTCAAGTATGCGGCTCTTGTAGAGCCTTAAAGGGCCAACTGTTGCAATGGGCGCACAAAAAGTCGACCGCGAGCGTGCCGCCAGCTTCAAGTCTCGACTCCGCCCAGGCACTCCCTACTTGTGCAGATGCTTACACTTCGCCGACGACCCACAATGCCTTCTCCTTCCACCCCCGCGAAGATACATCCTGCATAATTTACGCGCAGTCACAGAAGAAGGAACGACAAGAGAAAGCGCGTTCCACGTTACGCCCCGCGCAAACAGCGAATTCCTTTTGTGCTTTCCCCCGCGGAACGGCGCTGGTTGTGATCATTTCTATAACTTAACCCGACAGCGCGAAATTCTGCTCCAGAAAATTTCCGAACGGACCAGCTCGCGCTGGAATTTGAGACGCGCGTGAGATTAAAATTCCTCGTGTCATTAGATGAGGCCCGTTGAAATATTAAGTTCAACGTCATCCTGCGAAAGCATTTTTGAGATCCCGAGAGCACTCGGGCATTTCCTTTCTTTTCAAAGTAGGGAACGAACATCTCTGATAATACTTTCTACCGCCTTTGTTAAAAAAGAAAATAAGTGGAAAAGATTATAACATGTTAAGCGACTGTTAGTTAAGTGACTCAGTTAAATATTAATAACACGAAGTCTTCAAAAAATAGATGACTACTCTATCAATAAGTTGTACCTATATTATTTAATTGTGCTATTTCTCAATAAAAAAAATCATGGGTTGTCATGATATTTTGTATTTGGATTCTGAGCATTGGTGCTCTCCGCTGGCTCGTGCCTCAACTTTTACCCTCCCCCCCCCCCCCCGAATTCCAGCAGCAAGGAAGGGTGGCTCGCGATCATTTGACGTTATGGTCACGTTCGCGTATTTCGTGGTACGTGATGTTTGCGAGATATCTGCGATCATTAAACTCGAAGCGACGTGCTGGTGCGGGCAACGCCATAGTATCTTCCGGTACGCAGGCTTTGCGTATCGAGCAGTTTCTGTTCACGTCGGGCTCATTGAAAATTATAAAGAAATTTATCCGATCCGAACGGTCCCGGCAGAATTGCAGGGGTAATCGTCCTTGCCGGTAAGTGGACTGCAACGTTACCAAGTCCGCCTCTAATCCCATCAGGATTTACGAGTTTTACGAGAACTCATTATGGCTGTAACTAATTGCCAGTGAGATAAAGACTTCTTTCATGGGTCATATAACTGATTCGAAGGGATAAAGTGAATAGACAAACGCGAAGGTCCTCGTGGTCGTCGCCGTTTATATACGCGCGCGCGTGGTCTCCTCCATGCTTTTTTCATTGGAGGGTGGAAAAAAGAGGTAGGAGGCGAAGAGGAGGAACCGGAGGATGGTACTCTACGACGAGCACCGCATTAACCGTGGGAGGGTTGGCGGGGGGTGAATGCCACGTGTAAACGCGCCATTGCGCCTACAGCTTTTCTGTTCTCTCTCTCTCCAGCCCTTTCATTCTCTGAGTAATTGTATACCTCCTGCTCGCTCCCATCGGCACTACGGAAAGAAAGGAGAATAGGCGGAGGAGGCTGGAGCCGACACGTGAGCCCCAGTCCGCTAAGAACAACCGCCCTTCCTGGGGTTCAGCAGCTAAATTCGGGGAGGAAATTCAAAACGGTCTTTTTAGTACGCCACGTGACTTTGCGTGTTAAAAGCGTTAAATGCGTAGCTGCCGCGTCCTCGAGGGTCGTCAAGGATATTTGTGACAACCCGTCGAATGATCGCTACATTTCTTGCCTTCCCCCATAGTTCTCTTTCATCAAATAGGATGGACGTGTTAGATAACGTCTTTTGTTTGTAATAAATCTATACCATAATATCGTCAGAATGGTCTGTCAGAAACAGGACACCTTATTATCCTCTTTGGTATCAAGTCTACCTGCGAGTGTACTTTATACGCGTAGTAAGGATACCTGTGGCTGTAATCTGATAAGGAAGGAGGGTGAGAGGAAAACGTTTTACCCTGAGTCTGTTAGTGATCTTGCTAGTAAAGAGACCTAACAGACTCTGCCTTGTTAGAAATGAATCTGTGTCGCTATTGTAAGAAAAATCTGTTTTGGAATCCGTAGGATGTATAAAAGATGACATTACGGTTACTCCATATGGGGAATATTAAAAAAATCTGCTTCCAAATATTGCTTGACCTGCGAAAAATTGAGTCAGGCATGGAATTAGAGAGTTTTTAAGATAAAAAGATGATTGTCAGTAAAGTAATTGACAGGCAATTTAACTAATTGAAACATTATTACTTTAAGAATTATAAGGCTGTTACTGTAACAGCCTTAATTTTCAGTTATTATCAATGATTATGGATTTCACATTAAAATGAAACATCTTGAGTACCCAATTAAGTCTTTCATTTTAAATATATTCGATGAAAAACAAAAATAGACATAAAAGTACAATCATTGGCACCCTAAAATTTGAAGTTATATAGAAAAACATATGTAGTTAAAAACGAAGTTTACTTGTGCCTCTTTAACGTAGTCAAGGATTAATTTAGATATTCTTCAATGGAACGAAATCAATGAAATGAAAACATCTCCATATTTACCTCTTGCCATTGCGAACCTACAATTAGATCCATCGTACCATCGAACCAATGTGTCGTTATTTATAACTTAATAAATAATACAAGTCCGTTGTACGTTGGGTCGAAGATATCCTTACAAGAAAACGTTTCAGGCTGCAATACAATTTACTTATTTTACAACAGCCTTTGTGCACTTAGGAGACTTCTGTTTCCTCTGTCCCACAACTGGGTTTCAGAGGAATAGGTACAGTAAATTTTTCAATTTGAGAATATGAAATTCCTCGTACCTGCAGCCAGTTCTGCAAACACCAGTTCTGTATAGGAGCTTCCTTCTCCTGTTAGGGGTTGGCCGAGATGCAAGTCAGATAAGACCAGTGGAACAATATTTTCTTGGGCGGGCGCTTTGCCAGTAGCTTGCGGCTAGGGCGAAGATTAGCGCAACCTTGGTAACGACCTTATAAAACACCGAACTTAGCCAGCGTACGATAAAAATATTGCCTCGCAAATTGAAACGTACGGCGGAGGTGTGTTCCTGCTCCCTTTCTTCTTCCCTTTTTCTCATCCTCTGTCCACGCGGCCCTGCTGCTTTTCCCTCGCTCGCTTTACCCCCCTCTCTCAAAGCGACCATGGACAATCTTACCTGTGAATGCCTCGTAGTAAAATTCTTGTGTAAGATTCCTCGGAATTCTTGACGAGCCTACACCAAATTTGAAGAATGTAAACATACTCAGCTGTTTCAGGCTTTTAACAAAGTAAATGAGAAGTAATATTTTTTTCTTTTAGGAAATAGTAGGTATCATCAGCTAAATAAATTTATTGTAATTAATGAAACTGATGTACTGTTGTCATAGAAAACAGATGTAACTGTGAAAAAATGTAGTAGCAGAGTGCTGTGTAAATTAATTTCGAAATGGGGTGTCTGTGCATAAACGGGTGTTGATGAAGATTAACTCTGACATTTAAATGGAGCATGACTATCAAGACCGTGGAAGATTTTTTCTACCAAATTCTTTAGATACGACATTAAGGTCTTTGACATGTCATCTATTATAGTATCGTGATATTTTAAATGTTCACTTTCGTATCGGAACTTTATTTGAATTTATTTTATATGATGTTTATTTGTATTCTTACTGGAATCAGAATTATTAAAAGCGTATCACGGATCGCACCCTCTTTCTTATTGCAGTTAAAAGGGTCCCGTACAGCCAACTTTGAAAGAAAAATTTCTTGAGGGGAATCCTCTTCAGAAAGACGGCTGTACGATTTCCTCTTGGTCGAATAACGCGTTACACGGGGCCCATTACATTTTTTTTTCACGGAACGAAGTATTATCTGCCTCGAGGGGAAACGGGCCGATGTAGTACACTCGAAACCATGGAGAATATTCTTTTCACCCCTTCGCTGTTCCCCGTACAACCGACCCTTTCGAATCGGGGGCGTACAAGCAAGCGTAATTATTTCGCAATTTACTACCCTTTGCAGGATGTAGATTTAAAATAGCCGTATTTACGGTACTTGTCGGTGATACAAGACACCCAGGGGAACGTTAAATTAATCCACGCATGGACACGCATGCAGCACACGCTCATATCACAAGATCTCGCGATGTAATCCCAGCGGCCCGCGAAACGAGTTGCGATTAAGTTTAAGTGCGTAACGACAGAACTAGAAAAAATATTCCCAACGCGAAGTTGTTGGAGAAATGGTGATGTAGAGGGAAGATCTCGCACAAATGATTTTTTTACAGGATAATAAAATTACAGGTAATAGTTATTTGATTGCCTGCTCTGTCAAATAATTCTATGAACCCTCGTGAACACAACGACATAAGTTATTAATGAATTATAAACATTTAAATATATTTGAACAAGGATCAAATGGAAAAGGACACCCGAAATCCACCAAATTTTTTTTTATAATACAAAAACAAAAGAGTTTGGCACAACATGCGACACCGAAAGTGGTAGTCAATATTTATAATTTAATAATAACTTATATCATTGTGTTCGTTAGGGTTAATGGAATAATTTGATGGAATAAACAACCGAATAATTATTACAGTTTGAACACAAAAGATGTTCAAATTTGAAAATTTGCAATTTTTTTCAAAATCGAATTTCTCGAAAACTAGGGGTAATAGCGACAAGCGGTTTGTGAATTCGTTTTCAGTGCACGAAATCCTATACGAAACGGCTATTGAATGTCAAAGAACAGAAAAAGGTTCAATTTTCTTGGACAGTATAATCATACTGTCCAAAAATTATACTGAATTCATACTAGAACTCTTGACACGCCACACTCAAGTACGATATCTTCATCTCAATATATTCTATTCCAAACTTAATTATCGCATAGTAGAATTAAATCCTTACAACAGCATAAATACACATATATCTTTTACTTAACTGAAGTTAAATTTAACACAAAGCGAACCACGTCTAAAAATGTACTTATTAAACACCTCGATGCTATTCAGAGAATCTGTACCAACAATCCACAGAGGTACAGAACTTACCTCGAGTATTTTTATTCCCAGGAAAATGAGTGCTGCCTGACTCGAAAACAGCACCTTAACATCTAAAAACCCAATTTCCATTTCCTGTTCCCCAACTCAGTAATACCGTTCTTCCAGCGTCTGCATCTAATTGCTGGCGTGTTTCAAAGAGCCCTGAAAGGACGTGGAACGGTCCTTTCGCGAGCTGGGGGTTCGGTAGAACGAACGCTGGCCTAAGAGTTGATCTCTCTGTAGACTACCCAGGAGAATAATTATCGTGGAAGAAACAACTTTCGCGTTCCCGTATGTCGAATAATGCCGTGGCATTACGGGATAGGTAGGTGGGCTGGACTTGGCTCGGCGCAGCGAGCATCAGAAACGATTCGGCGTGTGCAATGGGTTGTAACGTTCCGCGCGGCGCTTCATCCTCGTGACTAAAAATTCGAGGTTGGCTGGCAGCCAGCGGACTGCTTTACTTTACTTGACTTTTGCGCGGAAAGAGAACGAGATAAGACGAGGCAAAGTACACATCGGGACAAATATATTGACGTCTCTGAAAAACTCGTCGCGTCACCGAATATCCTACACATAACTCCCGCAATCGCGCCAGGATAAGTTCCCCTGTCGGTCGGCTGACTTTGCTCCGCGACTCTCGAGATTTTGACAGTCGTCATAACGCCGCCCCTGCACTGTGTTCGCTCGAAATTCCGCCGAACCCTTCCTCAAGTATTTGGCGACAATTTGATAAAGCGGAAAATTATATTTTGCGAATTCAGTGAAATAAAACACGACAGTGTCTGGCAACGTTACATTTTCTCTATTTGAGTATGCAGAAGGTTCGATGCTCTTTTTTGTATAAAATAAATGGAAAAAGAACCTTCTCATTCCACAATCTTAAAAAACAGTCACATTCTTTCTATACACAGTGTTCTACATCTTCTGTAGACAAAGGAGTCAATTGGAGATGTAGGATAAGCTAGCAGAGTTAACGGCTCTTTAATTGGCCGACTGCATCGTCTCGAGCTAGAAACCGAGAACTAATTCAGTGTGGCCGAACAAGTTTGACCAAGAAAATGCCCCATGGTCACTAACGTCAGGCACAGACTCGCCCTCTTTTCTTTGTAGCCCATTCCTCTACGAGCTTCCAGTAGCAGGCTCCAACACAGGGAACAACGGAGAGTGCCATCACGCTCGGCTGGAGCCGTTTCTTCTGCTTTACGGTTTTAATAAATCTCCGCGGAGTAATTCGCGACGGGTCGGAGCAGACATTAAACCCACTGACATTCCCTTGGTTCCACCTTGCACGCTGTCGTGGTATAATATGGGGAATGAAATGATTCGTGTAAAATTAACGATGAAGAATCGGACTGCTTGCTGTAATGCATGATCGATGAAAGATTAGAAGATTGTTGATTAAACTATAGCGTCTGCATAGCCAACGTTATCATTTGAAATATTTTCTTTAACACAATAATTTCGGAATATTGAAACACATATTTTTTACAAACGATTTATGATTATTCAAACGGAATCTAGTATTACTACGGTGATTCGGTACTTAAAAGGTGATTTCTTCTACAAAAATAAGTGAAACTGCTGTGTTCTATACAAACTTCTAATTTCCAGATAATCTATTTTGAAAACTGGGGTATATCTTGGCTGACATGTATATTCTGACATATTTATTTAACTGTCCTTTCTGGAATTACCAAAATGACAAAATACAGCTAAATGTTAGAAAAATAACTTCCTAACAATCGCTCTCTAGAGTAAAAGTGGCATAAGGTGTAGACCATTGATTTAATGCAAAAGGTGATAAAAAAAAAGAAACAAAATCTTTTCTAAGCACTAAAAAATTCGAGAGCTAAGAATATACTGCAGTGAAATAAAACCTTTTTCATCGAAAAAGCCATTAGAAACACGTCACTCTTCCAAGACTCAAACAAAGCCTTCACGTAAAATCCCCTGGATTACCATCGTCCTTAAGGGACAAACGTCAACTTCGTATCGCCCTAGCACATTTTCTGCTCTCAGCTTTCGCAGCAGTGCACGACACGTGCCGTAGCCGTGTCCGCTGATAGGCGGGCAATTTTCAAGGATCGAGGGTTGTTTGTAAAGCGAAATTTCCCAACCAGTCCAGTAACCCCCCAACGTTCTTAACTCAGTTGCCAAAGAAAATCGCTGCATTGCGGCAATGTTTATCGAACATGATTTCGGTAGGTTCGCGAGGATTAAACGAGAGCCGGCCCGCTTTAATGAACCCAAGCGATGCAGCCGAGCGGGCGAATTTACGCCATTACCACGCAAAGGCACAGGCGTTACGGTAAATGAAAATTTAATCTGCAGATCGATCCCGTCCGAACCATTCTGTCTGGCAATACGTCCAGCGGCCATTAATTCGCACCGACTTTCACTAGTTCGTTGCTATCAAATCGTACGAGCGTGGATTCCTCCACAACTGTGTAGGAAACTTCAACGATTGGACTGGTTCGATATGAAGGGGTCATATTTTAAGAACAATGACAAGCGTGTTTGATGACGTATCGGAAGATTCGAAAACACAGAAAGGGGCAGAATTTTTGGTACAAAGGGAATACAGGTGATTCTGTAGGTAGAAACGAATTGAACATGTGGTATCTAATTTGGCTACGTATTATTCTATGCTTTAACTGGTATGTTTGAATTTACAAACATTGTATTTGTTGCATACAATATACCGATGTATATGATAAAGTGTATACGGGATATAAAATTTAGTTTCTTTTGTTTCAGGTGAGTGGTGTATTTTGAAGCAATTTTCTATTACGCTGTATGGGAGTCGTAAGTAAGTAGAATTTTCCAAACTTCGTCCGGAAGACTTTCAAATGGTATTTTATTTAAGTTTAACCATAACTATTCCACAAATTTCAATTTCCCTATTTCTCCCATGGGAATCTCAATTTACAGTATGATTCTGACAATACCGAATTAATATCTTTAATTATATTATAATATCAGGTCATCCCATAAGTAATGTTCTTCCTTATTTTAGTTACGAGAAATTTAATGCCTAGTTTATGTATGCAAAACCTCCTCATATATGTACCTTTTGAAGTACATTCTTTCTTGAGTCTAAATTGAACAGTAAAAGTGTCTGTTTCACCACAAATAGCCAAAAAGGTAATGAAAAAATTAAATAACTATTTAATAATTGATTCTAAACCCTATTAATACATTCATTACATTCTCGCAACTTAGCACCAACAGCATATAGTCATTGCATTAACATTTTAATTCAAAAGGTATTCAATTTTTGAAGAACGAATTAAAAAATTTGCTTTCAATCAGAAATACAATCTTTGAGTAGAGTCGCCGAGTAAAAATACCTAACTATAAGCTTTGTTAATTTTATCATTGAAATATTGGAGGAACGGCCCGGCGGATGAATTTTATCAAGAGTAGTGTTGAGTAAACTTGTACTGTGAAACTTTTCCAAAGAAGTCTCTTTTATCGTAAAAGTTCTGTGCAACGATCACTGCATACAATATGAATTGTTTCAATTACGCGACACTCGGAAGTTAGGTAGAACAGCGTTCTCAGTAACCCTTTAGGGTGTAATATTTAATTTCTTTATCTAAAAATCTAGAAAAAGTTGATTTCAAAGTTCACATTAATAACTACTACAAAAGCTTTAAGCGGATTTGCAAAGCTTCTAAACAGTAGCCTTTAGAAGAATAGGATTTTGTACATACCTATATACGAATCTCAAGACGTCTATCACTTCGATTTGCTCGATTTTACGCGTAGCCATTATCCTTTAAAAAATGAATAATATCCTGATCCCAGGAGAGTCCGCGAGGCAACGTAATAAAAGTCTTATTCGACCAATATAAGAATCCGCCTTCGTCTTATTGCATACGACATTTCATTATGGTGATTCGAGACGCTCGTTGGAAGCGCACGACAAATAAATTCGAATTATTCTGATACCGGATGGAAGCTCCGGTTAAAGGAGGAATGGGGAGGGAGCGGCGCGAGGGTGGAAGAGGGAGGTGGGGGGGACGAGGTTGAAAGCGAATAGTCGAGTACAAGGGGTGGTTTGTAGCCCGGGGATACGTTCGCGTTCCTAAATGAAGAAGGCACAGAGGAAGCTCGATCGGACATCCTGAGGCGGACGATGCGATGCAATAGTTTGTATCTGGCGGTGGGTGAGCCAACTCCAATCTTTGCCACGAAGCTGCGCCGCTTAAACAGCCTCGACAGAAACCCTTACTTATCCCGCGTAGCCCTCGGCGTTACGAAAGAAACACCCACTTGAATTATTTGCACCGATTCGGCGCTTCAAGTGAGGCGGTCCTGATTTTTTTTCTGCATCATTAGAATCCGATTTATTCATTTCCCCGCGCCGGGAACTTCAACGAGACAATTTGTATCGTCGATAATCCAGCGGGACGGTTTAATGGAGCCCTTTAATCCTACAAATTGACGCCCCCTTTTTCAAATGTCAAACACATTTCAAACGATCGAATGCAATCGATCGGCAGAAATTGCTGATGAATGAAAACGACGGTTGATCTTTTATCTTTAATGGAAGTTAGTAATCATTTAGTATTACAGAACGTTGTAAGTTTACTAAAATAGACCTTTCCACTACCAAAAATAATTTTCTTTGGACGTGCAATATTATTACATATAGTTATTTATAGCTGCACCAAATTTTACACATTTATTTATAAGCCAGCAAATTGTTATTCAAATCTGCATTCCTTTCATTTGTATTCGAAGCTCGCGGGGCTTACAACGATTTATGATAAAATTCTCGTGTCAGTTAATTCAATGAGATTGAAGAACGAGGGAGATAGCGCAATGGAGGTGAAATTTCTTGATTGTTCTATGTAAGGTACAAAAGACCGACGAAATAGCTGAGGGGTGAAAGCTGGAGGGAGGGGGCGAGCGAAGCGACGTGGACATTTAACATTCAGCGCATATGATTAGGTCTGGAGGCGCATAGAAAATACAGGCGTTCCGCAGGGCATATAGAAACTCGAGAATGAATTATGTAAGGCAAAGTACTTCATTCGTCTTGCTCTTGTTATTTGGTGGGTGTAGTTAAACTCTGCGTATTACCGCGTCTGAAATATCACCAGTAATTTTTAAGGCGAACGTGCCGTCGACTATGCACTATTCCCCCTTACATCTCCCGTCCATTTCTTCAACCTCACCTCGCCCCCACCCCGGTCCTGTTTAAACATAGCCAGGACGGCGGTGGAGGTCTCGAATCAAGCTGAAATTTCACGGACCGTGCTCGCATTTTTTGAAACGCTTTGCGGCAGAGCGGAGCTCGAATATTTCGCCTTCGCCCGGCAAATGTATTCGGGTAAGTTTATTTTAAAAATTATTTTTCTCGTAGGTACGTGCATGCGGGCCGCGTACTTTTACTGACACTGTATTTTCCTTCCAAATTTCTATGTTTCACGAGCGCGAAAGAAATCGAAAAATTCACGTTCAACTTTGCCATCATGAAGTTGGGAATAAAACGTTCGGCAATGAATGAAATTCAGTGCTGCTCACACTTTGATAAGTTGTTCATCCAGCGAGACCGGGCACGGGTTTGGTTCAAGCTTCTTTGAAACGTGGCGTGAAAGCGTTCGCCGAACGAGGCCTCCAGTGGACGGAGACGAGCCCTGGGAAGCAAAGTGAAGGTAGCGAAAATTGCAGGGAAAAAAGATAAAGCAACAACGGAAAAGCAAGATTGAATTATCGGGCAGGAAAGAGCCGCTCGTCCGGTAAACAGATGCCGGTGAAAACCGCTCATCCGGCAAACATTACACAGGCTTACCACCACGAGACCATCTCGACGATTGGTGCATACCGAAGATTTCGTATGGTTGGCTAGGAATATGTACCTACACGTACGTACACCAAGTACAGCGGCTTGTTGCCCTCCTGCGCGTCGTTAGGTAACTCTATTCAGAAGCTTTGCCCGAGAGACCTTCGACCCGTCTTAAACCATAGCCAAAGCGAATGTGTTTCTACCGGCAGACGACGTGGCGTAAACCCGCCACAAGACACTATGGGACCGAACCATAACCGCTCGACCGTGATGTCGGATGACTACGGGCTTTTGCGTCAGTTTCACGCCAAATAAGGAAGCCGTCATTGCACAATCCACCGGCGGTGCACACACTCTGCTTGGCAGAAGAGGCATGTCTAAATAAAAACCACCCACCGTCGCTGGAGATCGCAGACACCTTCCCAAAGGGAAATTTTATGGATGACAGAGGATTACACAGGGCCGAATCGAGGGTCATAAAAAGTTTTTTAAAATATGTGCTGATTTTATAGGAATTTGGACTTTTAACAAGGGAACATCCCGGACCCGGTAATTCAAAAAAAGTTCTGAAACTTTGTGAATATGTAGGAAATATCCTCCTGATTACAACGCAACTTTTGTTTGCTAGCCAAATTCGCTCTGAAGGGGGTAATTGACCACTGAAAAATCCGGTTATTTTCCGATTTTGTGATATAATTCGTTAGTGTGATATATTTCGAAATTAGTTAGCGAGAAATTACCACATGAAATCTATTTTGGGACCAGTTATGAATACATTTATTTCCAAAAACAAAAAATGTTGTAACTTGGCGATCCAGTATTTAAAATATTATAAATAATAAGATTTTCCTGCACCAACCGTTACAACAACCCTAATGCCATCCGTAGTCTCTCTTTGCAAGCCTGTCTTATTTTTAAATGAGTCTTCGATAATATATTTCTTCATCCACATAAGACACCCTTTTAAGAGAATATAAAATTATAATGTAACAGTTTCGTTTAAGTCACAAAACTTTACTCGCGTTCGGAAAGAAACGAAATATAAATTACAGGGTGACAGTGATAATTAAGGTGTTTGTGGTATGTGTAATGATATTCACCGAAGAACAGTTTGCACTTATCGCATTAAGAAAGAAGAAAAAGAGTGGTACAATCTGCCGAAGTTATAAACTGGAACATTCATTTTAATTTGCTATATTATACGGCGAAGCATTTGCGTTAAGCGGTTTCGCGAGTAATTAGGGGGTCCGAAATGAAAATTTAGGTGAACATTTAGTTTGAGTCCGAGACAGTTCAAAGCGTGGAACGCGTCGCCTGGACGTTCAAACGCTAGAAACGCCGGCTAATCGTCTTGGTTATACAGCTGGCATACCTGGATGGTAGAAAGCGCAGATTTAATTAAAACTAGTAGCCCACGGCGAACATATTTTCCGAAAGAGGATACGCCCCCCTTGTGCACGTTACACGAACGCGAGAGAACTCGGTGGGCGTTTCGGATACGGCATTCCGCGCGATGCCTCTGGCCTTTTTTCTGGACGAGATGAGAAATTGTGTAACGTGCAACCGAATTTCTCAATTTCTCCGCAATGCACGGAATTTCTGAATAAACAATTTTGACGGATCTTTTCACGTAGGAAACTTGTTTCATAACGTTGACCACATCCTGTTATTATTATGCAAATTCTCACGTACCTTCCATATAATTTCAGTTCAATCGGATACGCTCGGGAACAGTTGAAAACACAATTATGAAATACCTACTGAGTGATAGAATATTTTATGAAGAGCTCAATATTAGGGAAGATTCATAAAATATATGCATGTAATTAATTGCATTTAGATAACATATTTACCTGTTATCTGTTACTTCGGTTTTTGTGCTAATATTTGTAAATATTGAAGGTGAAAGTTTAAAGATTAATCGCAAAATCGTCTCGACGAGTACTAGATTATAGTATTAAGAATATTCGTGCAAAATTTTATTCAAATCGGTCCACCAGCTCCTATAAAAATTAACAAAAAGAACTGTAACTTCTTAAAGAAGCATAAAAACATGATCCAATTTTCAGATGACTCGAATCGATGGTCTCTTAAAAAAATCCCCAATTTTGCCTAAAGAATAGGATTCTCCCATAAGCATCTCTATAATCTGTATGAAAATTAGGCGATGGAAAGAAAGATCAGCTTAAAAATAAGTGTCCTGGAGAAAAAAGGGTCACGGGTTAAACGTTGAGAACGCACAGCACTTTCATAACACGATATAGTAGTAGTACTAAGAAATTAGCGAACACATTGTAAACTTCGATCGGGCATATAAACCTTTTACGGTCGCGTCGGCGAAATGGATGCACGTGCAATCAAGCGACACGCTGCCCGACGGTTTGAGACCTGTACCTATAAACGCACGTTTACAACGTGAAACGGCCGGCAGGAATTGCGGGGATGGGCACCGGAAGAGAGATCGAAAGGAAACGAGAGAAGAGATCGCGGTGCACAAGGGAGCGTCGAGATTCTCCTGATACGTGGCACTGCCGTGAAGCGTGAGCGTATTGCACGACATAAAAGTAAGATCCACCAGCGGTAGGACACGTAACGCATGAAATCGCTCGAAAGGAACGACATAAACGGCTCTTGCTGTCGTTTATCGCTTCGTTCCGCTCGCCGATGACCCCCGCGCCGCTCAACCACCACCGATAGGTGCATCCAGGACGCCCTGGCACTGTAATAATAACAGCAACGATCGATCATAAAGTCGAGGCCACCGGTTATTCGACTGAAACGATCTTCTAATGACGTTGCATCGCGGCACACCTGCTTGATAAAGAGAATTGCGGTTGGGCTTCGAGCGCGGATTAACCCTTGCACGGTAGATAGCTCGACAGTTGATGCCGCACGCGAGATCCATGTTGATCCTTAATCTAATATCGTTGATATAGGTAATTTGAATAGCCCCAAAATAACCTTTCATATTAGATTTTGATGTCGGTATTATTTAAGCTTCTTACTATTTAAAGTACCTACTTACAGCTAACGACTAATGATAATAATCTAAGTATGTAGTAGGTGTTCCCTTAATACCGGACATTAGCTATATCAGTGATATATGAAATACTATTGGGCTGGAAAAAACAACAATTAGGTTCGACATGTTCTAGTCGCGTGTGCACAGCTAAGGAAATTGATTTGATATTATTTTTTTCTTCTTACTTGAGGAAAACTTTAAGCGTCCAGCTCTAGGGAAACTGCCCGAAATGATTAAGAGTAGTGGCGAACCGACCCAGCTGAATCCCCCAACCGCTAGGCAAGAAGATCTAGGTTAAGAAACAGGGTGGTTATTCAGAATCTTGTCTTGTCAATGAAGGTGAATGAGATTCATCATCTTTATACATTAGAATGTGATAATTTGAAAGTATTTGAAATTACATAGTTGCTTCGAAATAGGTATTAAAGGATGGAGGTGGACATAGATGAAAGTTGACCACAGCTACTAACCCATAATTTCTCTATCACATTCCATTATATCTCTCAGCACATTAGCATGGCACTTCGCCTATCCTCCAACTATTCAATTCACAGTAAAAAAAAAAGCGATGTACCTACACATTAAGCCCATGTTTCCCCCAGGCGGTAAATCAGGACAAACCATTCGTACCCCAAAAGTGCATCACGTTGCAAACGAATTTACTGCAGAGCTATCCGGTACCGCGCGCAAGCCTCTCCTTTCACTGGGGAACGTGCAAGCGATCGTTTCCAATTCGATATTGCCGCACATACCTATCGAGAGTGGCACGCGTGCACGCACGATCGAGAGTATCGAATGCATCGCGTCGGCGTCGGCTCGACCAGGGAAGGCCTGTCGCATTTTCATAACGGCAAGTCTGTACCGCCTCCGATAGCTTTCGTCCCCGGCAGATCGATTTTCATCGCGATACGAGCGAAAGCTACAGACCGACCGGACAATCGAAAACCTGGCCGGAGGGTATACGCGGATTTCTCGTTTCACGGCGCCGCCTACGCCGACGCCAACGCCGACGCCGACGCCGTCGTGTTTCCCGTGTCCCCCGTGGACGTCGGCACGTCTGTTTGTCCACGTCGGTCTCCGACGACCGAGATATTCGACCCCTCTTCGCCATTCCTCCAGCCCATGTACGTACGTACACGTATAGATACGTAGCGACGGCGACGGGGGATGAGCACGCGTATGTATATCGGTAGGAGATGGACAAGTATATATATGTATATATATATATATATATATATATATACATATGTATATGTATACGTATATACATATGCAACCGTATATCTATATGTAGGTAGGTATACGCCTCCACCGTGCGGCCGTCCCTGCAGTGTCAGTTGCGCGTGTTTGCTATGCTCGCCGAGGCATGTTTCCAACTAAACTAACCTCGCCACGCCTCGACGCATTGGCGTCGTTGCCGCAAAAGCGCGTCGCATGGAATCGAGTCCTTTCCAAGTGTTGCGGATACCCGCGCGGTAACGACGCAAACGAGCCCCCGCTTCTCTCCCCTGACAAATATATACGTATACATTTTGAACATTTCCAAGCATCTCCGGTGAGAAGATTCGTTTCGTCTAAGAAGAAGCGCGCTGGGGTTGGGTGCGGAGGTGCCTCGGAGCACGCTCCGATGCGTTTACCCGCTTTTTGTCATGGAATGGTACTTGGAGCCGTGGCCCAGGGTTTTACCCAGGATTGTATCGCGGATCTGTACGAGGACCCTCCAGCGCTGCGACGCGGGCACTCTACGTTTGAACGCCGGGTAATAACATGTTGCAGGACATCAGAGTTGTTAATGTAGAACGTCAGGGTTATTGTACTCGTGAGGGAATCTTGTATCTCAACTGGCTGTCAGGACCAGACCGGGAGTTTTTTTTTAGAGTTCCCGATTATGTAGTATGTAGGTGCGAAGGAGGGAAGGTAGAATTGCTCGTGTAAATATCATAGTAAGAATATTGCGAGGTAATCCCTCATTTTTGCTCGGGACGTGATGGATAGATGTAGGCGAATCGCTCACAATGGTAACATCGAAAATCGCTTCTAAGTCTGACAGTGTTGATTTTTCCACTTATAGTTATTAAGGATGTATCGGACCTCTCTTCGAAACAATACCAAGTCGATGACCACGAATGAACCTGTTTCAGAGTCATCGTTAGCATATACATTGAAATCTAAGAAGAAATATCTACCTGAAACGCAGGGATGCATAAAATGTATTGTTTAGAAATTCCCTTCTACTTGACATGTTAAATCTCGATTTAAATACAGGGACGCACTTTTATTTATGTTTGTACCTTCATGATCGGCATGATCTACTGTACTCCATAACACTTCGGTATGACGTTAATGCAATGGGAAAATTCACGGATGTAAATAAATCTATGAATATGAATTCTGAATTTGAATCTGCGAGTATGAATACGAAACTTACCAAGTTACTAGTATTTGCATATAACACTTAAGAAATAATTTGCACCTCGAAATGCTTTATTATGTTCACTCGACTAGAGTTGATTAGTATTACATGTTGGAGAATTGATTTTGTTGCAACACTGCTGGTCGATCCTCTCATATGTTATATTAGTAATCTCCCTTTATAAATTAATATTGCCAAGACTAATTGATGCAGGATATGACGCAATGATGTACCTAAATATGATGTGATATAACGGTTATTATTTTATATGTGAGAGGTATGACAAGGTTATAATTTATGTGTTTATACATCAGATGATTTATTAATTCTGCAGAACGAGAGTATAAATCTCAGTTTGCACATTTTCTCTAAGTATTATTATGACTGTTTTGACCGTGATCGTGACAATATTTTTAATATTAACACTATTTAGCCCTTGGTTATCTATTTATATTCTGCTGTTCGTTCAGCTAATTTTACAATGGCCTTCTACAAAATTAATATGTGATACATTGAATAATATTTTCCATTCCTCGTGCCTGTGCATGTTCGTCCCGATCTAGTACAAAGAATTCCCTCCACTATTGAAAAGAACACGTTTCTCTGCAAAGGAGAGAGATGATCGAAACGAGAAAGTAGTTTCAAAGCGTGCTGCAGGACTGGCAGAAATGTAATGTCAGGACTCCAACGTTGGTCCTTTTAGATGGTGGGAACAACTAGGGAACCCCTCGAGCACTGGCAACGTTCAAGCCAGCTTCCGTATTTGTGTTCGACCGCTCGGCCAATCCTTTGCCCGTACTTAATTCAAGCAGAAAGTAGACGAGCGAAGCCATAGTACACGAGGGCTCATAATTTCTGCTCAACGGCACCTTCAAAGATGTGGAGAAACGTAATAACACAGGCGGAAGAGAGGGGGAGCGGCGAAAGAGCCGGAAAAGAAGGATGAAGAAACGACGAGCGGTTGAAGCGATGACCAAAACCGCTGCTTTGATATACTTATATAACCGTTACGTCGGAGGGTGAGGTCGAGTCCACTTTGATTACCGGATGACGTACTCGGACTGAGTTCGCTTTTGCGGCAGTCGAATGCTACCGATTCGTCGGAGCGTACTGGGGGTGCATCCGAGCATGAAGATGTCGTCCACCCCTGCGGACTCCTACATGGAGATTTCTACGTTATTTCGACTTCAATTTCACGTTCCCTCTCTCTACTCTCGGTATAATAATTTTCGTCGACGCGGAATCATATCCCCCACCGTTAACCATCTCGTTTTACATTTATGAAACCAATTGAAATGTC
The DNA here is from genome assembly GCA_963971345.1 of Andrena flavipes. NCBI lineage: Eukaryota > Metazoa > Arthropoda > Insecta > Hymenoptera > Andrenidae > Andrena > Andrena flavipes. Next base: position 58,568,700 of record OZ020481.1, read on the forward strand.
GTCACGGTCGTCGTGTAAAGTCTCCAAGGTCATTATTGTCACTTATCAAGGACCGAAGATAATTTCCTAACTAGAGAGTTCGATCAAAAGCACCCGTTTTTCATGGCTAAATGTCCGTTGTATTTAAAACGCAGCGATATTAACTCGAAGCTTGCGAACGATATTTTAATGAATGATTTTGAGAGTTTATTACTTTTCCGGGCTATCTACCGATGTGACGCGATGACTGCGATAATTTCCTTCTTTGAATGTTATATAAAACGGAACAATGGTGCGAAGATATAGCGCGGAATTCCAATATTGACGTCGAAAAATATCCGGTGGAACTACGGAGCCGAGAAAGGAGAATACAGCCGAGCTCAATAACTGTAATGAATAATATCGGAGACGTCGTAACTATGTAGTCTATGTCCCCAAGCTTCAAAGAATTAAAATGTCGGTATCTCGGTATCTCACGGTTGAAGATTCGCTTATCCATTAAGCAGCAAATTGAGACATCAATTTTAAGCACACGAAAGTGCTTTGACACAGCTCAACTTAGTACCAGCTCTTTGTTTTATTATTCTTTATGAAACAAGTGTATACATGACCGCACACTATTTTTAGGACTATGATTAATGTGTCATATTTATAGACATTAGCCTATAAACATTGTGCAATTTATATTAAAAATGATTAACATTTGTTACATATGTTTCGACATATCATTATGTGCCCTTCGAAATGTAGAACGAGTTCAATACAGGAATTCCACATGTTTTTATGCATTAAACAAATTGAATATTCTGCTTTTTATAATTAGTATTCTTCCTGGAAACAAGAAAGGTGCATGATAACTTGAGAAGTATTTCACTTGATCGTAAAAATGATGTAATATTTAAGACTTATTTTTCTCTGAAATTGATGAAAAGGAGTAAGTTGGAAATACTACGAAATCACTACTGGAATATATTTAGAACCACTTTCCATGCGATTTAATGAAGATTCAAACGGTTTGTCGGTTAATTTTTCAAATTATTCGGAATAAAGCTGTATCTATTCGAGGTCCAGGAGTCCAGGAGTGATAGCCATGATTGCGCAGTGATTGCCGATGCAAATATACAGTCTCTGTCTCAATCTGTCTCCCTCTCTCTCGCCTTTCCTCTGCCGGTTAGTTTGATTTGAGAATGAGGGGCAAAGGAAATAGCGCTTTCTGCGGCCTGCCCCAACTCTCCATGAATAATGCAGACTCGATGTAATTGATCGCCCAATCGGAATGGCCTTTTATTTACTTTCCTCTACTCCGAACCGGCCATCCGTTCCTTCGTTCGCTCGAAAGTTATTTGACATCATTTACGAACGAGGAATGCGTTTCGCTTTTTTCCTTCCTTCCTATCTGCTACTGTCCCCATCCGTCCTCCCTTTATCTTTTTGATCAATAATAACGTTCGATGAATCTTTACCCCGGGACTTCGATTGTTATTTAATTGAGAATGGATATGTGCGCGGAACTTGTTAAATACAACAATCGTGAAAAAAATGGTCCCACACTGACAGGTAGCTGTCATTGAGTTCAATGGTGTAGAATTCTATTCAGTTTTGAGTTTTAATGACCAACCTAAAAAGCTGAAGAAATTTGTATTTTCTTTTAATGATATTGATCATCCAAACCTTAACTAATGGTATTGTGATAAAAACGTTGTGGTTCCATACCTAATATTACAATATTACAAAAACAATTTAGACGCAACGTCAATAATCGTTGACTTTGATATACCGTTATCTTGCCATCGTAGTTACACCTTCTTATAATCACAAATTGGTCACATGGCGTTCACTGCACCCGAACGTTATTTTTTAGCTAACCATTTTCATATTTTTGAATCATTTAACTTTTCAGTGATAATTATACATTTGTAATACTCATTATTTTCTAGACATGTAGGTAAGTTTCAATATGATGAGATTTGAAGTTGAAAAAATAATTGTGAATTTTTTTTGTTAAAATTCGCAAAATTTTTAAATTTTACTATTATGGTCTAACAATTTACATAAATATTGGCACAAAAATTTGCCAATAATGACGTAACAGACAATAAATCATGGCGAACGGAATTGTAAGGTCTAGCGATCGTTTACCAACAGCTTCATCCTCAGCAATCATGTATTCAGAGACCTCCGTTCCGTTTTCGTACTGTTGGCTATTTTACATGAACGTGGCTGACCACGATTCGGTAAGACTTGTCGCAAGCACTGCAGACGAATCTCCTCGGTGGTACGTCAGGAAATCCATCAGAGGGAGAATCTATATCCGGTTCGAAGGCAGCTACAGGGCAAAAAGACCAGCGGAGAGACGAGGTCGGAAAGGGAAAGGTGTATCACAAAGTAGACAGAAGACGTGGAAAGAGGAGATCTCAGGGAGGACGCGCACGAGTCGTCAGTCTACGGAGGCAAACATAGTTCGCCCTGAACCCCCGAGTCCAACCGTTCTTCGGTCCGAAAAGTTTTTTTTTTCCAGTCTCCGAGAACTATAACTCGACAAATTCAATCTAATGCCGGTGCCGACCGAATCCCGTTTCATCGAAATTTCAGGCAACATAATTTCCACGGAATTCGAAGGGGGAGTGAGAAATCGAAGGGAACGGCGAGTTAGAAGCAGAATGGTCGATGAGACGAGATAGAAGGCAGAGCATAGGTTGGTGTACTTTGGCCGGAGAGGGTCGTGCAGGGTGGTAGCAACCGCTTCCACAGAGATAATGCAGTTATTTCGTGCCCCGGTACCGGTAATTGGCTGCACGTTCGCGGCGGAGGTACACCAGCGCACTCTCTGGCTATTGGTGCTCGCTTTAGCTTGCAAGACAGTACAACGTTGTTCGGGTCTATTTCTCAGACGTAAAATTAACGACTTCTCATGGAAATTATCTAATTTTTTTTCGCGGCCCATTGCGTGCGGGAAATGTGATAACGTATCACCGTTCCATCTATCTGACACGAATCTTGCAAAAGCTGGCTATAACTTTGTTCGAGCAGCTAATCTAAATCTAACCCAGCTTTCCCTTAACATTTGTTAGTCTAGTGTGTCTAGCACTAATGTATGCCTTTGATAATGGCCGTTTAGCAACTCCATCCGGAGCGAAGCTTCCTTTTAAGTATTCTACCGCAGCGAAGCACGGGTATTTTGCTAGTAAACTGTTATTTGCTAGTAAACTAGTATTTTGCTATACCTATACTTACATAAATCTCTTCAATGGAAATGTGTAAAATGTTTGGCTTTAAACTTGAAGGAAGATATGTAGATTCTATTCACAGTAAAATTTATGTGTAAAATCCATTTAAGGAATATCTCTGCGACGACGCCAGACGAATATCCGTCCTCTTCGCAAAGACCGAGTAGCCTTTTAGCAAATGTCTCGTGTGAATCGTCATTATCCTGGGTAACAAGTGCTAAATGTTTCCCTGTCATCGGATATATGTCTAGCACGTTGAACGAGAGCAACATTCTATGTTTACAGTATGTCTTTAAGATTGCAACGACGGAGGGACTTGTTTACGCAGCAAGGAAGTCACGGCACGTATTGTACAAAGTAAAATCGAAATTTCTTGTCCCTGATAGATAAACAGAATCCTCCAATTGAGTTACGCGTAAATTTAATGGCTTCGTTTGGCACAAGCAGAGTTTCATTTAATATTCCCTTTTGACTAAGAAAACGTACTCGTATCTTGAATAAGCAAATTACTTCGAAATTGAAAGTAAAGGTGTTTGTTCTGTTCGTCTGATTCAAAAGGAAGTTTAACTCTTATATACAAACTCTTATAAACATGGAAAAGAATCGTCAGCTTTCGCTTTTTTGCAACAAAATCACTACACAACCTCAAGGTGATTCAAATAAAAATCCTGTCGAATCGTAACACCATTCGCAGTAACTCGTGTTTCTAACTTGGACTAACAAGGAAACGCCCATAACTCAAAAATTCTGATTTTAATGAAACTATGAATGTAGTATGAAAAAAAGCAATTTGTTCTGTAGAAATTGGCTCTGACAGGCTGACATCGGCTCTTGTTTACGCGGTTATTCGTATTTATTAACTTTATTTTTCTTTTGGTAGTATGATAGAGCATACGAAATTGAACAATTCTTACATTTAAAGTTTTGTTCCATCACGTACCGTTACAATGTTATAATAACAAGAAACCAAAGAAACGAGATAATTTTAAAGGACGATTTCTCCCTGTCAGTGTGCATTTCGTAATATGCTCTACATTCCCACGAAGTTTCATTAAAATCTAAATTTTCGGGTTGGTATCGTTTCCTTGTAAGTAAGAATGATGCAGAAAATCGACACGGGAAGTTGCTTTCCCATTCCACTTGGCATTACTCCAGCCACTGAACAATGACCTGCATATAATGTGGTAGTATCGGTTCATGGTTTCACTGTTCATTCGCCTTCGCAGTAATGGAGGTTGACAGATCCTTTGATAATGCCATAGGGAAAAAGGCAAGCGGAGGAACCACGGCTCCGTAACCCTCCACCTGTCGCCATGACGTCGGCGAAGCTCCATAGACGAAGAAGAAAATGACACCAACTATGACAAGACTGCCCGAGACACTCTCCGTTGGTAAATGAGTTTTAGGATGGCGGATATTAAGTTATTTCTTTTTTTTTCTTCGTACAAAAATCCCTCCGCCTTATACAGCGAAAGCTTATGAAGTTGCTCCGGCAGATGCAACAGGGAGGATCGTTGAATTTTCATTAACTCGTAAATAGAATAGGGGTCCTCGTTTCCGAATGACATAGACCTCCATCCGTCACTTTAACATCATGTTTCGGTAGATTGAGTACTGTCGAGTCAACCAAAATCGCTTGGCAGCCGAAACCGTGTACATTCAACTTTCACTCCTCCACGTAGTATTTTTACCCCGATTTTTTTAATCGATCTGGGCCAAATTTTGCATAATTATTCTCTGGAACCCTGCGGAAAATATACGTTACCATGAAATCTGGACATCCCATCCCTCCCCCCTTCTTTCACCCTTTTGACACTCCGTGATAATCGTTATAAGTTTTACCTACGCAACGCGTGATACTTTAAGCTAGTAACAGCCACAAGGATACGTACCATGTAACGTAGAATCGCATGTCCGTAAATGAAACTCTTTACCAAATGCAACGATGGAAACTCTTTTCGTTATCGAAATGTATTATCCATTAGATTACGAGAAGAAGAAAAATCGAGAATGAAGAGTCCATTCTCATCAAGCGTTATAAACTCCCTCGCGAAAACAAAACTGAATAAAGAAAAAGAGATTGACAAAAAAATAAGGCAGACTTCGAAGATATGTTGACTTGCGAAGCCTGAGTGAAACATTCCACAACGCCGAGGCGTCCTTTCGTACGTTCACGGCGTGCAACTGTATGTAGGGGCATGCAGCCCGAAACCATCCCTGGATACACGTACGCTTAAGTAATTTAATTAGAACAACTCCGGTCTGGAGACGTGACTCCGTCCTTTGGTCTGGGTCGAGCTATCCGCGAGAGAGAAGCAGGGATGGGGAAAAAGAGAGAGCGGGAGGTAGGGGTGAGAGAACGACAGATATGAAGGATAGAGAGACTTGCAGACGGTTGAAGATGAGAACAGGCCAGGGTAAGAGTAAACACGAACAGAGATAGACCGAACTCTGAGGAAACGTGTGCACGTACACAACGTGTGTGTATGTGTTTGAACACGTGGTCGAGTGTGTTCGTATGGTCGCATATGTGTGTCGAAGGAGAGGTCTACCCCGTAGGAACATCGCGTGGAAGTCACGATAGTATTGCTCCTGCTTCATGCCCTCAGAGTTTCTCCAAACCCGTGGTGACAGTGCCACCCCCTACCCCCATGGCCTGTACGTCGCGACGAGCGCGGAATACGTTAAAAGAATGATGAAGAGACCATATTATGCTCGAACACTCTTCCTAGGTGATCTTACGGTTTCTTCTGCGCACGTAATAAAACGCGCCTGTGCCCCGTGACGACAGAAATATCATCAAAGTGATGGAACATTTTTCGTTACATCGCAACAGCGATAATTAAAACTTTTGTTACGCGGTAATTGTTATGATAATATAGGGAAAATGGCACATTGTTTTCCGTATATTAATGAATTATCGATTCTGTTGTTTCCTATGAAATCTTGGCAAATATGTATTACATGCTTACGTTAATGTTTATCGACGCAGGCGATATGGAACAGAATAAACTGATATTTAGGGACGCAACGTTTGCGTAAACAGTACCGTGTACTGACAGTATGAAATTCTGTTGTTGTAGACTCGGCTTAATTAAAGTGCAATATTTCGTTAGTCTGATAAGTTGAAAATGTTATCTAATCAGAGAGAGTCCTAATCCATTAATCCGTAAGGTGATCATAATTTTGATAGTACCGATAGTGCGATCTATACAATTAATCATCTTTAGGAAGTAAATAGTAGTGGCGCGAGACGTGTCAACAGCGTTGCAGCAAAGTTGTCCGATCTAGTTTTCAATGTTGGTGCACCAGCTTCTCGTGTTCGCCGTATGTTATGTGTCGTCTATAAATGGAACAGTGTAGTCCTTGCTAAAGGAAATTCCGTCGTTGGTTTGAACTCCCTTCCACGAATCGAGTTACCCCCGACAAATGACGATTTAATAGAGCTTGCAGATCTATTCCTCGTACGTGGAATGAAAGGTTCAGTCGAGCTTGTACTCGCTCAAACATAGGATCCTTCTTAGGTCGACAGTAGGTGGTCGTGCTCGGCATTTCCCTCGGCACGTGACCACGGGCTTTTCTTCCAAAAAGTAGAAAATGAAGCAACGTTTACGGAGATTTCTCTTTAAATATTCTATTAACCCGACACGTATTCTCTACTGATAGCTAAAAAATTCACCAACGACCATTTCTCAAATTTCGAAAAGGTTTCGATAAATTAAATTCAGAAAATTATTTGCGTATATTCAATTGGCGGTGACTTAATGAAATCATATGCTCATATTTCGCAATCATTACAACTGCCAAATTAATTTTAAATGTTTTACTATTCTTTATTAAATTATAATATCCAATCATTGTTTCATATTACAGCATCGATTCCCCCGGCAGATATATTATTAGGGGTATTCACGAATCTCTCCCTTAATTTTTTTTCACCCTTCTGGAAAGTCATAATCCATTTTTCTTCGAAGATAGACAAACGTATCTTAGATAACTGGATGGTAAAGTACATACCGGGGGCGTTGTTGCTGACATCGCTGGATGATAAATACAATCTCGTCCGCAGTAAACTCCGGTTGCTTTATCGGCAGCCATTTAGACAATGAAGATAGTATTTCTCTCGCGGTTTTATGCTGTATATCACCACACTAGAGCAACGATGGCGCAGCTTGTGTCGAGATACCGGCACGCTACCAATAACCAAGGTCTGCAGTAGAAAAAGGCGAGCAGAGACAGTACTTTCCACGAGCCAGAAACGGAGAGCAGGAAACCAAAACAAGTTATAGATTTATTTTACCACGACCCACGAGAATCGGATTATAAAGAAAAGAACTTTTTCAGTCAACATTTTTCCTTCGCGTATTTTGTCTGTGGTGAGGATAAATATAATAACAGAATACTTGTCAGCACAGTTGTGTATCGTTTAAATATAGTGACCTCGACAAATTTACCGTTCCTACAACAAACTTCGCTACATCTTGATTTAAACTCATAATCCTATGACGATAGAACGGAACGCAAGTAATTTGTAAATGCACGCTTACTCAATGTTTCAAAATCGTCTTTCTTGAAAACGAAGCGACTTATGAGAAACATGTATTCCACAACATTATGTCACTCTTTATACTATGCATTTTGTCGTAACCTGTATAAAGTGTGTGCTATTTCAAACAATAATAACCATCTCAAAATATTTATCGTCTTACGTGTGTAGACCGTCTTCGAATCGATACTGCAACCCATTGCTCCAGAGAGTTTAAGGTCTGGGTGACATATTGTTACAATACCATCGAAATCTCGGTTGTAATACCACTTTCAATCACGATATATTACCAATAATTATCGTCAACGCACCAATAGCTTTTTAAAATTGAAAGATAAATTTTTATCGTTGGTCATCCCTTGAATATTTGTTACTACAGTTTACTGGTCTTACAAATCATCAAACAAAGTGATCATTACGAGACAAACTTTTTCAGTTTAATTTGTTAGAGTAATGAAAGTTTCAGTTACTCTTGCACATACTTTAAAAGATGCAACGCTGCAGTTTATAAGATACAAAACAATACGAATGTAAAAACATAATGAGTTATTTTATAGAATTTTTAAAAAAGGATAATACGTTATTGTTCGCAATCAATATAAACTGAATCCGCAATTTAGGAGTTCCCCAATGTTTCTGGCAAGTTTACATCGCTGGTACATAGAGAAGGACAACTTTTACTTTAGCTTGGTGTGAATAAAACAAAATGCTCGGGCGTCATCTGGCCCTGCCGTGTTAAGCCTGAAATTAAGCCACGAGGCTTTTATTGTCTCATTAGGATGAGCCTACAATTTTCTCCCGCCAGAACCTGCCAGTATTTATCGTTGGTCGTTTCATGGGCTTCACAGCGAGTACCTTTTTTTATTAGTTAATCAGGCGGCTTGAATATTTTCAATAAAATTCATAGCACCAAGCGATGGGGCAGGTAGCTGTCGGAGAATTGTTAGGCCGGTTCCGTCGCTTCCCTTATTACAAGCTCAATTTTTATCCCCCGGCGGAATGGCTTCAATTATAAAGGAGAAAAACTAGACGAGGGAGCTAGTGTTACGACTCGTCGTAAGTCGGGCTTTACGACTTTATGCTACGTGTTCGTCAAGCGACTTCGAATTCGTTGTGTCCCCTTCGTCGATCCATCGGGCATCGCCGAGGAACCTCGTGCCGTTTTAGATCCTCGACAGGATCTACGGGGATCCGTTAAGGGACATTGACGAGATTGGTTATAAATTTATTTGTCCCTTCAAACGTGACGTTGTTTTATTGCTGGGTTAAGGGAACGGTGCTACATCACATTTTCTTCTTTCTCTCACCCCTACCCCTTGCTTCTTCCTGGGGATGTGCTTTGCATTATGCCACAGAGGACAGAGGTTTGATGTAGCGAGAGCGCGCATCAGTATGTCACAAGAACACGAATTATGACGTCGTAAAAAAAAGAGAAGTTACTAACTACTTTGTAAGTAGTATAAGGACGGCGTACGTCTGACGACATCGTTTAAAAGTCCGGGAAATTCCAGGGACCTTAAAGTTGATTTGATTATTTTTTGCTGGATATTACTAACTTTGTTCGCTGAAAATTAAAATTCTTTCTTCTAAATGCCCGTACTGAATTAATTACTGCCTACGATGTTTCTAAGCGATATTGAAACAATGTTGAACCAACATGTTACTTATCAAAATAAATATTTTTATTTCATCCACAATCATTTCAAAATTTCATTGGCAATTCGATTTATTAAAATAACCACCGAAAATACAGAATACTTATGTATGATACTATATTGTAAAATAGCAAACAATGTCTATTCGCGTGATTAATGCACATCTAATAATAGTGGAATTTTACTGCCATATTGTTATCACGCGAAATAATTCACTACTCCCCGTTATACGCGAGAACATCAGCGAACCTATAAACGAGCGATAAACTTCCTAATCATGTTAACCCTTAGAAGAGCAGGTTTTGTCAAACTTGTCAGAGTTCGACATCGTAGTTGATTATCGAGGCTTCAGGTAACCGCCACTATTAGAGGTATGCTTCGCATGGAGCCTGTCTTCCGCCTATAGTAGACTTTTCGTTAAACTTAATTATCCTCGTCGACAGATTAATCATTGCATTTTACAGGGAACGAGGCTAATAGAAATTTCGCGGAATTCGATTAAACTACGTACGTCGCGCAGTGGTCCGTGCCTCGTTTTACGGCCATTATTAACGTTTTAATTAACAACGGGATACGTTATCGTTGATATAACTTTGTTACCGTGCGTTGCCCGATGAAAGAATACAAAGTTCGAGATATTAAGTTAAATAAATGTGTCTATGCTGCGAAGTGTCTATGTCCTGAAGGCACAAGTTTCAATAGGGTCCCCTACGTCTACTTTCAACTATAATGCAGCATACCGTGCTAGATTTCATTATGCCCGGAATAGCAGGCTTTATTAGAGACACAGGTTTATTAAAATTTGATTACTGCCACTGCGTAATATGAGGCAAACTTGCGTTAATTTTGAACAGTTAACGAATATTCGATAAACGAAGGTATACGTAGGTTATTTCGAAATGAAAATTGGATATTCGCGTTTTTTTTTTTATAGAAATGCGAAAGGGGCCCAAGTATTTATGTAAAATGCTACTAACATTCTTTTTGTAACGATTAAATTTAAGTATCTTCTTTCTCGAATAATTGTGTATTAATTTATTAGGTATATAATTAATTGCAAAACGCTTTTTCCTCGCGATTCGAGCAGAGTCGAATACTATTCTTCGGGCAGCTAAAATACCTTGATCATTAAGCATCTTTATTGAAGATGTTCAATCAATTATTGACTGATTAAAGCTTAATTGGACTTTGACGCGACCAATTACGCCGGAGTGAATGTTATCGTTTCGAGAAGCCTAACCATTTGCAAGCTCCTCATCTATCCCTCTTCTCCTGGTCGCCAATAAATGAAACTTTGTTAATTAGGAGGAAGCCGTAGGTAATGCCAGTAACTAATTGGCACGCAGGGCATAAACCGGACGTGGAACAGTTGCCCGGGCTAAACTCAAGCAGATCATTGCCAGTCCAAACTAGTTTGTGCACATTCAGAATGGAAGAAGTTACATGTGGTTGATCATACTCATATTTCAGTTTTCAGAAGCCATATCAATTTTTAGAAACCCGCCGTCACTTTGAAAACAATACTAGAGTTTCTCAAGAAGCTCTCTCAGAAGCTCAAGTTTCAGGTAAATGATTTGATATGAAGAACAGAGCGTTTAAAATACAATATTAAATTTTCCACTAATTTACACGTAGTTACTTAATAATTTTGAAAGTTTCCTAAACTAACAATAAGTGGATTTGAGATTAAATTATTTATTAGTAAGTATACTTTCTTATGCACTATATAAACGTTCAGACAGATTGCTACAGGCATAAAAAATATATTAAAAAAAATTTATGTTAAACTATTTTATTAAAAATGCACTAAAAACTAAAAAAATAATTCTTTTCTTGTACTACAATTTCGATGGTGATATACTTACGTAACGGATCATTTCTCGATAAATTGTGTATTTTCGGTAATCGTGATGCGTCTAGCGTCCTGAACGCAGCGGCTTTTTGCCGTTTTCGTAAAGAACGCGATTGGCTGATTTCAAGTCGTTTGGATTTGTGGTTATGAGTTATATTTATTGATGACTGGGTAATTTTCTCACCCGCTCGGGGTTAATTTCTTTTTAAATATTGTATTATCATCCAAACTATGCACGCCTGCAAAGTTTGAAGACAATTAGATAGTTGGATGTGGGTTAAATTTGAATTGCCAGATTTGAACCATACAAACAAACCGAGGATCGAAGCTGAACAAAATCCTTTAAAAATGTATAATTTGTATGATCCAGGTAATTAATTGGCAAATATACTTAGCTTTCATCAAATCATCGAACTGTTAATATAGTTGATTTACGCAACTATTTGTTTATTAAATTAAATAAATAATAACTGACAATCAGTGAGCTTATTTAAACAGCTTCATTTGTATCATCATAATAATAATAGCATAGTAAATGCTTGGAAATCTCAATCCGACCGTATTTTAGCTTAGTTTTACAACTTTAAATTGAAAACAGGCATTGTATCACTCTCGACCCTCGACAAAGCCATTTTACTATCGTTTTAAACTTGCCATTGTCATTTTACGAAATATTCATTCCATTTATCTGAAAGCTTAACTTTTCAAAGGAAATAGCGAAGGCTATAAATAGTTACTTAACAATCTTCAGATACTATTTATTGAATACGTATAATCCAAATGGTGCTATGCATGTAATGAAACACTGGCGTTCCAAATTAATCTTAATTGAGTAATTAACAAGGAAGAACGCTTGATACGTTACACAGCGTAATTCAATTTTGGTAACTGGAGTGTACTGAGATTTGCGGAATTTCGCAAACAGTTTCGCATGATGTAATAAAACGATCTATGTAGTGGTAAACGTGTTAACGTAGGAGTCATAAAAAAGAACGTGGTAGGGTAGAAGCTTACGAGACCAAAAGGGATGCTTTAACAGCCCCATAAATTCCAACGGTCATCTTCCACCTCGAAGCTCTGTATAAGCGTCCCTGTAATACACGAACGAGACGAGATCTTGCTTCGTGCAATTAACCCTTTAAACCATTTCATTTTTGCGCACAAAGGAAGATTTCTAAATCTTACGATACGGACCCTAAACCGATTCGTTTTTCCCCAATAATTCAAGTCTTTCATTGCGACGGTTATTATTACATTTAATCGCTTGACAATGTCACTTAACTTTCGAATACTTAAGAAAAATTAAATTGATAAGTGAAGAGTAAGGGGGGGAACGAGGAATGTCCTATTAAAGGACTACAGTATTAAAATTTAATTTTCTCAATAAAGCTGCTTTGTGACATTCCCTGTTTTCCCCTTATCCTTCAAGCGAGTATAGACTCTAAAAATCATCATACAAATTACAAACAATATACATATCCTTATAGACGCGACAATACTGAATATCATTTATTATGATATTATAACAGCGTTATTATTCTTTAAGTCTCATCCTTTACGCCTCTATTTTTCTCCTCGTTTTATAAAATTCTCTGTTTTTCCTATTTTTTCTTTTTTTATTTCTACTGTAATCTTTGGCTTTTGTATTATACTTTTCATGCAGCCTAACGACACTATATTATTATTATTATTATTAAGTCAAGGGAAAAAAATTGTTTTTCGTATAAATCTTCAAACCGAATCGCGTGCACTTTGACAGACTCGTCAAGGCATAAGGGGGGCAGACGTCAGCAGACTTAAGCAGCTGTCCGATAACACAATTACGTAAATTGAATTCAATTACCGATCTGTTACATTAGTAATCCATGCGATCGAACTGAACCGCCTGCTAATCCGTTGAAAAGACGATATTCATTCTCGGCTCTCCGGAGAATTGAAATTAACCTGATACGAGGTCCACGTTATCAAGATTTAAACAAATCCACGGCTCAAGTGACTGATCGCTCGCAACAGGTGGGACATGTTCTCTAGGCAGGTGGGGCATCGTCGTGCTGAGCCAGAAGCTTTGGCTTGGGTTAGCGTGCCAAGAACCACCCCTTTCGGCCGCAACCTCAAACTCTCGTCGAGCAAGCCGATATTGTAATTGCCAGTGCTACCCAAGTGGCCTAAGATTGATGAGGTGGAAGCCAAGTTAGTCGAAGCGTGCTAAATGCGAGCTACCGGTGATCCTGGAACCGGAAAGCGTATTCTGCGTCTCCGCCTAAATCGTTTGTCATCCAGCTTGGCACCCAGGCATTTCGTAATTTCGCGTTTTTCTTCCCCCTGCCTCGTACTTTTCCCTACCGTTCGCCGCCGCTCTCCTCCCTCGGCAGGAAAATTTGCTGACGAATCGAAGAACAACTTTAATAAACGTCAATGCAAGGTGCAATGCTACTTTTATTATGACTGTTGCCTAGTTTACTGCCTTGTAATTCAATCGTTGTCACATTTCGCCCTGATACACTCATTTCTTTCCATTTATATGCCATACCATCCTCTTACAATAGAAATATATTATAATCAATGAATATAAATAACACAGGCTCTCGATATTTTTATTTCCATTTCTAAATATTTTCACTTATTCGGGTGAAGTCGAAACGATATTGTAATTCCATTATTTCAATTCGAAATACCTGTTTGAAATGTTGAGGGAACAACATTTTAATACACCGTTAAAAATGAAGAATTTGAGCATTATTAAGAGCAAAGATAACGTTCCTTTTACCGAAGTTGCCCCGCGACTAAATACAATTTAATCAAGTACCTATAAGCGGGAGTACCGAAAGTTTCCGTAATTCTTGAAAATTTAATATTCCTTTGTCGAAAGGACGCGGGGAAACAGGTCCCGGAAGTGCATTATTAAGATCTATTAGGGAATCTTTCGGCGGGAAAGCAAAGGCGCTGAGGAAACTTCGCAATTCAACGAGATCGCCGGCAATCTACGCAACCAACTCTTTCCAACGGTGTTCCTCGGGCAGCCGTTTCTCTCGCTCGTTATCTTCCACGCTCGATTGGACCGAGCGTTTATTGTTTCAAGCGAGAGGGCGCCCCCCGGAGCGAAATGTTTTCCCGGTCGTCTCGCGCGTCGTCTAGCCCGCTTAAGTACAAATAGCCCTTGCAAGTCCGCGGTCCGAAGTTGGGCGGGCGACTACCGGGGCCAAAAGTGATTTGGACAATCGCCAGGAAGCATCTAGGCCACATTGAATCATTCTGATCCTCTCCCACACTCTTCTGCTACCGGCGTCCTCCGCAAATGTCGCGAAACTGCGATAAAGAAGTTGCAAATCACCGGAGAAACACTCGCGTCCACCTCTTTCGCTCGTTCGACCCACGCTGACTAACTTCTATGATGATTTCTTTCGTCCTGCCCAGGCAGAATAGGCATCTATCCTTTGCTAGATTTACGAGTATAGTCATTACTTTATTTTCGCCTAGGGTCCAGAAGTGTGCAAACAAAGGAATCTCTGAGTTACTACCAAAATGTTTAAGGGTGGTGTTTTCTAAGTAGACATTTAAGGGTGTTTTGGTAACTGTGAAAGATTTACGAGCAGGTTGTAATATAATTTATTCTAAAGTTAATTCTACGTCGAAAACAGAGCAAAAATTTTGTAAAAATAAATACATTATGAAACTTCAGTTTCAAAACAATTTATTTAGCAAGATGTATAATAATATGTAAACTACACTAAATAACACAGCTCGACAGCCATCTAGACTTTTAACATTCAAAAGCCGTTTCTTATAGGTTTTCGTACGCTAAAAACGATTCCGCAAACCGTTTGTTGTCGTCACCCTCTGTTTTAGAGAAATTCAAATTTGAAAAAATAATGTAAATTTTCAAGTGTGGACATCTTTTCAGTTCAGAAGTGATTTCAGTTCGTAATATGAAAGGAAGGGCACAACAACATTCGTCTAGATGGCGCATAAAATCAGTCACATCAATTTTTATGTCTCACAAACGTTTTAGAAAACTTATTATTACTGATAAGTTGCCAAACTCGAGGACTAGGTACTAACATTAAAATTTGACGGTGGCAATGTCGTGACTGCGTATACTTTCTCGACAACCAAGCCCAAGATCGCAATGAAAAAGTTTCCAAACCTCCATTTCATAGCCTCGCTCATATTACTACTTGTCGGCGTTACATAAAACGTATGTTTTCCGCGGGTTTTATGTAACTCCGCCACTGCGAAGTTCGATTACTTAAAGAAAGTTGAGTTCGTTCGAGGGGTTCGCGTAACCCGAGAATATTAAAATCCCAGGAGTTTTGCAGCACGACTGATTTCATTTATACGACACCCCGTTGTTCGAAATTCTCACGTCAATTTCCCATCTTGGATAGGTTCCCAACAAAAAAAAAAAAGACGAACTTAAAGCAGTATTTTCCGGTGATCGAGCACATTTAACTGCCGTAAAGTTGAAGGAAGGCAAGAAGAGGCTTCTTCCGCAGGTAGTAAGTTAAAGGGCCGCGGCAGAAGGAATCCGACGGAGGGAGGAGGATAACTTTGAAGGAAAAGGCGACGAAGGAATAACCGGCAACCGTAAACAAACTTTCAGGTTTATCGAGTGAGGCATTATGGGTTAGAGACGCTGCAAATATTTGATAGCCGTTTCTCCTTCCGCGAAACAGAAACAGAAGAGAGAGACACCGATGGCATTTCAACACCGCCTGCCCCCATTTCACCGCCCTTTTCAACTTCGTCATCCCCGTTTGTTCCTTTCGGCCACGCCGTTCCCCGACTTCTGGTGAACTCATTTTCTGTTGCACCGTCCAATTCCTGCCCCTGACAAAAGTACCGACAACAACCGCCAAACTACATCTTCGCTATCAGAGTAATCCAAGAGGTCACCCCGACACTCCTTTAAAAGAACGCTAAATAAAGTCCCTGTTAAAAAATAACGCCGGCTGATTGTGGCGCCAGGCTAGACTTGCATCTGCTATCTCCGTCGTAGTCCCTCTATCGATTCGGAACAAGAAAAGTGGAAGAAACAACGAGCTAAAGCAGAGATAGGCTATTTTAAAACTTTATGGAAACTCATCATCTGCATCGATTATCTGACCTCGTAGTACTATCACCTTGGTGTATCTTCTGGAAACAATGATGTTTAATTTGTACTTTGCGTGTTAATAGTAATTTTAGAATTCAGCACAACACCGCACTATTCGAAATTGAAATTAGATGTCGCTCTCTCATGCGAGTTGAAAAGAGTTTGATTGTTCCACTTACGCTGATGAAGCGAATCGATAGATACTTGTGCAGTAATATTTTATCAAATACTACCTATTATCTTTTTGCAAACAATTTTGCACTCCTTGCAGTTGATTTAAAAGTTAAAAAATTCTAAAATACGAAAATGGTATCTTAAAACTGACGCTGAGGTGCAGTGAACCCCATGTGACCAATTTCTGATTGTAAGGTGTGACCACGAAGTGTTAAAGGTACTTTCTCTATCGTATAACGTAGGTACCGATTCTTTGAAATTCATACGATTGTAGAAATTATAGGATTTTAAAGATAAAAAATGATTTCTTGCCGCCTCTTTTCTTTAATATCTTGAGAACTATTAAAAAAAAGTATCGTACGTCATACGGTAGTTAATGCCATTGAGAATGCATGTGCCAAATTTCATTAAATTTGGTTGAACGGTTTTTGAGTTATTACTGACACCAGGTCGAAAAGTGCAGTTTCAGGATAAACGCGTTAAAGTTCGTCAAGCGCATTTACACTGCAACAGACTTCCGTTTTATTGGCCATATCTTTGTTATTACAGCGAATTTTGCAATGGGAGCTTTTTCACAGTATTTTCATAGGACCAAGCTATCATTTCATGGAATTTTTTCTCAATTTTCTGAAACGATCAGGATGATATTTGTCTAATTTCTTTCTTATTAATTCGACTTCACAATTCACTTTCTTCTTTTCATAAAGATGAAAATGCTGTGATTTCATTCATTGCTAAAGCCGAATCGGAATTTAAGAGTGACATGCGTTTGCACATCATTCGATATTAACGATGCCATGTTTTCAACTATTCCTTTGGAACGCTTTAATTAACGACGAAAACACCAATGGCTACCGCGTGGAACAAAAAAAATCTACACAAACAAAAGAAGGGTGATGTCTGCGCGACTAACTGTTCTCGAATACGGTACATACTTAATTTTATGTCCGTACATTCGTCCAGTAATAAAAAGTGGAAAAAGAAGGAATGAGAAATAGAGGAAAAAAGTGTGCACGGATGGAGAAGTGCAGACGAGTTGGAATTTTCACCGAGCAAGAGTCCCTTCGAAAATGCGCTTGGTCCCTGCAGGCCGTTTTCAGAGGCGGGTTAATTATACCACCCGGCGCGAGAAGGGGAAGCACATAAAAAAAAGAAGTCCAGTCGGCCAGCACACATTAAACGTGAATTAAACGTCGAGATTTCCGTTTCTCCGCAGCGGAAAAGGGATGACGATGGTGGTCCAGGTCTGCGTTTTTCGGTCCCCAGGTTTTTCCACTTGCTCGGAGCTTGCATTTATTTGTACACTTTCAACCGACTTTAAGAGCTGTACTAAAAATTCACCCGGCTGGCATCGACCTTTAAACAACTAAAAGGAAGGAACTTTTTCATGTAACCATGTTTTCAGTACGCCGGGTACGAGGATAGGTGGCGGTCACCAACGTCAGCGAGGAATCATCGATAGGCAGGATAATTCTGGATACCGAAACTTACTCGTCACTATGCAAATGTTATCGGACCAGGGCGGTTGGAATAAAAATTAGAAGTGAAAATACAATTTCCACTCCCCGCACCAGTGTACCACGTCCTATCGACATCCCTCGATGTTGGCTGGTCGCCAGGCCAATTATGCGCATGCAAGAACCGTGAGCTAATTGACGAAAGTGTTTGATCTCGCATCCAGTGAGAAGCTCGTGAATTAATGCTCCTTTGAACGAGAATTCGCTTTTGCTCTAACCCTCCAACCAACCCCAACAGGGAACCAGAGAACCTCTCGCTTATAGACTGTCGGTTCTGGCTAAAGGGAAACAGAAATAGCGAAAGGAAAAGAGAAAAGTGGGTGGGGCAGCGTTTAACTTTAATTGCGTTTCTCTCGGTGAATCCTTAGAAAGGTCCCTCAAGTCGGTGTTGCGAGCTCAACCGTTCGTCGCTTATGCAACAACATTTCTACACTCGCACTTCTATTTTGATTCGATTACGTAGCCTTGCTTATGCAACATCGCCGAGATGCTTCCCTGATAATAAGTGACCTTGTACGGGTGATCGTGTATAGTACCTACCTATCAACTACAGACTTCTATGTTACATGTTACGTACCTACCTACACATTCAACATCCATGGCTTTTGTACGTAGCAGTGATTGATATCTACGGCTGCTACAATAAAAACACTGATTCCTGATAATGCTTTCGAAAATAAACAACATTTAGTATTCTTAATTAGAAACTGCACATACCAATTTGCTTTCCTTACTTTCAACTCTAACGAGATTACGGAGGCACGCCACGCTGAAGAGAGTCCAATTAGCAGATTCGGGACGGAACGAACCAACAGCAAAAAGATGGGGACGTGAAATATATAAAATACACAAAACATTTACCGGTGAGTTTGAGGAACAGTGAAAATCTGCAGCTCACGTGTTCCCTGTTCCTGCAATGGAAACCTGTCTAGTTGACCGTTGTAACGTAAACATTCTAAACGAACTGTTTAAATTCTGTTTTACCCCATAGGCATGATACAATCAAATTATATAACATCGATTCAGTGTCCTGTATCATTTTCATTGACGTTAAAAGAACTAAATCGCATTTAAAAATAACTTAAACTTAACTTTACGTTCAACAAAAAATATGACATTTTGAGAAAAGATTTTTCATCAAATTGTATGTAGCTATACGTTGTAATTAAATGTCATGAATCGCAACAGTTTTCTTTTTTATTCTACGGCAACTAGGCTCGTTTCTATAAATTGATTTTATTCTGTGAAATTATTATCAAATTTCCGGAACGATTTTTATTAAATTTAAACCATATCTGAGAAGACTTTAACGTTCCTTTGATTGTGGGGGCTGTAAGTGCTATCGGACGTCGACGAGACCCTGGGGAGATCCGTCTTTGGGGCGAAGAAGGTAGAGAAAGAAAAACGTGGGGATAGAATAATTGAGGCAACAATGAAACAAGGGCTTCCCGGTAGACTTGGGGCTGCCTTTTGCCTTCGTTCAATCAAAACTCCCGCCCCGAAGAAAGGAAACTGGAGACCGAAACTGTCCGGCTTGTAATGAGGGAAGCTCCGTAGCTCGTTCCTTCTTGTTCGGCTCAACGCCTAAATACGGTCGATCGGCAGTCTAGAAAAGTGGTGAAACGAAATACGAAAGGACAACTAAAACAAGAAGGGAAAAAGCACCGAAAATTGATAAGCTTTGTTACGTAACTAGGGCCAGGGGGAAAAGAGATAACGTAGAAACGGTTTCTGAATATGGAATTTTTTTTCATACGAAGAAAAAGTTATTATACCATTACTCACATTCCCAAAGATATCTTAAAGGCTAAGAAACATGTATAAGCCTTTGCTAACAACTAATAATCTGATACAACTCGCAATAGTACATCCCCGCATAGATTTTTCTATTAATCTGTGTCGCGCCTTTGCCTAATAATTTTCGTTGCTTCAAGGACCACGATATATCGATCGGAAGTCTGTAATAAGACGATAAGAAAAATACGATGGTTTTCCCTCGTAGAGGAGAAGTGAGGAAAGTTAACTGTCTGAAGGGCCTGCAAGGTAACACCGTTACTGCAGTTTTAGTTTCCCCTTTTGGAAGCAGTATGTGTACCTACACATACCAAAGTTCTGAAATAGCATACGTAGATAGAGTCGTGCGTACACGCTCGTGCTCAAGTAACCTCGATACGTTTGCGCACGTAACCTTCTGTAATGAGTTTAACCAAAGGCTGTAAAAAGGTAGCAGTTGACGTGCATCGTACTTTTTTACAAGTTATATACCGTGCCATGTTCGAGTCCGGTGCATATGCCCCTGGTGAAGAGGAATGGGACACATCCAGTATGGTTTACGCTTTCGTGGCCAGTAAATGTGCCGTTTGCTCAGAGAGAAGAAAGTAAGGAGTTAATCCCATTCTGTTCCAAAAATCCTGAGCTCGGGATGCTGCGGCCGTTTTGGCAGAATAGAATTTCCACTTCTACGATTTACATAACAGCGTACATAGATATTTGCAACTTTTAAGTGTTAAGTTCTTTGAATTCTTGGTGAATTTATCGAATATTTTATACTGTGATAACAATTTTGAAGTGTATATTTATGTATTCTATTTCGAGTGTGTTTAATTAATATCTCGATAATTAAACAAGTCACCCCCAGTGTATTCAGTACTTGGCAGTACATTTTATTTTCTCGTTCCACATTGGCCCTTAGCTAGTAGTATCAGGAAATAGTATTTTTTATTGAAATAATATCTATACATTTTTTAATCCTTTGGCTAATATTGAATTAAGACTTTATTTGCCAGTGCACATCATAAATTCTACGAAAATGCTATACAGAGATACGAGAAGAATTGCTCAGCCAGCAGAGAAAGAACGAACGGAGCTCTAACACAGATCCATTTTCAATTCAACCGCTAGATTCGCATCCAAAGATATATAAATTGGTTTTGAAATTGAGAGGAGAGCCTAAAGAGAGGAAGAGATCGCAATGTAGAGGGTTAGAGAGAGAGAGGAGGAGGAGAGAGAGAGAGAGAGAGAGAGAAAGAGTGAGAGATGAAGAGGGGCTGCTGGGATGGAGAGAGGCGTAAAAAAGTAGAGTGGTACCAGCAACATTCTCGAAATTTCAACGAAAGCGAATTTTCACGCTTTCACCGTAATTTCCTCGACGCCGTTCCACGTGAAAATCGCATCAAATCAGTGGGTGGGTGCCGTATCGCT
This sequence comes from Andrena flavipes, assembly GCA_963971345.1. Taxonomy (NCBI): domain Eukaryota; kingdom Metazoa; phylum Arthropoda; class Insecta; order Hymenoptera; family Andrenidae; genus Andrena; species Andrena flavipes. The sequence goes on from OZ020481.1 coordinate 58,589,943, forward strand.
TCGGTTTCCGCCACTCCGCGAATCCGAACTAATATATTTCCGAAGCAACTCGATTGCGTCGAGTCAGAGGAAGACGGAAGGAAGAGAGAAAGCGAGCACGCGGAAGAGCCGCCAGAAAGGGGGAAAAGAGAGGGATAAATAGAGGAAGGTAGGGAAGAAAAGAAAGGATAGGAAGGGTGCATTGTACCCAGGGCAATGATGGTACTGTATCGCGAAGGGATGCCGGATACCTGCTACCCTCTACGTCTCATCCTATTTGTTTCTACTTGCTGGTACGACGCGCCCTCGAGCGCTACCAAGAGAGAGAGAGAGAGAGAGAGAGAGAGAGAAAGAGAGAGAGAGAGTGAGAGAGAGAGAGAGGGAGAGAGAGAAAGTGGGAGAGAAAGAGGAAGAGAGGTGGTTTGTCAATATTCATTATGTTTGCGCTGAAAAAGGAAGATGGTACAGCAGCCAGTCCAAAGGGAGAAAGAGAAGAATGGATGCGATGTGATACGATGCGAAATGCCGAGGATACATGGAATGCGCACACCGTGAGATACGAAAGAATTTACAGTTTTATGAGTGTATAAAAGGGCAGGGGGTGAAAAAAGTCCCGCGGCAAGGAACGTTTGTTTTTTTGTTTCCATCGAACCGATGTAGCAATCCGACTGAATTGATACTCTCGGTAATGTTCTTTGTCGCTTTAATATTCTCGGGCATGATTCTATCAGAGCCTCCACTTGTTTGGAATGTGTCGTACGAAACCACCCGAAAAAACAACAGAAAAAAAATTGTCCCTGCTCTCGACGGTCGGTGTAACCAGTGTAAATTTTAATTTCGCGGTGGAACGTAGCATTCGGATTCCTTTTCCGTCACTATTGGCCCTTTGTTTTCTTCACGGACAAAAGGACAATGTGCCTCTGAATGCGCGATACGCGTGCTTATATATGCGCGTGTCGCAAGGGAAAACATTTTAAGAACATCCAATTGGCGCTTTAATATCTGCGACACGGTGCGCGCGACACGAATCGATGTTCAGTCGAGTCCCAACGGGCTCGATGATTTACTTTAATAGCTCCCTTTATTGCAATTAAAGCACCGTGGTTTGTGTACGAAAGGAAATAGGTCCCCGTCAAATATTTGACGCCTCGGCGTGTATCCCGGATTTTCAGCTGCTCGAAGCGCCGCCCAGTGCTCCCCAGCCGTAATTTAATTTGATATTCCCCTTTGTTAATTTGATAGAGCAGCGAAGCGAGGAGAGGGCGGAGAGGCAGATCGCGGGGGATACGGAGGGCTCGGGAGAGAAAAATACTTCAGATTCCAGACTGTATCAGCGGCGGGCACTCGTGTCACCTGAACCCCCTCCCGACTGATGCTCCCACCGAAACGTATCAACGTTCTACGTAGCGCGGCCAATGCGATTTAACCGCTCGCCACGCATCGTTCCGCTGATATGACGCCGACGTATCGCTGACGCTTCGTGGCACGTAATCTCGAAATTAACGCGACTATAATGCGCTGGTCGTGGTCCAATTTATCTAGAACGATTCGTCAGACAGATATTTCAGCAGGATTTCAAGGAGTATCGATGGACAATTACGTTTATCCCTTGATCGTGTGCAGCGGCTTGAATCTGTTCTGGAAGCATGCCGCGCGTTCTTACTCCAAAAGAATCGAATACCTGAGAGTTGTACGGTCGAGTGGTGACCAATAGGAGAATACGTCGTCCGGGGGACGTCATAGATTTAGTTGGACGAAAGGGTACGGGAGACGATGGGCAGAGACGCAGTCAGTATGCGGTCATAACGAAGCTGTCGACATGATGGATGAGGAAGAGGGTAATGCGACGATGGTTCCTGAAGGGAGGACGAAGAGGAGAGGCAGCCAGCCCATCGTCCAGCACGATACAAGGGATGCTATCGCTATCGGACCCGCACACCCTGTCTGTCATCAGCACGCCTCACCACCTCAAACACACTCGGCCCACCCGCTGCACGCATGATGGAATATGCTGTATTATATAATTATCCCGTAGATGGTATCACCGGTGGCGCGACGCGTAATTAGAAACTGTCGAGCGAGCAAGAGAGCATCGCCTGAGGAGTTTATTGCGCGAAACGAGAGCCGAGCTTTTCCCAAAAGAACATGGGAGCCTGCGTCGTTACTCGCCTTGGGTTTTAGCTACTCCCAGTTACAAAATAAGAAGAAATGATGAGCACCTTAATTGTTTGCTTATCGTTAGTTAAATCAGCTGTCATCTGCATTCGCTTGGATTTGGTACGAGTTCAATCCACATTCTTTATATTCGATGGAGAGTTTTGCAACGTCCAGTTGTTTTTATTTAAGTTCGACGACTTACATACGTTTCTTAAACGCAAGCTGAGGAGATCCTTTCGGTTTGTAGTAATGTAGGTGAAAACTTTACCGTCAATCGAATGTTCTGGATATTATTAAATATGAACAATGATTTAGGAGGCAATTGAATTTAAGTTTTAATACATAAGTTTTTATAAACTCAATTTCGGTTAGTGTACACCTTACATCCATCTTCATTTAATTTAGATGAATATTATAATGGATATTAACTGAGTCTCCATAGCATAGTTCATTTTTTCTATATTGTAACAAGTGACTTTATTCTTACAATTTTAAGGAGAATAATATGTTTTTATTTGACTGACGCTACTCTAAATAAATAGTACGACTATGAATGTTTAGAAAATTGCTTTACAATAATGAAGAGCAGTAAGTTTTGCACTATGAAACAGTTAGTTAAGCCCTGTTATTTAAAACATTCGAAATATTCCTGAAAAAAACTCCTAGCAACAGATATTGAATGCTATGTACCTATTTTCTTTCATGGCATCAAAGAAACCCTGCTTTTTACCGATACTTTAACATTAGCTATCCTAACCCGTTTATCATTATTCAATTTTCGGATAGACTTTCGAATGGCGGGTTAACTCGTTCTACCCAGTTAACAGGTTGAATTACGCGCATCGAACAAATACTCGAGTACGTACCTACTGGGTGTGTTCATTTTTGGCGTATGCAGTTACTCGTTTTGCTCCTTGGCTTTCACTAGTGCTTTCTCATAGAGAAACGACGGCACCAAGAAGCCAGACGCGTTGATCGCATACCAATGTTCCCGAGAATTTATTGTACGCTGGTAGAAAGAAGAAGGGCCTTCAGCGGGAGTACAAAGGGGAAAGAACCTGTACGCAAGCCGTATATGAAGGATGGGTGTAAATATGTATCGAGCATGAAAGATGCCGAAGGAACTTGGTTCCATATTGGATCTTGTAAATTTCAACATTTTATTTCCTTTATTATACCCCTACCATGAATGTATCGTGGCGTTCGCTGGCAGAATAGCCTTGCCAGGATGCAAAACGTCCAAGACATAGAGTGGAAGATGCAAGGAAAAGGTTGAGCAAGCTAATACAAGTTTAACATTCAAATTTTCCTATAGTATAGTACCTCCTTGTGAAATTCGTTAACCTAGAAATACATTACATTTATATTTCAATATTATTTTGCAATAAAACGTGGTAGTATACTTACAATTACTTAGTATGGGGCTGAAAATTTTACGTAAACTTTAAAATGAGTAAGTTCAATTTCAGGTAATATATTTCGAGAAGTTGTAAAGGTCCAATAGTCATTAAAGATTTTATGTAAGACCATATATGCATATCTAACAACCTCTTATTAGATACTTTTTTACAAATTAATAAAAATTCATATGCGAAAACCTTATGTATTTTGCAATAGCTTTCAAGTATTGCTCCATTTATTGTAATGATCTAATATAAGAAATATAGACTTGGTCTGTTTTACCAAGCCCACGTTATTTAGTAAGTGAATGCATTTGCTGTTTCTGTCGCATATCGGTGCAGAGATTAAGCTTTTTCGGGCATCCCGGTTCTAAACTATCATACTCGGCAATACCACGTTCGAGACTGTGCCCAGAGGTCGATAGATCGACAAGGGTGCGGGCAATCGCCGCGCCGGCAGGGTTTTGGTATTCGACGGGTGCGCGACGCTCACTTTTCGTCCCCAAACCTCCTTCGAATAGCTCAACATCGTTCCACGAGTGGGAATGACATGAAGAATCGTCTTATTGGAGCGAGAGAACGCGAAGGAGGAGGAAAGTTCTTCTCGTGCGTTGGTGAGCGACAATAAGGGTCTTTGCCGGCTCCCGGCATCAGTTTCTATTTAGTTACGCTCTCTGCGAAGACGCGTCGAGGTAATAGCAACCGGTGAGACCCGTAAGAGGGATAAAGAGAAGCGGAAATGCTGCGCGACGCGAGAGGCTACGTAAAAGTTTCCCGAGCAAAGCTGTTCGCCTTCAACAATTTCTAAGAGGGAACATCCTTCCTGAGAAATGATTGCGCTAAACTTCGACGCCTTACGTGGAAATAATTACACCCACGCAGACACGAGTTCCTTCTGCTCGTATATTGATCGACGCGATAACGAGGCATCTTGAAATAGCTGGACCAAGCCATCTAATAAAATTGATGTTGTTCACCACAGTCGCTATAAAAAGTCTGCACACGTTAATAATTTCGCATCGTACGTTATTACTCGCAATAACATCAATTTTACTAGTTACTTTTTCAATGTTCAAATCTGACATTAGGTAAGTTTCATTGAGGAAAACTTTTCACACTATTGCGAATATCATATAATTAAAAGTATATTACTATAATTGAATTAAAAAAAAAATATGGAGGAACAGTTACAAGTGCATTGGCAGAAATTTTACGATACACTTTTTTAAATTTCGTATATAGGTTAAATATGTCAAATACGAATATATTAGTCAGTTTAATTATAATATATTATATTTTAAATGAATACTTTTGAATTGGTACCTACTTTTATTTCATACATTCCTTTGAAATAAAATGCATGGCTTTCAGGATCCTTCTGTTTCAAGCCCTCAACAACAAGAATATTTAATTTGTTGTATAACAATAGGTATTACAGGCTCCAAGTACTGGATAATATTATATAATATAGAAATGATATTAGATAATGTATTCTATGAAGTAAAACTATTGTTGAATAATCAAGAACACAGATATTTAATGATAAATTATATCAAAATAATACTTTGTATACTTTTACACCCCATGAAAAATATAAAAGTTTCTCTTTCAATGATTGATGCCCGACTGATGCACAATTGTCAGTATCGTCGTCTATTGTGTCTAGGGATCTAGTATACACGATTGCCTGAAGAGTTCGTTATTTCTGCATCGAAATTTTACGAAGTTCCATATTTCGTGCCGTTTCATATTACCCACCTTTACCCTATGTACAACGTCGGTGTAAGCATTGATACATGTCACTCGATTCCGAAGTCTTGCCGTGTAAAAAGGTAATTTGCGACCACATCGTGTTCGCTTAGAATAGAAGAGCATTCCACAATCAGTAATTCAGTTTGCCCTTCGTTTCGCAGGAAGATGCATCGACCGGCGTGATAATATCACGTTCGCCTGTCTTCTCCGATACGCGTAAATTCTGTGAACTATAACGTCGAATACACGTTTCCTTTTATGGATTCCGCTATCTTTTACGTTTCTTTGTTTTCTCGCCCACCTTTTTTTCCGCCATAAGCGTGTCCTGTCAGCAAAAGCATTTTACGAGCAGTATGCCGGTACCGTGCCCACAGCTTTGAACCGCATCAGGACCGCGCCCAGCGCTTCTTTATTCTCTTAACACGAACGAGTATGTGGCGCATGGTTTACGCTCATCCATAAAAGTAACGCCACCTACGGCACCGGCGACATGTATGTCATTTTCTTGTCACGATGCCCTTAACCGGTTTCGAAATACTGCGATAAAATACGCTCCACCTTTGGCTGCGGCCGAGCCGAGTTTCGCCATTTGCATGAAATTTTCATGAAACTGAAAACCGCAGCAACGAATGAACGATCGTCTTTGATGTGTAACATGCATCGACGTCAACGCGATGGAATGTAGCCAATGGAATCCAAGGAATGGAGAAACTTTTCTCGAGATTCCTTGGCTCTATTATTGTCCCTAATTAGGAACCAATCGATCCAATTAATTTTTCTTTATTTCAAACCGGACGTTTTCACGTTCTAATAACAACATCAATAACAGACATCCGTGTATCCATGAATTAAAATATCACGTAACAGTAATTCCCTCGTCGTCACGCGAGTCTAAACTCCTACCCCTGCTTCGAACCGGTAGAATATTCGCACCTCAACGGATCTTCATCAGTTGCAATTTTAATTAAAGTTACTATCAAGTTGCAGCGATATTGCGTTTGATTGGCAAGTTTTAATTTGATACAGGACCCTGGAGTATCGAGCGAACCTTTAAACCCTCTCTCTACACCCCCTCTCCCATTTATCTCTCTCACACCCTGCCTCCCCTCTGACCCAACCCTTTTTATCCTTCCACGGTGCCTCTCCTCCTCCTACCCCATTCTAACTCTTCTCTCCCGTTCCACTTTGGAATTTTCCCTGTGCACCTATCAGTTTCAATTCTCTAGTCATGTGTTTCTCAATCTACCTGTCGATTTAATCAATGTACGCAAATTACAGTGGTTGTCGAAGTGTAGGCAGCTAACGCGACGAGATTACAATGTGCGAGATCTCTCGTACGCTAGACAGGACACACGAATCCGATGTGAAGGGTTCGAGCACGAAGAGCTATACCCACCTCTACCCGTGGCAACTGTATCGCCGGCGATACCAACAACGACTCCCCTCGCCAGCTTCCTCTGCACCTGCGAGAGCTCTTGCCTGGCCGGTTGGCTACGAACTAGGAGGACCAGGTCATTCGGGATGAGTCCCTGTTACACTCTTGTTTACAATGGCTCAGCCGCTCATGCGATTCATATCCCTAACCGTGCTATTACTCCACCCTTCCGTTACCTTTGTACATACATTCTCAGTTGCCCCTTTGATGCGTGTGCGTAAAGTCAGTTAGAAGGTATTTCGACAGCAAAGGCATACTGCCATTGTTATTCTTTCAAGAAATAAAAAATGAAGCGTATTTTGGAAACAATCTACTTGACAACAATTAAAACTTCAAATGGAAAATTTTCTCGCAAATATATTATCAGAAATAGTTCATCTGCCAGGTGATTATTACGTCTTTTTGAAGTATGCATACTCACGAAGATATTTTATCGCGCAGATATTTAATTACTGTTACTAAAAATTCAACGGTTTTATTATTCACCCTGTAGACATGATCAAAATCATCCCTCTCTCGCCCGCGCTGGCTCCCTCTTTCTCTATTCGTCTCCCTCGTTGCATCCGCCGAGCCGAATTCCGTTCGGGTCTGATGTAGCGAAAGTAATTAAACCTACCTCACGGGCCTAAGCCTAATTAATGTGTACCTACGTACCGTCAGAGTGCCGATCAGAGAGCAGAAGGTTTACGCCCGACAATGCCTACGCCGTAACTACGAACCCCGATGTCTATCAAAGGAAGTAAATTTCGTTCGTGGTGCTTCGTGACGCCGGATATTGGCTGGATCGAGTCGGTTTACCGATATTCGGCGGAATGCACATGTCGTTAACGTGATTTGTTCTCTGTTTCCTTGCGCAAATATGATTACGCCTACTATCCCAGAAACGGAGCAAGAAAATCTGAAGCGAGCTTTCCATGCCTGATTTTGGAAATGGGCGATTTTTTTAATATAAATTAGATAATTCGAATAAAGTCCATTTTGACCCACCCTAAATATTAAACCCTGGGCTTTTATTATTGTCACTATTGAGGACCTTGCAGCACGAGGGGTGCAGGGGTAAATTAGAAAAAGCTGTTTATAAAATATTGCTTTGAGTTAACATTATAAAGGGAACACTAATTGAAAAATATATAGTTTCACACAATAACTAGTAGTTATTGAGTTGGTAAGTTTTTGTTTTTATTTTTGCCGGATTTTTCAAATCTGGAGCTTTCGTATTGCGCAAAACAGCAATGTTTTAGTTTCTATCGAGCTAATCGTCATCCAAGGATAAATTCATTCCAAACAGATATTTTATTTCACATTTACTCTTGGCTCTTGACAACTACAAGGAACTAACAACGCACATTTATCATCGAGACGTCGGCGTCACGACAGACGTCATTTTTCTCTTTCCGGGCAAAGAACTCGTTCCGCGATGCTGGATCGTCAGCATTTATAGGCGTTTTGCATGCGATGACGCTGCACGCCGAATGAAAGATTCCCACGATACGAAGCATCTGTTTGAGCATTTTAACAGACTCCACTCGCGGAAGGAAAGGAGAAGACAAAACAGATGAACGTGGGGGGTAGAAGGAGACAACTAGCAAGAGCGGTAGGAGAGAGGAAGAATCGTGATCGAGGTTAATAATGAAGGTTTGTTGAACGTGTACACAATAGAAGACACTCTGTCTACTCGCATTTGATCCCCGTAACGAGCAGAGCTCCGAGCCGTGAGAAAATGTAGAGATGGGTGTAGGTGCAAAGGTCGCTGGTGATAGCGGGTGTCGCCAAGGTGACGATTCTCCCGCACAAATCCGCGTTCCGTGACGACATTAATTATGATATTTAATCCTGTGGATACTGGCGTAGCATTCATTGTTCGACCAATTAAGGGGCGAGCATGAGGTCGCCATCCATTTTTCCTGGAAAATCCCGTCTACTCGCCTCTAGCTCCCTTTGCCCTCCCTGATAATGCTTCCTATCCCGAAAATTTCACTTCGCCAATCACGAGCTACGAGTCGAAGATATTGTTCCGACGGAGCTGTAACCAACGTAACAGCTTCGAGATTGTGAATGCTTAGCAACGTCTGCCAAAGATGCTTAGACCAGGCGGGAATAATTTCTCTTTGGCTTGCTTAAAGATTCAGGGAACTGCTGCTGGCAGAAAGGGTTTGGAAGAATTTCTCAGGCAGAAAGGGTCGGGAATATTTCATAAGAAATATATTGCTGTCCCTCGTTGATCTTTAAACTCGTATTCTTTAGAAGCCTTCGCGATACATGGGATACCATTCTAAAACGACAATAGAAGAGTTCTTGTAGAAAACACTGTAAGTGGCAAAAATCAAATTTTTCAAAAGTTGAGGAAAAACTTCCCTGTCTTTAAATTTGATTTGTTTGATTACTAAATATGCTTGAGTATTCAGTAACCCAAATGCAACACAAAAATTTCTTTTTTTTTCATTAATATACTAGTCCAAATTGGTGAAAAAATTTCACTCACATTCTATACTAGGTACAGTATTATCATTGGCACGTGGAACATTTCCCGATAAAAAGAAATGTAATTTTGCCCCCACAGTGCTTTCTACAAGGACTCTTCAATTAAGAAGATCGAATCAATAACCTACAGAAATTCGACGCTTTATGTACATTATTCCCTCGCAATCAGTTAAAATATATATTTAATACAAGTTTTCACATTGGTGACACATACAAGAAAAGTGTCACAATGAAACGTTAAAAATAAGACCTAGCGTATGCTACCGATTTTCTGTCAGTCGACACTTTAGTCGATATCGCAAATACTATGGGCTTATACACGAGGGGCACAGATTTGTTGATTGCTCATCGACTCGACAAAATAATCAAATCATGGACGGCGCTGGATTTGATCAAACAATTTAGTCTGTAGGAAAGTCGATAGTATGCGTTGACTCTCCTTGTCGTTTAAAAATGCGCCCTCGTTCGAAACAGAAAAAGATATTGAATTCCAATAAACGTGGAATATTCATTGAAATTCGATTACGGCAGATCAATTATCAGATTCTCGGCGGATCGGGTCTTTCAATTCGAGGGTCGTTGCAAACATTATTCCGGCTACGTCGTCAAAAGGATCGGGGGAGTATCCGTTCGCAAAAAAAAGGATCAACGAATATCGATTAAGAAGTCGTTCACGTCGGTGGCCGGTGCTGGGTAGCGGAGTCAAAGGCAGCAGAAGGTGCGTTCGTTCGTCGGGCTCGCGACGAAACTGCTTGGTAGAATTGCTGCACCGGAACTGCATCCAATCGCTGCCTGAATGTCCGCAATTCCAGACGCTATTAGACGGCTTATTATTTCGTTTTCTCACACGATATCATCGCGGTGGCTGTTCTCGAGGAGGACCGTTACCCGGGGAACATGGCAAATGAGATTCCACCATTGTATTTGCACCGTGGAAAGAATACACTCCAGCGATACGGCAAGCTGCTCAAGAAAAACCAGTGCAACGTTTACGGTTGCGCATTTGAGGAACGTGCTTGCGACATCGCGGCGATGTACCCTTAATTTCGCACGAGAGATTCTTTATTCGCCCGGCAACAGACTTTCTCCCTCGAGGACCTTACGTCTTCGTTGCTATCTTGGGAAGGACGTTAGAAGTATTAGCGAAACGCGTGAACACGCAGCGTTTACCGAAAGTTAGAGCTCCCTGGTGATGACAATTTGCATCGTTTCTTCGACTCGTGCGAAGAAGCGAGAATTAACAGGTAAAAATAAATTACTGAAAGTAATTCTGTCCACGGGGAGGGTTCCTTCTTTTCCTGGCGTTCTAATTTACGCGTCGGCTTGTCCTCCACTTCCGTCCTCACGGTTAAGTCAGTCCCCATTGCTAATAGGAAAGAATTTTTTCCTTTTCCGCGACACCAGTCATCTCCGGGCCGTGTTCTTATTACGCTGTTACCATCGGGCCGCCTCCGAGCGTAAAATATGCTTTGCGCCAGGACGTGATGAACGGTACTGCGAGGAAACGAAGTAGAAATGAGTAAGGCACCGCCATTGGGCGAAGGATGGAAGCACTCTGATGGTGTGAAGGAGGGGGGATGAAAAACTTAGTGGCGGGTCCCTGGGCTGCGAGGTCGCGACCACAATCTCTATAATGGACTCGCTAAAGTGTATCCAGAATCTAGGTTCCTGGGCGAAACGAGAACAGAGAAAAGGGAGCCTGGACCCTTTCGGTTCGTTGCTACGGTCGTTGCATTATAATCGCACTTGCTGCCCCATTCCTGACTGCATTTTATTCACAATGCGCCCACATACGTGCTAACGCGAATCAGACCACGGAGGCCAGCTGTGCATTCTGACTTTACGTGCACCCTGCGCAGGGTAAGCCAGAAATTGTAGGACGGCCAAAAAGGCTTTTCGTTAAAAAGTACAGGACACCCTTTCGATTCACCAGAGATGATATTTTAATTTTCAGTTCTTGCTACACTCTTTCAGGTTGTTGACAATATTAAATCAGTAGTAATAGTTGAATTTGGTTTGGGTAACTCCTAATATCTGTTCATAATATAAATCAAGTGGCAGATATAACATATGCAGCAAACTAATATAATGGCACAAACATTATATGTACAAAGGTACATTTCGTTAAGGAAGACAACTAAAGGACAAATCGAAAATATGTACCTAGTCACAATTGCAATAATGTACTCTGCTGAATTTTTATGAAACAATCATCCTACTTCTAATGTAAGATGACATTTTTCATAGACATGTGCAATAATTTCTTAACGAGATGGTTACCAAGGGTAGGTAATATAAACGGCATTTGATATAATATATTTGCAATATATTTCAAGAAATTATTTTCAGTATTTTTGAATAGTAAATCTCAAGCGAACGAGAAATATACTTTCTTTAAACCTTTTAATACTATTACTGATACAAAATATTTATATAAATTCGTATTTGCAATTAACTTGCAAACAGTGCAAATAAGGGTAGATGTAACGTTTATTTTAATAATAGTTTCAGTCCTATTCATTTGTTTTGTTAAAATATATTTTGCGGCTGCGAACCACATGTCCTGATTTGCGCGTAGGTTGTCAATCAGTGTATGTGGTACAACATCTATTCAAGAATATCGAGCGTAATACCCCGTAGCAATAGTTATGAAAGAGGGTGTAGACTTTGAATTTCCTGTTTCACAACGTGCGATATTTGAAATCCAATACTTGTATACTACATATCTTCAAAATGGCCGTATCCAGCACGAAGCATAAACTGAGAAACAGCGCAAAGGGGAAGAATCTTGTTCCTGAAAGACATTCACAAGAATCCCTATATTTCTGCGCGTTGATGGCAGTATTTTCACAGTGTGTCACACATTGAACCGCGAGCAGTCAGGCAGGGAGTTGACGTACCCCACTGCTCATATATATTTTCTAATAAACGTGTTTGCCATGCTCCAAATTTAATGCTTTATCAGATTTTTCAAATAAAAATTTCTTTTTACGAAGAACTTATTATATTTACAAAGAATCAAATTTCGATTAAAATTTGTAATTTGTAATTAGATTACATTTTTCTTCAACCCTGCTTATAGGCAGAGTTGGGCAAAGATAATATCTAAATAATATCTAAATAAAAGGTCATTTACGTTTATCCGTTATTTGAAGATCAAATAAGTTGATTTATTTGAAAATCTTTAACTTGGATTTCGAAATAAAAGTTTAACTTTCATTTTATCTTTATACTAGAAGTGAAATAACCGGTGTGAGCCTTTGCGGCCCGACCCGCGCGCGGTCGCCTACCGGTCAGATTCTACAGAATCTGAATTTGTTTATTTTTCATCGTATCAATATGAAAGTGACACCAATGAATTCCTGGCGTTCTCCCGATTACTTGGACAGAAAATAATTGAAAACGGACTATTTTTAACGAAACGGGCTTTCAATTCTGCAAATAAATTTCTCACGTAATATCCTTAATTATGGTCCGAATTATATCATTTTTGGGGCCATTTTCATCGGGAAGACATGAGGAATCGATTGGTAATACTTTCATCAACACTTGTCAAAAACATGAACATTTTATGTGGCCCGTCGGTTTTATTGCTCTCGACTGTCAACGGGCGGTCTACCGGGGCCCGAAGGTCCTCGCTCGCAAGGGAGAAAGCAAAACAGTGGGGTGGGTAGGTCTTTCCCGATAATCCGAGGCCAAAGGCTTCTTAACAATCGAACGATTGTACATACATATTCTGTCTGATGTTTCTGACTTATTCCTTAAAATATCACATTCGTCTTAAGACAGACGTCCTCATTACGTATTTATAAATGAGGAAAGAAAAATCACAACTTGGAATATAATAACAGGTTTCTGGATGTAGCAAATTTTCTGACGTTTGTAAGACGACATTTAATCATAGTTGTAAGTTTTTTGTTAATTAACCAACCATGGTAATTGTAGGCCCAACATTGAATATTCGTAGGCAAACTGTCGTTTCTCGTTAATTAACCCACCATAATAATTGTAGGCGAAAACATCAGACAGAATATGTATGTACAATCGTTCGATTGTTAAGAAGCCTTTGGCCTCGGATTATCGGGAAAGACCTACCCACCCCACTGTTTTGCTTTCTCCCTTGCGAGCGAGGACCTTCGGGCCCCGGTAGACCGCCCGTTGACAGTCGAGAGCAATAAAACCGACGGGCCACATAAAATGTTCATGTTTTTGACAAGTGTTGATGAAAGTATTACCAATCGATTCCTCATGTCTTCCCGATGAAAATGGCCCCAAAAATGATATAATTCGGACCATAATTAAGGATATTACGTGAGAAATTTATTTGCAGAATTGAAAGCCCGTTTCGTTAAAAATAGTCCGTTTTCAATTATTTTCTGTCCAAGTAATCGGGAGAACGCCAGGAATTCATTGGTGTCACTTTCATATTGATACGATGAAAAATAAACAAATTCAGATTCTGTAGAATCTGACCGGTAGGCGACCGCGCGCGGGTCGGGCCGCAAAGGCTCACACCGGTTATTTCACTTCTAGTATAAAGATAAAATGAAAGTTAAACTTTTATTTCGAAATCCAAGTTAAAGATTTTCAAATAAATCAACTTATCTTGGCGCTCTAAAATAAGCTAACTTTATTTGAAAAGTTATTTCATTCGAATTTTATTTAGATTATGCCCAACTCTGCTTATAGGTACCTATGTAGGTATGTTACAGTGCGTATACAAGGGGACAACTTATGAGCAATAGTGTACGATGCGCGTTCTTTGCCCTCCGAAAGGAGAAATATAGGTACCAAGTGATTGATAAGCGTGCGGCCTGTCTCATCTGACCATACGTCACATTTTCACAAACGTTGTGCCCAAGCTACAGATTTCGTTGCTCCGCTGCTACACTTCTAGAGTGACATCTGGCATTTTCGAGGAAGGATATTTTCCTCCTGGCATGAATATACTGTGTAGAACTAAGGGTGAGTCAGACAAGGGTCCGGCATCGCACAAACACGCGGCTGTGCATGATGGATGTTAAGGGGTATTTCCCTTCGACCGGTCAAAAACATCGATTTTCTTTTGTATTTCATTTTCTTTTCAAGTTCATACTTTTAAGAGTATACTGTGAAAATACTAGCTCAGGATTTCTGAAACTATTACTTATGCTACAAGACACCAAAACCGCGCCGTGCAGGTAAACGATTGTGAGCTGGAATATTCAACTTTAAACGTGTTTTTATTCATTTTTATGCAAAGGTTTTTGTATTCAGATGAGGGACACTTTAACAGGTTATTATATTATGTTTTGGTGTAAAAGTATTTATTTATTGCAAAATTACAACTGATTTCCCGGAAGCTGTTTTTAGAAAAACGTTTAGTGGTGAAGAACATTATTCGGAACAAGGTTATCTAAAATAAAAAAATGAAGAAGATTTAGGCAGTACAATTGTTTATCTATTTTTTAATCACTCCGTTTTATAAAATACTTTTCACTTTCCTTTATTGACGGACATAAATTTAATTATACCGAACAAGGTTGAACAACGCTGTTACGACAATTTCCTCGACAGAAATATCGCTGAAGCTTCTTTGCCCTCGGTAATGTCATAGAATCCGCCCCTTTTTAGTTAACTCTAAAAGCACAACCCGTCGCGTCGGTACCATTCGGTTTTCTGCGCGAGCAGGACTATTCGTCACTTCGAACCTAAATTTCCCAAAGTTTTTTCCCGCCGTACAATGAGCTCATCCGATCGCCGGCTGACGTCTGGTAAAGTTTGAAATAAAGAAAACGAGTAACAGGAGGAAGGAACGAGAGAGACGGGCAAGCCAAAAAGGCGTAAGAAAGGAAAGATGGTGGATGAAGGAGGAATAGAGAGGTAGGAACGAAGGGCAAGAAGTAGATTGATTCCCAGCCCTGTCCCCTCAAGACAATTTGTACTCGACCTCGTACTCTACGATCGTCTCTTCCGTTCACTCGTGAGCGGGAAGTAAAGCGGGGCTTCTTTTTTTCCTATCCTCCACCCCTGGCTGTCCCACAGCTCCTGTCTTTCCCGTCAGACTGCCGCTCATCTCGCTCCGTCTCGTTCGAAAGTCAAAGACGGCAAGGTAAAATCATGGAATCAACGCGGAGGCACCTCCCTGTGAACCTATGAGACAGCATCACGAGACCTACCCTCTGACACCGCAGTCATTAATCACTCCCATGCTCTCCCAGTACGGTGTTGCCGCTGAAACGGTGGCTTCTTCAACCAGTCGAATAATCAAATGGGTTGCAGCACTCCAGAGAAAAACAAAATTATAATCTGTTTAAAGGGGTGGCTGCGCATTGACGTAATGTCTTGAGTCTAGCGAGGGGAATGCACGAACTTCGTGTCATCAATTCAGTTCAGGTTTTGGGTACAGTTAAATAAATTGTGTGTGGTACGTATAGTAATAAAAAAAATCGAGTTCAGAATTTTGTCCTTTCTAAATTCCATATGTATAAGAACAAAAGGGATCTATTATACATATCTGTATAACTAAGTGTAGAAATAATATTAACATATGGCGAAATGAAAGTGATCAGAGCAAAAGTAAAATTGCTGTCTTTGATTTCATTTTCTACACAATGAAGGAAGCCAATATCTGAAGAATACAAATAATCAGTTGAAGAGAAATTTCATCTTTTTACCGATGCTTAATCATTTAGGCAATTTAGAAGTAGATTCAGGTGAAATATATTAATTGTGTTCGTGAGGGGTTTTCACTCTATTTAATTATAAAACAAAGTTCCTTTTTCATTTTTTTTATTAACATGTTTTGAGTATAAAAACGGTATCTTTATATATTTTTTGAGTAGAATAATCGTGCCTTCTTATCGCAATTTAGTTTAAACAATAGAAATTTTATTGTTAGAAATAAATTTTTGTTTAAAATGATCAACATGAAGATGTTTCTAATTTTGGCAAAGGAATACCCCTTTTCAGAGCACTGGGTGGTGGATACCTACATACTGAAATACTGGTAAACCCAAAACTTTGAATATTATCCTTTCGAAAAATTTTAAGCCGCACAACCTATGCGTTTAATGCGTGGTTACACATGTTGCGCACAAATTATATGCAAAGTTTGAAATTGAAATCTGTGACCCGAATCTCGTGCACTACCCTTCTGAATATCAACCAAATACGCTCTTTTCGAAATTGCTTCGTTAGATTTTTCTAAAGTATACTTGGAAGTTTTAATTTTTGCTTTCGCTTGGAAAATAATTTAATGTTTTTATGTTTTTATTTTAGAAATCACTTGTATTCGACTTATAGGTGCACATTTTCAGTGTAAATAATTTCTTCTACTTTATACATGCAGCTTGATATAATGGATTAACATAACTCCTTCTTTGTAAGCCTCGGGATTCTAATGCCAAGTAAATCGAATTGCCAGATTTCCGATTGGCAAACCAGTCCGAAGTTGTGCGTTGCGGTGATGTGGATATATTATATCTAACTTCGATAAAGCCAAACTCGTTCTCTCCACCTTTTCTCTCTGGGGAGAAGAAATGTCGGAAGTGCGCCGTTCAAATCATGAGGTCGCAAAAGGAGGAGAAAAAGATTTTCATTCATTGAAACGGACTATTCCGGAAATTCGTTTTATCACCGAAAATAAAATTCTGAGGTAGCAGGCGGAATCCTTTCGAAGCAAATTTCGGCGAAGAAATACGAACTTACGAAATATAACACGGCGAGAAGGAAGTTTATATTTTTTTCCTAATTGAATGTTGTTTCACATGTTTCCATGAAACCATGAATCCTTTGGAAAAACAAATAAAAAGTGATAATAAATTTTTATTTGAAACATTAATTTACATATTCATATTAGAATTTATTAAAATAAAATGGTACTCATTCGTTTCTACGTCATTCTATAAAATTAAGAAGTATATGTATCCGTAAATTCATTCTAACATGAATTTATTTAACTTATACCAAAATTTACACACGAACTCGAAGAAAATCCATACTGTAGTGTAGACAAATGTTCAATTGCATATTTTAATAAGAACGTATTGAAATAAAATGTAACTCTGGATCTGGTAATATAAGGTCTCGCAGTACACGGCACAACCTTTCCTGCAGGAAAAAGAAACCATCTCCTCGGAGGAGGTTCGGCGGATTAATTAAGTCCCTTCTAACGGTATAGACTTCACTGTCGACTTTTCTCATCTTCAATCTTCTTTCTTCCTCTGAATTCATCTCTCGATTTGGCTCCATTCTGACTCCTTCCTCCTTTTTCTCCGTGATCGCCCGCCAACGATTTCCTTTTTCTCGTCCTTTCATTCTTGAGGATTCTCCATTTAGCCTTTCCATGGCTCAAGCCTTTCAATTTCGCACCACCGCTTTTGGAGCATTTAATATTTAACTCCGGCCCCGAAAGGGACGACCAAGTTTTTCAGACCGGCTGCTTAGAGCCAGCGGGGATCCCGATGAGCTGATCTGCATGCCGCGCACCGCTTCCTAACCTCGTCCTTAACGAGCCGACGACTACCTTCGTTCGCCACCTATCTCGCCGTACCCCTTTTTCAGGCCGATAGGCGCACTTTGCATTCTGAGGAGCTCTCGCGAGCTGCGAATATTTCGAGCGGTCCACTGGCGCTCGAGAATTCGGGGAATCGATTCTGAATTCCGAAACCTTTCGAAGCTTACGGTGCAGAAACGGAATTGCAAGTAACAAAAAGGATGCCACTCCCATGCGCGTACATTTTGCACGATAAAGGGCTTCATGTTTGAATACTCTGAAACATAAATTAATTATCCAATTTGTTAATGGAGTAACGTCAAAGGATTCTGTAATTTCAAGCATACGTCTCGACATGTTTGAAACGTTTCAAACGAAAAATACTAGGGTATTCGTTATCTTATACCACTTTGCAATATTGATAATCGAAGATAAGTGGATTTATTATTCTATGCTGTTGTGTGCTATTTTAAAGAAACCATATTATGCATAGGTATAACCTAATTATAAAAACTTTCAAAATCTGACTTGAAGAACGGTACAAAATACTTTCCTGAAATATTAGGTTACGTTAAGAGAAATTAATATCATCTCTGCAGACGATAGCTTTGTATGAAAATATAAGGATAACCCAAGCCCGGCTGAAAATAGACGGTGGCTGGCGAAAATAATCAGATACGTTTAAGGAAATGGCGAATTCGCTCATCGACGTCGACGCCTCCGGAGACGATTCAGCTGTAACGATCCCCGGAAAAGCCCGTTTCATTTCTGTGCTCACGCGTAAAAACCGTTCCTCGCCTTTCTCTTTTCTTCCGTGCGCACGCCCCTTCTTTTTACTCCTTCGATCCTTTCGCGCCGCTCTCCTCAATTCTCGACGTCTCATGGGGAGTGCTTTACGAGAGCCTAGCGAAGGAGCTCAGAAAGCTCACGGCCCTTGAGCTTTAACAGTCGTACTTTCATTAGCGCGTCGACGGCTGCTAGAGAATGCGGCTGGCTCTTGAAGGGGTGTCGAAACGAAAACGTTTCCTTCCAATTGGCACCCAGAAATTAGATACAACACAGCCTCGCTCGTCTGCTTGCCGATAATGGACCCGTAAACAACAACGATGCAGAAATGAGTTCGCGTCTGACTCCTATGACGCGTAAACGGAAAGGCGTGAATAACAAATTGGGTTCGAGTTCCGTCGACTTTGATAAATACTTCCTGCTACCAATCGGTGTTGATATATCTTCAAATATAGCTCCATCTTTTAGGAACGCCAAGAATTGTATAAAACTTATCATGGAAATGTATGTAGGTTGCTTTTCACCCTCCTGTAAGTGTAAACATGTTTTTCAAATATCAGAACGTTTCTATATTGGAAGTGTGAATTGAGAATCATAAATCTAATTTTACGGTACCTATATGTACGTGCAATGAATCTTGTTGAAATAAACAACCATAAAGTATTATCGAATGTAGTCGCGAGTACGATGCCTGACGATTCGAAAGAAATCGACACGATCTCTTATACTTATACAATATCCCGGCTGTCACGATCGAAGTGTTATAATTCCTGCATCCGTGCCAGGGGAATCAGTCAGTCATGGTTGGGCACCGGAAATTTCATATGTTTCTATGGTCCTCTGATTCCCGGATTCACCATGCATTATCCCGTTGATGGCGACTACTTCCACTCCATCTTCGTGTACCAGGCTACTGTTAAATTCTTGTTCGTATATTGCAGAGGACAACGCGACAAAAAATTCTGCAACGAAATTTTCATTTGTTTCTCCCATGTCTTTCACATAATTCTAGATTACATATTCGTTAATAAATCGGGAATTGAAAGTTACTATAGTAATATATATATAGAATACAATATAAACTGATTACGCGATATAATTGACGTATAACAGATTTGGGGATGTATCTGTATAATTTATTTACAAACCGGCGAAAAAGAGGTTTCTAAAGGGAAATAGAAATTTCGGAATGTAGTAATCTAATTGGTAATGAAGATTTTTTCTGTAAGTTCCTATATGTAAAAGTAGAACTATGATTATATATACAGGGTGGTCCATGTAACATTGAACAGCTAATGTCTTGGGAATCACTGGATGAATTTTAATCAATCTGGTTTCATATTTCGTGGATTCCACGAGTCTATAAATTCCCAATCACCCCTCTATGGGGTTAAAATGGGGTGTGACTCCAGAATTTTTAATTAAATTCTATATGAATCTAATAATTTTCGTAGTCGACATTAGAAAGCAAGCAACTTTTGCCTGAAGCACTTTTTTACAATTAGCTCTTCGGAAGTTACGAGGCCTTGAAGTTCGAAATTTAAAGAAAACAAGAGAAATTTAAAGAGTACATGTTGTGTAGTTAGGGTGTGTCAATTTTTTCAATGTTTTAATTTTAAAAACGACTAGTGGAAAAACGATAAAATTTCCGATTTGAAATTAAACATTACTTTTTTTTTGTGTAATAGATTTTTTTAAGAGAATCTTCTGTATCAACAATTCACATTACAAAAGTGTATAAAAACTGAGATGTAAAAGGAACGTTAGAAATATGTAGGTATATTCTAGAATAATGTAGTGCGCCCCCAAATGGCCCCTCCCGGGTTTACTTATTCTTAGCAAAACAACATTGCTTAGTCTCACGAGTGCCTCCATTACCGAAATTTATTAATGCATTTATCGTTCCTAACGTTGCCGGCCATAAAACGTTACTGTACAGTGTACACACATAAAACAGGACCGTAACAATAATAAGGTCGCGTCTTTCCATCGTCCCTTAACTTTTTTAACACAGGGATATCGCCACGAAGGGATTCCAAGAAAATTTAAAGGGAAAAACTTGGCTGCGTATACGGGCATAACCGTGCCACGTAAACGAAGAGTTACACCATCGATCTTAATTCGCTGTGCGAGCAAAGGACAGAAAGTTAGAAAAAGTGTTCATCCGATGTGGTAATAATAAAAATGCCTTCTCATAAAAAAAAAAAAAAAGGGAAAAGGGAGCTCCGTCGAACTGCCACTTCCCCAACTTTCTCCGCGCGGACTCCTGGCATACGGGGCCTCCATAACGTCTGTATTCTGCGACAAAGTTCTCGTTGAAGTTCGAGGCTGGTCGTGGTGTCGTTTTCCCAGCGGAAGAGTGCTACACTCAATTAAACTTGGTCGAAATCAAGGCTGGGACCAACCGGCCGCATCGGCGTCGCTGCGCCTGCACATCTCATTCGTAAATTCGCTTTTTGCGCCTGGCGTGACGCGAATAATTTTCCTGCCTCCACTCTATGTAGCCGGCTACCACCCCCGGACTCCCTTTCTCCTATCCCCCGCCTCCAACCCCTCTCGCTCTCTTTCGTTCTCCTCCATCTCTCTCCCCTACTTTCTCCCGCTGGCTCACACACACATACACACACACACCGGAGTCTCTGTCCGTCCCTCTATTCCCTTCTCTCGTAGGATCGATATTCGTAATTCATCATTTGTATGCAGCGCGATAGAGGGCGACCAACACGGAGGATCCTGTCGATGCATTTCGCTTGGAGAAATGATCCAACGATGTTCTCTCTGTGGGGAAAAAGGGAAAATAGAAAGGGATGGACTTAAGGTCATGCCTCAATGTGCTGGTATAACGAGGTTGGCGCGAGTAGTGTTCCACATTTTAATGGAAGCTGATGGAAAAGAATTAATTTCATTACTCACGTGCCAGAGAATATGGCACAGAACGTCATTGGCCTGGATACCATTGAATTAGAGCACCTACCCGCGTGTAGGAGCTACGGCCAAAATGCTTTCTCACTTTGACGCGTGTTAGCCGACGAATATGGACTAGATGTAGGATCTTGCTTTAATAAAAGCCTTATAAAAATTTATTAGTGATCCAAGAATTAAAAACTCTTTTTCATATCTTATATTTATAAATATAAATCATGGGATGAATGAAAAATATTTGACTGAATAACGTTATATTTAATTCCACGTATATTGCTTTATATAGACCACTATTGTTAAAAAAGAAGCGCCTTCAGTTGTCAGAATCTTTAAATTTCGGCGTCGTCGAAGTGACAATAATAAGTAATGCTCTAACATGCTTGTATATTAATAAATATTTTTATTGTGATCTAACGTTTGGATAGACTTCAACTGTCGGTAGAGATATTTTATAAAAGTGTCAGACTGTACTTCAGGAGGTTCCTGACCAGCATCGTTCGGTACATAGTAACTTGTAACATCTAAATCGAAATATCCTGTGGGCACACGAGTATGATGTTTCTCCTTTCGGTGTCTCGAAGCTGAACACTCTCGCTGCTCAATTTGTATGTTAATTCGCGTGTGTTTGCCGGGCAGCGGTCCGCTTAATAATGTCATGTTTATTCAGTGATGATATCGCCGGGGGCGCTGAGACGCGCGACACACTCGCAATCGGTGTCACAGGTTACTCATACCCTTCGCGCCGACAAATGAAAAAAAGGGGAGGCCGCAATTACGTTTCTTTTGCGCCGTTGCAAGTTCGTCGGACACTTCGCGGCAAAAATTGCCTCGACATGGCGCGCCACGTCACGTTTGCATAAACATGACGTCGCCCTGTCAGAGAATCGAATAAAATATTTCGGTGTAATGGAAGAAGGGGCGACAACTTTAGAACTTTATAACGCTGACATAATTCAGGCGACAAGTTGGAGACGTATCTCATGGACTTGACAATTTCCGTCAACTTATAACTTGAAGCCAAAGTTTAGTCCCACAGAATAAATATAAGGTCTTCGTTATTTAAATAAATATCAAATGTTAAACTCTGGATTGAAAGTTGTACATGTAGCGCGTGCGAGATAAGAAGGGATGCTTTACTGTCACTTCTAAATCAATAGTCTGATTTTCGGCGTAAAATCGCTGACTTGAGCAGGACCTCCGCTCCATTCCCACAAACAATCCTGCGCGCGTTCAACCAATCCCAAAGCATTCCGATCCCTTTTTTTATGCTTGAACGTAAACCCTGCTGATCTAGAACAGAGCCAATGAACTCTATCTGGCGCATCAGCCTTACCAATCTACTTCCCCCACGGCTATCAAAGCAGCATCCTTTCCCTCGCAACCGTGCATTGCCTACCATGGTTTGTGTATACGTGAGAGTGGTAGGTACTCGAGCGGGTAGAATTACCCGACGGGTGCATTGGGCTTCTGGTTCTGCGGGCTTCATCCATTCGTCGTTCGGCACCCCCGAATCTCCAACCTAAATCGTTCTCTCAACCCCTCTTTTATCTCCTCCTTCTCTCTCCCTTTAAAATTCTTTTTACTTTTATCTCTGTAATATTATTCCGGATGCTTTGTTATTCGCACACACAACGAATGGGCTCGGATTGGCGGTGAAAAATCTTCCCCAAGATGGAGTGCTAACTGCTGACAGCGCCTTTCACAAGTGCCACATTTGTAGTAAATATTCTTGGGAAAGTTTTTAAGAAGAGCGAAACGAATTAAAGCTTCACTACAGAGATCATGTATCATTATTGAATATTTTTTAGTCACAAATTTATTTATCCGATAAGGGCTTTGTATCAATTTCGTCCGAAAGAAATTACTCGTCACCATGATTTGTATTATATTACTAATGCACAATCAATCTATGGCGGTGCTAGTTCAGGATTCCAACTCGACATTAAAACAGAATAGTAACCTTGACTCTAATAAGAGTTAAGGAGATTTTGAATTTCATTAATCTCTAGATGTATCTAATTATCTAAGGCACTTAGCCAGTATTTTTTTGTTTTCATTAAGCAGCGAAGTACATACCTACGTCTAACTGTCTCCTATTCAATGGCGGTACGCCGAAATATTGAAACAACATAAGTGAAGCCGGCACGTAATAGGATCGAACCATTGATCGATATTCGGTATATGTACGATTTGACACTAACGAGCGGAAGACCCTCCTTAGGGCGACATGTAGCGATCAACCGTGAACGTGGGTTGCTGACGTTCCACTCGGTGTAACGAGACACCTTGATTTGTCCTACGGTGAATCAGCAATCCCCCGAAAAATAGTGTTGGACAGAACTGTGATAGAGATTTTGTTCGATTGTTCTGTCGGTAGTGACTTTTATAATTCATTCAAGCAATTCATCAATAATCGTACTTAATCAAAATTACATTAAAATTGTATCGTACATTATAGAATATAAAAATAATTTAAAATTATTAGCACTCAGAATTTAATAAGACTTTTACTCTTTTAAAGATCGTTAGAGTTCTAAGAGGACTTAGAATTTCTTTGAATATAATTTTCTGTTATCACTGACATTTTAGTACGTACATATGTAGTAGTATAGGTTCTGTAACAAAGATAGCAGCCTTTGTTCCGACCTTCGGCAGCAAGCCTGACGTAAATACAGTATCGTTCGGCTGCGTCGTAATAATTAGCAGGGACGTTTTGTTCTTCGCTAACCGTTTCTCAGAAGACTTTAACCAGCCAAGCAGAAAATCAAAACGACGAGATATTATTTACTCGAGTAAGAAAGATGCTTTTTACAGAAATCTCATCCCAGTCCTTTAAATACGAGGTCATAAATTTATGGTAAATAAAATAATATATGAACACACATACGTCTGATGTACTATAGTTTATGGGTTATAGAAGACTGAAAGAAATGGCCAATGATCATCACACGTTGCAGCACGTCTTGACCCTTTCCAGAATTATAGAGATTGTGCCCCTGAATATCAGCCTGCATTCGTGGTTCATGCGTGATGGTATTCGACCTCACTACCTCATTGCAGTCTGAATATTTTTAAAAAATGTCTTCCCAGATCGATAATCAAACCAATGTGAACACTCAGCATCGCATGGTTGGAAAAAATGCGAAATGGATCCGAAACTATACGAACGTTGATCTGATATCTTCCACCGAATCGTCCAATATTAAAACACGTGAAAGCGTGTATCGAGGCCTTTGGTCTTCTAAAACTTATTGTTAGCAATTATGGTATATAAGACGTACGTTCATGAAACATTTTTACCTGATTTTAGCGTGTAAATTGACACCTTGAAATATTGCCATGCATTGATGTGTCACTCTGCGTAGCTTTCTTTTAGACATTATACAGAAGCAAGTTAATAATACAATTAAATGTATCTTCCTCGGCAATCGTCAGTCTCATTTCCCTCGATCCTGTCTCGCGTGTTCGAGCCGTACGACAGAGACCAAGTGTCCAAGCTCGGTTAGCAGCAGTTAATATCGGTGGCTCGTATTATAAGGCCCTTCATTAGACAAACTGAGCTGGGATCTTCATACCAAGAAGATAGGGTACGTAGTCGTCCTTCTTTATCCTATTCTTTCATCCGTACCCTCATCGTCGTCACCTAAAAGGAAACGAGCTTAACGCGAGAAATCCTTGATTAGTTCACCAGAGCCAACTCCCACACCCTGCTGCCCTTCCTCCACCCTTTCTTTCCTTCTTCCCCCGTGGTACCTTTCTCCTCGCGCGAGAGATACGATCTTCTCGCGAATTTCTGAAGTATCGTGTTTCCTTTCGTTCCGTACCCGTGAGACTTGATCCTTTGATTTACTGGGAGCCTTTCCGTGCCTAACTTTCCGCGTTACTTACTACCTGCGATGCGCGAAACGAACGCACCCGGCTTAATTACTTTTCCCGAGCCATCAGACGAGACAAACGTTTGTCCCGAGTACAAGGTACGCTTGGCTCCTATCTTCCTTCGACTCCCACTGATAATAACGGCTGCTATTGATTAAATTTTAATATAGCAAAGGCTAAAACATTTTCCGAATGGAAACATGTAATACGTTAGTGGCCTTTATGTGTCCATACTTTATTTATACTTATATAATTATTATTATTATTATTAATCGTCTTTATTGCACAACACAAGCAGAAAACAGGAGATTAACCATTGATTACCACCTTCCATATGAATCCTTGAGGCGCGTTTGCAAGTGCAAATCGAGATGTCCCACTCGCATACTTTTTCCCTTTTCAATCTCTCTCGTGTTTGAAGGCTGAAATAAGTTCGACGTCGATTCGACACGGCAACGTTGAACCGAGCTGCCATAGTTGATTTCAATCCACCGTTTCGTCGACGACCCACCCTTTCTGGCACCGGCGCCACCAACCACGAGCCGGTTATTCCTATCCGCCGGAGATTTCAATAGAAAGTTGTAGGAAATTCACGGTGGCGGCGGCAAGAGCCGTCGGTGTCGGTGAAAGTCAAACTGGTAACGTCTGCGGACCATTGTAGAGTATGCCTAGCTGCCGACAGCCGAATACCGTCGCTCTACACTCGCAGACGACGACGTATTATGCGAATCCTGCAGAAGGTTTTGGGCGATGAGATCTAAGGAACCGAAGGGACCAGCATATCCAAGATTAGAGCCCGCGCCACCCACATACCTGTACATAGAGGAACAATGGACATTATCGCAAATTTGATTGTGACTGCAGCCTTCAAGGTATCTCCGAGATTATTATGTAACATTATATACCTACCTGGAACTTTAGGGTCTCAAAGTAGTTCGTCCCAATGAATCTATTCTATTACGTACAATTCGGTACCGCAATATCGGTAAAGGAAGAACGGCTCGTATATTTCTTTCATGGAAGAGAACCACAATGTCACAGACGTCGTCAGCAGATTGGGGTGGTGTAACGATGTTTGGGGGTATTTTGAATTAATGAAAATTCGCTTTCCGTTAATATTTGCTGCTCTCTCTCTCTCTGTTTCTCTCTCTCCCTCTCTCTCTCTCTTTCTCTCCCCCCCCCCCTCTCTCTCTGCGTGATCTAAACGAGGGTAAGAGGCGACAGT
The DNA here is from genome assembly GCA_963971345.1 of Andrena flavipes. Taxonomy (NCBI): domain Eukaryota; kingdom Metazoa; phylum Arthropoda; class Insecta; order Hymenoptera; family Andrenidae; genus Andrena; species Andrena flavipes. Next base: position 58,616,432 of record OZ020481.1, read on the forward strand.
CGATCGGCGGCAGGGGACGCAAGCGCTGAGCCATAAGGATATGCAATCAAGTCCAAAGTAAGCGAGTTAATTTAGGTGGAGTGTGCACTCTCGCCGCGAAACTTGTTCCGTACTCGACGCAGGAGAGATACTCTGTCGTTGGAGAAGTTGCACCATCGAGATGTTACCACGCTCATGAGGGTAAGTGTGAGAGAAATCGGGGAGAGAGAGCGTCACCGAGGTATGGAGCTCTCTTTCTCTCTCTCTCTCTCTCTCTCTCTCTCTATTTCTCTCTCTCTCTCTCTCTCTCTCTCTCTCTCTCTCTTCCTCTCTCTCTCTCTTTCTCTTCCTCTCTCTTCCTCTGTCATCTTTCCCTTTTGCTGGTGTACCTTCACCGCTGGTTCCTTCCACAAGGCGACGTGGAGTACCAAGATGCCTCGAAACTACGCTCCACCTTACCCTCATTCCTCTCCTTCTTCCCGAGTCTCACCCCTTCTTAGTTTCCTCCGACTACCTCATCCCAGAGCTTCCTTGAACTATCGTAGTAACAAGCAGTGCCTGTAATAGCGTCGCGCTTCCTCCGTAAAGTGACGTCTTTCGAAACCCAATTCAGGAACCGAGTTGCGTCTAATGGGGCTCCGATATTACGAGAGTAGTGCGGCACACTGATTTCTTGGATACTATTCGAGGAAGAAGCCCTCCGTAGCAAGTGAGTCACGTATATTGTAACAAGTTTCAACGAAGAAATCCCGCCTTTCCGCCTACACAAATTTAAGAGAATTCTAAGAACTTCAAGGCTGAATCGTTCGATCTGTACACGCTGGGACTGTTAAATATTCTTTCAGGAATTTTCAATTGCTTAATTATTTGGATGCTCTAAAATGTTGTCAGAAAGAGGAAGGTAGGTAGACCGATATATAAAAATATGAGAGGTATACGATTTTTATTAATTCTCTGAATTTACTTGAATAATTACTATTTGTACAATATCCAATAATTGTACCGCTTGTACAAAAACTTGCATTTAAATTGTTTTCATTGTTATATTCAAATATTCACGCTATTATATTGAAACACAAATAACTGGGAATTTCAGGCTTTCGCAAATAACGGCATGCAAGGTACACAAGCAGCATTTATGTGTGTTTTGTTTTGCTGCGCAGGAACATGCAGGATGCAGCGTAATTTGTGGTATAACCGAAGGAAGCTAGAGAAGCGTAGAAACTTTTTGTTTTGGGGAAATTAATGTAGACGAGTCATCGGATACACATAAGTTTCATTACATCTTGGCTGACGTGTCTGTTTACGACATGCTATTTCTACTTATCGTTCGCGCCTGACTAAGGAACTTTGATAATCCGAAAATTCTGATTTTTTTATCAACTCTGTAAGGAGACCTTAATAGAAGTACCAGACAATTGTTCTTTCCTGCTGCTTTTTTGTTCTTCAGGGTGAAAACACCCCTCACGGGGGATTGGGCTGAAAAATAGATAATTCTTTGTGAATTTTTTGTAAAAAAAACGGTTCGACAAATTAATTTGTGGTTTAGAAGGCTGTTTCATTGTATCTTGAATAATTGTTCTGAATTTTGGTGTGCCAGTGAAAAAAAGTATGACAGATACAGCGAGAGCGTTGAAAAATAATATACTCTACAGGCATCAATGAAACACAAAATAACGTGTCATATTTATTTCCCAGTTTTCATCTGTTTAGTAATAGTAATACGAAAACGCAAAAAGCACAGAAAATAAGGAAATAGTGGAGAAATAAGGGACAGAATAGTCCGTGTGCTTTAAACTCATTTTCGTGTGGTCAGTTCTGCGATTATCATTAAAACTCTGTTTCGGCTGTTTTCCAACTCGAAGCATGTTTCGCTCCTTAATACTAACCGATCTAAAATGGCTGCCAAACCATGGGTACAAACACCTAACCCTAACTGCTCAGCGCTTAACAATATAAACTATTTCCTGGGTCTACTCGGTTGGGTGCGGTAGCTGCAACGCTCGACCACTTCATAATCGTCGAGGCGGCTCTCATCGAACTTTCGAACATTTCGAAGGCTATTAGAACTGGCGCCAATAACTCTCGTAATGGAAAGAAAACCATTACTGGTTATTGGTCATTGTGTGCTCCAATGTATCTGCTAATGCTTTATGAAAAATTTATTTACTTAAAAGATTGTTACATTTATTAATGTAGTATAATTACATATTAAGGAAAAACATTACTTATATAGGTATACAAGGATGTTTTAACACAAAATTATCCAAAATAGTTTCAAGTGTCATACATACCTATATAACTTAATCACGTATTGCGTGCACAAACATGGAAATATTCTAAAATGATACAGATGCAGTTTTAGAGTTTGACATTATTTAATCTTTTTAGCTCAGAGAAATATAACTTTCAATTATAATAATATTATATCATTACGTAACAGAAAATATGTCATTTGTATTAACAAAATATCTCATTTTCTTTGTTGCAGGTAAGTGAACTATACATCCATCAGTTTAACGCGTCTAGTCTGGTGTCAAGTAAGAAATGAAAGAATCCATCTCAAATCATATCAGAGTTTAAACGAGATTTTTATTTTTGGAACAATTTCAACATAATCAAAATAGTAACCAACATATTACACCTGTATTCATTAATCTAGAGTAAAAGTTAGATTCAGTTACTGCCTTTAGTCTATTTTTCTACCATGCACTGGTTTCACATCTTTAATCAATTTTCTACACCAGGAGACCAGGTAAGTTACTTCATATTGGGTTACATAATTATAGAGCTAAAAAAAATATACAACTTTCGAATTCGGTTACTGAAAGGTTAATGAACATTTGCGTCACTTCAGAAAAAGACATTTCGTTGACTTATAAGAGATGTCATATCTTCACAGTCACTCACTTCTTAACTGAAATATCCTTATTTATCGTCGGATGTCGTTAAGTACTCAGTTGTTTTATCATTGCTTTTTCAATAGATATGACCAGTTGCTGTATTTTCGTATCGCATGTTGGAAGTGGTCGGCCCTGACAGTGCATTTGGCGCGAGTTCATTAATTACACAGTCGTGCAAGAATTTCGTGCACGTTTCCGGTACATGTTTCGTGACTCGGCGATCGCTTCATCCATTATCCGCGGGACAAATTTGTTTCCCGATACAAATGTATATAGCGGGCGTGGGTGAACGAATTGTACGAATTGTTCGGAGCCGGCGCGATCGTAAAACAGTCGCGAAATGACTTGCGAATTAATGAACGTGCCGGCGGTAATGGCAACGTGTTCCAGATAATAGCCACGCACGCGTAACGTTCCACTTGGTAGATTATTGTTAAAATATACTTGAAAGTCACATAGACGTTTGAACGGCACATTTCACGTAGGTATTATATGCAATACGGTGCTACAAACGATCAATGTCAAGAGGTTCTTTCTGTAAGGGGACAAATAAGGGGAGTAAAAGAAGGTAACTACCCCTAATATCTAACAAGGGCTCACCGCGAACCAACATTCTTTGCATGCCCACTAAAACGAAGGAGACTAAGAAAAGGGAGCTATTTATACGTAATATGAAAACACTATTCACTTCTCCAATAAATAACATCGGTCATAATACCGAACAACGGATTCGTTAACTTCGGTCATGATACCGAACATCGGATTCGTTAACTTCGGTCATGATACCGAACATCGGATTTTGCTCTGTGAACGGAGCACCATAGACGGTACATCGAATTCCCATCTTCATTAGCAATATCCGCGGTTCGTATTCAAAGATAAAGGGTGACTCGAGCAGGTCGCAACGGGGAATTACAAACGGGCATAACTTTTGTCAAAAGCCGTGTATTGACTACAGGGAGGAGCCGTTCCGAGGAGCAAGCCATTGTCGCTGAATTCAATACGTGAATATAGGATTGTGCGTCACGGGCGAAAGCCGCGTAAACGGTGCACGCACGCTGAAAACTCATTACCGGGACTTCGGAATATGGGGTACGATTATTAAGTGAGAACTTCCATAGACGATTACGTGGTCTCCACGATAATGGTTGCTTGAATGGGCTTCATTAAGACTCTCTACGAGTATCAGTCTTTCCCTTTCTCTACGCGCACTTGCTCCCTCCTGTGCACGCATTCGTATCCAACTAAAACGTTGCGTGGTGCTGGTCTTAAGAGGGCGGCTGTACGCGGGTGCACGTAGCACGCGCACCTAGAGAAAGTTCGGCGGCGCAAGCGGCGGGGTGCTTCAGTATCCAGGCGGAGGCTTCTATGAATGTTTAAGTGTTCTATCCTCTTCTGGGATCAGACGTAACCTGTACCAGCTGCAGAGTTTGACGGTAGTGAGATTACAACGTCAGCGTGAGCGTGCAACTAGTCTGCTCGGTGCGTCAAAACCGATACCGTACGTGTTTGGATTAATGACGCGGGCCAGGCCATCGACATGGCGGATTAAGGAAATCGCTACAGCTAGGTAGCTGCCGGGAGAAACTTTTCATAGACACTATCTTTTAGTAACTGGCTGAGTAGATGTGTGACTGTTAACAGGGCGAAAGGACGATACCTCATAGAGTGCGGAGTCTTGGGAAACAGCTGTCTATTCTTGCTTTGAAAGTAGATTTGTGGTTGTACATATATTGAATGGAGATAAAGGATATTAAGAATAGAAATAGATATACCTATCTATTTTTTCACAATTGATCATTGCAGACGGCACTGTGGAGTCGTTAAATTCAAGGCGTCAAGAAATTCATCCAAAACGGTGGAACCTGTAGCACCTAATCCATTGGTCTGAAATAAAAAACAATATCCGCTTATTAAAGAGCATGAAACTCGCTAGTAGACTTACCAGAAAAAATTACACAAAATGACATTTTTTGAGAAACTAACGATACTTGAAGTGTGAATTCACTATTTCCCTATATTTCTCGTGCTTTCAAGGGCTTTAAAAATTAGAATTTTTCAGGTATTTTAAAATATTAGTGGTTTCTCCACTACACAGAAGTATATTCTTCCAAATAAAAAAGTTTCAGTCCAATCGGATAATAACTTCCATCGATTTTAAGAAAACTGTTTCGAGAATAACGCGTTTAAAATTTTAGGAATGTAAACATCTAGTGCCCGGGTGTTACCCATGCATTTGCCGCTACTCAAATGCCTATAACTTCGGGAATTTAAAAAAATCCTTTTAAACTCGTATTCTTAAAACGTTGAACGTTCGAAAAATGAAATAAAAAGATCGGTTTTTACGCCGGAACCTCCGCTTAAATTATGTAGAAACATTAAATAACAAGTTGATTTTAGTTTTCCATATTGTAGCTTCTAAAACACGTTGACGATTACAAAGAAGCACGCCCTCGTGTTTATTGCATACACCAAAGGGCAACGAATGCGTTAATGTCAAGAAACATTTGCGGTAATGTTCGGAGAAACGTAATCCTCTGTATTTACCAACAATTGTGGAACAGAAAGGAACATCAAGCCCCTGGGGCGCTTTTAACCCTGGGTAACGTTAAAGATTCAAATAAACATTTGCGAACGATAACCGCATAGCTATAATTACAAGCGGGCAAGTATAAAGGCGGCTTTGCTTGCAGTATCATCTCCAGAGTACGCCCATATTTCAATATACGAGGGGAACTTTTAAAAAGCAATTCACTTTCAGCGCCCGGCGTGAATATAAAAAAGGGCAAGTGTGTTTCAACCGCGCAGGGGGGTTGGCTCGCATTCTCGAGAGTACGCAGTTGCGGAATTATACATATATACGCCGAAGGATCAAAACGTAGGAGAATAGGCAGGGATGGAGCAGTTGCATACAGGGCTAACTCCGCTACGCGGAGGCACTTTAGCGGCGCATCACTTATGCATCGTGCAGCCCTCAACTTACAAAGCGATCCCCCGAGATTTGCAGCAACTGCCGCTTTTAACTTCACCGTCGGAAGAAGAAGCTGCCTTGAATTATATTATCCGTATGTGGAAGTTGGCCTACAGTGCACCTGTTGAACCCTATCCCAATGAGACGACCATGAAAATAGCTGGATACGCGAAAATCGTAAAAGACCAGTACGATACATTCGAAAAAAAAAAAGAATCAATTTTTATGATAGCTTCAGTGTACAGCTTGCCGTTTGTGTCGAATCCTTCGGCACCGAGCAATTAACAATCTGTTGTTTGAAAAATACGAAAATATATTGTGTAGGACTGTATGGAAATTTGAATCCGCGGATAGGTTACGGATAATATATTGACGGAATTTCCAGAGATATCGTATTTCAATTATTCGGATTTTGTTAGATTCGGTCTGCCACTGTGGTATTGAGTATCGACATGTGATACGAAACCACGTGAGTCTGATTAGCGGAATTTACCTAGCCAAATCGGTCAGAGAACAGCAATTCTAGTCTGCTTGCAATATATTTGTGCATGGAGAATTCCCGTAGCGTATCATCTCTAATAATTCTTGTGTTAATGGTACAGAATCAACAGTTGTAAGTTATTTTTTACAATGCGTATATTTTTTAACATTTTGAGATCTTGAATTCTTTATGGAACATAATATCCTTATATAAATTTATAACTGGTACAGAAATCAACTTCATGACCTGTAACCTTGAATCTCAATATGCCTGTCAAAGCTATCAAATATGTAGGTAGAGTTAAGGACTATTTCTATAAATACCGTGGAAAGAATTGAAATGCCTTGAATTATTTTAATAGAAAATGAAATGTAATGCAAGGGATTCTCCATATACAATATACCTACACAATATCTCTCTGTCTATGGCATTTGCTGAATCCAAGCAAATTCCAACTCATTCATCTTAGATAACGCAACACGTAGTTCTCCGGTTGTTCTGTCTAATTGTAAGTGGATAGTTCCAAGTTTCCCCACAACATTCTTCGCCGTACATTTCTAAACACAGACAATGTTGAAACGAAAACACCAGACGTATTTTCGTGGATGACGAAACCGCCCCGACTATTTCGACAAGAGTAATTTCCAAATTGAGCTCAAACTCGGCGGCGGCGAGCAAGCGGACGAACAAGCTAGCCGGCAGGCTGGAGAAGCAAGATGGCTAGCAGGCTTTGCAGACGAGCAAACTCTAACTCAATTCACGGCGGTTTAGAAAGTTTAGCCAGGGGCCATCAACGGCTTCGTAGAAACTGTCACCATCGGGCTGGTCCAAAGCTTCGTCATAAACTGTGATTATGAAGGGGTATTTATGAGTATTTATGTCTGGCAAAGCCAAAAGGGTAAGTTTCGAAGACAGTTATAAAAAAAATGATTAATTCTTCTTATTTAAATCGCATTTTCTTAAAGAGTTATATTCTACTTAAGTTAAAAGATTAACAGATTTTGTATTAACTCCTGGACGAGAGGAAGGTGCACCCTTAGAGTGGCCCTTATATTTATACGTGTCGAAATTTCTTTTTGTATTTCTTTGCTCTCACCCCCTAAAACAGTGCCATTTAATAAAAAAATAGTCCCTGAAAAAGTTTATTGGTTAAAATTTTGGTTAACGTGCTTCAACAGCATTTCTTGATTGCAAAACTTGCGATACTACATTGAACTTAAACTGCGATTTATCTTTGATAAAATTCTGGCGTCGTAAAAAGGAGAGGCGAGGACAGAGAGCCAAATATAACTCTATCGAGACGCATTGTTGCTTTTCTTTACCGTATGGCCAGGGGGTGTTCCTTGTGTTTGAGATATTCAGTGAATGTATCGATTCTTGAATAGGTATTTGCAATAGGGTCTTAAGGAATTTAATAATCCAGCATCGGCAACTTTCTGCGCAGCCCTTCTTTGCGGGTACCGATTACGCCGTAATATTTGCATTATCGATCGGTTAATAATTCAATCGAACGTGAGTAATTACTTCTAGACCTTTCACCAACGTCCATTTGTGGTGCTCGTTCCTTACTATTGAAATACACAAATATCCTCAATGCCTGCAGTAGAAAGAAATTATTCATTGCTAATGGAATGCTGTTTTGAAGTCTTTTCAATTTGCTGATAGAAATAAATCTGTGCAAAATTAATCATCTCGAACATATTCTACCTTAAAGACCAATCTCTATCGATTTTTGTAAGCATACTTTGTAAAAGGTTTAATTGGATTTGCTGTGCTTGAAATTCGAGAAATTATTGTTATCGAAATTCTTCAATAACTCTCGTAGCATCCTAAACCGATAGATAGGTAGATATAACCTTCTACCGAAGTAACCATCGCGAGAAGGAAATAAATGATAGTCTTGCTTGACAAAAAGAAGAAAACAGATCAAGTTCATCGAACCATTTTATCTTGACAGTTGGGATTAAACGAGCCATTTACCATTTTCAACTACAGTTTCCATTGCTTTCCTTCTCGTGATTTCATTCGTGCCTCACTGGATCACCATTGGGCTTCAACGATATCAGAAGCTATATTTTTCCATTTATCGAGTCGATATATGATTTCTCATTTGTCGTCGAACAGCAGTTGGAGCAAAAATTTTGATGAATTTCCTAACAGTTTTGTAGCAACAACCGCACGAATCAGGACGAGATTATCCTTAGTAATAAAAAAAGTCTACTTCACATTATTCACAGTCTGGCTGCCTACTAAAATCCTTTCATATCGTTAATTTAAATAAGCTTGCGTAATATTCGTTTATGAAAATGAGTACAAAGATATTTTCCTAGTTACTGGTGGTCTATAAGAGAACATAAGCGAATGAAAAGTCAAATGTAAAGACCTAACCTGATCCATATCTTTAAACATTAATAACTAAAAACCGAAGCCCCCATTGCAATTTTATTACTCTTAATTCTCGTCTTAATTTGTCACGTAGACTCGTCCGTTTAATATTTTACTATCTGTTGCCGAACACCCTGTACGTGCATTTACAGCTTTTATTCGATAAAGAAAAGTGTTAACACGGTATGAATATTCAAATACGCGTAAATCTTTCAAAAATGTTACGCAAGTGTGCACGAGCATACATATTTATTCCACCGTGTAACTGCAACGTGAACGATACTATGCATGAGGAACGTATCGTCCATTGCAGAACGTAATATTGAAACTTAGCATGTTCCAGTAGAACACACATGCAATAGGGTGCACCTTATTTTTCAACTTTCAAACTTTTTCCATTCTAGAGGATCCATACTTATAAAATCTGTTGTTATTTCATTAACATTTTCAAATCTGTTATTTATAAGTATATGAAAAAATTTCTTAAACAAAAATTGTACCGTTTGACTAGGTAAAAATAATGCCAGTGAAAAAAAAAATTTCTGAAGGTCAATTTTTGAGATATCAAGGTCATGATTTTTTTCAAGTACCTAAAAATGTATAGTAACGATATACTACAATGTAACTCGATTTCCTGTTCTCCAATTGATTTGAAATTTTGCACACATTATTTTTTCTTCCAATGGCATAATTCCAGGGGCTGTCCAAGCCAAAAATTATTTTTCGACAAGAGTAACTAAGATCCACCCTAACCTGCAGCGCAGTATGAGGATATGTGGTAAAAATCTGTCCATACGAATTCAAAGCGAGAGCGAGGCCGCAGGGACACCAGAACAGTGATACGCCATTTAGTTTCCTCTGGGAACTGTAATGGCTGATCGAGGATATTTAGGGTGTTCTTACAGCCAGTGCATTATTAATGCCAGTCTGACTCGGCCCTCGCGTTGAACGCGAACCCGTAGGACGGCAGCGAAGCGGCTGACCGCGAACGGCCCTTACAAGGATCCATGTTATTTATGCATGTGCACCGGAAGCCTTTTCCAGGATAAGAGGCGGCCCGGGACTCGTAGCCCCTCCGCCTATGGTACTCGAAAGCACGGACCTCGCCTCTGTTCCTTCACGAGGTCCCAGAGAATTACTGTTCGCCAACGACCGCACAAAGATTCCACCCGAGAATATCAAGGGTATCCCTCTGCTGCCCTTTCCGGATTTTATCGGGAGAGGAACCAGTTTGTGTTTTATTCCCCCCGCGTCCCAGTATGGTATCACGTAACGCTTGATTTACATTAATAGTGCTGTCTCGGGGGAATCGAGTCGTTGCATTCATTCTTAACGATATACCTCGTTTCAGAATTACCATAGAATTACCGAAAGCATTAATACCTATATTCATCCAGCCATAAGACTTAACGCACACTGCCCATCCGTCGATGAAACCGTTTACTCAAACCGAGCATCATCTACGATTTGACCATTTTGTTCAGTTGATTATTAACATCTCTCTGCGATAAACCCATCAGAATTACGACATTGAGTAAATTGTCTATTCACAGATAGTTGGTAGCATGCTTTAGACTTAACAGTGTTCTAGGATTTACGCTTTCAGGCTTCCATTGTTTCGCGATTGTTTTCCAAATATTGTATAGACATTGTGTCTAAAAAAAAATTTAGTGTAGCATGGTTCGTGTGGATTTATCAGCACGATGGAGAAGCAGCCTTTAGGGACCAGTGGAGCCTAAGGAGCGCAACTGAATCACGATGCGGTAGTCGTAGGTTTTTAGGAGTACGGTTTGGACCGTAGCCAAGACCGGCACCCTTATCCTCTCGGATTTTCTCTCTATTTGAGAACAAACGGAACGAAACGATGCAAGTGCTCTCGCTGGCACGGCACCCCGGTGCAACCACCAGTTGCTAGCGCTGAACGAGGCCGAACAGATGCAGAAGCGTGAGAAAGAGGTTTGGATAGGTTTACATACACACAGGTAGGCCTACGTAAGTACATGGTTAGTTTCATATCGCCTGTTGCATTCATAAAGTGTTTCTTCGGGTGGCTCACCCCGTTCCTCCTAGGGAACTCCCAGCAACGGCCCGCGCGCCAGAATCACTCATCTTTTCGTTCGTTCCGTAAATCTTGTGAGTTGTACCTTCGCAGGACATTTGTATTATTCCCGTTTTTATAAAGAGCCTAGTTCTTTTACAAAAATTTTCAGGAATCATAAACTTTGTGTAATAACATTACATTAAGGCTGGTCCTTTAGGCACCTTCAGCTTTAATGTGACGGAAACATTCGACAACAAAAAGTATTGAACCATTATATATTATACAATAAATATAAAAGGCAAAGTACAGAAATTGAGGTAAAAACGTTTTTCAGCAAAAATGCAACTAATTAAAGGCGCAAGTACATTCTTCCTATGGTAGGATTTTTTTAATTATACTGATATTGTGTATTACGAATTCCTTATGGAGTTCAAATATGTCTGAAAAGTACGAATGCTTTAATGTATCTGGAATATAGAGCGGGTCATTTGATACCTCCATCTTGGTTTGCGTCAATATTGTTATGTCCAGAGTAACAAGAAATATAAGTAACATGTTCAATCGTTTAATTCTGTGAAACATTAAGAACAGAAACATAAAATTAATTGAATAACAAGAAAGTTCTCGGGATAATTGGTCAATTGAAATTGCAAAGGAGGCCTTTTATAGCCCTAGCCAAGAAATACTTTAGTTAGGACTTGGCTGACGATCGGCCTCGCAAGCTGTTCCTGGTTACGGTTTCGCTTTGAATTCGAAGCACGGTGCGGTAGAACCAACAAGTGGTCCATATACCAATTGCCTATCCCCTGCCTGCCTAATCTACGTTCTTGTTCCATATGTAATAATTACTATTCAATAATACAACGTTCCCTCGTGCCTTCTATCATGGAACAATGACGACAGGGAAGCGGGTAATAAATAAAATAGAATTTTCACTCTGGCGATACTCCCGCTAGAGATTCCTCATGAAGATTTACTATCGTCAGGCATTATATATATGGCAGTTCAGTATATGCTGCTTGTATTATGCAAGTACATATATTTCTTTTCGCCCTTGTAAAATTAAACGTGATGTAAAATGCAGTACGATAGTTACTTGTTGAACATTGAACTTAGATTTCCGCATTTTCGGCCACGTATTAATGTCCTCCAATGAAAATGAATTTTAATTGACAAGCATGTCATTAAAGCTTCGCCTTTAGCCTCGATGCACTAGTAATAACTGCGCGTGGAAAATATTTTTTAAAATAGTTCTGTCTGTTTCCACAGCTGAGATAGTATACTACTACTTAAGTGTTGTAATTAAGAGTTGTAAATATTCTAGATTGTAAATTAAAATTTGTATTACTCTCCTACTTAGTTTTTAAGAAAATTGGAAACGTATGTACAAAATGTTGCAATCTTTTCTAAGTTTATAATGACGAAAGGACAAAGCAATGACTCCGGTTTGAGAAAAGGAAAAAATTACTAGGAACGCTTGATTAAGATTTGAACATGACAAGACCGCCTGGGAACATGTTTCCGTTCAAGCTTACAGAGTTTAATATAAAAAACTGCATTGCAATTTCGTCCGTCTTGAACAATTCAGCTTCACAGATTTCTTCTGAGCACACCTTCTGTAGATTGCAATCGTTCGCCCATAGACGGTAGTTGCGCACTTCATTCTTAGAGGAATATCAACAGGAAGAAATGCCTACTTCAGAAATTATAGTTGCCGGGGAGCAAAGCTGAAGCAGAATTCAAGAGCTTTTAAAGGCTCAGGTCATGCATAGTATTTCGGTAAGAGGTCTCGCAATTTCTTAATGGTATGCACGTATGTGGAGGAAATAAGATGGTACATAATATGGACACATCTTAAAGGTCCGCGTATATCTGAGTAACACTGAACGCTGATGGTCGGGTCGTTTCAAAGTGGCTCGAGATTAGACAGGGTATGGGTTAGGTCTCTCTTCTCATTAAACTGAGTGTTGCGTGTTGGAAGGAGGCTCGAGGGGCACTCACTTCCCCGAAGCACAGCAGACACGCTAGTATTCACCCCTAGCGCTACAGGTTGCTATGGAAGGTAGCAGATTACGAACCGTTTTACGCAAACACCAAGACAAATCTTTCAATAAAGATCCTTGTCATTAAAAAAAAACCCATCTCATTGCTATTCGCCGATTACAGCCATTGCCCTGCACAAATCAATTAGTTGTATTAATCATTCATAGGCAATGTCACATCTTCCGAGATAATTAAATACACATTCAAGGAAACACAGATGTACGTTTTGATAAACTTGTCTTCTTAGTGTATCAACTTCTAAGAAAAAGAAATACAACCATCGAGGGAGATTACTAAATTGAATTTCCTCCGTGGACGAAAACGCCACTCATGCCTATCCTGAATACGAGTAAAGGGTTTTAAAAGGCATGTGGGTATGAAGTATACTCAGTGAGCATTCTCTAAGTGCTGGTAAGTGGAAGCTGCAAAGAGGGAGCAGAGTTCTCTGCGCACATAACTGCGCGTCTTTGTGTGTAGGAGAATCTCCGTGTGCCAGAGACGGACTATAACTTTATTTTGTAACGAAGTGACCCCCGTCAAAGGGGACCACGACCTCGGAAACGTGAAATAGGTAGGATGTACCGCAAATGGTTAGGTGTACATACATACCTACGTATATCGTGAGCACTTTGAATTGACCTCGTGAAGAAGATACGTACCTCTGTGTAAATAGACCTATCTTGTACAAAAGACAAAAGGACCGTCTTTCCTACATATTCCGTGAGAGTGCGCAAAGGAAAAACGAGGAGGAAATGTGACAGCAAAAGAAGTTCCTTTTACCAGCTTCAACGTGTGTCCCCCGTCGTTGTTCATTTACCACTTTTTACGTAACATTTGCCTCGGTAAATGTGATTCTCATCTATGTGCGCAGTAATCGAAGAGCCCCTATTTTGACCCCCTCTAAATATCAAACTACACGTGTCACGTATTATTATTTCTTAAAGATGAGAATTTTAAATTTTTGTCAAGTTTCACAGCGACGAAAATGATTAAAGCATATGGATAAAAAATGAGTTAATGGTAGTTTTAGTCAGATATAGATATCCTCTTTTTATATTTATAATGACATAGTCAATGGTGTACAATATTCTCATAAATTAATAAAAAAAAGTTGTACTGTAAAATGTTATTGCAGGAATGTTTTTTTTTTAAAGTGGTATTAGCCCACTTGTAGCTAAAAAATTGTTTATTTTCTTTAACATTTTTATTGATTATTATTGCATAATAAAATTTAACAAGTTTATAATTTTTAATACATTACCCGAATTGATTAACGTATGCAAATATTTCTGAATTGATTTAAACGCAAACCCTTAAATATCTCAATGTATGAATAAATAGATTTATACCACTTTCAAAAACAACAACGGCTCATTTATAGAAATTATGCAACCTGGATTATCAGCCTTGTAGATGGGCCTTGTAATGGACCTTGTAGAACGAAACCATCTTGCCTTTCTTTTCTAACGGCGTTTGTTCCTTCTCGTGCCTGAAAGACGGTTCAAAATTTTATACCGCGCCTCGTTCTTTGCAATATTTTTTCCCTGTTCTCTGTAAAAGCGCCGTCATTACTGTTCAATCTTTCTCTCGTTGCTCTCGTTTTACATAGCTGCGGTATCAGAAAAGCGCCCCGCGTTTCTTTCCGTCTCACTTTTATACATCCGACGGTTGCTATATGAGTTCAACAGTAGTACGATGAAATTGCTTCTGTGTCTCCAGCACGTCTACTTTATGAGATGCTAACCTGTTTCATATCGCAGTTCATCCCCGAGGTAATAAAGTATCCGCCCCTCCCGTTCACTCTGCATCGTCCCACCCCTCTTTCGCGCTTCTTTTCGTGGTAGCTTTCTTCGAGACAGACTACTGAATAATAACACCGGGCTTAGGAAACACAGCGATACGATCTTGCTTATAGCTTTTTGGCGAGGAAACGTCTCGTGAAAAATCACTTGGATTGACTTTGACTTATACGACGGAGGCTAGTTTATTTCGCAATTCCTCCATACTTGTATAAGAACCCGCCACTGAGCTTAGTTGAAATAAATTGCTACCGTTGGATCTGCTTCGTTTTGAAATTTACTTTCCATTTATCTTGATTTAAGGAGAAACGCTTCATCAGTAGGTGACATATTTTACGTGACGAATAAGAGCTCTACTCCTTCTATAAAATAGTAACTATTTACAATAACAACCTTCCACCATATATTTCATTGTTGATTATAAGAAATTATTTATTTCTGTATCTTTCATTATCGGAATGCTTTTTCATATTTCTTCTTTTTCCTATACATGGTGTTTCCTACCTACTACAATATGCTTGTGTCCGAGGCGATTTCAAGTACAAATGTTAACGTTTTTAATTAAATAATTAATTAATTTCTGCATATTAATTCTAGTATATAAAGCCGGCTTTTTAAATTCAAAAATCAGTTTTCTAATTTTACACATTAAAAAATAAAAACCAGTTTTTGAACACAATATTAAGCGTATTATGTTGTTTGATACATATCTTTTATATTACAATTGTCGGATCCATCGGCCAGACTGATAAAACTGGTTCACGTTGAAACTTCAAATATATCTCCTACAGTAAAAAAAATGGAAATGAATTAATTAGTTTCATCACGTAATCACTCGCAGCTCTCTTTTTAAATCGCGTTTGCATCACTAAATAGCTCACAGAACGTTACAGATAAATATCTCGGTCCTTTGATTAAACGAACGAAGCATTTGTCCTCCCTCAATATGGTGGATAGTTACTAAAAGTGACGCGTACATCGGCTCACAAATTACACGCGGTGAATGTATACGCATGCGATTTTTTTTCAAGCGGGATTCCTCCCTTGGCACTTTGCACGTATTCAATAGTCGCTCTATTGTCACCGAGGGTGACGCTTTGATAGAAAGCACCTAAGGGTGAGTCGAGGCTTTCAAGAAATAGCCCCGCATGAAAACAGATGGAAACAATACAATACACCACATTTCCGCGATATTGTGTCCCCTCGTAATCCAATCAGCTTACCGCACCGTATTGTTTAATCATTCTTTTATTCCTTGCTTGCGTCAGTTTCAAACCTTCTTGAAGAAGTAACAGGCTTATATAGGAAATCATAACAAAGGTATAACGAAATTGCAATACAAAACGAATTATAATACTTATAATACCATTTTTTATTTTACGATATTAATGTCTAATAAATTTTTTTTCTCTGAGAGATTTAACGCCACATCGACTGCACAGATCATTAGCGACTATACATTAGTTTAATAACATCTTTTTTCCACACGTTTCTTATATGTCGTTTTGAAGTTTCTGGTGATTTTACAAAACTTGATTATGGTTTCTTCGTAAAATATGATTGTACTTTTAACGCAATTCTTTCCAAAGCCAAGGAAAAATTTCGTGAAGGAACAAAGACCAGCAGTTTCTGCCCAACACTCTCGTAATTCTTTGATTCTAATTCGACTTTATATAAAATATTGAATAAATGTACAGAGTACAGAACGTCGCAGTTAAGAAAAAGAGATCATCTCAAGTCTCACGGAAAACATATTAAGCAAGAAAGAGGAAAGACAAGAGCTTCTCAAACAGGTTGACAAACCGTTGATGCCGTACCGTCGGCTCCCTCCGCAGCAATAAGAAGTATTGCTACTCCTGTTCTAACTGGTCTCGAACTTATTGCTTAGAGAAGCGAGACAAGCAAACGAAAAATGTCTTCTATATCTCGTCGGTTATATCTTTTGCTCTTACGGGGAACGATTTTACGAAAATATAAGGTACAAAAGAACCAAACACATCCGAAAAAAATATTTAAAATGTCTGTGGTCACTCTCATCGTTTACTAATACATATTTATTTGTTTCTTCAAACCAGATGTGATATACGTGTAATTTATATACCATAGAATTTATATATTGCAAACTGCCAATTTACGCAAAATCCCATAATTAGGAATTTCGACACAGAAGTTACTAAAAGAACTTGATGGATACGAATTAAAGAGAAAATATGAAGGGAGGTTTAACTTAGCAAACACAAATAAGAAACTTTTCGAGCCTAAAATGAAAAATGTGTCTGAAAGGAAAGATTGATATAACAAATTTCAGTAAATAGATTAACAGCGTAAACTCTTTCAGTGCTTCACCCTTTGCGTGTTAGGTACGCGTAGGGTTAAAGTTTAATTACACGGTCTAATTTCCTTAAGCCCAGCGATCCACGGATGGATTTATGAAACTTCACTTATACGTGATACTGTCAACATACAGCGTGTCCCAACATTAAATAATCTTAGTAAAAAGTGGATGAGAATTCTGTGATAATAATGAACAGAAACGTCATCGTAATAAAACCACATTCGTCGCCTGATTTCAATGTGAACATCTTTCTTTAATTAAACTTCTATGAAGTCTCCTATGTTTTTATATATTATAGTCTCTCAACAACTTACTTCTTCAGAATTATGTATAGGCTACAGGTGCTTATATTATATACATTGCATTTAGAATGAGAAAAAATATCATTATTTCCACGTTTCGCTTTATCACAATCCAGTTCTAACCAAAATCCTTAAAATTACATTTGTTAAATAATATTAGATTTTGTAACTTTATGTTTCCTGAATTTTTCACAAAATTTAGTAAAAATTGCTTTTCAGAATATCATGTTTTAATCTCGCACAATAGCCGGAACAACCTCTCCGCTATTTAACGTAACGCAGCGAATTAATTGCGACGAGTGTTTACGGCAAATTGATATAATTGTATAAATTTCCAGCATGCAATTACAGTAATCGATTAACCAACGTACCATACAGCATTGCTTTCCAGGAACGTAAACATAATTTCACACTGTCTAGTACGTATTGAGGTAAATTCAACCACCATGAACTAGATAGGTACATTCTTTCCGTTATCACAGTAATTGAACCCCGATTACATTGATTAAGCTTCATGCGCAATAGTATTAGGACAACTATCGACTAACACTATTACTTACTCCATCGTTTCGAGCATGTTAAATGTATCGAATAAGTAATTCATTACTATCAAAATTAAATATAATATGCCTTGCCGAAATTAAACATAAAATTAATAATTGCAAAAATCTACTGTACCCAATACCGAAAACGTTAAGTAACTATTTTAATTAAAACTGGCGAGAGATCGTGTTAAATTCGTTTTTAAAAAAATACGACAAAAACTGCACCGAAATATTTTAAATTGGGACATCAATTTGCAGATTAACGTAGCTTCACTGGAACCAAAGACCAATCTAAATCAAACAAAAACTGAAACCGGCTCGGTCGAATGTTTACCGCGTTCCAACAACTATTTCACAGAACATGGAAAGAAAAAAAATGAGTGAATGTTTGAAGCAGGCAAGCGCAGCAGTGGCCCCTGCCGCGTGTAACCCTAATAGAAAGCAGCAACTCCGCGCGAAGCCAGCAACGGCAAAGCGTCAAAGTAATCACCGAATGGAACGACAGGTTGCATATCCCTTTAAACTCCAGGTACACCCTTGATTGTGGTATTCACGCACGATTACCACGGCCGAAACTTGAATTAACCTCTTTGACGGTACGCCACGAACGGTACACCGAGGTCGACCAGAACCATCGAAGATATTCGCGAAGTTTGTCCCGATAATGGAATCCCTACCGCGGGCCGGCTAGTTGACTGGCTGGTCACAGTGTTCCAGGCTCTACCAGGAGTAAGGTGGCCATAAAGGAGGACCCGCGATACATGCCATTAAAACTTAAAATTAATTCCAGTCCTACGTTGGACCCAGACGTAGTGCCAGGGAATGGCGGTGACGCGCGGCATCAACGAGCTCCAACTTCGTATCCAATCCAACTACACAAATTCTCCTTAAAACCGAGCGTCGACGGCAAACGCGGGGGCTTGGTACCGTCGGGCGTCGTCGTGGTCGTTGTCGTCGGTGTCTCTCACAAGGCGGCGTTGTCGAGACTGCCGAGTGCCTATACGTACATAAGAGGGATGTAACAATGCAATTACGCGTCGCATAAGCCGTCGACGAAATTACGCTTTAATCCGCGGAGTAGCGCGACCAACTACGGCCGCGCCATTTTCCTTCGTCGAACCTCTCTCCAACCCCTCCCTCTCTTTCGCCGTTCCGACTGTTCTCCAACCCCCTGCCAATTTCTCCATCCTTCCTTCCTCCTTTCCATGCTTTACACCGAATCGCTTTCTTTTCGCCAGCGCTACCATCCCTTCCTCTGCCTTTCACCCTGTCCTCTATCTCCCTTCGCCCCGCCAAACCACCCAAACCACCCCCATCCCGCTGTCCTCTCTGTTCTGTTGTTCGCGAATTTTGTAAACCAGTCAGAGTGTACAATCGTATCCGGAGCGCCGTAATGCCGTAACAAAGCTAATTCGTCGTTGTTACAGCGCCGCGGCGTTCCACGATTTCGCTGCGGGCGCTCCAACAACGGTAAAAGGGACCTGTGCGAGCGAGTTCCTCGAGCGCGTCGGTATCGCTTGCTGAATGAAAATGCGAAGCCCACAGGGGCGGCGGGGAGGTCGGGGGAGGGCGAGGTGAACGAGTATCTGGCTTTGAAATTGCGAGGGGCTTAACTCGAAAACAAGCGCTGTGATTTGTTTCGCGAGTTCATGCTATGGAATTGTCGTTTTTTTCCTGGACAACGAAATATATTCAAAGATGTCCGAAAGGATGTAATTATGTACCAGCACATAAGATAATACGTTTCAATTTATTCTGACAAATAATGGAAACGTGGAAACATTATACACGTACCTCTGCAAGTTTTTCCAAAATCTTTAAAAGAAACGAAGGATTTTATAAATATTACGATTCATTGTGTATAATAGTAGTTTAACGTGTGTGTATCCTATTCCATAGATCTCCTACTATAAAACTGATTTTCGAAAACGATAGTTCTTTCGCGACATTTTGACCAATACCTTTCACAGTGAGTTGTATTTATGCTGTTCTACCTTCATATCTGGTTTTCCACAACTACACACGGTTGCATTACCTACTCCAAGTTTCAAGAATTTTCTATCGCTCGGGTGATATCAACGGTTGCATGATCAAACGATTCCCACTGGTTAATGATACTTGGAATTAGAGCGAATGCGTGATTAAGGCGTTATAAATACAAGCTTGAATCAAAGGTACTTAGGTACGTGGAAAATTACATCGCGTGCACAGTAAATACGTCTATTCCAATCTACTTTCGATAGTGAATTACATTTAGAAACACCTCTATTTCCAATTATAAAACTGATGAAAACAAAAGTATTCTAAGATATATTGTTATGGCTTTTATTAAACTATTAGCTGAAAATATTTCTGTAAATCTGAGGATACCGTGATGAAAATGTTAATCAACATTTGCGAAGCTTTTTTCATTTCGTACTTTGTTGTAATTTGCACATTGTACACATTACTAACAGATTAAATTTACCAGAATTTACATTAGAAGTTACTGAGAAAATAACACTGTGGATATTTATACATTGACCAACTTTTCACATTTATCTCTAACCGCTTTCAATTATTAATTGCGAAAGCATGGCGAATTGGATGATTAATTCTACAAATCTACAAATTTACAAAAGTAGAAATGAATAAAGAAAAAAATCAAAGCCCCCATAGTACCTCGCATTAAACATTTGGTGTAATTCCCACATTATTAATTAATTGGAATATTCGTGATGTGAACGATACATAAATGTTTCATGAAAGCAAATTATTGATTATACAAGTTGGTGATTATGTTCGTAACATTCTACAGCTTCTACCAACTCGCATGCAATTAATTCTTATCGTTCCATTACAATCACAAATTGAAATCGTTACAGGGGTGAGCGGGGTAAAACGGAACGGGTGGGTAAAACGGAACATCAATGTTTCTCTTAGATAAGAGCTGCGAATGAGTTGGTATCGCGAGATATGGGACCAAAGGATCCTCGCAGCATTTTGTGACAGACCATAGACCCGTGCACACGTTATTTTTCCATTAAAAGAGTTGGAAAAATTTCTGGTATCGACGTTTAGATATTGTGTTGTACTTTCGACCACTTTTCGGC
Source organism: Andrena flavipes (assembly GCA_963971345.1). NCBI lineage: Eukaryota > Metazoa > Arthropoda > Insecta > Hymenoptera > Andrenidae > Andrena > Andrena flavipes. The sequence continues at coordinate 58,637,308 of OZ020481.1, forward strand.
ACTTGAATTTCCAAAACTATTAACAGGCTAAAATTTTCCAAAGAAATTAATTTAAAAAAAAGGAATCCCTGCTCATACATGTGAATTCTTGAAAATTTACAATGTAAATTCTATAAGAATCCACAATTTTATTAATACTGCATGTTTTGCATGTTTGAAAAATGTGTTCATGTTCTTTATTTGCTATGTCTGTGTGAATTAGAATTTCTAATCTTCGGGACAAACAATAATAATTGTTGCCACTAAAGAGAAAAATGTAATGCGTGCACACATGCACTTACATCGGGGTGCAACTCAATTATCACTTGAATGCTTGGAGCATTTTGAAGCAGCCGTATACGCAATTAGTCGGTATGGTTTTATTGCCACCAACAACAACTGGCTCTGTTCCGTCTAGCCCTAATACGACGATACAAATCGTGCCAGGCGATAACCAGACACTGCGAACCAGGCGTATTCTGGCGCGTGCTTTACGCAACGAGCGCGTGCACTGCACGTTTCCTCCATACGCGCGTACACAATTTCGTTGGCGATCGAGCTCTTCCAGTGGAGTAACGTTTATGGCCGTACAATGCAATGGACGACGGTACGGACGCGGCAACAGTTAAAACGTCGCCCACACGAGCCTGGCCCGACCAAATGAATAATAGTCCGAGCATGCGGCACGTCCACACTAACTAACGTCACCGACAAATCCCAAGATAATCTGCGATATTTCACGCAAATATTGCCCGAAATTCCCGTATACAGATGTTGCCCAATCTATTACGGTCATCTTGGAAATCTCTATCATTCTAGAATATATGATGATACGCCTAAGGAGAAGTTGGTTTACTTCGAGGGAATATTCTATGGGGTCAGAGCAAAGAAATACAAATAAAAAAAATTGACACGTACAAATAAGGGCCACCCTAGTGGGCATCCGTTTAGGGGTTGATTCCACGCTCCAAAATAAGACAAAATCCAAGAATGCCGAAATTGCGTTTGAGGCTTCGTTTCAGAGTTATTAATTGTTGAAAATCACGTGTAAAAAGTGTCTGACGCGATGGACTACTGCCGTCGCCGTGTCTGACCTGGCTAAGTAACTACTACTGCGCGCCGGCAGTAATCGAAGTCCCTCGCGTCAGACGCTTTTTACGCGTATTTTCAGCAATTAATAACTCGGAAACGAAGCCTCAAACGCAATTTCGTCATTCTTGGTTTTCGTCTTATTATGGCCTGCAGAATCAGAATCTAAAGACTTCTACCCGTGCTTGCATTTACAAATATGCTTGGGTTTCATTCGCTCTGTCGTAATACAAATAACATTTTAAATGAAGAATTTTGTGAAATTATTTATTAGAAAAAACCTAACGTACCAACATAATAATGCTGCAACACGTTTTAATAGAACGCTACTTCTAACATTTAATAAAATGGGTTATAACTCAATCTATGTGTATTAAAGTGTCTGAATTCGCTTCGAAGTTCTACGGAAAATCAATATTTTTCGATGCATTTATCTGTATGCCATATGAAGAAAGTATTTTGAAACGTGTTAAACGTTTCTCGAGAAACCTATCCGAACTCGTTTTATAAAATGAAAAAAATACCATCCTCAACATTGGGTGGATGACTTGGCAGTGACAGCACGTCTCACAGTAAGGACCCGAGTCAGCTCTAGAATACATATAAACAAACTTTACGTGCATTCTTGACGCGTTACAAAGGAAACGCCTTGCAATGCTTCACGTGGAAACTGAGTATAGGGAAAGCAATGCATAATGGGCTGGAAACCCGCCTTTGTGGGCAAAAGTCAATTTTTCAAGATTAACATTTTGAAAAAAAATATTTGTTACAAATTCACAACCCTTCGAAGCTTCAAAATCCAAAATATTATGTATTTCAGATAATTCTGTGATCAGATACAGAGTTCTGAAGACAAATCGTAAAGTTCAAAGTGAAATTAAACGTTGATGTCATTTAGCACAGAATGAATTGGTTTATGCAATACCTATTTATGCAATATGGAACTATATAATAGAAAAGTACGTTTTGTAATTCAACAACAACACCATTAGGGTTGAAAGTGGCACGCGTCAAGTGAGAAAAGCTGTAATCTTAAGTATCGTTTCATGGGTGCAGTATTTATCACATCATTTCGCGATATTCTTTATGGGGTGAAATTATTTCTAAGTGCCTTGCTATAATATTCCGAATGAATGTTAACGTGGGTGTACTTTGGCGCGAGTTACTTTAATGGAAGTGGTTTTCTACGGCGTACCGGATGACTTCGCCCAGCTCGTATACGTATGATTCAGTTAAGCTCGTAATCATAAAGTTCTGCATTTATGACGGTGTCTACTAGCCTACGTAACACTCTGTGTTTTTTTGATACGATCATAAAGTGAAGTCTGTAACATGTACTATAAGATTATTACTGTACGCTAATGAGGGCGGCTTTAGCCGCGAGCATAACGTGGGATTCCCATTTATAGGCGGAAAGTTTATGAAACGTCATCGATATACCTATTCTTTACAAGATTGCCGTTTGGGCAAATTCTATTTTCTCTGTTTTAATCGAGTAAGAGCGATAGTCACCTTTAAAAACTTTGCAATTACGTGAGATAATTGTAATACAATTTTTCTTTATTCTTTTCAAACATAAGTAAATATGTGTGAAAATTTTCAAAGTTCTTATTCCTAGAATCTTTTTTATATCACGTCCTAAAGATTGCCAAAAAAAAATATCAGAAATACCCAACAATGGGATACTAGAAATTGGTCGAAAAATTGGTGAAAGAGAAATTGGTCGTTAAAAACAGTTCTTTGAGAAACACTCAGGAAATTCATCAACTCGGACACGCTGAACAAAATCATCGCGCTTGGCTCACCTTTATTTTATTTCTTCCTTCCTTTTTTACTTCGTTATTATAATCCTATGGATTCTACGTGACGGAAAAAAGTTCCTTACAGTCGTTAAGGTACGGCCTTCGTAATTGTCGATAACTAGCATTAATGAAGTCTGCGAAGCCAGTACAATTAAGATGTAACCAGCGCGCAGCGTTACATTTTTTCCATCAACTTTTCGCCCTTTCTCAATTGTATTTCCGAAACGACGTTACACGGCCCTAGTAGTTTTCCAGTTAACTGCCTCTGAATTAATTAACATCAATTTACTTTAAAATATTTGTAACAACGCTGCTTTGCTTCAGATTATAAATTACTTCTGGTTGTTAAGCTTTATGCACGGGTTCAGATTTATCGGCATGCATAATCTTATGTTAAATATGATCTGCGGTATCGGAAAATGCAATGTACCATTATACTTGCAAAACAGTGCTACTCCTTATTATGTTGGTTACGTGATTTATGTCGGGTTATTTTGCAAAACATCTTGCTTACGTCCACACTCGTTTATTAATATGAAATGATAATAAACATATTACCCATTTGAATATATTTATCTGTTAGTATTTCATATTCAATTTTAATTTGTTAATGTAATAACTTGTTCAATTATTATCCAGTTATTCTTGATATTAATATATACATATATTGTATTTTTATTTCACCAGAATTATAGTAGGTATATAAATACAACGTTCTTCAGATTTAACAATATCAAGAAAGGTTATCCTCGAGCTCAAATAAGTAAATAATTAAGACCGTAATAAGAAGATATCTTGTCTCGTTCAGTTCTCCTCGGAATTCCATAATGATACCTTGGGGCAAAGGAACCGTCACTTCGTGTCGTTCATAGAGTAATTCGATACCTTTCCAAATTCTAATGGTTTCGAGTAATGCGTTACAACACTTTGTTATAACAAAGACATTATTCGAGATACTGCAATTTTTATTAGAAGAATATATCCATATAGCTTCCTTTCAAGACCAACAAAATACCTTCAAAAACTCTCTCGACCCATAAGATGCGTATATCAATCTGGTCTCGAAGAAATATTCGACGGAACACGCACCTCAGACTTTTGACAGTTACGCATGTCCAAACCTCCAACTCAATCGCAACTTATTATACTGCCCATCCCCTCGCATTAGTTAGCACAATTATAATAAATTCATAGTCCACGACGACATTCAAGTCTCTGTTTGATTTAACGTTTCTCGTATTTCAACGCTGCTTTATCACATTAACCTGTGGCAGAGATAGCCATGTCTGTACACGTCACGCTGCAGACCGTCCAACCCACCGACTCTCACCACATGATAAACTAAATACACAGTTTCCGCAGTAGGCAGTAAAAATATACGCTTGATACCATCAAACCGGTGTAATAAAGCTTCAGGACGTGGTTCGAGCAGTTCGCGTGCATGACCTATGCTTTAAATCAGAGCTGCTCTATCACGCGATCCATTATAACGATCTACGCGTTCAACGCTGTCAGTCGGTGTTCTTGGACATCTTGCTAAACCATCGATACGATTTCTTTTGCCGAACTGCCAAATGAAAACCATCCACCTACCCATCCTGGCAAATAAAATATATCTTCCCTTGACGGGATCTCCAAATCCTCAGCGAACTTTTCATCGAACCTTGGGATACTAACGCTATCCTGTCCAAAACTTAATAGCAGCCGAACCTGTAAGTCTTAATCTCTTCTCCATTACTCGTTCTTTCCCCCGTTCTCTATTAAGACGTAAGAAAAGAAACGTGAGAAAAGTGGAGGAGATGGTAGATGACGCGGGCGGACGTTCAAGGAGGCTGATACCAAATCGATGGTACTAATATATCCGCGGAATCAGTTACTGCGCGTGTGTAGGTGGGAGCGCCCGTGTGTTACTCAGTCCACGGTAACAGCGGTGTCGAAAGCCAGCAAAGAGAAAGTGGGATAAGGTATTAAGGAATTGAATTGGGAGCGCGGAACTGCTAGCCAATGCCTGGAGGGTGGTGGCTCCAAGTATCGCCTTTGCTCCACACGGCTATCGCTCATGGCACGCCTCAATGAACGAGACTACTCACTCTCTTTTTCCAACCTTTCCAAGAGAAAGTGTAATCGTTCGGCAGGTTAGAATCGGCCAGTGACGTTGCCGACATATTGGACGGCCAGCGCCGTTAGCCGAATCTAACCTGCCGAATGCTTCCGACGATCTGGCCATCCATCACGTCGTCATTACGGTGGCTGGCTACGTTTGGCAACCTGTTTCAGAGTTCACGCCTCGACAACGCGAAGAAAGCGCGATTCCTTATTTCTCCCCTGTCCCGCCTCTTTTCTTTTCAATTGCGAAATTTCCTATCAATTCTAGTCCACACTTCCCGCTGCGGAATGGAACGACTACCGTCCAAAGAAAAGAAAATCTGACCAATAAGTAAGATGAATTAAGACAGATTGTAAAAGGGTCTGAGTTATCAACGAAATGTGTAATCCAGCGTCATGGAGCTTTGGATGTTTCGATGTATTAGGTAATCCCATAAATAATGTGGTGTTTCAAGTAGAATTCAAGTTCTTGGCTAATTCTTCGGTAGTTACTATTGGATTTTACTCAACTGTTCGGGTTAGGTTAATTTTTGGCCTCGTGGCTCCCTTGAAATGTTCTGTGCCTCCACATGGCCCCGGTTGAAAAACACTGGTCTATATACCAAACAGATAAATAACGATCGCGACGAGTCCAATTGTTTTAAACTCAACTCTCAGAAAAACTGTTCCGTTACATTAACTTGAAAATTCGTTTGCTCCAGTCAGCACCTCAAATTAATTACATTTTATCATTTCAATAAGAAATGTACATTCCTTGTCCCAAAATTCTTCTTTCGAGATCCAACGATTACGTAGCCGTTCGACGGTGTGAATTGATTTGTTGGCCGAAATCTTGTTCGGGGGGTTTTGCAAAATTGGATCCACCATAACACGGGTAGCAATGCATAAGCCGAGGTGCGCGTTCGACCGCGCTGTCGAGAATCTTGGAACTGAAAAGCGTGTCGCGTACGTGACGAAGGTTCTCCAAGTTTCTTGGTGAAGCGAACGAAGTCCGTCTCGCTCCAGTAGAATGTGCCAATCTCGGTATTCCCATGGGCGTCGGCGTCACGGCGCCTTTCATTTACGAGCGGAGGACGCGCGCATCGGACAGTGTTGGACCCCCCGCGCTGGATGCAAGTGAGCATCGCCGTGGATATCGGCTCCTCTCCTCTCCAACTGTTGGAACTGTTGTAAGAGAGAAGTATTATTATCCGGGGAAATCTGCCGGCGTCCCCTCGAGATGCCAGATCGGTCACGTTCGGATGGAGCTGCCCATGGAAGCGCGCGGAAAGTTTCTCAGCCTCGTGACTTCCCTTCGAGTTCCATGGATGCGCTCCCACGCGTCCGAAGAAAAGCAAACTTCGTGGCCGACCTTATATAAATCGCGGGGAGGAGAAAAAAAGGCGGTATCCCCGGGCCGGAAATCGGTATTCTTCCGGCGAGCAGAAGTCGGGCAAAGTGAACGACCGGGCCGGAATATCTTCCGCTCCTAACGAAATTTTATATTATAGCTGGGCCAGAAACGGGCCAGAATGCTGGTTCAGAGTTGGGCGAGACCAACGAATGTTTCCTCGCAGGGCACGAGTGTAATGGGTACAAGGAAAGAATTTTACATTTTATCAAACAAAGTATAACACTACTACAGGGTGCGGTAGAAATACCTACGCGATTCCAATTAACCGCTACATTTCTTCTAGACTGTTATGTCGATTATGTTTTGACGTTAAGGTAGGCCTCGCTACGCCTCAGCGCGACTCCGACCGGCGAATCTTTTGAGGAAGGGAAGCGAAGCGGGCCAAGGTAAAGCGTAGTGTGAGTGGATGCAATGCAAACGCCTTCGGTGAACGCTGAAACAATTATCACTCGCGCTGACAGTGAATTCTCTGAACGACTGACCAGGAATGTGAATCGAAGCAACCTGAAATCTTCGGGAAGAGCAAAGTCAAGGCGAGAGGAGTTTAGATGTGAGTGAGAAATAAGTCGCGCCTAGGCGAGGCATAGTAAAAGCCTCCTTTCACATTTTAAACGATTGCATAGAAATTGTTAAATATCGTAATCATTCCGCCCCGACTGCAAACACAATTTCAACAAAAGAGTGCTACATCGCATACTGCCAAAGAAACCATTGACTATCCTCAGAATATGTTTCTACGTCGACTAATGACACGTGGGGGCGTCATCAGCCAGCCACCAAGGTCGTCAGATTTAACGGCTCCAGATTTTTACTTATAGAGATATTCAAAGTCCAAAGTTTACATGGGGAAACCGCGGACATTATAGCACCTAAGGGAGCACCTAATTGCTAACTATCACCCAAAGTACTATTAGACGCAGCGATGTTAAATGTATAAGAGATTCAAAATTTGCTGTATCCTAATGTATTCTATGATGTAGCCTAATGATAATTTTCCTAAAGTTCCGATTGAAAACTATATAATATTATAGTCCCAGCAATAGTTTCTATTCCTTTCCTAGTTATTAAGAAAACAAATTGTAGAAATTAGAACTACAATAATATTAAATTGAATCTAATTTAATTCTGAAAAATGCAGTGGAGTTTAGGGGTTTCGGAAGTAGGAGGAGAGAATCAGTGGCCGATGGAACTGGCAGAAAAATACTGTTTATTAATGCCAATCTTGGGAAGTGTGACGGAAAGCATAATAAAGGAAAATATTCGTCATATATCACGTGTTGTCATAGTAATGAAGAAGATCCATACTTCAGACCCACGGCTTTGTTTCTTAATCCGAAGATAAAACAGGGAGGCGACTGCGTGCGCGAATGTAATGGAGCAAGCATCAAGATAAAGTGGCTCGTATTTCCTTAGCAGTAAGAAGGATCGAATTCGCTATAAAATCCGTCCAGAGTGGGAAGTACAAATCCAGACACAGTGTGCATTTTTTTCCGGGAAACCCTGAGAAAATTGATGATTGATCAGCGCCAAAATATGAAAATATTTATGAGCCAATACTTTATTAAATTCATATAAGGGCCAGGAAAATACTTTGTATTGTATTATATAGTTATACTTAAAATTATTCTTTCTGTTGTTTGTTGTATTTTTCAGCCGGTATCACAAGGCCGTATTATTATTATTTAATTGAATGGCGCACTGTCATCAACTTATACAGTGTGCCTGTTTTAACTGGAAACGGTGGAATAGTTCATAATTGTAATATATTAATAGTTGTTTTGCAACAACTTTGTAATACCTTCTTCTAATCCTTCTTTATATAAAAGAGCATTTATAGAAACAATTTTTTAATACTCCATATTCCGGTAAAAACGGACACACTATATACTTCTTAGATGGAGGTAATAATGGAATCCTTAAAGTTTAAAACAATTAAACCACCAATGCGTGTATTTAATATTAATAATCCGACGAGTCTAAAACGGAGCCTAAAGAATAATCGTCGCGAGAGGATATCCTAGGTAGTATCCCTTGTAGGTATAACTAAAAACAAGTTCTATCACGTCCCATTTGAAAGTGACTAATGAAATTACGTGCAGCGACAGGTGCGGCAGCACGAGCATCGGATACTTGACTTACAATAATTAATAGAAACAATCTTCGTTATTATCGCCAGGACGCGCCCTTTCAGCGGAAATTCAGCGCGGCAACATGGGCGGTACTGTCCGCCAATCGGAGCCCTATTTGTTTCAAAGTGGGCACGTGTGCAACACCTAATAAAGTTCAGATATCACGTCGGCCGTATGAATTCAAAACTAGTCGTGTCGTGACGTGGCGAGGCGTCGAGTATGCCGTCAATTGGAATGGAAAATCGAAACAAAAAAAAATTGGAAAAATAGGAGAAGAGTACTGGCAGAAAAACGAATTTTATTACCTATCGTGTAGCATCAGCCTTGTTTTCCATTCTGTTTCCTTTTTCACCAACCCCGTGAAATTTATTGACTTCCCGTAAATACTGAAGAAACGAGTGCAAGGATCTTATTTACATTGTTCTATAAATAAGAATGCTTGATTGTTTCTTTTCAAACATATATATATATATGACGTGGAGGACACGTCAGTGCGAAATTTTCAACAGCGTGTGAAGATCATTTCGTGACTTGGATTCGTTTTATGCTCACAAAAGCAACGACTAATTACTTCAATTATATCCCTATAATATCCCTATAATTATAATATATTCTTTCACGCTTAAACGGCTGAACAGATTTCAACGAAATTAAATTTGGATTATACATTACATATATCCTAGAATAGATTATGTTCTATTTTATAAAAAAAAAAAACAAAGAACAAACAAACGTGGGAAATTTTTAATACAGGTATCTTGGAGCTTCGTTTTTAAGTAAATTGCAAACACATATATAACGAAAGCGTGCCAGAAACGTGGGATTCGTACTAAATAAATCAATCGATATTAAGAGGTCAAGAGTTACACTATTATAATATCGATGTTAACAGTTTTAATTGATTAGACGGTTCAGATTTTTGACGTAAACCTGCAGGATTAATTAAACACCGTGAAAGACGCTTGCTTAATAGCCAATTTTGGAGTGATGTCGAAACCCGTGCAACTGGATTGAGAGATAGGACGAATGCAAATGAGTAGCGATAGCAGCTTATTCGCACGCGTTTGCCAGCTACGTGTTTGCGGTCGATGACGTAAGGTCTCATAGGGGGATAACGGTATTTCTAGATCCAGAAAGGGGACGCCGACGAAGTGTGGTCAGCAGTCACGTTCGTCCTTAATATTACACCCTTAAATCCACGGGCCGCACACTCGCAATTAAGACGCGCTCACGTGCTAGGCTTTAGGAGAAAACACAAACTCGTGGGGTCGAGAAATATCGAATTCCGTCTATAAGCCGATCCCAGCTTATATAACACCAGAACCGTATACCCTATAATCGACGCAAGTATTTATAAGCTCACCTTTCGTGTAATATTCCGAAATATATGACCATCTTAAATCGCTGAAACACCCGAAAAAGTTATTTACAACTTCCAATCTCTCTAACGCTTTGAAGTAAGGAGTAACAAATATTCCAGAACGAACTCGAGAACACGAGGGACACTTAATGTGCTCGTGTAGTGAATGTGACAAATATCGTCCAACTACAAATTGAAATGAAATATCGAGTAACATGGCGAATAGAACTCTACGCACGATAATATTAATATCGTAATAGGGGTGTCTGGTGAACAATCGGTATTATCGAAAATCGAGGTTGGACCAATTTAAGACACTTGGTCGACCGTTTTATTAAGCCAGTTATCATTTAATTCATTTGGCCGTTTAATTAATACAAACGTGCACAGTTAAACACACAGGTAAGCGTGGCGTGCGTAAGCACCGGTTCACACGTATAAGCGCGATACCTCGGCACGGTGGGAGGGCTCGAGTGCAACGTTTACTAATAAAATCCGAATTTACGATCGTGCATCACGCCCCGCGTTATCTAGTTTTCCGAACCACTACGGCACAAAATGATGTGTCCCCAGCATTATGCTTGCATTAAGCGTAAACGCGAAAGTGTGATAATTGTTTTCGAATGACAACAGCGGCTACACCCAAATGACGGTTTTGAATATCGGTGGTGCTGTTCGCTGCTACAGAGTATATAAATATTCGCACCTGCTTGCGCGAGATAGCCGCCACGTAAATACATGCCTTTCCGTGTTTATTAGATCCCGTGTTTACCAGAGAATTATCTGGTGTTTGAACATTTAATACCTTCCCCTCTTTGTTCGTCGATGCCAAATGTAATTGGTGAAATGTATGTATTTGTAATTATGGGAAATTCGTGCGAAATAGAAATTGGGGAACCGAGGAGATTCAAATTTGCGTGCTGTCGATACATCGAACTAATCGTGAACGCAACTATATAGCTAGTTAAGTTGAAAATACCAATCACGAAGAAAAATGTTTGCACCTATTTCGCTGAAATTTCCACTTTTCGAAATTGAAGCAATGCTTTTGCGGCAATGGGGCGAATTACACGGGATAATAGCAGCAGGATTAAAAAAGAAAATCCGCCAGGAACTCTAGAACAGTACCCTTCCTTCGCCCGAGAAAAATAACTCTGAATACAGGATGTGAAAGAGAGAGATTGCAATCCTCGACAACGTTATCATAACTAACGAATTCAACTACATAATTATCCGGCAAAAATGCGTTACTTAACCGTCTAGGGCACGTTGTACCGATGGTATAGTCGGGACTGTAGGATTCTAGAACACTGTGGAAGCAGTCCGAGCTGGGGGCGAGCCTGTCTCCTCGGGAATGAAACCAATTACTTGGTGACCTCCCAGACCAGTACATTTCTGCAAGCAACAGGAAGAGAAGTATGGAACGAGATAGGGGTATAGAAAGACAGAGAGGGGAAGAGAGACCTGTAGGTGAAAGCCCGGGGAACAAAGAGAATGGACGAACAGAGAGGAGAAGCGTAAAAGGGGTGGGTAACGGAGAAATAGAGAAGTACTGTGGTGGATGAGGAAGGACGTGAGTCAAAGACGTCCCTGGATGAACTACTTAGGTGGAAACCAAAGAAGATGCACAGGAACGCAGGAGCCGGTTACGAAAAAAAGTAAACACAGCTCTGGATCGTACGATTTCGGCTCGCAGACGCGAAAAGCGCATTAGTGAATTACGGTGACATTTACCGATAATTACTGATCGCACCCAGTTTCCTCGGATCAACGAGGGCAAATGTGAGCATACGGCCGATTGTCAACCGAGGAATTCAATAGAATCGAGGTATGTGCAGGGCAACGCAAATACCTACAGCGGATTAATAATTAGATCGAGCGGTTTGTAAATTTGACGAAGATTATGCCACTTTGACCGAGTCAATAGTTACTATAATGCGCATATTTGCTTCCACAGGACAAGACGGCTGCTGAGCCATATAATTTGAAGAATGTGTGTTATAATTGTTTGCCAAATGTAAATTTATTATAAAACCGAGTATCTTAGTTGTAGCTATGAACCGATGCCAATTACTTTCGAAGACTTGTTCAAAATTAAATTGTCTCATTAAACTAATTGAAAATTAAAGAAAAAAGTATTTATTATCGAGGAGACATGGTTTCAAAGCCAACAGAAAAATTATGAATTTATCTTCATCGTATTTATCTGCACTATGCAAAAGTTTTCAAATCACGTTTAGTGAAATATCTTGAAAAGATCACGTTTTCTTAAATCACCCTGTATAATAATACTGTAATTTTCTCGAAAACAAAGCCCCGGAAGAAAGACTTTAATTCTACAATATCGATGTATCTTTGCTTAAGGAATCATCTCCTGTTCGATTGCACCACTTTTCCGGTCGCACCCTGTATATTTATTTAAAAGTACAAAGGTCGTCTAAAATCCTCATCCAATTATTTCTTCCAGCTCTCGTTCCCCTTGAGTCTGCATAACTTCTATGTGACCCATTTTTCTTTAGACAGAGAACGTTGATATAAAGTGAGGTAGTAATTTTGAATGTCTCCTCCCGTATCTTAGGCGCCATCAAATACAGGCGTTACAATTGAATAAAGGAAGGAAGAAAAGCAGACGCATTCGAGGTACTGAACCCTGATAATTGACCCTCTTCTATTCTCTTCCGGGTCTTGCACGTTGATACCGTCGACGCTCGAATGTTTCGGATCGATATTATCCGGCAGTTCCGGGTGAAGGTTGGTAGAAGGTCGAGGTTCTCCCCCATGCGAATCGTGCTCGTTTCCATCTCCATTCGCGTGGCCCCATATTCCTCGCCCCCGGCAGTCGAAATGGGAAACCTTCGAAATATCTGGGCTCGAGTATCTCCCCCGGGTGTGAAAGAAAGAGAAGGATGGAAGGGCAAGAGAACGACGGGGACACGAAAACTTTTCCCAAAAACAGTTTCACGGGAGCCGCGATTCCGAAAAGCGACTGCTGTAGGAAAAAGGGGAGGTTAAAGAAGGGGCGGGAAGAAATCGCCCTGCCTACCGAGATTATTAGAGTCGTTATTTTTCTGGGAAACGTCCCATCCTCCCTCTCACCGCTGCGCTCCCTCTCTCCCCCTTCCTCGAGTAATAGCTGCTGCCTATGCTGTTCTTTCAGATGAAAGGAAAAGAGGAGACTTATGCAGCGCAACGTCTCTACCAAATTAGACGCGACCCTTTGCTCCCTCGCCGTTCGACTCCTTCTTCCCAATTTTGCAAACAGAAATTTCGCTAATACTCTTCGAGAATTCTTAGCCGACGGGCGATTGCTGATAGGGCGGTGTCCACAGCCACTACTGAATTATGTTTTACCTTGTATAGAACAGCTTAGGAACATTGCGTTAGATTAGTCAGCATTCTTAGCTACAACTGTTCATTTGAAAAATCTTATAAGCATAGACTTCGTTTGTCTGCCACATGCTGATAACACAGGCGTGAAATGAAAAAACTTTTTTCAATATTTCAGCTGTTTTTAATATAAATTGAAATGCTTAAAATAAAAGAATATATCATTGAAGCGCATATTACGATATAAAAACGTCGAAAGCTGTGAATAACTTGTACGGGATGCATCAAATCCGAGGTTATTTTTGCATTTGGAAGTCCAAATTCCAATAAGCCCAGCGTACATTTCTGAAAAATGTTTTTATGACCCACAATGTTGCGCTTACACGCTTCGCGACAATCGAGGCAACCAAGCAATTGTATTTTTGTTGATGGGATAAAAGCAAAACGCATGTAAAGATGGGATTGAGGAGAGGGTGTGAGTGTGGCGAAGCAAAGAGAATGACGTAGAAAAGAATGGATGAACACCGAAGATGCGAGGACGGCCATAGAAATTGGTGGGGGAGGGAAAGCGCGAAAAGAGCTGGAGTAAAAAGCGTGCCTGTTCGCAAGCGATAAGCCAGACCATAGAACTGTCTTCTCTGCCTTCTGCCGTCCTCAACTGCCTTCGGCTTTTTCCATGTAGGACGAAAACCTTCGGGATCACCTCTCGCCGAATACTTTACGATTCTCAATGTAGCAACTGCCTGCCCCAGATTCACCGGACCAATCCCAAACGATCCCACGAGACTTTAATATGAATTGCCTTCTGATAGCGACGTGTCCTCGTGGGACACTACGTCGATACTTTGGATTATCTGTCTAGAGCTTTAGCAACACCTGTATGACGTTACGACGTTGAAAATCGTACTGCCTTTCGAGATTGGATCGCTAAAAGCTCCCACAGCGGTATAAGTTCATCTGTTGGTTTGCTGATGGTTACTAGCCTTACTAGTATTACTGTTTATAGCGTTTCTTTAATTCCATGTGTGTAATAATTCTATAAGGAGAAAATAGAATATCTGTCTGTATGCCTGCTATTAACTCCTAAACCCTTTAACCGAACAGGACCAAATTTGCATAGTTACTCTCTAGGACTCTGCGGAGACTATAGGCCGCCATGAAAACTGAACACCCCACCTCATCTCCCTGATTTCATCCCCTTGACACTTTGTGACATAAGAAGCCCAGGCAACGCCGGGTACTTTAAGCTAGTAGTCTATAAAACGGGTTGTGTAACTAGAATAGATCAGATTTACTATTAATTAAAAGTAGAAAATAATGGTAAGGTACTAAAACATAGTTTTAAAAAGGATTTAAGCAAGACATAGAAAAAGCAAAAATTATATTGGAATGCATATACTATTTAGGTGACAGTAAATGTTAATTGCAGAAGTTTCAGGGAACAGTCGAAGCTTAAAATGGTAGAAATTTCTTTTAAAGAAACTTTTGGTTCGCGAAAACTTTAGACGTATCTTTTCCTAACCAAGCACAATATACATACACACAGAAGATTAAATACAACGTGTAGTTTTACTAAGTTTTCTTGCATGATATAGAGAATGATGGTGGCTTCTCTCGGAGGATCTTGTCGAAAGACGAATATGTGTTCAACCTTACTTCCACGTTTAAGAAGAAATGCCATCAATCAAGCGAGATTCAATATTAATGTGCGGTACCCTAAGTACGAGCAAATGTTATCGATCCATATTTCTTGATCGATAACTTGTTAAAAAATGGAACGTATTCGACCTTCTTTGAAACTTGTATTACCCAACCTTTTTCTTACAAGTGCATACAATTATGAAATTGTACTATGTAGTAATAGATATTTCTCTATCTTAGCCGTTACAAGTGTATGATTTGCTTAAACCCTTCGATTTCACCCATAGAATTGTTTAAAAAATAGAACATGTCTGTGTCAAATCATTCGTGTGGAAGAATTAAACGTGTTAAAGTAAACAGCTTAGATTCAAACTATGATTCTTTTAATTCTGTAATGAAAAACAAACCCCGTTCTGTCCATTAATTCGCGTTTAGCATCTCGAAATGAAAAATACACACCAAGGTCTCCCCCTATCTGTAAATTGAATTTTACGTCTACCATGAGGGCCCATCCCAATATATCTACATTTACACTTCTGCCATCAAGCAGAATTCAATGTTCCCAAATAATCACCTTCACAATGACTTTCTAAGTGATACACCAGTGTTCCATTTCGTGGGATATTCATGGTTAAACGGGGCGCGAGGATGATGCATATCCTCCCTGCGGATTTGACGCATTAAGAGAATTGTCGTCGTTGATTTGGCCGGAATAGAAATGGTAACTAAGCTGTTAAGTTACTAAATAAACGAGAATCGAGGAAGAACTATCTTTGAAACAACGTCACAACATGCTGAGAACTTACTACACCAATCAATCGTATAATAAGTCACTAAAGGTTCATGAATTTTGAGCATCCTGCACTTTTACATATTTCCGTTAAATTTGTTACAAATACTATCCAAATATTTTTTACTACGAGTGCAAATCATCATTATCACGTATCTCATATAAGTAAAGTCTGAAGATAAATTGAGATAAGTTAAGGAATCTTTACCTCAAGGAGACTTTAGCAGATTTCATTCGTTTAGGACTATACTGTTCAATGATGCAACCACATATCATCCCAGTATACTCTCTTAGCGAAACATCCCTTAAGCGCCATCGATATTTATGGAGCTATCTACATATTGCCAAACATATTGAGTTCCGGTAAATGGCCGTAGGCACGCGCGAAACTCCTGAATATTCAAAGAGGTAATGAAGCAAAGTTCGTTTGTGTTAGCTGCAGGCGCCGATACACCTCCAGGTCATCAAGCACTGCCTTATTAACTGATTGCATATTGAGTAAGGGCAGAATTATGGTTCCAGGTATTCGTCTTGACGCGATGCTGATAATACAAAATTAAGCAACTTTTTATGCTTCAAATCGATGCAGAGGTTGAACGTTGGTATTATGTTGGTACAACATAATTTTATACATCCACTTCATTGATTTAATAGAAATTTGTAGTGCGGAAATTTTTCAAGCTCTTACACGATATTTTACATGTAAAACATTTTAATATCTAAAGATATGTAAGCTGATAAAGAATCTAAATCATATTTTCATTTTCTTACAAATGTAAGTACATTTTTTAGAAGATAATTGTACTAACCTAGATATATATGTTGTAATAATTATTCTTAAGAAAAATGAAATTATCGTTATTCTAAAAGTAAGACCGACAATAAACTAATAACGTGGGTGAAAGATAATGAGACACATTTATGAAGGTGTTAATAAAGGTGTCTTGCAAAATAATTAACATTATTAAAGTGGTTTACGAGTTTCAGCAAGCTTTTGAATCGTCGTGCTTGCGTAAGCATTTCCATCATGTAGCAATGTGGTTGAAGGTTTGCGCAAGTAACTGAAGAATGATGGAATATGTTTGAATATACGTCGTCAATCTTGAAGCCGTTGCTGGATAACATTCAGTTTATTTAAAAGCTATCATGATGAATGGCTACGTGGAGAAGGAAAATATCTGGTAAGAGTTTCTTAAAATATAGAAGTTTTTCTGTGCTGTGGAAAATAAAATATGATAATTACCCAAATAACCGTTACGAATCTATCGCTGATAAAATTTAAAAATATTTAATTAAATGGGGATCGAAAAATGATTGGTTAAAGAGTAATTTTTGTCAGATAAATTTGAAAAGAGATTCGTTTAAAGTTTTCAAGCTTCAAAAAGAGAAAATTCTGGAACCAGACTATCATAAATTAAAATCCTTTAATAATTAAGCGAACTCATAAATCTTTAGTCTTTCAGAAGATCTTTATAAGAGAACTTGGGACGCTCTTTATAATATTCTGCCATTTAAACACCGTTTATTATTTTTCATTGAAAAATCTTCATATTTGTTAATGTCAAAATTAATAGAATCGACACTATTGCAAAGTTTCTATTAAACCTTCAGACTTTAACTATTTCGAACTTAAAGTGTGCGGCTAACAGTCAATTATAGATTGTTACGCATAATTAACGAACATGCTTAACCATTTGTGTACCATTTAACGTTGTGTCAAGTGTGGGTATTTAATATTGCTAAAGGAAAGCGTGGCGAGATATATTTTGCAGAACGGAACTTCACCACGTCGCTTTCCTTTCTGCGTTCATGCCTACCGCGTAATTGTCAGCGAGTGGCTACAAGTAAAAAGTGTAAAAGGGTGGAATTTGAAATTACAGTTAATGCTTACATGGAGGTCGTAATGTATACTTAACACAGTACTGAAAAAACAGAGACGACAAGGAAGACATAGTTGATAAAGGAGCAGAAAAAGGAGACGAAAGAAGCGGAATAATGAGAGAAAAGGAGCAAGAGGGATCACAGAAACCTCCGCTCCGAGAGGTCCCACTGTTTTCTGTACCGCGACGACGAATACAAGGACGGGCATTTAAAAGTTCTGAAAACTCGCGAGCTTCGTACATAGAATTTAAATATGTTCGTGGCGGTTGAATTCCATCATGATCATTAAATGTTTTATAAGAAGTTGCAAGCTGAAAATTAAAATTGAATGCAATGAAGGCACTGTTGGAGAAGAATGAGAAAATGGAACCTTATGAAACTATTTTTTATGCCAGTTGTTTATGAGGCAACATTTTGCCTCAAGTATTACATGACTGAAACATAATTGTTAATGTAGTAAAATGTTTTCTTGTTTTACTCCACATGCAATAAATATTAGGTAATCAAAACAAGCTAACAGTAATAATAATATCATAATTACGTAAATAACAATAGATACATATAATACATTTGAATACATATAAAAAATAATTAAAACCTATCCGTCACTTGCATTACCAGAACCTATTGCCTTTGCTCGCCAGAAACGTGGCGCAGCATTTAACTCAAAATCTCTTGATCGGAATTTTTGAAACCACATTTCACATATCCTCAATTTCAACTGCACCTTCTTCGTACAGTTCGCCAATGCTTCTTACTATTTCTGCGACATTAGTGCTTCCTGGAAACGCATAATGTAGTACTTTACTAATTGACATTCCTGGACGAATTTTAGAACAAAGACACTAAATGGAACACTCAAAATATAATCCTAGACACAGCACGTGACAGAATACTAGATCATGTTATAAAAACAACAGAATAACTACTAAAGAATTATCCAATAGGACGTTATAGCAGACTTCGTAGAAAATGCAAGAACTTTCCATTCAATTCAATATTTACTCTGCCCACCCTGAACCCTTCTTTTAGAAACACCCTATGTACATGTATAGCTATCTTGGACCTTCATCAACTAAGGTATCGGAGGGTCTCTTTGAGTCGTTACGGGCTGTCACGCTGGGTCACTCAAAGGTCAACGGCACCCTGGAGGAGCTCTTCCAACTCGTCGGTCATCTACCAACGAGTTATAGAGCTGCCTGTTGGCCGTTGTTTTCGCAATTCACCTTTACTATGTCTCGGTGTGCTGCTATTATCTTCCGTCGCCGTGTGCAAATTGTACGCGCCAGCTACTGTACCATATAAATGTCCTGGGTAACCCGCCCGTCCTAATACCGAAACAAACCTACATACGTGCGACTGTAAATTACCAACCATGTGTTCGCATTTAACTCTTCGTTATCAAGCCAAGTAAGTGGTGTCGCCTTCGCGACTGCATCTACCACGAGTTTTCTTCCAAACTGTATTTACAAAAGCTATTTTCATTACACAGAGGTAGTGACCACGGGCTGTAGCAATTTAGTATTTCTTGAAGATCCTTAGAAAATTTAAAAAAAAGTATAGGGAAATTACACAGATGAAGGCCACTTCACCGAATTGCTCAGAATCATGACCCAGCCAACATATTAAAAAATCATTGAAATCGGTGAGGTAGATCCTCATCTATGTGATTATTCACCACGGCTTTCCGTTCGTTCACCTATACATCCCTCGAGAGAGGGAGAGAACCATGACGTTGAAATTTCGATCAAGTTCGATCATTTCTACGCCCCGCACCCTCAAACCTCAAAATCTCTTAGTTGGGAATTACGCTTCGATTCCACTTTTCAATCGAGTTCGTTCGCAAGCCTTCCTCTTTGACAGAAAGTTTAACCGTCCGCCGACCCCGGTGCCGCGCCGTCGACGTAGTGTGCCTCGGTCAAGCTTCGCGAAGAACTTTGGGAAAGCGGGCCCCGACGTAACCGCGTATCTCGAAGACAGCTTGTCCCGATCGACCTTTCTATTGGCGCTACCCTATCCTGCCGAAATTCCGGCCGGAGCTCGGTGTGTTTTCGAGTTGGTCATAGGTCGCTCAAGGCAGACGAATCGATATATCACAGGACGCAGTTCACACACAGCGCCCCGCAGGAAAGTGGATTTCGATAACCTAGGGACGCTCTATTGCATTTTTATTTACTTTCACGGGCATTAAGCGGCAACCTGATTACCGCGCGACGCGCTGCATGGAACGGCAAAGTAACCGGGGGAGAGGGATGGGGAGAAAAAAAAAAGAGGACGCGCTACGAAGGGGTAGGGTTGCGAGGCCGCTATGAAAACAGAGCAGGAGGGGACCGAATTAAATGTCTCGCTCTGGAGTATCGAACGGCAATTAGATTCACCCCCTCCGTACATTCGCCTCGATTTCCATGCGCAGCTTACTTCTATAATTAGTAGCCAAGCTAGACGAATGCGATTAATAACGCGGCATATTAATCGACGACGAAATTGATCCCCATTAAAGCTTGCCACGCTCATACGAATGAAATTTATGGCCACGGCAGTTTATCTTCGACGTACATACGATTAATGCTTCGGCTGCGGCAACGTTTGACATTCAAATGAACAGCTGTTTAAGTAGACTGGAATTCGGACCTGTTTATTTTCAATTGGTACGCCCATTTACGTCGTCATATTTACAATTATACTTGCATAATTTTAGAATTTTAAGATATATATTATTTTTATAACATATATGTATACTAATGTTTACAATTAACGGAACGTGAAGCGTGTAAACACTCTACGAACTTTCGCTACAAATGTATCAAGGTTAAATTAATTTTTTTCAAGGGGTTATGTCTAGTCTGCTTTTTTTAAGCGAATTTTTGTGGAATATCTGCTGTATATTTTTTTACAACTATTAGGTAAACGAAGGGTTTCTAAAACCACGCTTTTTCAATGTCTGAATTATTCGTTTTTCGTTAATTAAAAATAGTGTTTTTGTTCAAATAAAAACTCCAAAAGTTAAGACCAATCGATACAGCGGTTTCCGAAATAACTTGCTCACCGATATAAAAACAGCTTCCGCGATAATGGCTGTTATTCGTTCATTTTTGAATGTTTTTCTATAACAAAGTTACTGAGAGTTGCTGCATATGTGTACTTTTAATAGAAGCTAATAGTTGTAAAAAAATATACAGTAGATATTTCACAAAAAATTCCCGAAAATCGCGTTCTTTTTCGAAAGCTGACTAGGCATAACCCCTTAATAGGCGGGCCATATTAGCGTGAGAACATTATTGAGAGAGAAAACACTCAATTAAATTGAAATGTATAAAATTTGTTGCAATACATTCATGTACATTCAATGAATGATTATTGGCACGATGCAATGAAATACTGTAGTCCATCCGCTTTTAATGGATAAGTATGAAATCTGTTAGTACGTTGTAGCTCGAAATAACACTTTCCATTCTTGAATTCGTGAAGTGAAATATGTTAAAATCAATTTTTACGATTGAAATCCTTTAATGCACTCGGCATCTACCGTTAAAATTCTGTCGAAAATCATGGAATCATATTGTAATTTAGTAATATTTGAACAAACAAGGAGCAATGTTGCGAAGAAGGGTGGAGCAAAAATTTCTGTTTAGGAATATCCATGAACCCATTACACCCACGGGCACTGTCAACTTGAATAATGGGCGGCAAAACGATCGATGCTAGTTATCGCAGAGTAAACAAAAAAGAATGCGCGAGCGGCTGTTAGGTGTTAATACGAGGTCGTAGACCGTGTAAGCAGTGACAGCGAAAAGAAAAATGAAGTTATAGTAATAGCTGTAGAAATAGGTGCGACTGGGGAAGGCCAGCAGGGATATAAGAGGGTGCACGTAGTGGGAGTTACGTTAAGAACGGAGGAGGGGTAAATATTACATAAGATAGTGCTTCGCCCTTTTCCCTTTGGTTGCAGACCTCGCGGATGTGTCCCTTCAGTCGATATCTGCTACCCTCGATATCTACCACCCTCGCCTACACCTTTACCTCTTACACTCTTCACGCTTCTTTATATTCTCCCCTCCACAAACCCACCCCTGGACCCATTATCCCGCTACTTCTCCCTCAGCTACGTGCAAAGTAGGTAAGTATAAGATTTACCATTTAGTCTGTGAAATGATGCCGTCACTATGGAGACGGTTACTTTAATTCTTCTCCCCTTGAAACATAGAAATTTGGGGACATGCTGAGGAAGGAAACGGGATGAAAATATTACGCAGCGATATTTAATTGCACTAAAAAGTAAAAAATAATTTTTTCCCTTATTTAATCTACGATTCTCATATTTTTTATATGCAATTGATGAGGTGCCTATGTAAAAAATATGAGAATCGTAGATTAAGTAAGGAAACAAATTATTTTTTACTTTTTAGTGCAATTTTATATTTTTGAAGTCGGTTCTAATTTTTTTGCCTAAGTTCGTAACGTTCCAATGTTGTCTGTGGAACAGAATATGCTTGAACAGCTTTCTTGTAGCCAATTTTCTTGCACAAAACTTTATTTATTTATTTCAAACCTTTCTATCCCACGAAATAACATCGACGCAGCACCCAAACGGTTCACAGTTATAAATAAAAACTTTTGCCACCGACCACATTATTATAACACAATGGCTTCCTAATGATGTATTTGTCACCTGCCTAGCATCTTTTAATTACGGTTTAGGAACATACCTCGTCACATCCCTACTTCCCCTACACGATTATTTGTACAATAACCTGCCGCTCTTATCCATGCACCCCATCTACTAAGCGTATGAAAAAGAGGAAGATCTTCAACGTACCTGACCTCACAAGTGTCTTTTTCCTCCCACTTCTTACGCAGTACAGTCCATCGTAATCACAAGAGAAAGTCAGAAGGAAAGAACGTCCGTAGACAAGGGGGGATACACACCGCTCTTTTCCTTCCTTTTTTTCCTCCATTCCCCCTTTTTTTTTTGTATGTATACACTAGTCTACGAATACACGTAGCACACGGGACATAGTAGCGGCCACGTGCATAATGTATGAGTGACGCGAAAGCCCGTCATTTGAAGCCACCCGGCCGCTTTCCTTTTGTGACATCGATCTGGTGGCGTCTCAATAATTCAGCACGGGAACAGCGCAAGGCGCGCGAGCACCACCGCCATTGCCGCGGCCACCGTCGGTGTACCATCGCCTGCATCACCGCCGGCTGCACCGATACCACCCTCAACCCTCCTTCGTTTCGCCACGCTCCCGATGCGCTGACCACTTACACGGGAACACCGCTCTTCCAACTCCGACTCGTTCTGCCTTCTTCCTCACGGTCTCAACCGCCTGCTCCAACCTCGATACAATCCCATCCACGGTTCTGCGATCAGACTTATCAAACCCACCCCCCACCCCCGCACTCCCACAGCTCCCGACGTTTAACCGCCCAGCGACCCTCTTTCTGTGTTTCAGTACCTCCTAGTCTCGCAACCCTCCTGCCACGCGACCTCGACAATGCCACCCTTGCGTCCGGCTGTCACTGACAAGCGGCCAACTCTCGACTAACGACAAATTAACACCAGGCTTACGCAAGCTGTACATGCGCGGCGCGGTTGTTTTGATGTTGGCAAGCTATCGAGAAGTATGCTTTTTTTGTGAGCCGAGGTATTGCGGGAATGCGGTTTCCTTTGTGGGATAAAATGAAGGTCTTTTTGATTATAAAAGAAATTGATTCTGTTACTTCTAGAGTAAACAAAATTAGTGCACGATACAAGGTTAATAGGTTAAGAACAGTTTCGAAATGTTTTGTTTTGAATTTCCTTGGAATTTCAAAAAATTCTGAAACTTTGTGAATATGTAGTGAACTTCCTCCCGATAAGAATTCACCAACGTTACTTGTCCATATAGCGCTGTTTTTGTGAATCGTTAGACATCAGTTTCCCGCTCGTGAAAGGAAGGAAATATATGGACAGCCTTGCATACCATATTATGTGTACATAGTGTTGCGTTAGTTCGGTAACTTATTGCTAAAAGAAGAGGAAGGTAATAAATTATAAAAATGTCGTTTACATGGTCGAGCGAGGAATAATCGTGTGCCGTGAGCGATGCAGCCTAACCGGCCGCAAAATGGGGTGTGGCGTTTGAAAAAAAAAAGGGGAGGAAGAAATTTGAAAATTATCGATTCCTCGCGCGATTCACCCAAGTGTGCCATGTAATAAACTTCATACGCGAGTGCACGTCATTAGTAGGGGAAACAACATGGCGTATTCCTTTATATGTGGATGTCCGTCGATCGATTGGCCTCGTTTGTCGGTTCGTCGGAAGGTGTGTAAAAATTTAATTAGAACGACAATGATATAACGTTAACGTTGCCCAGGTGCCAGCACCCACGATTTTCCTCGACCTGATAATTAAAGGGCGCTAAGTAAAACGAAATTAACATTGAAGCGAAATATTTCATTTCGTTGTTCTTTCTCATTAACGGCAACTAAAATTTTCGCTCCATAACATAACTTACACTGTTACCGCGTTATTCCCTGAATACATGGTAATTAGAATGAAACATTTTCCTTGAACACTGGTAGGTATGCAACGGTGAAGTTTAACTTACGTTGTTGTGAAAACCTAGTAGGTATGTACTCGGTTACAAGCTCGAGGATCATCCCTTCACATTTCTTCTTTATGCTGACCAGAGAATCACATAATTTGAAGTGAAATCACTAATTAAAACCTCTATTATTCGTAAAATTTTACAAAATTACGGCACAACAACTAGCTTCGTATGCTTGTTTATCTTAAACTTTTGCAGAATAATAATAAATGTTGAGCACTGCCACGACGTAAACATATTGTAATCGTTCATCTTTTCCACGCGGATATGCTTCAGCTCTCGTTAAAAATACTTTCTGTAAGCGTAAAGAAAAAGTTAGCTATAACTACGATTTTAAGCTACCCCTTGTCGTTTCATGGAACTTTGAGACGCTAAGATACTTTAGTAACGTATTTTATGCGAGAAGCCGATTATATGTGTAACTTGCTAAGTCGCATCTAAGAAGTAACACGCTCATTGTACATTGTAGTGGACAATACGCCGGAAAAGCGGACAATGGAAGCGACGATCGGAATATCGAAGGGCGCGTTATACATAACTGGAGGTTACTGCCTGCAAGCCACTATTTTCTATTTCTTAGCATACAAAAATTTAAGTTTAAAATAGTGCTCAACCAGAAACAGAACTACCCTCGATTAACGATAAGACTTCACCACTTCAAATGAAAACAAAACTAACGTAGACTAAAATACCGGAGACCTCATTTTTCCTGATTTTAATGACACCTTTTTTACCCGATGAATATTTTTATTTTAAAATAATACGCAAATGGAAGTGTATTTACCATGAACTGTGATGTCGTTAAAAAAGCCCAAAGAAGGCTATAAAACTAAAGAGAAACGGTTCTTTGTCCTCCCCCTGCAGCGGCGCTGTTACATAATTCCATTATTTATAGCCAATACTCAGTAGACCAGGGAACGAAACGAAAGAAACGGGAGTTCGGCTTAGCCTAATTAATTTTGGAAGACCCCATGTCCGACTCTCCCCTGCAGGGAATAGAATTCCTGGAAAATTTTAGGTACCCGCATTACAATAAATTGAGCATAAGTTTCGTGCTCCCGCTGGCAAAACAATTACGTAAACTGGAAAATAATCTTTGTTCGCTTTTTTTAAACTTCGCATAATTCTGAGAAAGATAATACACCGGGAGGATAAAAAGTAGGGTAATATTTAGAGGAAGTGCGACAATTCTGTTTATAAAAAATACTATACAAGCACCTATTTATTTTTTAATACAGAAATGTATACGTTCCTTGCGATTATGTTGCATACGGAACCTTAAATGCTTTCATGGAACTTTATTCTGCTGTGATTTTCGACCGTGTAATATTTCGTTTATGTTTAATTTTAGCTTAATGTGACAGTTAATTAAATCCATATACAATTAAATTGATTTGGAAAGTATATGGACAATTGCAGTGAGTATGAGTTAATAAAGATATACACGTGGTAAGTCCACACGATCCATTATACACGTGGTAAAAAAAAAAGCAAGTACGGGAGATTAGATCGTAGATACATATGTATATATGTGGAAAACTTGTTCCACCTCGTACAGCCGGTCTAACTTTTAACGCACCTGGACTAGCTTTGATGGATCTCCCCTTCCTCTTTTTCCTAAAGCCCACCCTTGGAGCACGCGGCGTCTGTTAATTTTTTTCTCCCCTTTGAAACGCCCCGCTCTGACTTCTACTCTGCTGCGCTTTTTCAACGCTCAATCGATTGGTCACCGATTGAAGCTCAATCGTAATCTATACTTTCCGCTTTTGCCTTCTGGCTTTTGAGATGAAATTCAGTATTCTCGATACGGAGTTTCAACAGGTTCGTATATTAGTTGAACCGTTCAAAATAAATGGCCTACCATTCTTCTCTCCTTTGCTGCCAAACGTGCGATATCCACTACCCATTTCCGCGTCATTTTTATACTGCACAGAATTCTTATTACTCTTTTATGATTTATGAATTATTATGTATTATTAATGTTTGTAAATTACGAATATATACTTGGCAACGATGTACACAAAAAACATATATTTCCCACTGTGACTCTAATAATTTCATCACCCACTCTAACAAGAGAAGTTGGGCAACCCGGAAATTCAGAAAATTATTAGCTTTGTATTTTTGTTGGTGCCATAGTGCGGTTTAGAAGGTGAAATCGCCCCTTGAAAAATTGCGGAATATGAAGATGAAGATCGCTTCATGAAAATAACGTTAAGTGCACATGCAGGTAAATGCAAGTTTGCCCACGTAATAAGAAATGAAAAACTGCTAGCTAAGAGAAGACAACTAAACGAGAAACGCGGAAAGAAAAAATGACTGGGATGTAAAGAGCCATAAAACTGAGAAGAACAGATTAGAAGGAACGAGGCTGTACGATAGATGTCGAAGAGTTGTAAGCTGAAGGGTCTGGAGAGTGACTACCGAGCAACGAGTTACTTACGAAGGGTTGCTAATCGCGGACTCGGATACTGAGAAACTAGGCAGAAGGATCTCCCGTGGGTTAGCGGGAAGGGCTGGCTTAGAGTTCACGATCACATCAACCATGGCCTGTGGCTTCTTTACAACGTATACGATACATGAATAATATCAGGCTCAGATATTCGTTCCGTGATAATATCGTTCGTGATCAGGTTTTGCAGTATCCTCGGGAGACCAGTGCTTCTGCCTATGCTGAATCGATATCACCCTTGAGGACGTTAAAATGTACTTCCTTTGCACTGATACAACTGTATCAGTATTCACTGAGCTGCCTCACGTACGGTTTTATATTTCGCTACACATATTCAAATATCTTTTCGAATAAGCGAGTAGCCTATCTCAGGGAATGTAAAATTTCTAAGTTTTGTTTCCTCAAACTTTTGACAAAGTCGATAATTATCTGAATAAATGCATATGTTAAAAGTGCAGAAGTATTATAAACTAGTGCTGAATGTAAAGTACTGTAACATGGAAAGTGCGAGTGCCAAATTCTAATCGTAAAGTGTTCAGGCTGGATCTGAGGAGTATTCCTTGGTGCAGTTTTCGAAAGTGGATAAACCTAATTAAAGATTAGATGTGAAGAGGATGACTTTATTCCTTAGTCACTGAAGCTTCAGTACCACATGTTGCAAGCATCTGCTGTACCTAGGTACCTATGGCTCTTAACAAATAGACTTTAATAACTTACGGCTAACAGAAGTTTGTTCCTGCAGTTTTAGATGACTTTTCCAAGGCCTTGAGTATAATTGAAGTTTCCCTAAGAAGCACTTTATCATACTATTGTCAATAGTAGATGACTAATCCAAGCTGAACATCAGATCTTTTATCTAGTTCCCTCAAAATTAAAAACGAAGGGCAGCTTTTTGCAAGGCGTATGTAAAATTCAGAAAGTCGCCTAAAAGTCTCCATTAGTTATTTTATAATTCTATCTACCCTCACAGATCTCTAAACTGGTCCTTCAAGGGGAGTTCAACTTTGTATCTGATAACAGAGTACTTTTTAAAAATAAAACTCACGAAACTTTCGGATCGAGAATTCATTGAACTTTCAAATTTAGCAACACTGGAACGTGGAGCTGTGTTTTAGACTTCGCAAACAAGTCTCTAAATATTAAACATTACATTCTATAGCCATGATTTATCAAATAAGTACATACATGTTTGAAAAATGACTCAAAAGATCATGGAATTGGCGTTAAGCTCCTGAACTTCACACTACGATTCAAGCTGCAATTCGTATGAAATATTAGCTGGAGTAGCATGAATCATCGCTGTACATGTTTAGATATCGATATTACGTACGTGACCCTGGAGAATAATATGCGCAGACAGGATGTTATAAAGTCTATTTTCTTCGACGATAAAATCAAAAGGGGAAGCTATAGCCTATGCAATCTCTTTCTTTTTTTTTTATTGAAGGCAATATCTGCACTTGCCTCTGTTAAGCTTTCGCGGACGAACGGTTTAGATGCGAACTCGAGTTATTAGGACGAATGCGTATGACATGACCGAGTGGATCCGATGAAGATTCGTGAGACGAAAAGGGTCTGGAAGGGTCAGATAAAGGGCTTAGTCGTTGCACCCGCAACTCGACAGACGAGCCGTGCTTGATAGGGGATGAGTGGACGTCTCGTAGCTAGTCGAGGATCATCCGTAATTTATGGGAGATCGATCGACTTCGCATTGAGCTGCCACCCAGTGACGTAATCGATCGCGTGCGATTACGTCACAGGATTCTATCGAATTAATGGAAGTACGTAAGTGCCAAGTATGCGGAGGCATCATCCATACCAAACGCCTGTCCTCGCGTGTCACGAAAAAATGTCACGGAACCCGCGCCTAGACCGACGTAAACGACTGTCTGTCAACATGATCAACTTCATCGTATTAAATGCATGTTACCTTTTACCATGTAACGTATACTCCTCTGAAACCGTAGGTTCAACTACGATCGCGACCGAGATAATTCACGCTGAGCAAATG
The DNA here is from genome assembly GCA_963971345.1 of Andrena flavipes. NCBI lineage: Eukaryota > Metazoa > Arthropoda > Insecta > Hymenoptera > Andrenidae > Andrena > Andrena flavipes. Next base: position 58,665,862 of record OZ020481.1, read on the forward strand.
GTACCTACATACATACGCATACAACGTGTTCATTAGCTGGTCGTTTGTCCATCTTTGACACTTGCTGAATGCTCAAGGGAAGAAGAGTTGATCGACATATTGCAAAAGTGATGCATGACCTTGATGTAAATTTCGTGCGTGCTAATTGTTTCGTTTAGTTTTTCTCTCTTCTTCGTCCTCCGTTAAATCAATATTCAAAAAGAGTAAATATCTGCATTCGTTACTTATCATTAAATAAAATTATTAACCCGTAAGACTCGTTCCAAATGATGTCAGTTATTCATCAGATTTTTGGTGCCAATATAAAGAAATATGACGAGGCGTTTTTTATCGCTCCCCGTGTTTGCAAATTTCCTGTCGTTCTTTGGGGTAATTAATCGCCTAATAACCCTAACCCATAACGTCCCAGATCTCTTACTTTCGATATCAACATTCGAGTTGCAAAGTCCTTTTCAGACCTCATCGTCCTGAGGCGGAGTTCCCTAAAGTCATCAAAAAGCAACGCGACCTGGTTCGTTGGAGTTTTCCTTACGAACTTTCACTTGGTCCCTTTCTCCGCCTATTCCCATCTTCGCCCTCATCACTGAGTAAATATTTTGTCAACAGTTTCCAAGGATGTTGCGTCTCATTGATCTTTCTGTTGGTAGAGGTAATTTGCACTGTCATAGAGAAGGAAGTAATTTTCAGACACGAAAATACGGATCAGATTTTCCTCTATTACGTAAATAAGAGAAGGTACACAGACGTAAATGCTTTCACGGCAATTTAACAAACACAGTCCAATTAACAGATCCCAAATATGATTAAACATTAGCAAACTAAGAGAATAATGGTAGATAATGACGAATTTTGAAAGTCGTCGGAAAAGAAATACCCAAAATCCTGCGTATATGTACGCACACGAAAACATGAAAAGAATTCAAAATATTATTTCTTAGCGCAGGTTCCGGTATATCGTGATATAAAAGTTTATACAATTCATAATTTAGCAAATAAAATTTACATAATAGAACAACTCTAATGTTGCTTCTCCCCTTGAAATTGAGATTGAGCCAAAATAAAAAAATACGTATATCTTAGATTTTTGTGCTTAACGATATATTTCACGGAGGAACATATCGGTGCAGGACACCTCGATAGTGGCCTGGTCACAAGTAGACTTGAATAAAAAGAGTCATAAATTTAATAGAAGTACTAATATAAGCTTTCTCTTACTAGTAAAGTAGTTGAACATTTGCAAAATCTAGAACTGAAATCAGTACATTTTCGACTGTTCACGAGGAAGGAACGTTTCATTCTAAATTTGGTCGATGAGAAATCCTGTCCCGGATCGAAAGTTACGTCTTCCCGAGTCGATTCATTCGCGCCGTGCCATTTCACATATCACGGCGGGAGACGAATCTTTCGCACGATATACCTGAACGAGACCGTACTTCGTTAAAGCCAGTTTCGTTTCGGAGAATCACGCGTCGTCGTCAGTCCCGCGCTTCATCCACGACCCAATTGGTGCAGAAGCGGCACAGCCGCTATCCAAATCCGCCATTATCGGAACTCTTGCCGCCTCAGTAGGTACCTACTCGTGAAATTGTCGATGGCAGGGGAAGAAAAAAGGAAGAAGGCAGGGAAGAAGGAGAGCAGAAACAGAGGGGAAGGAAGACAGACTACGCGAAGAATGAAGGAGAGCGGAGAAGCAACGGGAGAAGAAGACAGGCATAGAACGTCCGTAACGTCGGAAGAGCCGGCAGCAATTTCCGGTGGCTTTTGTGCGCCCTTTAAAAATGCGAGCTACGGGGATGCCGAGAGGGCGGAGAAAAGGGGTAGCGATAAGAGGTCGGTAGAGAGTTTTGCGAATGTACATACGAGTGGTCCTTCTGGACCAACAAATCCCTAGTCGAAAGGAGGGAGGAAGTCAAGAGGTTAACTGCAGGTCCTTCCGCGTTCTTCCTCTCCATTCGCGTGCTTCATATTTCCCTTTTCCTACGTTACGTTCTGATTCGAGTTTATCTTCTTATACGGTCCGAGCCCACGGAGGGGAGGGAGGGGGACCTATTTCCGAATCATTCTGATAATGTGGAGAATTTCAATAACCCTTGGTAACGTGAACTTTCTCGGTTCCTAGTAAGGCAGGTAAGGTCTCCTCATCGCCCGATTTCTACATTCTTCGACTGTAGCTATCAATTTTATTTGCAATCTATATTTCTTACATTATGTATTATGTAGCTATTCGTTCAAATTGAGGCGAAAGTACTCTAAGAGAAAGTGTTTCTGTCCACGAGGATACCTGTTGATAATTTCTCCCGTTTCTCTACAATGATTTCTCTTTCTTGCAATCAGATAAGTACACATTTGTGTTGCCTACGAAAATAGAAATTAATTACCACCGAAATAATATTTCACGGAGATGAAAATCTTCGAAAACTGTTACCGCATAATGTGTAGAAGAGATAGAGTTTAAATACTGACTACTATTTCTCCGTCTTTATCCGTAAGTACCTAAGTTAAGTTTTATTCAATTTCGATTACTGACCACAATAATATTTAGAACAAAACTCGAGGAACCGCAGATTCAATCGATTTAGGATTGGGATATAATCGTGGTCTGTAATTGTCATCCTTTGGCCTAGTCAGTATCTGCCCAGTTGCAGCAGTTAAGCTTAGTTCTGACATAGTTGCAAAAGATAGAAAGATTCGTTTCAATAGGTTGCATTGGTATAAAATCATACTCGTAATAAATGACATTATATTGTGAAATATAATCGACCTGCAAGTTTCTCACGAATTCTATATAATTACTTCACATAGAATCGCTTGAAACGTGCAAAATTAGCCTGTTATCGAAGAAAAATTGTATTGTACTAACAATAAGTAAAAAAAACCTCAAACATTGCTGAAAAAATTACTAAATATAGATGCATTAGACCTGACACCTTTTTCTTCCTCTCCCTCCGCTTACAGTCAGTTCACTTTGTTAGATAAATAATAATTAAAATTTGATTCTCTACTGTCGCTGTATCGTTTAATGAAGGTCGCGGCGCGACGAAGGTCGTAACTCGCGAGCCGCGCTAATAGATATCATTTCATCTCATTTCTCAAGGAGGACCAAAGCCACGAGGAACGTTTTCCTATTACGGCTCCGCCCAGAGACCCCCTATCACGCGTAGGACGTACACGTGTGTATATGATATATAGGAGCCACATACGTATATACATACCTCTCCCAGGGATGGAATCCCGGCCCTTAGTACCTTCCACAGCCTCCGTCTGCCTGACCGTGTCCCGGTTTTCTTTCTTTTTCGGGGACACCGGCGTAGGATTCTGAGGGGCGTTCGCGCACTCCTTTGATTGGCCACATGCTATGGGGTTTCATCGATATAAGACGAGATAGACAGAGACGACCGAACGGACAAAGAGGGTGGTATCGAAGGACTCGGTTAGGAAGAAGACAGAGGGTGAATTACAAGGACAACAGGCAGAGGGAGCAAAAATGAGTGCGGTGCTGGGGGGGAGCGGCAGAGGAAGATAGAAATACAGAAAGCGAGAGAGAGAGAGGGTGAGAGGGGCACGACACCACGAGGGTAGGAGGGAACGAGAAGGGCATATATCGGTTGCTTCGAGGGTGCGTGGGCTTTCTCTCAGAGGGTGCGTAGAGTCAAAGAGGGAGACGTCGGAAGGAGAAAGGGTCGGCAGGGTCGCAGAGGGGGCGAGGGCATGGGAATGGGGAGGGAATAGGGGGATAGATGGAAGAAGGGGGATGGCGGTCGGGAGGGTGGGTAGTGGGGGATGAAAAGGAGAAAACTAGAGGGTGCGTGTAGGCCTGGGGAATCAGTCGCGGACGAGCTGCGTTCGGGGTTTTATCTGTAGCTCTGTCCCTTCCGTCTCCTTCACACTTTCGCCGCGCGCTGGTTCCCTTCTCCTCTTACTCTGGCCACACGCTCCTGCATACGAACGCACACGTACACACATATACCCGCGTAGATGCACGCGGAAGCCCGCGCACTTGATACAAATACGTATATCCGTGGACTACGATAGAAGGAGAGCACAGCGGGAAGGCAAAAGAAAGAGGAAGAACAAAAGGACGAACTGGAGGGCGCACCGTGCTCCTTTCGTGCAGTGGAAAATCGTGGTCGGAAACACGTGCAATATAGTAACGCTTCGGGTAACTCTCGGAGGCGCGCATCTGCGCAACGAATTAAACGTACTCGTGCCGTCCTGCGCCGTGATCGCGCGTGACACTCGACAGTGAACCTAATTTTTTTGTTTACTCGGCTCCGCTCTCTGTGATTTCGCGGAGCGAGCGGACATCCCCGAGGACTTTGTGTGTTTTGTTTTCTATAGCGGCATCGCGAACGTGCGCGTCGACACCGTTACAAATGGTTCACATAGTGGAAGTTGTATCGTCGCGTCGAAACGATTTGCAAATGGTGAGTGAACTTCTCAGAACCTTCCTTATCGCTCATTTTAACCATCACATTTCACATATGACGCAACAGCAACCTTTTGGAAGAAGTAACAAGCAACGATACTTTTCTAAATAAATACTTCTCTTCGATAAAAGACGACAAACGATTCTCCGTTGAGAATAGATTTGCAAACGCGATATTCTGTATTTTGCGCGTTAATATAGCAAAGGAAATGTGCCCTATTGAATAGAGCCGGAGAGTCTTTCGTGTCGGTGGTGTTTCCTTGGGAATATCGAAATTCCAGTCACGAAGTCGTTCGCGATGTATGACTAGCCGAGGAAATGCATAGCGCGATCGTAAAAACGGAACCGGCGGCTCCTCTGTATAGACGTCCCGATAGACGGGCGCGAAAATACACATGGATCCGCGGGGTTTACGAGCGACCGCGGATTTTCATGTACGTTCCCCTTTATATCGGCCGCCCGTTCACGCATCGAACCCGTAAAAGATTTTTCGTGCGTCTGTTTACGCGCGGTTATTTCTGGCGGCATGTGCGCAACCGTTACGTTATATGTATCCATATGTCGTACAGCTTGTACGCGGAACGTTTACAATAGCACCTCCTCTCCCCGCTTTTGCATACGGACAGACACAACGCACGTGTGCACGCACACGCGTCGGAGGAGTACATCGGACGCGCGTATGCTGCGGGCGCACGTGAAGAAACGCAGCTGCTCGATAGCGGGCGTGTCTATGTTTCAGCCTGCCTCGAACATGTTCCATGAATCGTGCGCGTCTCTATCAGGGGGTAGATAACGCGTTTCAAGCGCACTTGAATTTACGCGGCACGCGCAACCGGAGGATTTTTTTAAATATTCCATTGCACGCAACGCGATACATAAACCGGGGCGCATTCTTCTTCGCCCTATAACGTCGAATGGTTCTCGATATTTGTTTCGTGATATCGGCTTCTCGAAATGCATACAAGCATTTCTGCAGGTGGTACAGTTGGTTCACGGAGATGTATTCGAGTCGCAGGCGAGAAGATTTTTCCCAAAGTTTGCACAGTGACAGGGCTTCGTAGGTATCGATTTTTGCGTTTGCTTTTGCTAGAATGTCATTTGGATCGGGGGTACAAACATAGCCTCCGCACCGAATATCCCAGGTTCTATGTAACCTTGGACTTATTTAAACTGTTCAAACGAAACGAGTGCTTCAATTTCGCAAGTGGGATTGTAGCCAATTTTCAGCACTTTTTTAAGCGGCTTTATACTTTTCAAGTTCTGGTGAAACTAATTCTGCCGACTTCGTTCCCTCGGCGACGCAACAACTATAGAAGTAATATTTCCAGATTCATTTCTAACATCGATTCACTGTCATTCTCATCTAAAGAATCCAATCGTTATGAAAAAAATCACGGGTCAATTTCAAAGCCTTTAAAATGTATTATACGTTTGTACTATCACGTTTAGAATTTCTAAGAAGCCTATTATAAAAAGAATCGATTGATTTATTTCATAATACATATAGCGGGTGAAGCGTATAAAATATTACGAGCTATTTTCTCCAAAACTGTTGAGGCTAGTGAGAAAATACTATTCTCGTAATTTCGAGAGCAGCAGACCCTTTTATGACACGTGTGTGGTTTTGCTGTCGGACCACCCTAAGGGGACGGAAGTGACAAGCCCCCTATTTTTTAAAGGGAACGGCACAGGAACTTTTGCGTGTTTGGATACGTACCTTAAAAATAAAGAACTAATGAAAATATAGTAAAGATATTCTCCGTTAAAAGATTTCAGTATGATTTCGAAAAATATTTACCCACTAATTTTTTCGCTGATATTATTTTAAACATACAAACTTATGTTCCTTAAATTATGTTCCAAATAACGTTAACATAAGAATTAACAATTTTTACACTGTTTCTCATGGTTTTATGGAATAATATTTGTAATACTATATGTGCTCCATCGTGTCCACAAATTGCAAAAAATTTTACAAATATCATGGTCATTCTTCTACGAATATATCAATTTTAAAAAACGTTGATTAGAAGATAAGAAGGGATATTTTGAAATTCCAACCCGAAGGGGGTAAAAGGGGGTGAAACGTGTTTTCATGGAGTCCTTAATATCTTTTAGGCTCGAAGCGAAGCGCGGAGATATTTTGCTAGTCATAGTATATAACCACTTGATCAGTTTCATTTGCATCAGCGAATGGTACAGAATAATAACTAATTTTCCTTACTCAAACTGAATTATTTCGGATATCTAATACGTGCGTCCGATCGACGGCTTAGCGTCCATTTCCATGTCTTCCTGTCGATTGGATCTTCCTTCGAGTTGACGTTGCCCATCCTGTATATGCGGTACGCGTTTGTATCGGATACGTTGAACAGAACACATGACGGGTTCTCACGAGATGGCGGGTCGGTGTTGATGCAGAGACGTACATCAATTAATGCAGCAGCACATGTGAATGTGCCAGCGCATAAAGCCGTAGTAATGTAGCTCGCCACACGGTTTGGCTGCTTTGCTTGGCTCATCAATCCTAAAACCAGACCTCCTGTTCTCCAACTTACACACCGCGATGGACTTGAATAGGAAGCGCAACGATACAAATCTATATGTGTTTATAAAGCATTCCAAGAAATATCAAAGGTGATTAACCTCCTCTGAATTCCCTCAACTCTGAAAACGTCAACATTTGTTTTTAAATATATATATACATATATATCTGCGTGACGTTCTAAATAGAATAGAACGATAATTTGATAGGTAATTCTGCAAACAAATTGGAAACTTTCTAATCGATCATATAGGCTAAAAATTTATATCTATCCATTACTGTATCATATAATTAATATTGTTACGCAATAATCAGTGTAATAAAACGAAATATAGTACTATCAAACCGGAATGTAATGTACAACAATCATTATACTACGAATTCTAAAATTCTAAACAATGTACTGTGTCGCAAGTTTAGAAAAATTTGCGAATAACAAATTGTATCGTATACACATCCGTGTATATTGGGATTATTATACAAAAATTTAATGATTAATACTGTAGAATTTTCAACGTATGTTATATTAACTTTCGTAACAGTAACGTATATCGCAGTGTTGTCCACGGAGAGGCCACGTCGTCTACCCCATGTTCGTCTACATTAGTGCTGCGTAATCTAAAACTGCAAAGCTAACGTGACCTTCCCACACTCTATCTTCGTCGTCATCGATATGAGCTTTAGTTAATGCGACATTACATATGTGACTCTCACACAAACAAATTTATGGCGTACAGAAAGGAACAAAAGCGTGTTAGAGGCCCCATTCGCGGATACTACTACCCTACATACTACATTTTATTTTCGTGGGGTGCGCGCACATAATGCAGTATTACTTAGTGTCCATGTGCAAGATAACGAAGGTAATGTGGGGGGAGGCCCCTAAGCTTCGGAGCATACAATTAGATTGGGCAGCTCTAGTGTGTGGACTATAGCAAAGTTATTCTTTGCACGTGTGTGCAAATGATTCGTTCCACACTATCTCAGTTGAAAACCACTAGCGGAGAAGGCGTCCCTTCCTAGGGGTGTTCCGACTTGCGATTGGTAATGCGCAAGGTAGGTGCGCGTCAAGTTATACCGTCGATCCCTCGGTGGTGCAGATCGAAGCAGCTAACATATTCGTTGCTCTATCCGTAGTTATGCCTACGTATAGTGATTGACACATCCAAATTTTAACACATACTGTGTTCATTATTTCTGGAAAAGACTACTTTTTTAGTTACCTATTCGTAATAAATGGTTGAATTTACCTTTTTCAGCAAATACAATAAAATCGGGCAACAAAAACCCCAGTGCATACTTGGGATCCGCATAGAACTGACAATATGTCGAAACAAATTTAATTGACTTTAATTGAATTTAATACACTATGCTAGAATGCCGCTTTTTTGCCAAATAAAAAAGTGCTATATTTGTAGGAAAGGACAAGAAGCATTCCTATAAGGTAACCAGACAGTATTGTAGAAATAGCCATTCAGTAACCTTCAGAGGTCAATTGATTTTGTTCCAACTATAGATTACTCATGTCCGTGGAACTTATGGATCTTTCTACACTTTATCCCGGTTACTATGCACATGAATGCTATAGTTGATACCGCATTATGTACACTCCCATCCATAAGCCACCGTACACATACCGAATATGAAGTGATTCTAATAAAGCATTACAAAATTACGAAATGTTTTTAATGAATATTATCCACTGCTACATCATATACTATATGAAATATATATATCCAAAATTACAATGGGAAAGAAATTAAAATATTCGTGCCGTGCGTCGATGTAGCCGTCTAATCTGGGTAAAATATTACATTTTGTACAGACACGACAGGTGTTCGGTGACTTATGGACGGGAGTGTATATGCACCCTATCCTGTTTGATAGGGTCCCTATCAAACAGAATACGGTTTGTCAGAGTACAATTACGTGTAAGTTGACTTTACTCATAAAATGTACTCGCCTGAACAATCGGTAGAACCTTACCTTAAATGTTAAATAAAAGATAGTAAGACAACATCTGCTATCCTATGCCTTAGCATGTGGCACAAAAGATGTTGAGAGAACCATGTGTGAATTGTGAAGGCGCGTGTAATTGCACTGAACAGGTACAGTCACAGCGCCAATCTGTGGGGATAAGGATAATTAAATTTGGCAAATAAAATTGAATTGTGCTGAAGCTAACAAGTAGAGAACTCAAGTGTATACATATGAGAGGACCAGCATCTATAATATTCACCTTTCTAGATAGACAGATAATAAGAGATTGCAGATCACTAACAATAGTGCGCTTTGTAGAAGTTAATTGTGAAGAAGGTATAATTTATAAACTCGGGTACGAAAGCGATGGACCTTTAGAGTCTATTTGGAATAGTACTTAAACTATCATCACTTCACAATTAATTGCATATCCGAAAGATAACTAAAGTCACGCGTGATATCGCAATTCACGCGATACTCTATGCTTTATTAAAAGTTTAACATAATGCTCCAATTTAGAAAAATATTTTATCTGTAAAAATCTGCTAAATATGTATAATGTTTGATATACGTACAAATTCATTGTTGTTATATACTGCTCTCAAATATTGTTTCTTAAATTAACGATTCAACTACATACGGAAACTTATTCACGGAACTTTATTCAGTGATATGCTGCCAAAGTACTGCAATTTAAATTATTAGTTTCTAATCATGTTAGAAACGCCATGATTAAATATTTTACGAAAAAGGTGTCGAAGTGGTTTTGCAAGAGAAGTTAGTTAAGCTGCGAGTAATAACAGAGACGATTCATAGAGGATGGCTTCGTCGTCGCCGTCGGCCTCGCGCAATACAGGGGCGAATAACGTTTGACATTTAATGCGTAGCCAAGCATTGGCTTAGATTACAATCGGTGAACGGTGATTGGCCCGGGGACGCGAAAGTTCACTCGACTCGAATGCTCTTTCGTCGGGGCTGTAGCCAACTCTCAAATATTTGTAGAGTGTCAGGGAAAAAAGTGATCGGGGCTGAGTAAAAAAAGAGTGAGAAATTGGATAGGCAGGCGACCGGCTGTTTCGTATCAAAGAGGCGTGGTTGCGTAAAAAATTCGATATCGAAACAGTGCACCGTAACCTCCTGTTGGAAATAATTGGAACATCCAAATGCCGACAAGAGAAAGAAGGAAAGAAAGCTTTGTTTATTCTTTACTATGGATGCGCACAATTCTTTAATACGAGTGTAGCGAGTGATCGGAAATTTATATGTAGACGTAATCGAAGCATATTATGAAAAAAGTAATTATAACAAAAGTTATAGAGTTAATAAAACATCGTCTTAACCAACGTAGAAAGTAAGAATGACCACGTGTATGCTTACAAGGGTGTAAAACGCGCTTGAAGCACATACGATAAAAATCAGCAGTCCTCGATTACGTGCCCGCAGATTCTTGATGGTTAATTTTAATATAAATAACGACGAAATAAGGGGAAAAGGATATTTTAAATAAGCCGGAGAAAAAAGCCACGAGTAATTAATTGCATTTTTGTTTAGTGTAAAAACACTTGTTCTATGGAAACTAGAAGAATAAAAATAGAAATAGAAATATTTGCATTTAAAATAAGTCAACAAGAACATTTGTCAACTCGTTCGTGTCTGAATGAAAAATTAAAATTAGATAGAAGTGGTATAGAAGATAACTTATCTCGTGCTTATTGTCTGATGTAATATGACATAATGTTCAGTGCATGGCACTTCGTACTTGGCAATAAAACATGCAGGACGACTAATAGTTGCGTAGACGTGTAATGTTTCAACACATTGTAGGCGCAGGTGCACGTTTATTCATAAAGTTGCCTCATAATCTAGATATCGATATAAATTATCACTGAGCCAGAATCTCAGTTAGTGCTTGGTATCAGAAAAAGGACAGGGGTTAATTATATGCTGTTGTAGGAAAATTGTTATAATAATTGAACGCGAAACTGAGTAAGGACACGCTAGACCAACCCTTAAACAACAATTCCGTTAATCGCTATTATAGACGTGCAACATTATTGATCATACTTAAAAATGTTGACCTTGAAGATAGGGAAAAATCTGTGAGCTTTTATCCGGCATCAATTGTTAAAGCGATCCAGTTAGGTTTGGAATTTCAATTAATTCGCCAATTAACCCACCTGAAATCCATTTAGACGTAATCTGATAGGAGGCGGCCTGAATCACTCACTCCTCTATGGCATCCGATGTGAACGTGGAGAGAAGTGCATTTGCTTTTGAAGCAGTCGACAAATTAGCAGTACCTATTAGCGGCACGAGCGCGGATACAGATTTCGTGGAGTACAGTTTCCGGCTGGATACGCACGTAGCGAATTATTGAAGTTAAGCCAGATATCTGCCAACGCACAGCCGTACTTCAAACTGAGAGGGTGATGAAATAAATTTATTAAAATATCGTCATGCAACTCTAGTCGTATCTTTATATTTCATTTTACGTAGCAACTCTCCAAAATGCGTTGGGTCGCGTAAAATATCCGTTCCCGATTTAATCACGACATCGCCTTTGATTTTATTCTGCAAAGTGCTCTCTCAAAATCTAAATATGTAATACAGAATATTCTAACAGCACAGATGTATCTGATGCATAAATGATAAATGCAAAATTAATGTTTTAAAAGAATAAATGCAACAAACTTACTTGCACCGTCAGGATTTTTATAAAGAAAATTTAATGGTTTTTTGTTCTGTATAAAACTGTGTAATCGAATTGTTTAAAACTTGTGGTGTTTTACTAATAAATTACAAATCTTGAAGGACTTGAGTACACAGTTTTATAGAGTATAAAAAGCCGTTAAGTTTTCGTTCTAATAATTCTTTAATATTTACTACAGTTTTCAAGAAATACAGGAAAATAGGAAATTACACATTAACCTTTAAAGGGTGTTTTCACCCTGAAGAACCGAGAGCGGACACGTTAGGAAAATTGCGTGATACTTCTATTCAAATTCTCTACAAATCTGTGCAGTTTCAAAAAATTCGGCATGTTCGGGTAACCGAACTTCCCTTGTTAGTCGAAGAAGAAACAGTTTGGGAATTGTCAACAATTTTTAGAATAACACCAGTGAAGACGACACATTCTTCGTGATACAAGTGAAAACCCTGTACGAAGGTAGTGGTGGGCTGCCTAATAACATTATGCTATCTATCGTCCAAGGGTTGATCATAAACCTGTTACTACCAAAAGAATGAACAAATTGATTAATAAAAGTGATTGGAGATTGAAGAGAGAATAAAACGGTTGAATGGCAACGGTATAATTGCTTGTGCAGAGGCCACAATAGAAGCAAGAATACATCGTTCGTAAATTGGAGGCGAGCACAATATTAGGTATCCCGATAGCTCGTTACACGGTCACGATGATATAAACTTGCCGAAGGGTAATCAAGTAATGAATACATCGCCTGCGAAGACCGTACGTATATAAATCATGCCGGAGAGGATGCCAGGGTGAGCCCTTATCTCCAATCAGTACATTGATTGCACGCAGCCAGGTCAAATACCGGGCTTTGCTCGACGGCTCGGTTCAGGCACGATAGCTTATTCAATTTCCGAAGCGGCCATTCACCATTCAATTCGGCAGTTATCAAACTCCACCTATCCCCTATCTGTATTTTACGTGGCTTTCTAGGAATCCTGCTCCCCATGAAAGAAAAGAATTGGGTTATTTAGGGGTCGGAGGGATATAAATACGGCTAATTTAACCGTGCGAAGTACGGATTCAGCCTGAAAATGTTGAAAAGGAATCGTTCTTAATCTATCGGCCCTTGAAATTTCGCTAAAATTATTTCCCCGATTTTAATTGCTTCAAGTTAAATGCTATCAAGAAGACGAGTGAGCGTCGAAGGAGCTTAGTAAAATAATGAAATGGAATATTTTGGGAACTGAAACTGAGTGTTGTTGAATGGAATGCTTTTGTTCCTCATTTGAACTACATTTAGGTAAATATACGGTGTAGTTCGTTGTTTGTAAGAAGTAGCCATAGGAAAGAGGGATCTGACATGGTATATTAATGCCACCTATGACATGATGACATTTTTATATCGACCACGTCACCGTTTATGAAAAACCAAACACTTTTTGATATTCAACATTTTTTCTACTTCCATTGGTTTCTGAAAAATTTTCCTACATAAGTTTCGCATCATCAACAGTCTCTAGTCTCCGAATGTGAATATCAATCGATAAGAAACAATATGTATGAAATATTTTTCAATACTGTATCCATGTGAGATTGCCAACTGTTAATATTCGTGACTTCAACTTACTTATTTTAACTCCTCAGCACTTGGAATCGACTCCGTCACAAGCGTTTGATGTACCTCCTACTTCAGCGTTGATATTTTAAACAATGGCTACTACAAGTACACGTTCCTTTGTCCTGTTTTACGAAACCGAAATTAAACAGGCACGATTACGCGGTACATTTCCTAAAGCATACGGCTATTACTCAGCATCTATCCGGCAGAAGCAAGACTCGCTTTCCGCAGTGTACATAGATAATGGAGCTTAATTAATTGCTCGTGATGCGCACTCTGGGCTGAGCAAACACATTTACTTATTACCATCCATCTTGAGTGGTGCCTCTCAAGGGAATCGATTCCCTAAGTGCACAGGGCTGATGATGACACGAATTGTCGAAGAATCGACACGTGATCGCAACAAAATCTCTAATACAATTCTTGTCCAGAGACTGAATACTCCACCTGGAGACGTATTAATTTGTCGCACACCTTTCACCAGTCTAATTGCATTGCTCATTTAGAATACTCATTTATCACGCAGTTACTTGTATAATCGGTGTTGCATCAAAGTCAATCCCCTCGATGGAATCATCAACCGACATTAATTCGTCCCATTAATCAAGTTTAAGTGAAACTGTTTGGACGTAATGAACCTACCCATAATGGGCAGTAGTTAATACTTGTCTGCGTTAATCGCCACGCCCATGACTGGCAATGCAGAACAAGGAAGTCTCGCCTAGTGATCGTTATTGACTGGTACAGATCCCTCGGGTCGTAAGTGACATTTACGCGATGCATTCAGGGTTAAACTTGCCCCGGAGATGGGAAAGGGGCAAAACGCCGTATCTCACTTCCGGTATCTATACGGTCACTGAGTTTCCCTGACAACGAGACAACAACAAACGCCTAATGGCCAGTGCTCGACTTAAAGTTTAATTTCCTGACCAGAGGATAGTGCTTAAAGTGTTCTTCCTTTCGGCCTTGTCTCCATTCCCGTTGTTTTCCCTTGGGTTCCACTTTCTGCCCATCCCGGTCTTTATCGCTTTCATTGACTCTTTTCTTTAAGCCTTCTTTTCGCTGTATGACTTCGTCTTTGCACCATCGATAAGCTTACCCGAGTAATAGACCGGTAATGGCTTTTATGAAATGTTAAGCAACAAGCAATGATGACCATATCCTCGGGAGACATGCCTCATACTACATTATTGCTTAATTGATCCCTTGACAGTGAATTTGCGGATCTATGTACATACGTGTTCCGTAATGTTCCACGAACTGGTACAGAGGGACGATTGATTTTAGAGAAGTACCTATGCTCCAACGATCGCTGATACATCTTTAAAATTCTTTGTGTTTACACTGAAGTTCACCGTAAAGTAATTAAGAAAGCAGGATGTTATACTAAAAATTTGGTGTATGAGATGTGTTCATGTTCGATACAGAGCGGATATAGATTCTCCATACAAATCGAAGACTTTGTAACGGGGGTAATTTATTACCCATTAGTGGAAATAAAATTAATGGATACATGCTAAGCTTTATTTAATTGCTCATTAGATAGAATTTCAAATCATCCCGCCTCTACACTTATGTATGCATATGTGATGCTTTAAATTTATTAATGCCATATATCCACGTTACATATTTTAAAAGCACAATACCAATGATCGTTTAAAACAAAATAATTAACTGGATTTTCCTACTATAGTATTTAACGAACAACGTTATTGCATTGAGTGCAAAATGATGTTATATTTAATACATAAACTTGCAAAATAAATGACGAAATAAGCCAATAACAAGATAACGGTAATAGTATTGATCATAATAACGACAAAATTTACTTACGACTTACTGAAAAAACATGCCCTTGATTTCAGTTTTCTTCTCAAATTTGCTTTCTAGATAGGAAGTACAAGAATTTTGTATGAAAAGATGGACTGGGATAAAAAATAAAGCGTATTTGCGATATCAAAATTACTCCGAAATATTAATAATTTCAACTTGTAATTCAAATTCTGTTTCTATACGTGTTGCTTTTATTTCTTCATTAATGCCACTAAAAAGTGGCATTAATTAGATAAATGTGAAAAAAATTGCTTAATAAGAAAGGATACAATTCAGCATCTATAAAATAATGCATCAGACTTGGTGAGCCTCAAAATCTTAACTGTGCTTGGCGGGCATAGTATCTGCGTGAAATACACGTGGTCGTGGCACTGACCCCTGCAATGTAACCCCTCTTGGTAACTGACGTGTATGCACGAGGAAAAAGTTTTGGGGTTGCCACGTACATTTCCACCCCAGTGGGTTCTCTCCCCAAAATTCTTATGGGCGGTGGTGTATAATGAAAAAAAATAGCCAGTCAGAAGACAGATGGTCACGATACTCGCCCATATTATACTCGTGTTAAGAAACAGATTTTCAGACTTTCGATTTAATTTATAGGCCAAAGTTGCGTGCTGCCTAATTCCTGTCCTTGACAGGAAAACGCTTGAAAAATACGTGATTTTCATGAATTAAAAAAAAAAACTGAACAACATATATGAAAAAGCTTTTGGGACTTTATTACTACATATTTGAAGAAAAAACAAAACAAATCCGGGATAGTTCGACCACTTTTTGGAAAAGAAATTATAGCATCGTTGTTTTTTTACATTTTTGTCGTTTTGTACAAATTAAAGCAAAGCCAAAACAATTTAGGGTATACATAAATTATAGTGTGCGATAATTTCAAATATTTATTTTCATTTTTAACCAAAAACATTGGCACTGCAACTGGTCGGTCGCAACTGCATGTCGGGGTTAGAGCGTCCACCCACTACGGGTGAGGTCGACTTTGAAAAATAACAAAAAGTGTAGCTTACAAAAAGTAAAATACACAAGGAATTTAATTGATATGTTATTTCTTCTTCAGTTTCCCACATAAATCTTTCGTGTCAATGACACAAGCATTGCATCGTGTTCTGTCCAAAACAAAACACGAAATGTAAGTTTGAAGTCATAGAGTCACTAGAAAAATATAATGTCAGTGTTTCTTAAATGCTCAGGTATATCGATAGCGAGGATCTTGATCCTTTCAGGGAAGGGAAGCAAAGTTTGTGCAAACCGTTTCACATAATATATTGTTAAATGGGCCGACGAAGGTTTTGAAGTGATAAAAAGAAGAACTATGAGAACAGAACAACCAAGCCCAGGGAACGCGAGAGGGAACGTGGGAGGGGGGGGGGGGTTGACAGAGGGGATCGGAGTACAGTCCCATGTCCCCAGCGTCATGAATCATGCATTCTCATCCCCTAGGAACGAACTCGAGCGCTCTGTGGTAGCGTGATCCGTCCAACAAATAAACAATGTTATTTGTTCTCTGGGATCTCGACCCATTCGCAGTGGTCCAAAAGACTTCACGAGGACGGTACAGAAGGACGAGCCTCGGAGTTCCGCACTTTCGCAAACCAAAACGTCGGGCGGGAAGATGAGGTTCGCTGTTCTGTAACCCCTGCTTTTTTTTCTCGCAGCAACTCTGTCTTCCCCCCATATTTTTGCTTTCGTCGCTTCGCCTTATAGTTCTCTTTTCACTGCCCTTATCTTCTAATAATGGTATCCATCTTCCAGGACCAATTGAAACGCTCGTATGCAGCGATTGCGTGCGATTATCTTCTCGTTTACACGTTGATCATGATCGGTTCACGTTATTTACTTTCATTCGGGGAATATACAAGTATCTCATAAACTTTTTGAAATTTCTCCTACGTATGACTTTCAAGTCTGATTAATACATTTTTTGTTCGCAAAACGAATTCCTTCGGGATCTTAAGACCTTTCATTAAACATGAATGAAATGCGTAATGAGTGGCATACTTACTCATTTAAAATTTCCTTATTTTATTTCACCCTCTTCTCTGCCATTCTGTCTGGCATTTCTGGCATTCGGCTGATGCACGTCCTTTCAATATAGTCGTGCTTCATAAACTGCACAGGCTCTAACCTCCAGAAAACGTACGACCGACATCCCGGTGTGCCTTGTTTCCTGTCCTCCGCGGTTAGTAGGCTCGAGCCCGCGATAAAAATCGAGATCATGCGCCGAAATTGTACGCGAGCGATCCCGAATGGTCCTGCGAATAATGAAGCACTACTGTATGTAATAGAGAGTTTATCACAACTGCCAATTATGCACATATGCTTAAGAACCTACCAAGTTGCGACTGTATGTAAGTACATCAAAGATCTATGTACAGAAATCATTTAATAGAAAATTTTTGGATATTAGGTATATTTAGTCGCCGAAAAATGACTGGTCGGTTTTGGTATGTGACCGGTCGACAAATGCAACACCTGGTTGAATCTATTACTCTTCTTGTTTCCGTTTAATTTTGTTAATTCTAAGTCTGTTAAACCATTTTCTTCATTATATTTACAATATATTTATTTTATCAGTAAAATCACTGCGTATACTTAATTAAACCCAGTAGATTTAAACGTGTTTAATATAAGTCAAGAATAACTAAATCTCTTATTTCTATAAACTGATGTTGCTTTGTGTATCAGGGTACTTTGTCTAAAATGCACCACTTGATATATCTACAGTATTTAATCTAAATGTTACATTTTCTTCTTGTTGCAGATGAACCGTCCTATTCAAGTGAAGCCAGCGGACAGTGAAAACCGCGGAGGTGAGAACAAGCAATCGAACCAGTATATCTCTTCATTAAATTTTGATAATATGATCACATTTGCAATTGAACAGAATGAGTTTATAGAAAACGCTTAACATAATTCTATAATTAATTTAAATCTTCAACAATATATACACACTTTTTCAGGCTGATAGAAAAAATCATCGAGTCAAAAATTTCTAAGAGTGCCTAATAATACACAAACATTGATGTCTCATATATTTTTTTTTGGCACAATGTCAATATTTCTACTGCTTTTTATGGAAAGGGGTTAAGAGTTTTATGAGTAATGATGCTTACGATTTTAAAGGGTTGTTAGTGAAAACTCTATTTATTCATAACAGTACAAAATATACAACAAAGAGAGCGTTATGGGTTAAACGGTTCAATAAAAGGTAACCGATTGAATAGTTGGTTATGAGATATTATTATTAAACTGGAAAGTATTCTCTGTAATATAAAGTAATACTCGCCAACCGATACGTAATTTTCAACCAAGAAATACAAAATAGAACGTCCCGATATCAATTTATTTGCATACATACAAAGCATCGTTCTAATATTACACCCATTGTTTTCATTTTAACGAAAATCAACCAATAATTTGAAATCGTGTAGCTTTTTATGCCATTACACAGGCTACATTTTATAAAAGACTACATACAGACAGGTCATCGAATCCAATAAATTAAAAATACTGGATAACAATGGACCATGTTCCAAGTTCATGAATATCAACTGATACAACGTTATATAAAATTGTAATAATACATGGTACATATTTATAGGTAAACTCCGTTTATGAACAGTCACCAAGTAACATTGACGTCTGTCAGACCATTTTTCTTGTCGTTATACTTTTCCTAACTTTGTGTTCTCGTTTAATCTTTCTTCTTCACAGCACCTGATAAACTTCACGGATAATGAGAAATTTTATCGTTATTGCTTGTGGGTAGATACATACTTTTATCGCTAGACTAATCGGAGGCAATAAATTTCAGAATAAATAATCTTTATCGTCCTTCCTTTTACGACAAAAGTAACGTCATTTTACTGGTCGTGAAGTAATCAACATGAAACTTCAAAGGAATTCAATTTAATGAATTCAGTGTTGACCCGTAGGATTAATAATACGCGGTGAATAATATTCACGTAGAATTGTTTTCAATACTTTCATGACATGGTTATTATATTTATGAATAACAAAGTTAAGACGTTTCGTCCGATACTGTTGAATACTATGCAATGATAAGAGCACCGACAAATTCCTATGATAGCGATGAGTTGGAATTATATAGTGAGTTACGTTATGATAAAAGCGTTATGATAATGCTGAACTCCTATCTTCTGAATTAATTGAAAATTACTATGATAAGCTAGAGCAACTGGTTTGCGAAATTTGAAGAGATTCAGACGTACCTAAATGCAATGTTTTTTAACACTTTTTATCATCGGAGTGTTATGTGCCAGTTGAATGTGTGTTGAGCTAAAACTGTTTGAAACAGATTATGTGTTAATAAATGGAAGTATGATTATTCAGGATAAAATATACATACATACATATTTATGCAATGGTGAGATATGGTTAGTAAAGAATAAAGTCCACCATACAATAGCTTATTAAAAAATTTCGTTTTATTAAAAAATAAATATTACTATGACTATTCACATATTGTCCAAAGGTACCGATTTTTTAATGCTTGCCAAAATTCAGCATTTTCAAATCTTTGAGAATCTCAAGAACAATATGAAGCAAGAACGGGAATACATACGAAACCAGTAAAAACAGCAATAAATGAACGTAAGTGAGAAAGAATTGTATTTTATTAATTGTTCCCCGTGTGACCGCTTTTTCAACTATCTTCTTCTTGTTTAAAGTTTGAACTAGATTAGTATACATGTGCTGTTTCATAAATCATTGCGTATAACGAGGTATTCGATCTTGAAAGTTCAGTGTTACATATTCTGCAATATACAAAATTATGAATTGGATGTATATTATTTTGTGAACGAAAAACTCGCGAAAAGAAAGTTGAGATAATTAATATTCTCTGAAAGGAACTAATTGTAAGATAGCTTCGCAGAGACTTGTACCCGTTTCCACAGGGTGATTTCTGTACACACGTAAGGGTAGATTCGAAAGGACGCATTACAATATCGATTCTTAAAATTCATGGAGCTACGAATCCAGAGGACTTTATACAGTGCAATTCGGTAAAGTCCTCGGCGATCCTCGACATCGTTCGCTCAAACGGATCTGAATAGAAAAGCGTACGACATAAATCGTGGAAAATGTGGAACGAGAAGGAGCAATCGGCAAAAGGACGAAGCTGAGAGTATGCAAAGGCGAAGGGAGAGGAAGGCGGAAAGATATATTCGTGGAAAGGCATCGAAGAAAGAGAAAACCGGGTTAAGGAGTGGCATGAGGGAAGTAGATGAGGCCCTCCCCTCCCCCGTAATTCATATGCTAATGTGGCGTAGATGCCATTGTAATCTCCGGTCGCCTGCCTCAGTGTAGCCCCACAAAGCCTCAGTTTGACGCGGCTGCAGGAGAAGCAATCCAAAGCTGAACGCTGACATTGCTTCTGCGCTACTTCTGCTTCCATTGCCTTATATGGTATACCTATGTAGATAACGTATATATATGTAGTCGGAGACTTTAATCAGGAGGTTGCGGAACTTCGTTAACCACGTATCCGTTTTCAATCCTTAGAGAATCGGCTATTAGCAGTAATGTTCTTTTATCGTCAAGTAGGTAATGATTTACCGGTTGCCTTCTTACATCCGTTGTTGGCCGCTCTTTTCCTACAACACCTTGGCCGATAACCTTGATAGTTGTACGAGCATAATTGTTAGCATTATCTTAGTTGCCAGTTTCACGATGAATAAAGGAATATTGTAAAGTTTCTCGCAAGGAGACTAGACCCAGACCAGAACTGAAAAAGCATTTATTCAATTGAAACGATGATAATTCCGAATGTCAACTTTATTATAACCGATTTTTTTATTTATATTCATCAAACAATTTCGAAACGAGAAAAATGATGACTTAAACATCCCTATTTTCATATGTACTACAACATATTTCGATGTCATCAAAATCCCTGACATCGAGGTACAAAAGTGATCGACTTGATGTAGAATGACCCCTACGGGATTTGAGAAAAGTGTCTCATCTGCTTCTATCGTCCACGCTGAGCACAATGCATTCCAAACTCCCTTTGATATGTGGAAGAAAACTGACAACGGACGGCTCGGGCCATGCGTTCCCATACGTTCAGCCACCACAAATAACCCCTCCGCATTATATAGCATATACGTTGACGTTCGCCCATTCTAATATAGACGAATTCGAGCCTAGACCCTGTTTAACACGTCCACATTAGAATACACTGACTACTCAATGGATAGGTACTCATCCAGGTCTGGACCCGACTTAATAACAGTGATTGAAGCTGTGAGTCAAGTCTCATCTATAGCTCATGCAAGCTTACAATCGATAAACTATTATATTTCATTTATAATAATGTCGGTGTTTTTAGACTACTATACTTTCAGTTTTTCAAAAAGATATCAAGTAAAAGAAGGGTGACAGTGTTAATACTTTAATTCACGAAGTGACGAGTTAAGATGACTATCCGAAATTTATTTCATTGTTCCCAGTGTCTCGTTCGCCTTTTATACGTCAGTGTCAACTCTTTACGCAAGCTATTTCGTAGATCTTGTCGCACAGTTTAATCACATGGTTTTATAGCCGTCTCTATAGTATGATAACGCTTTAGGGGTGAAGTAATATCCTATCAGCAGTACACAAGACAAATCATGTTTCCACTGCGAGTCGCCGCCGAGTTAAAACGCTAAACAGTGTCAAATGGTTTTGTCCTGTGAATCTTATCGCAGCAATTCTTTCAACAGCTTTGCTCGTAGCATTTACCGTAGCTTGTTGCGTACAATAAAGACACAAACACTTCGTAACTGTTCTTTACGTGAACTCACCTTGCCAAGAACCAAAAGAGACATATTCAACTACGCGTGTCTCCATCCTTATCAGCGAACCTTTGCCTCTACATAATTTTAAAGAATAGCCTTAAGGAATGGGTATACAGAATCAAGTTCTACGTGGGTTTCTCACGCCTTTCAAACCTAAGCAGGGCTGATTGTCTCGCGAAAGCAGCCGGAATTAAGTGTACAACGACGGAAACAGGTTTGAGTAATGCGTATCTCCCGTGGAAGTTGCCTGAGCTCAAGGGTAGTCGAAGTTCCTGCGAGTGGATAAGGGTGGCTTCTGTACCAGAGCTAGTTGAGCAAGTAGATAAGTTTCGATCCCTCGGCGAGCCACCTTGCTTCCACCGCCATCACTCGCCCTACTATGTTCGAGCAGATAAACGTATCCTGGGATATCGAGACTCTCGAAGGCAGCCTTCATTGCCGGCAACTTTGAGTTGGCCGGCGCTACACGAACCGCTTCGGTCCGAGGCTGTTGCGAGAAATCCTCGTGGATTATGAAGGGACGACGTGCTTCCTCACGGGGCGAGAAATGATGTCATAAATAGAACGGCGCGGGATAAAGTTACGCTTGGGTCCGTAATTACGGCCTATTTAACGATCTTCCCGTTGACGAGTGCGCAAGAATTTCGGCTGGATTAACCTTATAAGGCGGCCTGGTTGGATTTTGGCAATCTTCGAAAAAAATTACATATATGACAAATTACGGACAATATTATTAATGTTACATATAGGTGGTATACACCGAATTCTGTGTAATATACCCTAGATAACTAGTCCATTGTTATATGTCCAGTAATTCTCTGCAACAGTTCAGCTATATAGGCTCCCCGAATTTTGAATGGTCCCCTCGTAAACGTTAAAGAAAACGTTTTGAAACATTAAAAAAAAAGCGATCTCAAAGTGTATTATCATGGAACATCTGTCCGCTTATTCGGCAGCAAGAGTTCTGCCAGAAGTACGGGTCAGTGAATAATTTTGTGCGATTATTCTTCAACAGAATGTTAAAATTCACCTAGAGTTCTTTTTCAGAGGTAAGGTATTCATACCGGGCATGATTCAGATTCTTCATTTAATTCCATTTAGCCAGAAAAAAGAAATTAAAGACACTTAATTGATGACCTTCATTAACGTCTATTAAATTAAAGTCGGAATTAATGAACACGGTAGAAATACAATACCTTCCATCCCTATACGTTGCGATATTATTCTATTCGTGGCTTTAATCGAATCAACCGGGTAATCGCTAGATAAGAGCGAAAACCAATCTAAGGATGGAGCGGGGAAAAAGGAAGATCACCAGGTTGGCCAGCAGGCAAGAGAAAAGGAGACACGATGTCAAACAGAATGTTCGCTTTGTTCTCGGTGTCCAGCGAGAAGATAATTTCCCGAGGGTTAATTCCTTCCTCGATTTCTTGGAGGCCTGACCGGGAAAGGGGGGGAGCGCGAAGGGCACCTTAACACTTAGCTCGGGCAACAAAGGTCCAATTCTTGGTCCCCACGGTGTCCCGGCACGACAATAGGAACGAACGCTCGATAAAAAGTACTCGGGGCTTAAGGAAGGAGGAATTCTATGTGAAGGAATAGGTGGAGAAAGTGTGAGGAAGTGAAGAAGGACGGATGAGAAAGGGCAGGTTGGACGAAGGGGTAAGAATCCACGGAGAACGGGGATGCAACGAGGCTGCAAGTCAGGCGAGAATCTAATTTCCCGAGACAAATCCTTAAATGTGCCCTGGAGCCTGGCTGGAAGGCGCGGGCCAGGCTACAGACTGGAATGAGCTCGTGTCTAGCACCCGCGACGACGACCTTTAACTCGGTTCGCCAATTTTGCATCTCCATAACCTCGCGAGAACGCGTCATTAAAGTTCATTCACGCGGGGAATGCGGTGAATCGAAAGCGCGAGCTGCTGCCGCCTTATCCAAGGAATGTAAAATTGTGATAAAACCGTTACGCCCGATTGAAGACCTCGCTGCCAACCGCGTGACGAACTTTCAGAACTTTCGGTTAATACGAAAAATTGTCACTCGCTCCAACTGCGATTCTTGAGTAAATGAGCGAAGGAGTCTTTTCTTCCAATGTGCTTAAGTCATAAATGAATTATTAGAGAGCAACGTAGTTTTCAACACCTACGTTAATCTCTTGTACCTATTAGGACTCGTGACATCCGATCTACATAAACGTATTCTTGCAGTTAAACAGATTTTTACGACTTCTTTTGCAAGGGATAGGTGCCTACTATCTAAATTAAACTAATTATTTATTTTCTATTTAGATGATTTACTTTGTGTGGCTAGTTAGGTAGTGTTGCTATTTTCTATCCGATCACTCGGAAGAAATAGAAGCAGTGTGCTGCAATGTATAATGACGGTAGAGAGTACACTTGGTCGAACTCCTGAAGGGAGGGTATATGAAATCTTGTCTTTGAAAGGGTACATATAGGCAACGAAGACAACGAATGGTGTATTTTGGGCCCAATGGCATTTCTTTGTTTCTGTTCTGTATTACAGAGTGCATGATGGACGACGGGAGCACCAGTGCCATCTTCTGGAAGTAGGAGGCACCGGTGGCGGCCGCTGAAGGTAACTTCGACTTCCAGGAGATAGCTAGCTTCCTTCCAGTACCTCTATTCTTCTTTTTCTCCGCAAAATCGGCAGAAGGAGAACTTCTCTAAGAGAAAAACGAATTTTCCTCTCTCATCACGCCATCACCGCTGATTCAGCCAGCACAGCTCGCCGCAAAGTTCATTTTGCTGCTCGCTAGTGTTTGACCCACGAAACCTAGCATACCTTCACGAACTTCCTTCCCCTCCCACTACCGCGTTTCAATTTCTTCGCCCTGCGCGCGGCCAATATACACATATCTATCTTCCAATGAAAGCAGAATCCAAATTTCGAGGATATCAGGCCAATACTAAATTTGTCCAATAGTGAAACTTTGCCGGATTCGCAAAATTCATTCTTCTTTTATTAATTTTCATACCGCGCGGTTGCTCGAGTAATTGGAAGTGAAATATTCCGCGATGATTCGGCCGCTGTGTTCCGCGATTATTCGCCTGATTGATTTTACAAGGGAATTCGCTGTAGCATTTCATTTGATAATCCGGGAGGGAAAAAAGAAAAGTAATTGGATATCGATGTAATTCGGTTTGCGCGGAGCAACGTGTCTTTATCGAAAACCTTTTCCTCAATTCGAATACCGTTCTGCCGTTCCTAATCCATTTCATCCAAGAACACGAACATACAGCGTGGTACACTGTAAGGTATTACAAATAATGTTGTGCGTACCCACGTGCGTGAACCTTTACCCAGTAGCCGTAAACTTGTCGTTCGTGTTTTTTGCTCTAGTTATTGCGCACCGACGTTATCACATTGTTCAAGTCTCGTTACGACGGGATCTGTGTGGACGCTCTTAGATTCATATAAATTATTCCTCCCTAGCAGTATAGGAGCCGAGACGGCCATGCGTTTGACTACTCGAGATAATGTCCGAAAAGTAAATGAACGAGGGAGAGCAAATTATCTTAGAGCGTCCGCCAACCGTACGTTGCAGATAGCTTCCTTTTTTGTTCCGAAGGTCGAATATATCGTACCCCTCGTAAAATTCAAGACCCTTTATTAATTCCCAATCTTCAATTTTCACCTTATCCCTTCGTATGGACAACCGCCTTAAGCGTACATATTATACGCTCTTTACAGCTATGACCATAAAATAGTGGCTCGCTCGTTGGATGTGTTGTCTCGTTCGTTGTCGATGTGTTTTTTTATCATCTTTGTAAATATTTTCTGATTATGATGTCAGCTACGTTTATCTTATTCTATTACTTAGATATAATTCTATATGAAAACTTTTTGCCCTCTCCTTGCCTTCTGTTCTGCCATATCCTTGATAAAAAAAAAGCAACCCTTTCACGAATTTCCATTAACCACATCTTTTGTCACGTAGCCCCAGTGGATCTCGCACATCCACAGTTATTTATTATCGGTGTTATACAGGGGTACACGTACACACAGAATACACAATCAGTGCAGATGTTTTTAAAAAACATTCGCGTATCATGATTGCCGAATTCATTGGTTCATAAAGATGAATGTGGTACAGCGAAAAGCGATATAAAAAAAAAATTGAAACCAGCTGCAAAAAATCCTTTTCAATTTAGCAGTGAATTTCGGAAATCGCTTTCTTTTCAAGTTATAAACACTTTCGTGTGCGACAGAGTTATGAAATGACGCGTGAAGGTTAAATTATTTTCCTGGTGAGAGAATTGCCAGAAATAATCCATTTTTTGCAATAAAGAATTTGAAGTGTTGGCAAAATATTTGGAATTTTATTTCATGAAATGCCTTTGCAAGTTTATAATTCCGATAAAAGGTGTAATTTCCTATTATAGCGTAATGTATTTCATTTTCAATTCTACTACTAAGAATTCGCAACATGACCATTTTCATCTCTTCGCTAATAGTTACGCAAATTTCGAATAGTACCTCATCAGGAAAGAATAGCACTGCTTGGCATTATTCAATTTGCCAGACAAACTTACAAAATGTACTACAAAACAAATGTGTTTATAACTCGAAGAAGAAATACGACTATTATGTTTTCACTCCGAGATGAGAAAAACAGGCACTGAAAATTTAGCGATCTACTTTACAATTACTCTGTTACTACATACACTTACCGTGTATGTTTCGCATGAAAGCATTTACTCGAAGGAGTAGTGAAAATATCGAGACAATCAGGCCCAAATATGCTCCGCGAAATGATAAACGGCATTATAATTTTCTATCCATTCTTCTTCTTCGCTATTTCTCTGCACAAATTAAAAATAATCGTAGATTATTAAAAGGAAAATGATTAAGTGGCGTGTGACCCTTTATAAACGATATGTTGACCTCAGCACCACGCGGCACACTCGTTGGTGGCGTTGTCTACGCTTCCAATACGTATCTTCTATTTTAATAATATACCATAAACATGTCTATCGATCTTATAAATGTCCGCGTTAAAGTCGCCGCAACATAAAGCTATTATAAAAGAAGAAGACATAATGCTTTCTACAAGGCTCGAATGTCACCGTAGACGGCGTCACCATCGAGAGTTCTGCCCGTAGTCGAGTCGCTTGTATGCCCCATTCGGTTTTTACGCGAACACCGTCTTTTCTCCATCTGTTTCTTCGGCTTGTGGCGTAGGATGTAGGATTGAAATTCATTTGATTATCTTGATTTCCTTTGTAATCGTTACTTTATTACCTTACAATCCCCATTGAGATACATTATCGTCACTGTCACACGTGTACGTCGTGTTAGATACTATTACCGATGTCTCTATTATAAACGATATTTTATTATTCTTGTCGTTTTATATCCATTCTATATTCGTACCGTAAACGCATATATGTATACATATACACTCACGCAGTTCTCAGCTGCTGTTTCAATGTGATCAAAACAATGGCCGTGCAGGCCACGTGTCCGTGTAAATTTTGCATATAACACAGACCATATATGTATATATCTATATATCTATATACATATATATATTTATTTATTTGTACCCTTACCCCCTTCCCCTTAGGATGGTGGATGCTGGTGTAACCGTGTAACTTTGTCGTTCTCGGTGTTAGCCGCAAAATCTCTTTTAATGCCTAAAAAGCGCTATACGCGAAACTGGTCCTTCCTCAGCACACCGACTAACGGATATCTTTGTTTTTTTTTTCTCTGTTCCCTCTACTTCGACACGCGGACGACCCGCAGACAGAAAGCTGTTCGTGGGAATGCTCAGCAAGCAACAAACCGAAGACGATGTCAGACACTTGTTTACTGCCTTTGGTACAATAGAGGAGTGTACCATCCTTCGAGGACCTGACGGCAGTAGCAGAGGTGAGTAACAAGCATTCATTCCAAACATTACTCCTATACTTGTATAAATGGCATTTAATACGACGTTGCGTTTATACCGAATCAATACTTTTTACGAAAATAAAATAACGAAAATTACGGGGATATTTTGGAGAAAAATGAGATGTCGTAACAGCAGTTCGTACTGTTGCTAAAGGAATTCTTATTGTTAGAATGATTTAAATGTATAGCATTTTGTGTATTGTTATAATTAAGTGGACATCGAATATGTATGGATTAAAAACATCTGTTTGTATTGATGTGAAAATATTTCAGTTGAAATAATATGTAATATTATTTGACTAATATGAAGATATATGTTGCAAATATTCTACGTATACCTGCTCTATGAACAAATTGTGTAACCGAAATTGGCAGGCTACTTTTACCGATTCCAGGGTAAAATGGTAATAAATGATTTTCTTACTCCAACTTTCCATTACATGTTTATTGCAATATGTAAATAATTAAATAGATGAAATTATTTTCTCCCACCTCTGTTTCTTTAAAACACAATATATACATATGTATAGTACCTATATACACCTAAATACACTGCGCTCGTAAAAGTAAGTATACGTTGACAGTTGGTAGTTCTAACGCCAAAGAAGGTTATTTTAAAACAGAATAATTACCTCAAATAGTTTCTGAGTCGCGTGATACGTTGATGATAGATGTGCGGACAAACGAATGCAAAAGAAATGTACAATCACAGTGGCACTTGACAATTTCCGTCTGGTCCAAAGAAATCTAGTTATTGCCGAAGCAGGGGGAGGGGGCACGAGGTTCACAGGTCAGTAAACATTGCTCCTGGGATGATGAATGCCTGCAAAGGATAGGAAGGAGAAATTTGAAATAATTCAGATAGGACCGGAGAAGCAATAATTTCCGTTGAACGAGCCAGTAAATTTTAAATATTTCCATATAAAAATGAACACCATGAGTAATGGGATGGCAGTTGAGTCTCTGAGAGGTTCAGCAGAGCGAGAGGAGAAGTAATCGGAGAAAATGAAGAATGTCGGAGGCGTAAATAGGCAGTAACACAAAAACAAGGAATTGGAAAAAGACTGACGGATAAAGTGGGAAAGAGCGAAGGAGGACAGGAGAGGGATAAATGAAATTACCCGTGGACACAAAGGGGAGAAGGGTAAGCAGTCAAGCAGGCGTGAATGTAATTAAATTCCACCTTGAAGTAAAACTCATTTTTAGCAGTTAATAAGATTTTGATTCGCAGTCGGTGACGTAATCGTGCCGCCCATCGTCTTTGGCAGGTACAGAAGATTTGTGATGTAAAGGAAACTCACTCGGTAGAAGCATGATTGTAGAAACGGGCGAGAGCAGTATTCGAGGAAGGATACTTACGGCGGCGGAAGACTTGCTCCTTTGCTTTACGAAGAACCAGTTCCCTCCTCTCCCTGTTTCTCTCGCCTTGCCCTCTTTTTGCTAAATCGTGGCTCTTGCCGCCGCGGCAGACTCCTTGGGCTCTTTGTCGAAAATCGGGCGATGCGATGTTGCGCTCACTTTTCGAGCTCTTTAATTAAAATCCTACGAAGACAAAACATTATTGCTTCCTCCAAATCGATCGATACTTCGAAATGCTCCGCCGTAAACGTTTCGGAACGTGGCCTACAAAGATAGCCAGTAATCTCAACATCGACATCCATTTCGCGATAAACGAGCGTGAGAAAAGGGAACCTGAATAAAACTTCGCAAGAAAATTGCTTCCTGAAATTATTGAAACATTGTGACAAATATTTAAGTGATGGAAATACCAAGTTAATTCATTTATGTTACGTATTAGTATCACTCCTTTAAAAAAATAAGAATTTTAGATTGCGATCTGTTTGAAAATAAATTTCTAGAAATAAGCATTGAGATATTCTCTAATGATATCTTAACCCTTGTACATCGAATACTGTGCCAGTTAATAGTGGATATAGGGTTCAAAGACAAAGTAAAAGGTGGTGGAGCTAAAGGAACATAATATAAAATTACTCTCGTTTAAACTATTTGGAATGGTTTCTTCCATATTAATATTTCATTACTGGGCCTAATCACAGTTCTCACATCTTTAAGTGTTCATAATGAAGTTTCCAACGGATGGATATGCCTTTTAAAGGCAGGTACCGAACGGTTATTTCGTCCAACCCTGCCATTACATCTCCCGTCTTCGTTCTCTCCTGACGGAAACTTTCCAAACATGCTTCATCGCAACTCGCCCGGTCGCACTCGAGTTTCATAACTAGCTAATCCACGACGTAATAGAGAGATCAAGAAGATCTCTTCTGTACGACATTACCTGGATATCGCGTTGGGTCTACTACTGTACCGGGTAGAATTACAGTAGTGACGTGTGTTGTCCTAAGTAAGCCTCAGCTAGTAACCAAACCTCTGTAAGATACAAAGACGTCAGTTATAATATTGTTGGTTTCCAATAATAATTCAAAAAATTGTATTTCGTATTTTCTATTAAAATACGATTTAGAAGAAAATGCTTCGGCTACTAACTGATTAATTACGAGTGTTTTAAAAAATTCAAGTACACGTGAGAATTTTTTGTGATGAAAGGACCAAAAGGACAAAGATAATTCATCGATATAAACAGGGTTTAGTATTAGTTGAGAATTGTATGTTAGGGTGTATAAGCGTAAAATACCTATCGCCAAAATAATGTCAGGTACCATCTTAGAGATTCCGATACGCAACACGTGAAATAATTAGAATGCTTTCGGAAGTTATTGACAGACCCCTGAGTCGTTTTTTAATAACTTCTCTTATCGAATGATACTGCCTAGATTGGCAGTTCGGTAGATAGCGTGAAATTTCTCGGTAACGAGGAGTTTAAGAAAGGAATTCGTTTCGACGATTTTATGGAAAGACACGATGGTTGTGTTCGTCATCGTTGAGGCGCCCCGCAATCCTTCAGTGCTATAGTAACGACAGACTCTTCGTCCAATTATTTTTCCCTCGCTTCGAAACATTTCAACGCCACTTCACTGAACGAACTCGTTCTATTCAGTCGTTTCTCCACCACCTTCCTTCGCCTCGTTCCGCCCCTCTCCTCTTTATTCACCCTTTTCGATTCTCTTCATTTCTGTTTTCCAATGTATGTGCAGAGATCCCAACCGGGTTACTTCCCACCACAGGCCCACGAGCTCGCATTATTTCAATTGTACGGACAGCAATAATTCAACGCGCTAAGAAGATTATAAAATGTTTATGAATAATGGAACGAAATATTATTCGAAGCAGGTCCAAGGGTTCTCCTCTATACTCGAACGTGGGAAGGTTGCGCGATGAGGTACTGCTTACCCAACACTAAGGCTAATAATGCCACGGAAGCACCTTCGAAATGGGGGGCGAACTCTGTATCCTGGGATCCTCTTATTGTACAACGGTGTGTTGTAAACGTTAAACGAATATTCGCGCAGCAGAATTATTTCGCGTATTAAGTTGTAACAGCATTGGCGTCCCTGCCTTTCTGATCCTCTTTCCGTTGGCAAATTCCACCGGCGTGCTATTCATATCTGTCCTCCCGGCTGTCGAGCGCTATTGTGTCATCCTTAAACAGTTTTCATCGATGGAAGACACAAGTAGGTAATGAGATTATACGTCGCGCCCCTTGCTCGGATCAGTGACAATTCTCTTTCGAAGAAATAAGTTTCCTTTCATAATACTTTTTAATGCTACCCTCGTAAAAACTGAAATGTTAATCAACCATGATATGACGTCAATTATTTAGTTTTTTTTTTCTAAAAAAAAAGAATAACTTTTTTACGGGAAAGGACAGCAAACAGTATTTTTTTTTATTCTTCATGCAAATGTCGAACGGGGTGAGAATGTTCTTTTTTGAGCGAGGGTGACGTCGCGGTGGTACGTGACGGGAAAGCATTTTCGATAACTCACGCTCGAGTTCCGTGTTTCATCATGCGACGTCAACAGATTAGAATGGTGCCGTTAACGACATTACTGACAGGAAATATGACGAATCAATAATTTCCTCGGCCTAGAATTTTATGAGGGAGTATTAAACGGGTGATAGTTATCGATGATTAATCGTTCTGCTGTCACCTGCATGAGTTCCACCTTTCGTAGAATGTATCGTGTCTTGGTTTACGTAATCGGTGTATTATTTTTAATATAAACATTCATGAAATGATTTCGTCGTGCACTGAGCCAATCCTTAGAAATACTCACTTATTGCCACGAGAATCCAATGTTAATATCTGTGTATTTGTTGCAATGATTTTTCCCGAATTTCCCGAAAATTTTGATCATTTTCAAATGGATATATCCTTGCAAAAAATGGTCGCAATAACATTTAAAAAACGAATTTTAACGCTTGAAATTTCTAGTATTCGAATCAAGGATTCAATATTCTTTGACCCGTGCATACGTTCAAACTAGGCAAAAATTCCTGAAACGTTGTGGTACTGTATGTA
Organism: Andrena flavipes; assembly: GCA_963971345.1. Classification (NCBI taxonomy): domain Eukaryota; kingdom Metazoa; phylum Arthropoda; class Insecta; order Hymenoptera; family Andrenidae; genus Andrena; species Andrena flavipes. The sequence goes on from OZ020481.1 coordinate 58,698,126, forward strand.
ACATATTTGACATATTAATCGACTTCAAAGTAAGAATTCGCAATTCTAATTCACATTACTTAATATATTTTTGTTTTGGGTGCATTCAACTGAAAAATTATACACAGTTAATTTAAAAAAGTATTATCCGTGAAAGTAGCAAAGATCGTGCAAAAAAGATTGGCCCAAATTCAATAATTAATTTATACAAACGTGATTACATTAAGCTAATATTGTTCTAATACTTTTGCGATTTTATTATAAGCTTTAATCTATTCTGCATAGATTCAAGTAAATTATTGTCTATAAAATTCGGGCGTATCTTCTTGAGTAACTACCTTTGCGGAGGAACATCGAGTACGAAGCCCACCGATATCCAGTAACCTTCATTTGCCAAGTTGACATACACGTGTATCGGCATAAAACAGACGAGCAGATACCTGGCGATGTTTCAAACGCTGCGAGGAGGGCACTAAATCAAAGCAATGCCGCGGAATCGCTTGAAATCCAAACGCGGTAGCTTGAATGCAGACACACGATTCCGGACTGTAAATCACGGGCAGCCTCGTCGAGTGGCTGTCGGAGAGTCCTGGTGCCGGCTCTCGTCGTACGAAGCATTTATTAATCGCTCAGCTCTTAAATCCTGTGGCGCAGCTGGGATCGAAATGTTTATACGTATTGCGAACTAAAGCGCGCGCGAGAGGGGACGCCTAGTCCTCTGGGAGAGGATTAGGTCGGACATATTGAGAGCTTCCACCCGAAAGCACCCTCCTTCTCGAGTTCCAGCCCCCGTTGCAAGGAAAGTGAAACGCGAACACCGGTCCGAAGTGCTTATACAAGGAAAATTGTGGCTTTAGCAGCGTAAACATGCTGCCACGTTGGACACTTCGCATAATTGTACACCATGTTTGTCGCAGTAACGTTCTGTCGTCGGTACTCTCTGTTTACTGTTCCTCTCTGTTTTCACACGGACCATTTGCTAAGTTCGTGCATTATTTCATATTACATAGGTACCTTCGTCTGATCGTTGTGAATCATACCTAGGTACAGGGTTGGAACATATTTCACTTCTTTTCACTTTTACATTGCAAGAAACTCACGAGGAATATCGCGTAAATGATAATCTCTGATTTTTATGAAGTTTGCTACGTGGGTGAGATTTTAAAAAATATTCGATACGTGTCTTTTCTTAGCGGCTGATGTTCACGTTCGAAGGGGGTGGAAACTGTCTCTGAAATTAATTAAAGCTAGGGGAACTTACTAGGTTCAATTTCTCAGAAGCAAGCGATCGAGGAATCTGGGTCAATAAAGGCGTGTGTTACAAGGCTAATCGTATTTTATTTTAAGTTCACAGAGAGAAATGTGTAAAATTTCGTGCAATTATTTAATTGTATGATATTTTGGTTATACTGTATCATATTCTGCATCCCATTAGAATAACATGACTAAATATTAAAAACCACTAGATTCTTCTCTATACATAGATAAAATTTATCAATGCAAACTCTGTTTCATACGTTATTAAAGTTAGTAAAGTTCTGAACCCGATAGATACGTTACATACGGTTTAAATTCTCGCCTCTTGCGTTATGAAATTTACGCGAAATACATTGAAAGTGAAGCACACTAAAAAGTGGTGGACGCTAATTGAAATCATTTTCTATTTAAGTACGAGTGTTTAATCAATGTCCCGATTCGTACCGACGGTAATTCAGTGCTAGCGTTCCTAAAGTTACAACTTTTTAAATAGAAGAAACATTTGAAATCCGCGTCCATTCAGTCTGCAATCTCGACGAGATTTGTCGACGATGCTTTACGAGGACGCTTTTGATTTACAGTTTGCCATGTTGAATGTTGTACCTGGACGTGATAAATCAATAACGCTCCACAACGTATTTTGTAAATTTATTCACCAGTCGAACCCTGTAGCGGAATCGAAACCGTAGAGATTGTACAGGGAACTAATGAAGAAGGACAACGCCAGCCCTAGAAGAATTAACAATGCAAATGTTACGCAAACATCTTGCGTGGTTTACTAAGGTTTCGCGTTTTGTCGTAATAACCTGAACCTTTCATTTAACGATTATCAACCAGAATCGTGCTTGGAGTCACGCGAGGTGTGCGCAATCTGACAAAGCTCGAAGCTACGTCATCGAAACGCTACTGTGTCGTTCGTCAGCGAACTTACTAAGATTGGATAGAGCTTAAAAGCGCTGAGAGTCGATGGTCCAAATGATATCAAACTTATTTGACACCTTGTCACGTGCTCGCGCGGACAATAATGTAATGTTAGAAATCTATTAAGGCCCCTTATTTCAGGATCTGTTTATGATAACGTATTTTTAAGTACTAGCTGAAGAAATTGATAAAGGTTTCTTCGCAATATCTGGGAAGGAAAGAAAGAAAATGAAAATACGAACGTTTAGTATTAAAAATATGAAGTAATTAAATACAAAAGATACAAAGTTTCTAATTACCTATTAACAGTACTATACTTTCTAAGTAACATTAAAATCGTAAATCACTGCTTCTCAGATGATCTGTGCGACGTTCGATCATATAATATTTTAATTGAATACTTCGCTTATTAGAAGCAGGACTCATCATTCCCCCAACATTAAATATATGTAAACTTGCCAATCTTGCATTAATTCGATTCATTGTGCCAAAATCATAATCACAAGAAGAACAAAAAAAAAACATTTGAACGGTCACGCGATTCTGCTATTCGACCGAATGTGTAGCCGCATTGCATCTGGAATTTCGTCAGTATTCCTGTGATTTTCTGTCGGTATTAAGAGGGACCAACGAATGAAAAGGGAGACGCAGAAAAAGTTATAGGTATTCTGATTCCCTTCCACACGGGAGCTTTTGCCCGTCAACCGTAAATATACCATATTGCCCATAAACCTTTACATTCGTACCTACATTACCCATCCCGATTCGATGTGCCTCTCTCCCGCCTCGTTCATCTCTTCGTTCCGCGTTATCGAATAACCGGCAGTGGTCGGCTTAACCAGGACGCTTTAAAGCGTCGCTTCTTCCAGTTCTCCATTTTTTTTCTCCATTCTTTATCTATTTTCGCTACCCAGCTTTTTGCGCGCGCCCTTAAGCCTGCATTTTTATATACGAAGTCAGGTTAGATTTTGGCATATAAATTTTTCAACTTTCCCACTCATTCTCGCGGATTTGTTGAGTGTTTGAAACTTCAAATAATTGATAGCGAGGCAATGATTTTTCACTAGCAAATGTTGCAGTGAATTATAAATTAAAATGTTTTAATCATCCATGACGGCAGGGACGGGTTTGGATTCCGCTGTAATGAAAACGTTTTAATGTACTCGCCTGAAAAGTGACGGCCCTAGGTACAGGGTTAAATTTTCATGTTAGGTCGAATCTCGCGTCATTTTAAATACGTAGCATGTATTTTTAAATCGAAAGGAGTATGAATAAAATGCATAGTTTATTGAAAGGGGAGATATAGAATTTCCAATAAATACTTCGCTGAAAGAAATGGAGCTAGTTTATGAATTAATGTAAAATCGGATCGTAGAATTTGATTTGGGTATATAATGTCGATAATTGTGACTGGCAGTAGTCGATGAAACATTAACTCACTGCAATAATAAATAGGGGCCACACATCTCACAATAATTTATTCAAAATGATTAAATTTAACTCAAAGTTAGTCCAAGAAGCTGTACATTTATATGTATTTTTGCTCTCATTAGTTAAAATGTCCTATCTAACCTTTTTTTCATTTTTCGAGATATGTTGAAAAATTTGAAGTTCCATATGTCTTTTACCTTTTAGGTAAAGTTAGAAAAGCTTACGTGCTTCGTAGAGATGTAGAAACAAGTTTATTTATTCATCCTAACTGCTTTTCAGATCGTTTTACTAGTTTATGTCCTATGTATTATCTACTAAATTAGATTGCCCTGAGTTTACGTAACATTAAATTTTTTAAGAAATTTTTTAGATTTTATTTCAATAAACGTTTTGTTTAAAAATCAAAGTGATTTCTTGTTGTAAAAGTTTGATTTTATTTGCTTCCATATATTGTTGAATGTTGTTTCATATTTAATTCATCGATGTACTAATTATTTTTTCAATAAAAATTAAACTTTTGTAGCACTTTGTGGTTAATATCAAAAGTGCAAAACAATCATTTAGAATTTAATTGCATATTCGAATTTCATTTTCTTCGTGGTTGATGAAATGTTTACAACGTTATTATCAAATATTTCGCCAATTTTTCCAGCGATTAGCTAGTGTACGGTCTCTGAAATTAAAAGAATAAGCGAACATAGGGTTTAATCATGGGCAAGGCAACCTAGTTATCGTTACTACGGAGTAGCAGCAAACCATTTCCGAAATAGCCTGAGCATGCGGGATAACGTCCAAAGGCAGCACTAGGGGATCATAACGCCGCGCTTCTCGAACGACAGTAATAATATTATTAATAGTTGTAACTACCGGGCAATATGGCTGCACGAGACCAGCAATTTCATTAAGAAGGAAGCGACATTTTTGTAATATCATGACCCAAATATTGCAAGCTCTTGGCATATTACAAATTTAATCATCCATTACTTCCATATCCTGTCCACGTAGCCTCGCCTTGGCATTGCAAAGATGTCACGCAGTTACCGTAACGAAGAGTTTTATGAAACACGTTATTATACCAAGAATATTGTTATACAACGGTAGCGCAACTGATATGATGAAGCCCGTAGAACTACTGTCGAATTTATTTTTATTATTTACTTGCCCGCAAGCAGAGTGTTACTACAATTTTTAAAAGTTTAAAATTTTTAAAATTCTGTTAAATATCACGTGCAGTCGTTATTCTTTTTGCATTATTACTCCACCCGCGATATAATTAACTGTATGACGTGGGATGTTAACAGTTCCACGATATTCTATTTGCTTCCATGTTTCTCTTGTACGCCTTTTTATTCGCTACCTCGTACATTTGTAATATTATTTTTCATACGGTACGTCAAATAAACGTGTGCAGTAGAATTCCGTGAGAGTGATTGATAAAGCAACAAGATTAAATATTCCACAGGGTTTCTCATTTCTCCAGTCCTGGCCCAGCGTTGAACTCTCCCGTTATCGTTACTCGAGCTCCTTCCCAGACTCTGGCTGGATGGATATGGAAATCCATAACCCAGGCCTCGCTAGCGGCACTAGAGATTTAATAATCCATCTTGCACCCTTCCGTAGGACGTAACGGTTGGTGGATGGCGTATATAACACCGTCCGCGTCACAATGATAACAAGAAATTTTACGAAGGTGTTTTACCACTCAAGGCTTCCCTTCGTTTCTATGCTGTATCGCCCAGGTGCCTCGTTGTAATAGGTATCACGATCCTGTAACTACGAAACCCTTAACGGCAGCCAGCCTTATGGTTATCACATAATGGAAAAACTGCTGGCTTCTCGCGCGTCGAACGACGTACAGCCGCAGGTTCGCTACGTTTTGTGGTTCATAGGCCACTTGTACGCGTATGGTAGACGTTTTCACTTCCCATTGCGGAAGTATTCGTTACCCTCCGTTTTTCAGGCGTTTATGGATGCTATAAGAGGAGATTCTTATTTTCCGTGGTAAGAACACTAATGGGGGAGGAGCGCGTTATTCGGATAAGTAAGAGGTGAACGTTTATTTTCTTTGGCATTACCGAAATGGGGAAAATATTACTATTGGGAGATTCTTAGAAGACGTAGACTTCAAATCAGTGTTCAATTTATTTGTGATAGACAATTATATCCTTTAGTAAATGGTCATTTGTATATATATACGTATACATGGTAGTTAACTTTGCATAAATAGATGATCTTAAGGAGACGTATTTTTCATCAGATTTCAATCCACCAAAAGCCACTTTCGCACAGTTACTAACGACGTTTCCTCGAAATTTATTACCAAATGCACGTTCTGATTTAACCTATGAATAGAGCATGAAAAGTTACGCGCACCCATATATTTTGAAAAATATATTCTAGTGAATATTCATGTCCTAGGGAGCACGAAAATAGTCCAAACTAACCTGATTACAATTTCTATTTACCGGAACACATATTGGGATAAAAAGTCAGTTGGATGATGGAATAGTATAATCGTATCTCAATCACGTTCACCGTTTAATTTCTCATCGTAGAGTAAACGAACGATCGCGAGACTGATTGGTGTGTCTGATTACCTACAGTCAATACAGATCTCATGCGGATATTCATAGTTCCGCCTGTATATTTTCGACCTGCGGTTGGTGTGCACAATGCGTACGGTAACAGATTTTGTCACCAAGGGAAAATCTGTTTTTGTCAATTACCAAAGCAAACACCTATGTGCAATATCTAATGGTGGGAATTTCTAGCGCGAGAATGCGAGCAATTAATTAACACGACGTGTTCCTTATAAGAAATGCGGTTAATGTAATTCGACTGAAATATACGAAGAGGAAAGGATCTCATGTGACACGTTTACGCGATCATGTGAAAAGTTAATACCTACCTATGTCGTTTTACCTCGTTTTCAAACGCCAACAGAAATAATAAAGAAAGACCGTACCAATTAATTTGCAGACCTCAGCCTTAACAACTTTTAATTAAAAAATTTAAGGGGCAGTATAAATATTATTGCACATTTTTGCTTAAAAGCAGTCTGTTCGTTTCTGGAAACTGTCTGGACCGAGCTTTAAACATACGGTGACCCAGCCTTAAGTAACTAGTATCGTTTCAAACCAAACTATTCAATAGATGGTCTTTTGACGGAGAAATCAATCGGCGGCGCGCCAGTCAGGTGGAAACTCTCCAACGTTCAACATAAACACTGACGGCGAATGCACCAAGTCTACGAGTTGGACCCTCGAAGCAACCAGTAATCGACACCACCGCATCCTGACAAAATAAAGAGCATAGGTAAAATCGACGATGTGATCAAATACACGGAATTACTAGGTACAAATCGTAGGACGCAGATGATTGGATCGCCGCGCGAAAGAGGACGCGGAGAGAGGTTTTGGATACCGGCCGGATAAAGGGAGTCAGAAAGGGGGAATGGCAGGTAGAACGACAAGCGACCAGCCGCCGTCGAGGTTTATACGCGCATTACACGTATGCGGCTATACGTAGTGGCGTGTACATACACGCGAGGCACATGTGTGCCCACCACACGCCCGAAGGAACTGTGCGCGCGCACGGGTTTCGCAAATGCACGTTAATCCGCCTACCGAGTACATTTGCGGCGTTAGTACCGCCCATCGAATCGTCGAATTTTCGTTTCTTCCGTAAAGCTCCCTGTTTACCGGTCGAACGGGGAAAGCAATCTGTAGATGTATAATACGCGCCGGCTTGCGCGTATATTTGTGCTTACATAGGGCCAGGGGTGCGCGAGAGAGACGCCGCTGGCAAATCCTGAAAACGTTTTTAGCTTTTACCTGAAACGTTTTTCGTGCACGCAGAGCGGACCGAATGAAAAACAAGTTTATACCTAGTTTAGCCAAAGAACCGTCTGTGTGGCGGTTTTATTCGCGCTTCCCGCGCGGATGCTTCGCAATAGGAATCCTTCAAAATAGGACCAATCACGTCCGCGTTCACCCTGTCCGTAGTTTCTTTTGGATTAACGGCGAAGAAAGAGGGAAGGAAGCAACGCTAAATGAGAGGCTATAGGGGAGGGCTAACGAAGAGTTCATGCGGCACAGGGTCCGCGCGTATGTTTTACATGCATGCACCGCACGTACGTCGTACGGGAGAGATATAACACACGTGCGCGTGTAGCGAACGAACCTCGATCCCATAAGCCCCGGGGGCATCACAATAATTATAAAACTACGGGCAACAGTCGTACGTACGAGCACCCCTCGGATCGCGGGTAAGCCTCGAAACTGCTGCCCCGGAGGTTTGCGATTCACCCTCTATTTATACCCACGCTCCGGCCTCGCTCTTCGCCTACTCTTTCTCATGTCCGCGTCTCCTCTCCCCTCCTCTCCCACGCTTATTTATATTTTTCTCCTTCCCCCCGTCTTTCCAAACCCCCCACTATCGCGCCTCTTTGCCCCGCCCCCTCCCGCCGCACGCTTTATGCGCGGCAGTCATCGTTTCATCTCGGCACAATGCGATAGCTCCTATACCGATGCCCGTTACACGCATTTGTACCCTAAATTGGCGCACCAGATCGGAAAATGTTTCAATGTACTTTTTCCAAGCCGCGTATGAAACTTTCAACTTTTTCATAGCTTGCCACTCACTCGTTATTTGCAGCGTAATTTTTTTTGCGTTTCGCGTACTCAAAAATTCATCGCCCATGTAACCCTGGAATTCCTCGTTGACTACGAGTACTTTTAAAGCTGCAGCTTTCAGATTTCACTCGCGTTTTATGTCCCCATCTCCTTTCTTCGGGGAGGACACCTAGAGCGCATGGAATATCCAATCGCGTTACCGTTCCAGTTCGGAAATGGATTTAACGGATTATGCCCGCGATATTTTTCAAGCCGATCTTATCCTGGATGCCAGGTTAGAAAGAGGATATTAAAGGACGCGGCGGCCTCGTAAAGCTTGGGAGCACGGTGCCGGGGGCTTGCGGACGAAATCGCCGGGCCCGTGGTTGCCACACGCTGAAAAACCTGCGCCCGTGATTGCACGGTAATTCTATTAGGTGGCCGTGCGCTTTACGCGTTCCGGGGCGCGCCGGAAATTGTGTTTTTAATTCTGCCTGCTAAATCAGCCGGGGCTAAACAAGTATTAACATTCCTGGGCGACCGGTTACGGCCACGGGGCGCGCCGCGCCGCTGGAAGGTGCGGAGGGGAAAAAGAAGAAAAAGTGATAACCAGAGGGAATATAAGGGAAATGTGCTGGCATAGACAAAGCCGAAACGAGGCAATCTGCTGTTCCTGTGCGTGAGAATTCAGATGTGAGCGCGTGTGCGGGCGAGCGGGGTGCTTGGGAAAGTCAAAACGTAATACGATTAACGAACATTAAATTGAAATACCCCTTCTGCGAATTCGTAGCTCCTCGCGTCCACGATTCCCAGCCATGCTTTCTGCCCTCCTGATTTTTTCGTTCGACGTTTCTCGTTCCGGCTCTCTTTATCTCTCTCTCCCTCTGCGGGCCCTCCATCTCTACCCTGTCTCCGTGGGCATACGTACCTGGATGCTGCGAGAGAAAAATCGCATTTTCTCTGTGACATTGTCGAAAGGACAGACTCCGCGCTGGGGAGACAAGTTGGAGCGTTGGTACGTTGGTGAATTTGATTTGTCTGTCGAGCGAGTAGACGTTCTCGCTGTAATATCGGTTGACGCACGCACCGAAGATATTTAAATAAAAGAATGCAGGCTTAGTACACAAAGGCAGGTAGACAGAAACCGAGAAGACGACGAAGAAACAAATCAAAGACAAACGTCAAGATTCCGCGAGAAAAATGTGAAGGCGGCGAATTGTTTGAAGCCTATAAAAAAATGAAACAATCCAGCTCTTCATTTCGCGCTACTAAACGTCAGAGAGAAGTGTTTATGCAACGTTATAAGTACTCAAGAGAGAATCGTGGTTAATATCAGCATAAAATGTAAGCCTCATTTTTTACTACCTCCGCGATGTATTAATTTCAAAAAGCTCCGCTGGAGTTAAAAATATAAGGGATTAAATGTTTGCCGTGACTTATACTGAATATCCCGGAGTAAAATTCTTCGTTCTGTTCGTACTTACGGAAGTAAAATATCGTTGAAACGTTGGAATATTTTATTTCGTACGCAGGCTGCTGCCTATTAATCTAGCCGGGGAGCCGACAAGTTTAACCAAATATTGAACTTGAACCGGTAATCCGTTTAATGGATATTTGGCTGGTAAAGTGTAGATCGTATAGGATATTAACGTCGAAATGCAGAGCAATAAACGAGCCTCCTGAGTAAAGATTAAATCGGAATACAGTCGGAGAACGTGCTTGCCAATGATATACACGGGATTCGCGATCCGTATCCAAACATGGATATTAAAATCGGCGGGTAAGAGCAGCCTTTCGCGATGTTCCCTGTACGCAGGTAATTATATATTCAGCTGTCCGAAAGATCGATAGCTTGGTTTTTTTGTGTGCCCGTCGCCAAAGGCCATGCCACGAGCAGACTATGTATGCGTGCTATTATATCTCGGAATGCGACACGCCTGCTCCATTTCCCAGGGAGCGAGCACGCACTTCCCTCGGTCAATACCCACGCCTTCGCGTAAAAGGATTTATTGTTTATTGAAATTTCCCGCCTTTCGTCGACCGCGATCAGGGTTATTTCGCATTATAAACGGAAGAACCCATCCAGAAAAGCTAGGGCGGGAGATGGGCCACTACGTGACGCGGACGCGAATCGCGACATTAATACTAAGCGCTCCTTTATTTTCTTTTACGTCTCGACCAGGACGCGACGGCCGCCTCGACGAATTTTAACGAAGAACTCGTCTACGTCCTCGAGAAAAATCCTACCCCGCCTTTCCCTCTCGACTCGCCTTCCCTTCCCTCCCCTCGCCGCACCTCTCTATCTCTCTTTTCCCGTCCCCAGCTCGCATCCCCTTGCCCCGTTCGTCTACTTTTGTTCGCGCGCCCTTACGCCTTGTGCTTTCCCGATTTCTGCGCACGATTTACACTCCGTCGATGCATGTCGCGCGATGGAGAATTTTATGACAGCTTCGTGCTCTCTCCCTATATTCGAATCGCTCCAGTACGCGCCACCCCTCGATTTGATCACGTTTTTGTAGAGTATATGCTATCGCGTAGGATATTGAGAGACGTGGACAACCGACCGTTAGTGATTGGCCGTTAAAGCCTGCTGTCGGCTCGAAGCGACAGTTGGCGTGTAACGCGAAATGGATTATGAACGACGACGGACCTGACCGGTTCAACAAACTTCTTTTTAGAAAAATAAATTGGTTATTATAGTTCGCTTCTCTGTATTTTAGTAATTCCATTCTTTATTTAATTTCGCCCATTCAAATTCAAGTCGTTTTCAATTAAATGGTAATTCATATTTTTTTTATCTAATTAGTCTTCGATAAAAAAGAAATTGTTTGTGCTTCGTGCACGGAGAGATAGAACTCTTGATAACAAAACGCAAATATTGCAAGTGGAGCTGTAAAGAAAGATTGTACAAAATATTTATCATGTTACTCATAAGCACAAATAAAATAATATGCAATCGTATAGTTCATAGTGTGGAACATTTAGATTTTTCGAGTTTGGGGAAATTATTTCAGTAAATTGAATTATCAATATACCAACGACGAGTTCTACTTTTCTGCAGTCTGATAAACGTATAGTAATACGATCATAGATCGCTTCTGACCCTACACTTACAGTTTACTATTCGCGTCGTTTTAGAAGAATTAATAATCTTAGTGAATTTTACATATTCTGCAACAAGGGAGTTTGCTATTGTGGCTGTAAAGTTCGAAGAAGTCCCTCGATCCGATCTCCATCCCGAAATCCGAAGGATTGCTATTTCTCGGGGGCAATGACACGTTCCCCACTGATGAAACTTTCGGGCGAGGACGCCACGGGGACGAAGGGCCACCGAAAGGAAGATCAATGTGGTGAATGAGCTTCGAACGTAGCAGTCTGCCTACCACACTATCGCTACGTTGGGGGGGATTTGTATTAGGGTGAATTCTGTGCCACGTAAGCACGCACGGGGTGTCTAGGAAACGTGAGTCATACCTAAAATGTATGCTAGGTATGTACCCTGTACCTATTCACCAATATACCTTCATTTGAAGCGCGTGTATAACTTAAAAGAATGAATAAAGAATTTATAATTTCGACCGTATTTTTGGAATATTAAAAACCAAAAAGTGATATCAGCGCATAGGTTGGGTCATATAAACTCAAAAATCTCAAATCGTTTGGACCAATTTTAAACAAGTTATTTTGATTTAAAGGGTGGCCGACTACTTTTGCAAACTTCATAATTACAAATGTGTACTATTTTCAGTGCAAATCCACTCACCAGAAACCTCCGCATTTATAAACAATACTATAACTGAACCACCGCATTCAACATACAACACCTAGTCACACTATTTTTGGGTTAATTCTAGCAACGTACATCGAATTGTCACGTAGAATATTACACATCTCGTTAGGCCGGGCATTGAAGTCTCTGCATCTGTGGAATTTCACACGAGTTTCAACGTACGGATCGAGCTTAAGTAATAAATAGGTATCTACCTATATACGTACGGCGTTAAAGTAGGTACTGTGCACGGGAACCGGTAGCGAAACTCTATTGTGTAGGACTCGTGGGCGTGCATTGACGATTAAATAATTTCGCAGCGAAGTACAACGGAGGCGGGATCCGAGTAGAGACAGATTAACGATTGTCAACAGTTTAAAGAACGGGCTTGAACAGAGAGGAAAGCAGCGGAGGTGGTCTTTTAATGTATTTACAGAAGAGACGAGTCTGTCGGAGGGAAAGAAAGTAACCGTCTTTTCCACATCCGTTTAGAAGGGCGCGGCTGTAGAAGCGTGAGGGAAGTTCGACCCTCTTCTCGTTGAAGCCAACCCTAAATGGCAGCTCGCCAAGTGTGCTAACACCCTCTTCTGCACTAGCAGGCGCCCTCCCCTCTCTCCTCTTCTCTCTACACCACCGCCCACCCTTATGCGACACGCACGCCAGGTCCCATTCAATGCATCGGCTACACCTACTGCACCACGCGTGGCTTTGCACACAATGCTCGCAAACACTTTGCATTCGTAAACATGCGTAAACAACAACGGCGAATTCACACCTAAGGTACAAGCCATCGAGAAGCTGCATAGTCGAGCAAAGCATGAGGGATGCTGTTACAAGCTACGGTTCACATTCAGACTAAGCTCGCGCCACTTGCTGTCCAACGCTTGTCTGGTGAATCCGATGAAACATATTATTCCACCTGATTTGCTCGTAATCTTCATTAATCTTGCGCACCTTGATGCTGTACCGGTGGGCAGTATTTTTTGCCGATCGGTTACGGGAAAAGTTAAACGAAATTCGTGTAAAATAAATAGTGTATCATCTGATACGCAGATGGCATTGTTTTAAATTATCAATTATTAGTCAGAAGAAGATGACGTGTTGTTTCAAACCTTTATTGTCAAAAAAATGTGTCGCAATAATTTAGTCTTTGTTATAAGGTCTCTAAAGTTGTATGTCAAGTATCGACAAAAGTTGTAGGATCATAAAAAACACAAAACTTACGTACAACAGTTTTGTGCATTGATATAAATATGTACATTATCATTATATCAAATTTAAACGAATAACAATTTTTTCCCCATTTTTAACACTGCAAATTTTGGGTAGTATGTTTGGAATTTCCTAGTGTGCAATAAGTAATATCGCAACCCGCTCATAAATTAAACATCTCGACCAGTACATATTCATTGAAAGTCCACCGCGAGGAAAGAGCGCCACGCAATTCACGAAACAAAGAATCCGGAATAGGCAATATCTCGCGTATATACCTGTATAATCCCAGAAGAAAGCGGGATAGACAGGCATCATGCAGTTTTGATAGGTTGGATTCAGAGATTCATCTGCATACTGCCAGAGGTCAAGTTTCGATAGCAGTATGCGATGCATGTCGCTTATACATTCTTCAAAATGCCCCTGGCTATCGAGGATCAACAAAAGTACACAGCAAACGAGAAGTTCTGCATCGGTTGGATTAGGTTGAATAAAGCCGGCGATATCGTTTGAGGTGAAAAGCAACGTATAGGAGTTCGATTTGCTCCGACCACGAATCTCTGATACGCCAGAATCGCTTTGAAGGCGAAACATGAACGTATTTCATCCGCAGGGTTTTTATTTCACTATAAACAGAACAGCAATATCTGAATGTTTTCTTCCCCTGGAAAACTCTGGACGATATAAAAAATCAATGTTCGCATTGCCGTCCATTAAGTACAACAATTCGTTTGGAATACTTGATACTCCAGTTACGGAATTATTTTTAGCGTATTAATGAGTTTTGGCAGATGAAGTCATGATAAATATCAGCTTCCTAGCTGCTATTGTTTGCGAGATATTAAACGTGGATGATTGAAAGTAGTCGAAAAATCTGGTACGATTCGATGTGAATTTGTTTTCCTGGGACTTTCAATTTTCTGTCTGGTGTATAGTTAAGCCGGAATAATATCCACGCGTTCAAAGAAACGAGATGACCAAGGTGGAAATTATACCTGGGTAATTAAAAGTTGCATTTCTTTTCCACAGAAAATGTTTGGTCTCGAATATATCTCTGTCATTACGATTTCAATGAATCCTGGATAAATACCAGCAAGCATGCTCCGGTACGATTGAAGAAGACAGCAATTTTTAATTGCTTTTCGTGGAAAGTCTTAACCTTTCTTCAGCCACAAAGCTACAAAGTTTCGTGGACAGTGATTTCAAAGTTCTCGCGCTATCGGAAGTCTAGCTTCTTCTTTTTAACTTACGAGGCTCCCAAGCACGATCGCGACCCGTTCAGATTAAGAAACTCCATCGAAGACGTGATTAAAGATTAGGTTCCCTGTCTACCCTCGGCATGAGCCACGGTTTTTACCTCGATCGATTAAAACTTGAAGTTTATTAGAACCTTATTAAACTGCCACGTTACTTATCTTTGAATAAAGTATTTCGCTGCTCTTTGTATGATTATCACAGTCGGAGAAAAAATATTATGTCCCGGTAAAAATTTGACGTTTTCTTTTGACTGCCGGACGAATATGGGAATTGAACAACACACACGGGAGCGTTAAATTATTGTATCTGAAGAAGGACAGTAAAATATTGTGTGATTTATGTATATGTACATGTGTATAATCATAAAGAATGGATACGAAGACGAAAAATTCTCGGATAAAATTCGGAGTGTTACCGTTCTCTTTTGTCAAGGATCAACTAAATTATACGCAATATGTAATGTTTTACTTTAATATAAATAATGTGCAAAGCAAAGAAATAAAGACTTGAAATACAAAAGCAAGTGGCGTTTTAACAAACTATTAGTAGGTATTTGTCACAATGACATCACTTTTATTGAGTTCCAGACCAAAGATGTGCAAAATTTATGTTTAAATAAAATTTCGAAAATGAATTGAAGTTAAAAAAATTATTCGTCATTCTTTCGTTAACCCAAATGAACTTTATTCAACACGTGACGATTAATTTTTTTTAACTTTTATTCGTTATTCGAAATGTGATTTAAATAAAAAAATTGTACATCTCTGTTCCAGATTATATATGTAGAAATTAACTTTTACAATAGACTAAATAATAAATTATCATTTTGTTATAACATAACAATCGAAGGCTGAATATGAATAAAATAAACACTCCTACGTTTTTTCGATAGATTATATTCTCTTGGTATCATCCTACCGAAAGACACTCAATTCCGGCCGGAGTAAAAGAGCTTTTGTGGTGCGTACTGGCAATGAACGAAGCCCACCGTCCTTACTGACCATTCAGCACTATAAAGGGAGTTCAAATATTGATTCGGTTGGCAATTATGAGTGGTTTTTCACTGGGTCTCCACAGACATACCCTTCGGTCCTGTTCTCCGCGTCTGCTTAATTACGGGATGTTTGCGTTTCTCAAAATTAAACTGCTGTCGGTCAGGATAGCGCATCGAGATAGCCCTCGGGCTACTCACACTACAAAATATTAAACTGGAGAATATGCCCATAATAGACGATCATAATCTTTCGATGGATCTTTTATTTCAAACTGGGTATATAACCTTTTGTCTCTTTCATCTTTACCCAAGAGCCCCATATATATGTAGAATGATCTGGAGGCTTTGACGTTTTCTAGAAACCCTCACGTTTAAAAAAATCACGGTCTCTCTTTCTTCCTACTTTACTCATGACAAGTTTGAAGTATACGTAATAGGCAGCAAAAGGAAAAGGAAATGAAAAATTACAGTTATTGCTACTATAGTGTGCTTAATTTTTAACTGCTTACACAACATTGAATGTTCGTTAGAAAGAAACCCACATCTGACACCAATGTAATATGTTCTACGTACTTGAATAGCGATGTGGTATTTTCGGAAATCATCTTATTATGTAGAAAAAATATTACTACATATGAAGCATTGGTATGCTAGTCTTTAATAGAAACAATTAAAATAATTTCTATTAGTTTCCATCACTTACAAGGGAACTTGGGTAACCCGAAAATTCAGATTATTTTTCAAATTTGTAGTTTCGTAGGGAAACTCGATAGAAGTGTAAGGCAATTTTCTTTCTGATACTTTTTGGTTCTTCACGGTGAAAGCATCCCTTAAATATTAATGTATGTTTTCTTATTTTCCTGAACATCTTGAAAACTATACAGTAGACATTCATAGTATTGCCAGGATTGAAGACGTGCGATCAAGAACCTTAACTTACCGCCACGCGTGTGATAGGAAGCAGATTGTAATAAAGAGGGAGCAAGCGAATTTCTCCAAGGATCTCCAATGGTTTATTTTCGTGGCAGTAAATTAACGGTTCGTGGCGAAACCTCTCCTAAATTCCCTTTATGATGTCTCACCCAGTTATGGCCTTTCCTGTTCGTCTGCCGAAATTAGTGGAAGAAGAGGGAAAACGGCAGTTCCCAGATGAAGAAGTAGTAAATCATAAAGTACAAGACGGAAACTTTGCTTTTTCTTCTTTACGTTTTAATTTTCGTTGTTAATTATCCCGGAGAAACTTCACCACGCGGTGGTTCTTTCGTTCTTTCTCACTGAATTCTTATAGCCAACAGGGGTTCAGGCAAACTTATTTGCCTGTGTATTAGATGCTGCAATAATTTATCGAACTTCCGTAAAATGAAACGGTTAATTGTGAATCGAACTTATCTCATTCGTGGACTAATATTACTTCTAATAAAATAATTATACATCGTCCCGCTGTAAAAATGTCTATTCATTAAAGTTACCAATCTGACAATTTAAAAAATCAATTTCAAATGCTGTGATTATCAATTTACCTAAATCGTAAATTGAAATTAAACTGTTTTAACGAAACTGCTTCACTGGAGTCTAACGAATTCAATTTCGCGTGTTCCTCGTTCCTTCGATACCTTCTGTTCCCAGAGGGCGCTAATTAGTTATTTCTCAGCAGGGAGGAACGTAAGTCGCGGGCCAAGGGGAGCAAAGTATCCGAAGAAAAGTTTAAACGAAAAGAGAACACAGCGCCCTGGTGAATTGTTGTCGCAACCGTCGCTTTCTCATTTCAACAATTATACCGAACCGTTCCCCGGCATCACGTTCCGCAAATGATTCGCGAGGAAAGAACGAAAATAAGAAACGGCGGTAGACACGGGGAAAATGGAAGGTGACGAGCTACGTGCTTTGGTATCAAGCAGCCGCGAGCTGCTTCCGCGAAGTTTAATTAAATAACGAGGTGACGTCGTGGGCGGCGAGGGTGTACTCGCGCCACCAGCCGAGACAGAGACGAAGGAGGAGGGGGGGGGGGGTGAGGGAGGGCGGGAGAAAGATAGCTAGAAGTGCAGAAGCCAGCGGTAAGAAAGACCGCGGACTTGGAAAAGGGGATGGACTCGGCCGAGGTGCCAAGTTGCTAGGTGACTTTGCTAGTTATTTAATTAGTCCAGAGACTTTCCTTTGCTCCACTGCATTCCCCCCTTTCCTTTGGGCTCTTTTTACTCCTCGCGACGCCCCCTCCCCTGACAACCCCCTCCTCCAGCGATATCCCAGAACAGTCGGTGCCTTTACCGCGACTTCCTTTATGACCTCTAAAGGACAATGCGCCGCTTTTGCTCTTCCCGGACCCCCGACTTATTGTTCCCTTTGGTCATTTTTGCGCGTTCCTTTGCGCGTGCGAATCCCATCCCGTTGAAAGAGAAAATCAGTGCGATCGCGCGGAAACGACGAGAAATTTTCACTTTGAGTTTCGCTTAAATTAAAACCGATCATTTCTAGGCAATGGTAGTAAGGGGGGGCGTGGTAGGCCTATACTAAAGAAGAATTCTTATTCGCCAGAAAGTTTATAATGACGAGTTGTAGGTGAAAATTTGGAAGATCCCTAAATTCCCTTAATTTTGATTTCCTAAATAATTTAAAGGTTCAAGGAGGCTTTTTACTGTGGCGAGCATCGGTGTTTTGTTCAATCGACACACTTCAGGAATTATTAATATATTGCTCCTGGCAATTTATCGGCTACTGTGGAGACTATGATCTCGTGTCTTAAGAGCATCCGCAGAATTCCCGAGAGTTGTGTATTAGGAAATAAAGGTAAAAGAGACCATTCTGATAATGTTCGGTTTGCCTTCGTTCGTGATTACGTAGCATTGACGCAGACTCCCCTTCGATCTTCAGCCGATCCCAAAGACGGGAAGAAGAAGCAGGGAGAAATCGAAGGAGGGAGGAGAGGAGTAGGTACGCTGCGCTTTCTACGTCCTCGAACGCGGAAAGCGAATAGATTCCCCATGGGAAGTTGGCAACCTTTTCCGACATCGACCAAACACCGTCTTAGATCCAGACCACCAGCGGAAAAGCAACAGAAGCTTACGACGGCTTAACCTGGTGACAGGATGATTGCTGGTATTATCGGAATTACTCGAGGGCGAATCGCGCTACATGCCATGCGGCCAGCTCGTAATATCACGTAAATCGTGCGTTAACCCCATTGCCAGGAATCCGATGGAACGACTGCTAAATCTCTCGAAAGAACGGAGTTGGAAATTCTAATGTGTGCTGAAATCCACATTAGACAATGCGAGGATGGATTCTAAGATTCACCGGTTTTCACAATTTTACGATAACATATGAACCTATAGGTATACTAAATAGATAAGTGACGATCGCGACGAGTTCCACTGTTTTTAACTCCCATAAAAACCGCATTATGTAGATACTTACGGGATAACCTAATATTTTGTCAAACACATTATTGTTTCTGTTCAACGAAAATCTGCTTCTCACGTGGAAAAGGCACCAGATATGTCGTTGTCCTTTCGATTCACTTTCACAGAAAATTCTCTGGCAACACGAAGTCGTGGTACGTGCGGGGAAATTTTCTGAAAGATACTTGGAGACACTTCGGTGTGCATGCACGTTTATTCGCATTCCCTTTACACTGTCTTAGGAAATAGCAAGAACATCTGCTGCAAATAGAATAGAACGAAAAGGGGTCGAACAGGTGCAACAAAAAGCTTGGAAATTCACGGTAAACGTAACACTCGGATCATGGTGGTTCCAGATTTCCGCAAGGGAAGGTATGCTGCCTCGCATAAAGAAAGCAAGTTCAACGTTCAACGATCGATATCACGCCTGATGAAAATTTTTATCTCAATTTTTGCAACTGCAAGCTCATTGCAGTCTTCAGTATTTAATTATATTCACACTAATGATTCCTATAACATATTTGTTAATTAAAGAAGAATATAGAGGAAAATATAGAATATATTCCCATCTAATATGACAACGAAGAATAATTAACATTCTTAATTTTTAAATTGAAATTAAAGGAAATGAAAAACAAAGGGAACAGTTTTAAATCTTGTAATTCATGTGAAGTCTCATATAAATTATGTAGACTATATTACAGAAATAGTATTGTGGGGTCAAAAAGTATTAAATACATCGAGGACTTGGATTCTCGCTAGAAAGCAGCAAATATCTGAAAGAGCTGAATTGTTATGTGGCTGCAGGAATAACAAGGATCAATCGTGGCGAAAGCGAAAGATTTTAACGCGATGCGGTTGATCAGACCGCAACACAATTCCTTTAGTTGTCGTTACAATAATACGCCATGTTTCATAAATAAAGCCGTGCACGTTGAACGTGATCAATATTGGATGTGACGAAAGTAAACCGGTAAAATGCCGAATGACGCCCGACCCTCGTCGACGCGCGCGACCGTCTGTGTAATTTAATGCCGGGTAAATACGCCAAGCAGAGAGTAGTTTTGCACTGTAATCTAGATGAATCTGCTGGAAGTGCCACTCCCCACGGGCATAGGCCCCCGTCAATTACAAAACAACCGTGAAGGGATGCCCGAGAATACTTTCGTGCCAGCTTCTTATCGTCTTCGTCCAACGCGACACTGTGCCATACAAAAAAAAAACGTGATCCGCAACTGGGTTAATGATTATATCCAATAAGAAAACAAAAGGGCAAAATATCTCTTTAGGACAGAAAAAGTATAAGTGGTGTTTCCCCTTCTGATAATAAATTTAACTTTTATTTGACGAGGTTCTTTCAGACGATATTGAAGAGACATTTATCCT
This sequence comes from Andrena flavipes, assembly GCA_963971345.1. Classification (NCBI taxonomy): domain Eukaryota; kingdom Metazoa; phylum Arthropoda; class Insecta; order Hymenoptera; family Andrenidae; genus Andrena; species Andrena flavipes. Next base: position 58,718,340 of record OZ020481.1, read on the forward strand.
CAAATCTCCATTGAAATTTTATCGTTGAGAGTATTTTTAACCACGATACAATAATTTTTCATGGAGAAAACAGAGCTGCTAGTTAGTTGCATGAAGATGCGAAATGAAGCCTCGTGTATAATAATTTCACGCGTGACACGATAAACGTTCATTTTGCTCCTTTAGACTGCAAGAAAGATGCCGAGTGGTTTCATAAGTAGGATATAGCTGAGCCCGGATGCTACTGAAAGTGAGGGACGTCGCAATATTTTTCGAATGTAGGGAGACGTTCCGGTTGGAAATTTATCTTCTCGTAATAGCAACGTGGCAATGCCGTTTTCCGGGTGTTGTCACGTCCCGTTCGTTTCTGTATGTGTATGCCTTTTTGTCTTCTTCTTGTTCTCCGCCCTCTACCCCTACATCCCTCTGGGATTCGGTCGTGTCCGCACTATAATGGCATTTCGTGTCTCCACATTACACTTGCTGTCTCGCCTCGTACTACACGTTTCTCTGCGCTTTACACTGCTATTTTATTTGTTCCCTTCTCCAAATACATGACAAATTCCTCGTATCGAGGGAAATCCTGCGATATCGGGGCGCGCATTCACCATAAGGATGTATGAAATTCGAGGAAAATGTGTATATGCGTAAATATATGTATAGAGAGGCTGTTATACGAAAACAAAAACGCTAGATTCCAAGGGGGGCGTATTGTAGTGGAAAATATTGCCCTATAGGTGACGCTTCAAGGACATTTCAAAGTCACCTTCACTGTTTTAAATGGAATACCATATTTTCCACCTCATTGGGCGGCCATCGATTTTAAAACGAGTTCAGCCAACTACGATGTAGAGTCATTGAAAGCTGTTTAGGGTCTAGGTTTACATTTACATTTTGTATTTTCATCTTATAATGTAAGGGGCGTAACTCAAAAAGGGGCAGCTAACAATCAGGCGAAATGGGCGACCGGGATGGTCAATGTTTCGTTTTTTAATTTGACGAGAAAGCTGAATTCATCATAAATTGTTTCGATAATTCGATCTACTTATTAGATTACGTATTTTTGACATTAAGCAACCTTGGATACCATCCTGTTACTTAGTCGAATTAATCGAAGTGCACACATTTGAAGCTATTTAAGAATTCACAAATACTTTATTTCAGGTAAATATGATATTGATAAGATAAGATATAAAAAATCAGATGTTGCGAAGATATTAAACATTACATTAATAAAGTACTTATTTATATATGTATATAAATATACCTATGTATAAGTACAAAATGTTAATTTTATTTCCAGCTGGTTGAAGCATTCTTTTGTTTCATGACATAAGAGCTCTCGTTTATAACAGGAGAGTGCTCTTAACGCTAGAAAACAGTATTTCAAAGTTCCTCCTAAAATACCCTCTATTTCAAAAAATGTTATACTTCGCGAAAATGGAATAAAAGGAGATATTATTTTCCATGAAAAAATTCGAGACGGTAACTGCTCGGACCTACTTCATTTTTGTATATTCCGTGCAACATTTTCCTTTCATCCTGGATTTGTGGTGAAACTGCAAATCTCTTATACTGAATTCTTAGTTGTCCGACGCGTATATCCGCGTCCATTTTCTCTCTCTTCGTTTCTGGACATTTACATTTCCATTTGCACTTCTTTTTCTGCCGAGTATTGAGGTCTTCTGCACTTTGTTTTCATCTCGCAAACATAAAAAGAGCTAAACGCACAAATGTGTGTATAATAAGTTTGTCAGCATTTTTAATCCCGCCCCTTACCCTACCTTTGCTCTCGCTTGTCTCACATGCTCTCTTTGTCCTTTTATTCCTCTCATATGTGGAACAAATGTGTGGGCGTATACTTACGTGTGCTCGTTTTAGCTCGTTTTTGGCTACGGTGCAAACGAGCTCTATGTACTTTGTAAAACCAACCCGTTGTACCAATTACGTGTGTTCGGTTCCCACTCGTGCGGATTTAGTACCTTCATCAATGAAATTGATTCGTTTGGTACGTTTCCAGTTCGAATGCATGCGATGGTGGCAACCTCAACGACAGCTATCGGTCATATGTTCAAACGATTTGCATAGAACTCCAGTCTGTTCTTTCATATTGAGCGCATTGAAGTACCTGCAGTATTTTGTCGCTTCTATTATATCTCTCAAAGCAAATATTAAATGTTTTTCGAATGAATATACGTTATGGAAAGCCTGCAAAATAATATACCAACGGGGGTTGTTATTAATTTCAGGATGGACCGCGATTAAAATCGTTACAGTCTGCCGTTAATACCACAAAAGGATTTATAGTTCCCTCATTATAAATAAAATATTCAATTAATGGCAACTTATTCGCATTATACTTGTTTATATACTTTAATTGAAGTTACAAAATCCTGTATCCATCCGAAACACGTAAAAGTTGTCGCGAAAGTAACGAAACATTCCAACAATTTAAATTATCCAAAGTTCATATCATGATACTACAATGGCGTGTTGATGTTGCAAATATAGCGAAGTATACTAATTATCGTGTGAAATTTTATTAGGTACATATTAACCGTTTTAATCGAATCTTCAGAATTTGATTCCCCTATTTAATTGTACTTAAATTATTGTTACGCAATTTGGTATTATCAACAAATCTCTCTATATTTATCAAGTCAATAAATAACACAAGCCAGGACGTGGTCTGAGCTACAGTTTTGCGAATAGAATAAATTGAATATTCTACGTCCGCGTCGTCGCGCCCAACCATGAATTCCCACGATTGTTAATGTATTTTTTCTTTCGGCCACTGACCCGAATCCATTAACGAAATAATAAAATACCCACCCGTTAACACAGAAACGTTACGATAACGTCCTGACGCGTGTCACCAACCCCTTTCCAAACACGTTCGTAGGTGCGTGCAAACGTGTATCGAAATGGTAGGACATCCTTTTGTGAGGGATATTTATTGCGTGCCCTGTTTCACGCAGTACATTTTCATTATCTTACTTTTTTTATTAGATTAAATAACTGATGGATTTGTTCCTCTGTACCGTGGAATGAGATTTTTCTTTATTTCTGCATTTTGATCCATCCAAATTCCTACATTTGCAACATAATATAAATAATGCGCTTTAAGAAAAACATTAATTACATTGCATGACTAACCCAACCTTGAATGGTGTTCACGTTCAAATTTTACACTTTAAAACAATATTTGGTTGGGTATTTATCATTATATTTTATTATTACCTATCAGATATTATACAATATGAATTGTGAACATTTGATTCGTGTAGGTGTCATCCAGTTTAAACTATTACAGAAACATTTGTTACCAACTTATCGTGAAGTCCAAAGTTTGTTCGCATTTTGGATACACGCGTTGTAAAGTTTCCAACAGTTAATCAGGCAGATTTTTTGTCCGAATAAAAACTGAGAGCAGAGCACATCGATCATATAGTTACTATTTTTCTTTATACCAGCCGTGTTACTTTGACGGCAAAATAAATAAAAGTTCGTTAATTCCTTGTGGAATCCAAACTTTCTCGAATAAGCTACGGTACCGATAATCTTCTCGGCCGTGGCCCTTAATCTCGAAAATAATTAAATTCGAACGACCTTCGGATAAATTCAATTATTAACTTTCATTTGATCGATAAAGGATGCAAGATTTCTAAAAGTTCCGCAACTTTTATACGTTAAGCTAATACACTCAACAATTTTACTTTTTTCTGTAATAAATTATTTCGAAATTGGATTTGTATAATTTCCTATGAATATGTAGAGCCATTGCTAAAAATAATATTTACCGAAAAGAATGCCGGCAGAAATTGAAAAATGAATTGAAGGATAAGTAGGGTGGATGCCTTATTTGTGGAAACTTTAAGGTATTGTATCAGTTTTGGCCACTTCTTAAAAAATATAATATTTTTCCGTGTAAGCAATAAATGTAACCTTATATTTCTAGCGGTATACTAAACAAAATTGTTATGATGTGAAATTCTCCACATAATAATGATCTGCGAGCAATTTAAAATTAAGATAATTATGCACATGGCCCTTAGAGCTCTAAGCATGAACTCTAAGCTTTGCCAAACTGATTTGGATTTAATTCATTAGAAAACTGGCTTCTCTGTAATTGTTATAAATAGTGAAGCACGCACAAAGCCACGTAGTTTCTTAAAAATTATCGTTATAAGTTTGAGTTGAATAAAAATAACCAGCCTATATTACCCTACTCGTACAACACTTAATCATCCACTCCCCGCTTTCCCAAGTTCTACAGAATTAACTTCAGAATGAAATAAAATGAGTGCACAAGCTGTTTCCAATTTGAGAAAATAAATTGCAGTGAATCGCCTCGAAATTGACTACAGAGATGCAATCGCAGCTGACAGTTAATCTCGTAACCGAAGTAAAATGAGAAAACCCATCTTCTCCTATACACAGGGCTCCATCGAGAACCGTAAATACACGTCTCTCTAATACGATCAAATAATAAAAAAGAGCCGTTCTGCATCCCCGTTAAGAACATTTCTACGTGTGCGTTTGAAAGTGTAGCATTTGCCGATATACTCGCACAAAGAACGCGCGTTAATGCTCCGTCGATCGGGGGGTTGAAGGGGGCGGAGGGCCGCAAAATAAACTTAGACATGTTTGCCGAGCAATCAAATATATGAGTGGAAAGTCTCGCAGGCGTTATCGATTGGTTCGAACTGACTGTGGCGGCATAGAGGCGAAGAAGGAGAGAACACTGCCACGAGGGGGGTGACGGAGGGTTGGAGACGAAATGGGAACGGGGGAGATCCACAAAACTGGTCTACATCGACGGGGGCGGAGGACTGAGCGGTTTGTCCAGTGTTTGTTGTTCACCGTTGTTCAAGGGGCCAAACATAGTTTTCAGGCAGGCTAGAAGAAGCCGCCGCCGGAGTAGTCACACACACACAAGCCACACAACCGCGTGCACGCATGCGTTCGCACACTCCTGGATGTACATATAAATACATGGATATGTACCAACTATGCGAGTGTGTTCGCGCAAGAAAGGGAATGTACGTATACACCCACGCACATGTACGTACCCTATGAGTACGCAAACTTTCAAGAAATTCGACTCTTTTATTTCCGCGCGCCCTTACTCCCGTCTGCTTCGAAACGGCGAAGAAAAATCTCAGGATCGCTTCGTCTTCGAGAGATTTCGCCTGCGCGGGGAGAAGTAGTAGGGGTAGGCCAGAACGCCTTGGAAGCTTGGACAAATTCTTACGATGTCGCTGAGCGACAGGGACTTGAGTCGTAAGAAAATCTTGTCCACCTTCCTACACCCCCGGATCGCTTTTATCTTCGAGTTTAGACGCTCTGCGCCATTCTTCTCGCGAATACTTTCACAAAATATGTCCTGGTGCTGAGGGAACAATTAAATACCGGGCGTTTTTATGTTCGACAACAATTTAAATACTATGGTACACGGCAGTGATCATGCAACTAGCCTGCAAATGATTTTATTCATCTTAGAGATATAAGTATTTTTCACGAAAATAACAATTATTAACGGGCGATTCAATGATGCATATTAGATTATAGGGAGTGTCAATGTGCATTAGAAACAAATCGACTAACCGTGCCAAATTACTGGGAACCGTGCTAAATTGCTCCATTGTTGGGAACTCTGCCAGAATTGTCATTACAAAACTAATTGTCATTATAGCAGAGACGCGATGATAAATGGAATGTGTGTATTTTTTATTTTATCTATTATAATGTATTGCTGAAGTTTTCTCAGTAGGAAATTCAGCACAACCACAGTCGAATTATTTTCAATTATACGTAATTAATTCAAATCACTTCTGAATTCTTTAAATCAATCATAAGCGACGTATGTATAGGTAGGTAATGGAACCTCTCCAACTGATCGGCGATTCCCTCAAAATTATCAATCTTCAATGGATTTTACATAACGATATGCACACTCGCCGTCGTTGCTCCATCTGACGAGCAGCAGCTGGCAGTCGACGTTTCTGGAGGGAATGTGTCAAGGGACGGTCCCAGGCTGTGACGAGTACAGTGTGTACAGCAGTCACCTGTTCGATATCAAAATTAAGATACAATTGGATTTCATTGGCGAAGTTTTACGTTATCATCTAACAGTTCACCATATACAATTACTACAATATAAAAAATTCTCATTGCCGTTTTTTCCTCACTTAACTTTAATATAACGACCGTATTATAAAAACAATGTTTTTGGTATATTTTTGGCCGTTCCATATTACCTGCTTTTACCCTACTAACCCGCTTCTTATTCAATTAGATGATCTTCAGACAGATTGACTTCAAAACTATTTAAAAAAAATTATCACAATCTAACCCCTGATGACGATAGTATAAGTTGTTAAAAAGATGATAAATATAATAAACATAGCGGTAGAGTTCGAGATTATTGCTGGTAGAATGGTTGCCAGGTGCGTTTGACAAGAAGAGATAGAAAGCAATGAACCTCGGTGACACCAGACAAAACCTTTTAATGAGCATTCGATAACAAATTACCAACTCTGTTTCATCATACTTAGTAAAGTGTACGTTACATAAGCGCTCTCAAGCAGGAGTGCGCATGACGTGCAACAATTTCTCACATTCTTTGTAAATACCATAATCAATACGCAATATACTTAAATAAGGGAGAACATTTCTCTATAAGTATTACGCAAGTATCGTTAACTTGAGAACCCTTCCGAACGCGTCGTGAAATCTTAAGCATCGAAGTATCGATTAAGAGCCTGAAATCTCCTGCCACTCCCCGATGCCATTCGGACAGCGATTGCAAGTTGAAAGGTAGAAATCTAGAACTGTAAAGAGATCTCAAAAAGGTCCAGGCTCTTAAAACTTAAAACAGGGATGGGCGAGACGCTATCGTGTCATACTCCAGCAGGTACGAGGGTAAGTACGCCCTTTTCGCCCCAATTCCGTTCAACCCTGCCCCAGTCTATCCCGCTGGCATGTAGCAATCGAACCTCATTTATATTTCTGGACGCGTTCAACCGTCGAAATTCTAAAACTCAATAACGAAATTACTAATTCTGATAAATGTTAATTTCTGTCCTTGTTCCTTCGTGTTCTTCGCACGTAGCGATAAAAGATGTCAGATTCCTAATTATGCATACTCCTATTCTTACAGATACTTAATAGAATTCTTAATAGAGAAAAGAAAGAATTGTGTGGGGACTTTGTGTCGGAGAAAATTTAGCTTACCTTAATTTAGCTAGATTTCGAAGAAGATAAATTGAACGAAGCAGCGCAAACTTTCCGGGAATACGAGACAAAGTGTAATGAGAAGTAAAGGAAAACATATATGAAAAGTAATAGATGTGACTTTTATTAACTGAAGTTAATATTCACTAGTTATAGATTCAGAAGTAGGATAATTAAATTTCATCCAGTATCTCGCCCATTAAGATTCGTCTGTGCTGAAATTATTTTCAAGTGGCTGAACAGAACGGTGTAGATTATATCGCGACCGGACGTAGATAGAAGTAATTTTTCACGATCGTTTGCTCAACGTGATACGCATCGTTATTGCTCTAAACCAGGAATGGTGTACCGGATTACGGAGCATTTCTCCGTTCGTGGTAAACATCTTTTATTAAGTGCACGTTGCGCTCCACTGGCGCGTCAATTTTTCAAAGCACCCTCGAGTTCTTTGTCTTCGCGTCTCCATCTAACTATAACGATAAGCGCACGTGGCAGGGAGGCAGGGGGCGATTAATCGTCCCATCATCACTGAGTATGGTCTCGGCTCTGTGACAATGGTGGAAACGGAACTCCTTTTGCTCTTCACTCGCGAATCCTCCCCGAAGATAAAACGATTTTCACCCCTCCCGAATATTGAGTGTACCGCGCGAACTTTTCTGTTTGAAAACGAAATTGAAAGTACAAAGCTGTGCATTGGTGCAGGGGACTTGCGAATTCTTTAATAAACGAATAATAAAAGACCAATGTCCGTTTTGTTAAACTAAAAGTACGTATAAAAGTACTACGATATTGGGAACTGCCACTGATGAGTGGAGAACAGAAAAACGAGGTAGAATTGCAGAATTTGTTCTATGTCGAAGGTTTAAACACAGAGGCCTGAGACGACTTTAAAAACAATTCATTTCTGTTTCATACAGCGAATTAAGAATAATTCATATGTGAGTCGCCATATTGAATTAATTTTAATATTGTCTCACCTCTTTTAAATTCAAATGTTTAATGATATTTCGCGGAAAGGGTGGCAGACACTTGTTAGCCTAGTGGCGCCAAACCTCTATATCCGCCTAAAGAGACATATCAATCATCCAGTATCGTAAAATAACGAAACGTTTCTTTTTGTTCCAGGCTGTGCATTCGTAAAACTTTCGTCACATCAAGAAGCGCTAGCGGCGATCAATTCTTTACACGGGAGCCAAACTATGCCGGTGAGTCTCTCTGCCTTTATACCTTATTTATTATTTCATTAAGTACAACTTCAAAACTTTACTGTAACGTTAAAATGGTATTGTGCATTTAAAAGACACAATACATCGTACCTACCAATAAATGTTGTGCCAAGTGAAATTAGAGTTGTGGAAGTGATTAAATTTTACTAAATAAAATTAACGTACTTGGTACAGAAACCAACGATTTTTTTTTAACTAGAATAGCTTCGGTGACTAGATGTATCTATATTTGGATACTTATCTCTAAAAAAATACCAACTTTTATTCCATTACCAATTAAAATAGGAACTTCGTTCACAGTGGCTTCGAAACAGTGCAAATTCCCTTTTTGTAGTCGAAGTGAATATGAGTTTTAGAGTTTTTCCTCTTTACTTATTGGCGGTCAAAAAGTTGGCGACTGTGTCGAGTGGTGAGGGAGGAGGCGAACCGTACTGTAATTTTTCAAGTTGCATGTTGTCCTTCAAGTGAAGACGTTTCATGACGCCCGATGTTGAAAAATTTTGAGGCTAAACCTCGTTTCCTTCTGTTGAACACGTGCCTTGCAATATTCTTTTATAATAGGAGAAAGTTTTGCAAGGACAATCACTGTCTGTCAGACAGCTGGCGAGGTTATCCGACAAAGGTCTTGCAGAACTTTGACATTTATATTCTAATCTGTACACATACATGCTTGCTTAAAACATAAACCCTTCGCCTTTTTCTTCTAATGCTGACTTCAAACGATCTACTTATTTACAATAAAACTTTTCATTTATTGAATAATAATGACGCCTAAAAACTTTCGAACGGTAAACTGTGAGGTCACGATATGTACCTCAGCTCGTTATGCCTAGCTAATCCAGATAAATGTGACTATTTTCAGAAAAAAATAAGTAAAAAACTTTTTTAATAAAATCAGAACCTAAATTCGGGCGAAGTCGAGTAGTAAAGCTACTTAGTTAAATTAAATGAATGATATAGGGAAAGGAATCCAGGACAATATAAATGATGAACAGCACCGTGGCCTTACGGATGATCATTGTCCGAAACAGGTACATAAAGCGTATAGGGGTGCACGTCTATAGTAATGACTGTCGTGCTTGCAAACATCCCCTGTCTGCAATCTAATGACTGGCCAAACAGAAATCTGCATAACACTTGGAGAAGTGTTATTCTCCGTCGCTGAATCTCCCTTGGCCTCCGTCAAACCGCCGAACTTTCTCGGCTTAGGGTCGGCCCAGGAATTCCCAGTTGTAATTGAATTGTCAGTGAGTTCCGTCCGGGATTCCACCTGCTGATTGGTGAAAGTTCCCAAATCCTCCACCCGAACTTGACCACACGGTATTCCTCTTCCATCATTCTCGTTGTTATCGCACGACCGTCATTCATTGACGTCCATCGATATATCCAAGTTTCAAACTCTTGTTTATTAACATTCTGCTTAATGACCGTTACTTCATTAATAATCAAACAATGCAATTTTGTCCTGTATTTTTGTACTTTTCTAAAACTGCTGAAAATGCTACTCATAAACTATAATTTCATGCAGAAAAACCATGTGATTACCTTTCACCACAGAAATGATACAAACTCGTTCATTAAGGGATGAATGCGAATTCTTCTATAACTATCCTAACTTACTGATCCTTGACGTTTCAAGAATTATCTATACGTTATACTCGATGGCAATGTGAACATTACCATCGTGATGAAGTAGAGATTGTCGTTTCACATACATAGGCCGGGACTATACTTCGATTCACTTTACCGCGATTACGAGGAAACGAATGTACGGGAAAACGAAAAACGTTAAAAGTCCATGTACACCCGATATTCTCTGATGCATTCGGCAATTGTTTCGGCGTCCATCAGTACGGGAGGAAAATAAAAAAAAGGCAATCGTGTATTTTCCAATATCAACGAGGGATTTCCGTTCCGTGTCACGCCGCGTCTGTCTATTGCGTGTGCGAAATCATGGATTGCGTCTGCCTAAAGGGTGAGGCGAGAACAGACGCGAGGCTGTTACGTGAATATTACTCGTTATAACGCTCTAATCTAATAGCGGAATACGGGGGAGAAATTATGGGGCACGGAAGAGGAACTTCAGGATCGTGCCAGGGACCATTTGCCCTTAAAAGAGAAACTGACATAAAGGGGAACGTAATATGCAGATCGCTTAATTATCATGACGAATTATGCAAATTTTGACACCAACGTTACAAGATTTCGCTGCGTCACATCGGGCGCTCCGAGGGTGCGAAAACGGAGGACAGAAATCCGTCACGCAGCTTGCCCTTTCGTTAGGGTGAATCTAGATTTGTTAACTTCGAAGGAACGTTAATAACCGACAATCCCACGTGTCTGTAAAACGCATTAAATTCAAGTTATCACAAAATCCTTGTGCCTTATTATGAAATCAAACAAGTTTCAGTACACATTTCTGTCAAAATATTGCAGAATATATATACATAAAAAAATTGAGTATAATAATTTAGACGGGATTTTAAAACTCACGGTTGAATGTGGTGAAGTGTTGGTATGATTGACGTCGATGTCCGATTTTTTCGATGCTATGTCAGTATGAAGATGTCACGTTAAAGATGGCGACTCAGCCTACATTCGTATGCGATACAGCGAGCATGCGTGGGGCACTCTATCACTTATACCACCGTCCAGTTTTATCCCTACGTTTCACCCCACGTTTCTCGCATGAACTGAAGAAGGAATCTCGGAACCCCATTTAAAGGTACGCTTACTAGTTTAGCGTGAATCGCCGTAGGGCATCAGCACACTATACTCCGATAACGCGATAATGTTATATACAAACGCGGGCTCAATTGAGATACTATCTACAGAAGCCGAACATTACGTTTTCTGATGTGTTACAAGTGTGTAACTGTGTACGTTTAAATGCAAGCAATCAAGTATCCACAGCCCTCTGATAATTGGGAAAAACTTTTCACTAACGAGGGTATCGAACTTACATACCACTTTAGTACAATCTACGGAGTTTATTGGGTATATAGGGTGATTCACCTCCGTGTGCCACTTAACTTACTTGAAAACTCTTTGTTATATGAAAAAGTGGTACAAACAACAGTTGTATGGTACGTAGAGAGCACACAATGTAATAATTATCTAGTCATTTTCACTTATTAATCGACTACGCTGGTTTCTTAAGTCAATAAGTCTAATTTTGCAAAAAACGACTTAGTTTTAGTAACAACGAGAATTGGACATATACTGAAGATATATACCACGTTTGAAATAAATCGGGTGATTGATTTTTAAGATATCATGTTAACCAATTAGAAAAACATCGTTTTGGGAAAAACGCGTTTAAAGTTTTATGTACCGTTTTTTTTTAATTATTTTTTTAATATTGCCAACATATGTGCAAATATAGGTATAAAGTTTTCAATATATATAATTTGAGGGGTTTCTCTTGCAAAAAAACTCCCAAATACCGCGCTCCTTTTCAGGCCGTCAAAGTAGGGAGACCCCTTAAGTTGTCCTTTAATTGCAAATTAGTTTCCATATAATGACTCCGACTATAATATCTACACAAACATTTCTGATATTTATTGATTGCATACAAAAATAAAAGATTTAAGATCGAAAATTATACTCCTCTCTACAAGCGCTGTGCGCTGAGCTAGTCAAATATTTTCTCTATTCGGTATCCACGCAAAATGTTCACTGGGTGAGCTGCTTGTATAAGGGGTGAGCGATTAAGTGGGTAGGATGGTAGCGTATTTACGGGGGATGCTCCAGGGTACCGAATAACCGGCCGCAGGACGAAAACGTTCAGCTCGAAGAAGGTCCTTGTGATGATTAAGGCTTGTTAAACCGAGAGATGCGCGTATTGCGCTGAACCTCGCAAATATGAGGGATCCGCCGGAGTATTCCAAGGACTCTCCACATCGAAGGAGAAGCAGCATGGGCTGGCAAAGGGAACGGAGGAGAGGGGAATCTCGAGTCTCGTCCTTGTCAAACGCGAGCGTTCTCGGTGTATTACATACCTATAGGTCGGACCTCCTCTCTACGGTTAGAGATACCTTCTTCGAAATATCGAGCCCCTGTTTTCCTTCGGCGGCAGATAGGATAACAAAGAGGCCGAACAACTTGTCGAATACACCAGAATAATCGTACGCGAGGGAACGCCGAGAGAACAGGGTATCCTGCCCTCTAAGATTTCTACGTTTAAAAACTGTTCGGACCGATAAATTCAGCTTGCCAGGAGTTATTCGCGTTCTTGAAATGTAAACGAGCGAGACTAAAAAAGAATCGCGGCCGATCGAGCGATCCCAAAACGTTTTCATGGAAATGGTTACATAAAAATTCGCGGGCAAGCCTGTTTTATACTGTGATCTGAATCTGCGTCGGTGAGTTACTGCATACCACGTACGAATGTAACTGCAGGTGTGGTAAAACGTAAGGACGATCATACACGATTAACCATACGAAAACATTTTACGAGCCCTGATGCTTTGGCCTATGTACACGATCCCGAACATCTCTGCAGGCAATTTAGTTCCCCTTTATGCTGTGCTCAAACTTTATTATCGTTATTCCGCGGAAGTAGTACTTTCATGGTGAAAGTTCAAACTGCAATGTAACGTGAATCGACAAGGACGTTTGATATCGTCACTATCGATGAAAAGCCGGCAAGGGAATACACGGAGATTCGATTAATGTTACTCGATCAAAGGTCTACATAAATCATCGTGAAAATTTTATAAAATAACTTCGGTACGGCCGGTGTGGAAAGCATTTTTTCCAATAACAATGGAGATTCTAAAGTTTGATTATATTATATGTCGAAGGACTTGTAAATTTGGGGATTAAAAATGCGGTAGAATGGTTTCAATCATTTTCTCCTAGCAGAGAAGAGAAAGGGGTCATAAAGTCTACTTCATTGAATGGAACGATAATTCTCCGCTCCCAATGCTTTCGCGATTTCTGTAGTCAATATCTCGTACTGTCAATACTGCAGTTTTTCTTGCAATGAAAAAACTGCTACTTTATATGACTTGAGTTCCGTAAACATTTTTCACTTGGCATTCAGAAACCGTGGGTACCTATGCGTGTGATTTACGCTGCTCGAAAAGCCCGAAGCATTCCTGCGCTGTAATTCAGCGTGTAATACTTCCACGACAATCGCAATCGGGTTTTTCTCGGTATTACCGTTATAAGTTTTCATCAGCAGACAATACGGAAATATTATCTTGTCTATCTTTGGAATTCTATCGCTCTTAGTTCATAGAGTACGAGTTTCCACAAAGACTTATAGTTGATAGACAATTGTAAATTCGTTCGAGTTCAGTTTTGATAATATTATAGTATTCTGTCATTTAAGAAAAATATTTAGAGTTCACGGTGTAAGACGGATAATATATTTCGGAGATATAATAGGTATCTTTTACCGGATCTTTTACCAGATCCAGATTTGATTCTTTAAGGGTTGATTAGTACAAAATTAGAAATTGGTTTTTGAACATTTGTGTTGTTTGACTAAAACCAAGTATCGATATCGAATTCGGCCGAAGAGATTTTCAGGAATTCGTGAAAACACATTTAACTTTTTTCACCCCCTTGAGGACGGAATTTCCAAAAAACAATGTACCTTCCAATTTTCACGTTCCTAAGTAGGTTAAACGGTCTGAGCTTAGCGTTAATGAGTCAACCAGTCAGTCGAGACTTTTTATTTTATACGTACAAATACGTAGATATGCTACGCGTATTAAAAATCATAGTCGTTGACTTTAAAATTGTTAATACTTTTATCTTGCATAGCAATTTACTTTTCACATATTTTCCTATTTCGTTAAAAATATTAATTACGCACAAAATAACCAAAAAACAGTTTAGATAATTTAGTGAAGGTACTGCAGAATTCTCCGCCGAAAAATATAACTTTAAATGAAACGCGCCAAGGTAATTAAGAATAGGTATGCGTCCAAAAAGATTCATATAACGCGAACATAAAAAAACATGCGAAAAATAATACTTTCGGAATCAATCGTGTCTATGCTGCGAAGCGACAGATTTACATTTATATTGTAGGAGGAACAATATTTCCCCGGGGAGTTTCCGAGTATTCGAGGCGACTCAATTTCGAAATCATGGCGTGGCATCAACTGATCGATCATTAAACCGGGGGTTATTACAGTGAAAAATTGCTGGTCGCGGCGCGCAAATTCCCCGATCATTTGTTTTCTGGAGGCTCATCGAGCCGTATAATGCGGTATACGCTACTCGAATTGACAGCGTGTTCGCACGTCACGCAGCGGGCAATATTTCTCCAGAGGCTCAATATTTCTGCGAGGTTCGCGGTCCGTCTCTCGCGGTATGTGTCACCAGTGGAATACGAGCAAGCCCCGGCCTCACGCGTAGTTATGCCTTCTGGAGCGTGTGACATTTCTTGTCACGCCTCGCGACACGCTCGCGGAACTATCCCCCGCGAGCGCGTCGTGCTCTTCGCTACCCCACGTTTCTGCAAACTCTTGAAATGTCTCGTAATAAAAGCAAACCTACGAGAGAAGTGTTTTGCCACGGTGTCGGCTGAAACGTACCAGGATGTAACGGCCGTTTCCAACGCAAGAATTTTACGTAACGTTGCTTCGTTTTTATTTTCCTCGCTCGCCCCCTTCCCCCCTCTACCAATCCCTCCCTCCCGGCCACCCTGTCGCTGCGGAAATTAAGTGCTCGGAAGGAAAACGCCCCCACCACTCAATATCTTTCGTCCTTAACACGCGCAAAGGAATTGCCTTTTAAATTTAACATCAATGATCGCACCAGAGATGGGGAAAAGTTTTATTTAAATAAAAATTTCGAATAACCAATAAAAGTTTCAAAAATAATTCCTCGAATAAAAAAATTAACTTTATTTGTCAAATAATCTAAAGTTAAAGTAACTTTTATTCGGTCCGTTATTTAAATAATTTTTTATTTAGTTCATCCCCAACTCTGAATCACACATATGTTTGATGGTAAAATTAAACTCACTTTCAGGTATAAAATTATTAACAAATTGTATGGCAACGAATATACAGAATGATGCATAGATATATGCCAATATTTCAAAGGGACGCGTGCTGAATTAAGTGAGAAAGAAAGTATCGAGCTGTCTCTAGTCGATTCTAGTAGAATTTAGTGGTGTTCCTGAATTAGTGCAATGGTTAAGTGCACTTACGCCGAAATGGCGGGCATGCATTTAATAGTCGGTCGAGCGAGTGGCAATGAGAGTGAAACACTTCGTCCGTAGCAGGAATATTTTCCTCGCCGTAGGATTCTAGATCGTAGAACTCTTGTCGATAGAAGCCTCAGAAAATTTAGTACATTCGACTTGGCAGTAAATGATCGTGGGTGGCCGAGACGTGTTTTACCTCAGCTGGAAGAGACAATCTTGACGAACTTGTTGCACATCCCACTAGAGACATTAGGAGAATATGCACGTGTCACAAAATTTCGCAAATCACGATGTGGCGTGTTTTGCATACCTAAGAAGCTGCTATAAATTTAGCATTTCGAATGTGTATGTACAAGCACTTGAACCAATTGATTATTCTCTAAAAGTAATAAATAGTAAATATTTTCTATATATAAAGTGCAACGGTACACATATAAAAAGCATGGTAATGTTAAATAAAATTAATTTATTTCAAAGTAAAAACGCCAAAAAGAATTAAGAATTTCGTTTATTATATAATGAGAAAATATAGAGGAAACAGATATCTATCTATAACGTTTAAACGTTCAAAAAAAATATTATAGTTAACTACTCAAATAATAGTCATTTTACTAACGGTCATCATTAGCAGAGTTCGTGCAATCGGAACTAAAAGCGTAGCAATCCAATGCAAAAGTTCGATTTACGTATATCGGTCCGAAAGTTTCGTGACGAAATTCGATTTCTGAGAGAATCCTTTTGAACGAACATTGACGCGAACGATTAGACAGGCGAAGTTTAAAAGTTCCTTAAGCCGGGAAAGGTTAGAGCGTGTGTTGTAGGTGGACGTAGCGTCAGTGGCAGAAGTAGCCCTCCAGCCACGGCGGATGTTCCTTTCTCTTCGAGGAAGCGAACGAAAAGTGGATGGAAGGAAATTGTCTCTGCATTAACGGAGGCTCGGAAACTGCTTCCAACATTTAATTAAAGACATTCCCTGAGTAATTCCCTCGGCTGCCTCGTAATTGCATTGCTTTTATCTCCAGTACAACTGTTACTTGTTTGGCGAGTCTTTCGTATCGAGAGTCAGAACGGAAGACTAAATCCCGTGGGCAAGAATAAGTACCGTCGAAGAAAAAGAAATGCGATCAAGCGTGAGACATGGAGGTCCCCCGATACGATCACATTTTTGCTAAGGGATCGCTGTTCCTACGGAATGGTTCTTAATATCGCCATTATTGTGATTAAATTGAAATCTAGGCAAATTAAAGCTCGATGTCTTCTTTGACTAAAATGAAATTGATTCAGTAAGTACAGATTAAAATATTACAGATAGGATTTTCGTCTGCTTAAACTGATCACTTTTCAAATTGCTACAAGACCCTCCCACCTAAAATATCTCCTGCAAATCAGAAATATCACCATTTTTCAGTTTATCAATTTCCTTCGTGAAAAAGGATCTTTTTGGTACACCAGAATATTTTGTCTTTTAATTAATATGGAAATGTATTTGGTTTTCATAAATCTACGTGCCTGGGTTATAACTAGAAAAGGTGAAGCAAATTTGAAGTTAGATATGCTTCTTATAAATCACTGAAGTGTGGAATTTATATTTTGTAACACCAACGAATTGAATGGATTGGATTCATTTCTTCGGTTTGAGCCCCGCCGAGGAACAGGCGTACAAGAAGCAATCGGCATTCCAACCGATCTTGGGGTTCCAGTTGTGTCTATTGAAATTACCAGCTGGCGAATTGGCAAGTGTGATGGTGTGGCAGACGGGAGAACCTCCAATCAGTAGGTAATTGCTTCATTCCGTTGCCAAGTCTGCTGCAATATCGCGCTTCTATGCACTGAGTCTACAAAGACTTTATCGCTCCCAAAGGGGCATAGATTTTTTAAACATGCAAGTTTACCATGAATGTAATACATCACATGTTCTTCGTACTCACATATTTCGTGAGACGAGCAAATATTTCAGCTACGTACAAAATTTTGCGGTATTTGACAATAGAATTTTCTAGTAAGTAAACTTAAAAAAATATTCTTGTTCAACAAATAATATACCATGAGGATTCATCCCATAGAGACAAGAATAAATTTATTCCAAAAGATTCTTTCCACTATACACTTGTTACAGTAAAATGAAGATTACGCGTTACAGACTTTTATAATCTTTATACTTCTTGTTTGCCTATCTTGAATGATACTTTTTTATTATTCCTAAATTCCTAAATATTTTTCCTCAAGTGAATTCGCTTTACTGATAGCGACTCTGAATAAAAATTTGTATAACATCGTTTTATGTTTGCCACAGCTATGTTGCTACATAATTCTTGAAATATTGAAAAGAAATATCATTAATACAGCTGTTGTCATACTTCGTTTAAAAATAGGTACGTAGACATCTTCATGTTCGAGAAACATGAAATCATTAACGTAACACAGCTCTGCAATATTTCTAACATCACGCAACGAAGTAGAGAAGCGTTCTGGTTGATAGGATTATTAAAAACCTCAAAGGTACCGATCGTCTCGTTTCCAATGATTTAAAAGTTACAAAGGCGGAGCAAGAGGCTGAGACCACGTAGATAATGAATGCCGAGCAGAATGTAACGAAGGGGTGTGTACTCGAAACTATAATAAGGCTTGGTACTTTTGTGTAGCAACTTTTAAAGAGACAACCTAAACTATTAACGTATACGGGATAAACATAACGAGCAGGAAAGTGGAAGCTTCAAACGTTCTCATCGTGATATCGATTGGGGTGGCTTTTTCTTTTCGCGTGTAGTTCAGAACGTTGGATCGGAATTAATGAACCGTAATCCCCCAATAATGAGGCTTCGGCTTCACTGGCTCTGATACGACCTCGGCACCCTTCTTACCCCCACCCCTGTTTTCCAGCCTCTCTATATCGATATACATATGTGCCCTGCGTAAATATCACATACGCCGCACGACTTAGCATCGCTAAGCAGAGAGAAGGCCTTCCAACGCGTCGAGGTTGTTGACGCGAGACAAATTATTTTCCTCAACAACACGCGTCGATGCTTTTCACCGCGTATAACGAGTTGTTCCAGCGACTCTGCCCGCACGGAGAATACAAAACGTCGCCTCTCTCTTTATAGGCCGTTCTCTAGCCTGTCGATATTTCTCCCAGGTTTACGAACAACCACCCCTGGATATTTTTGCCGCACAAATTTTTCTGTCGTCGATGTCTTCGACGTAGACGTTACCGCTGTCTCCTTTCGCAGGAACTGGATAATAAAGACAGAGCCGCGAGGCGAAAAGCTTTGGTCGTTTAATGAATTTGTTGCTGCAAAATATTTTGTTATGCCTTGAATTGTGATATTAGTTTCATTCAAAATTTATTCTTCCATATAAGAATTTAATATTTCATTTTAGTGACTTTGTTAAATACCAGATAAACTCATATACAACAGAATCTTCTTCCCTTTTCAATTTCAGATGATCAAGCTCCGAGGAATCGTGCTCAAAAAAAGTACCTTCCGGGAGAGCGGCTGCTATTCGAGAGTTTCTGAATACATGTACTTTTAAAATAAGCAAATAGTTGCAAAAAATATACATTACATTTTCCACAAAAAAATTTCCGAATACCGCGTTCGTTTTCGCCTGCCAATTAGGCATGACCCCTTAAGTTATTATTATGTTAGCTTCACTATTTTTCACTATTGCTACTTTTACTTCTACGAAGAAGTCGAGTCAACGCGTAAGATTCACGAGGACATGCTCTTGATATTAGTAACCGTAATGTGAAAAGTTGCACCCGACCCTGAAAGCTGCATAACTTTTATGCCTTGTAAAATGTGGTTAGTTGCAGGTTTCCCTGAAACGTTGCTGAGGCGGTTATACGCGCGTTTGGCTCCATTCGGCTTGGCTGTAAACGAAACTTTTAATAATTGCTAGCCAGCCGTTCTTTTGCTTCCAAACGAGTCCTTCCCGAACACAACGCACGGCTCCACCGATTGTATTCGACGCTCACATGCGTGACCAACAGCAAAGGAGTGCTCCGCAATAAAATGCTAATGAAAATGTCTCGCATCGGTAGCAATGAAAAATGCTCCCCATTTAAAAGCTTTTAACCTTTCTCGCGAATTCGATGGTACTGGGGCGTTAATTCTTCTGATCCCGATCCTTTCCACTTAACATTTGTACCATGTATCAATGCAGCGGGCAAAATACTTCTCAGATAATATTTATAACATTTGCAAGTAAACTGTACACCTCGTGTTTTATTTTAACATGAGAACTACCAAAATGATTATAGCTGATTTGTATTTCTTATAAAAATTAGTCGAATTTATGACAGTGCAGTCTTCAAATTTTCCCACGATTTTTATCGCAATATGGAATGACACTACTTTTTGCTTGGATTGTACATTTTTCCAAAAATCTATAGTTTTGGCCGCTCCGGTAGAAATAGATATACCTACGTTAATAGTGTATAGTTCTAGTGCCAAGTCCTTCTCACACGGAAAAATATCGATAAATGACAAAAGTTACATTGAACTGACAGATATTAAAAAGCATTTCAATTTTTCTCATCCAATGGACCTGACTCTCTATTTCACTTTATTGCGGACAGTACCGCCCCCTACGTTGTATCAAATCTATAGATTTTTATATGCACTCGTTCTGCCAACCATATTTGGTGAGACTGTAAAAGGCATTTAAAAAAAATCCGCCCATAAAAAGAGTTAGGAATTTCTGGGGCATGTACGTTATCTGTACCTTTGATAACGGCCCTAAAATGTTCGACGCGAAAATAATAAAACTGAAAGGGCTTTTCATAGTGACTGGAATATCCACCATACAATTCGGCAACATTGGTGACACACCCTACAAAATCGTTTCCGACTGCACCTAATACACACACAATCGGCTCTACTAATTCTATTGAAAACTGTGTAACATACGGTTTTTTACGTGCCACGCGCAGATTCATATAGGTATCCTTTTAATGCAAAAACCCGAGTATAATATTGAATAAAAAAATTCTATTTGACATATAATTGCAGTTAACACCACAGTGAAATTACTCTTTCAAATTTAGGATTAAGATCAGTTATAAACAAAGTACAAGTACATACTTGCTAAATTAATACAGCGAAATAAATAATAGCCTAACTTCGATTTTTTGTACGTGAGTTGATCTTAATAATTTTGCTTTTCATCGTAGGGTACAATTCTTTCACGAAAACATGTTTTCATCTAGTAAGTAAGCAACTAAGTAGACATGTTTAATGGCTACCCTATCTAGGGCGAGTCACATAAATGAAACGGGTTGTATATCATTTTTTTATTGAATGTAGAAGATATACCACGCGGCGACATTAAACTTTCCCTGTGACTTCCTACGACCTCATTTCTTCATAAATTCTCAGATGCGTCTGTGGAATATAATTTGTTTCTGAAGGAACTGCATTTATTTCTTTTAACCTACGTTCCTGGATATTCAGCATATAAGAGAGTTTTCAGAATGATCCTTAAAATGGATACTTTGGAAGATGCACCAAATTCCTTAATAACGAAATAATGCTCCATTATCATTGAACTTTGTTAAGAATATTAGTCATAAATATGTACTTGACATTGTATTACACTTTTATTTATAATAAACATTCAATCATACCATCCTGCGTTCTAAAGAATAAAAATTTCAATAATACTTTTACGTATATTCTAAACATAAACAATAGATACGGAAAGTTAAAAAAATACAAATAAAGAAGAGCAAGGTGCATTGGCGACAATTTGGACAATTCTAAACCTAATATTTGCAGCAACTAAAACATGGATATCTCAATAACTCAATAAATAATTCATTTACCAATATGTTTGTCAATACACGTCTTATTTTAAACAATGCATAAAACTAGGAAGCATAATGATAAAAAAATATTTGTAGTTAGATAAATTAATATCAAGAAATCGAACTACATTTTACATACATGATTTATGAGGTGCGATAAATATCTACAAGATACAACAATGATTCATATAGAAGACAATAAACACGGTACCAAAGAAACGACGTTAAAGAAAAAAAAAACCAAAAGGATAAAATATGCAAAAATGCGTAACAAGAAAGTAATACTTCAACAAGCCTGTCACCGAGTTACACTATTACTTTCCTTATATAAATTCAGACACGACTAGCATTTGCATTGATGACACGAATATAATATATCGCCAGAAGCTCGGAAGCAGAGCTTTTCTCCAGAGCCACAATGGCCACTGACCACCTGTTGCCTTTCCATTTATATTTTAGATGTGGCGAGAGCGTCATCGCCTTACGTATCCTCGTAAGCGTCTGAAAAGGAGGCGCCTTTTCACCTTGAGAAATGTGCGTAATAATTTCCTCGCTTGTCAGTAATTCGCGTGATGCATTAATTTTTTCCTCAACACGACATAATGGATCCTAAGCTGGTTAGGGTTGGCATCATATTTTCTGTATCAGATATCATTTGTATGCGTCAACCATGAGATTGCAATATATTATAACTGAATTATTATCGATACTGAGACTTCCACTTGTAACTAATCTTTCCGTCCTTAAAGAATGCGCTTAAAACCTCTGCCTGACAAGAGTAACTTTGCAAACCGAATTATAGTAATAAGCTGTCGAACATTAACGTTTCGTTAGCAGGACTTTCAATTTATGTAGCTTGCAAGGGAACATATCGAACCCACACACCCCAATTTTGATAAAACTGCAGATTTACGGAATAGTGAAAACTATTTGACACATATTTTTTGTTGGAACGGTGAAAAAAGCTTCTAATGTTGGGGGTTGAAAAAATATTTTCTGAAATTTTCTAAAAACTCACACTTTAAAAAAAATGTCCTATGCCTAATAGTTCTCGAGATATTCCAGCAAATATTTTTTTAACCCCCAAGATTTGGGGCTGTTTTCACCCATTCAACACGGACGATGGCTGATAACGAAAAATACATATCAAATATTTTCCACTGTTCTGCAAATCTGCAGAGCCTTATCAAAATCGATATGTTCCATTGTCAGCTCTTTTATCCGTTGTGATTACTATTTTATCATGAAAGGGTATGATAAAAGAATTCTTCCAACCAAGAAAGATCGTAATACTTTCAAAGACGAAATGTAGACCTTCAAGATCAGGAAAATTACGATGAAATATGCGGCATGGGAATGTGAATCAGTTGATGAGGTGGTTGATTTCTTTTCTAGCAAGTCATGGGAAAGGAATGGCCTTAAGGTTCTCTGATACTTATGCTTGTTTGTTGAAACAAGTTATTATAAAATTTCCTGCGCACAAGCAAATTTCTAAAGAACGAGCCAGAGAAAATGCGAGATTCCAGAAAATTATGCGGCTCTGCGTCGACGACGGTAATCCCCTTGCTCGTCTCATGGAAATTACGAAACGGGACGTCTGACAGCAGTATCTGATCCTGCATTTCAGACTCGCTTGTCATAGGATGGCAATTTACATTGTGAGCAACTTAATCCTGACACGATAAATCGCGTAACCACCCCTTCAGGTCGGCCTCCCACAACGCATCAGTTACATTTTACGTGACCGCTCAGTGAGCATCCTCTTAGTTTCATCGCATGCGTACAGTTTCGGAAATTCATGGAGTGATGGATTTTTGTGATTCGCAATTATTACTTGAATACAATATTATAATGTACGTTGTGCTGGGTTGAAACATTTCTTGAAATCTTTGTAAAATTTCCTAAGAGCTTACTTGAGTTATCTTATTTCTTGGTACAATAAGAAAGATGTTGTCTATTGCAAATTATTGGTTGAACTTCGTGGACAAATTAAGTACTGTTATCATGATTAATTAAATCGTTTGAAGTTGGCATTAACAGAAAAAACAATTTCTACATGGTCGATACATATAAAATGTATCTACTTCCAAAATGTTTAGCCAAAGTTTACTGGCATAATCTACTAACTATACTGTTAGAAACATGTAAGAAAAATCAAAATATACAAATGATTTTCTTCAACTTTCTGTGTTTAAAAAAATTATACACTACAGAAAGTACTTAAATTTCCTATTTTTTCGAACACTCTTGGAATTTTATCGCGCTGATGAATGCGTTGGTTTAGGTAGGCTAAATATTTAGAAAGAAATACAAACACGACTGTACAATATAGAACTGTAATACAATAATTGGAAATGATATATGTTTCAGGGTGCGTCATCCAGCTTAGTGGTAAAGTTCGCAGATACTGAGAAAGAAAGACAACTAAGACGCATGCAGCAAATGGCCGGGAACATGAGCCTTATTAACCCTTTCGTCTTCAATCAGTTCGGCGCTTACGGCGCTTATGCTCAGGTGGGTCGAATTACCATCAATGGTTCTCACATTACCACATTACCGCCTGGTTGTCCTCGTTATCACGAATTGCAAACCTGTAATTGTTTCTGGCTTGTTAGAAACGATAGGTGACATTCGATATCACCTTCTTACTTTCCTATGGCTAATGTCGAAACGATAACACAATTTTTCCTTAAAATATTTTCAAGTAACGCATTCGACAAAAAGTATACATGTGAAACAATGAATAAAGGATTATTATCATTAAAGCTAGAATATTCTTTTGAACGATAAGATATTTTCCTTAAAAGTGACGCTTCATTAGGTCATCCCATAACTAATGCGGGTATTCTGTTCTTGTACTAACGCAGTGGCACACTCAGGATTTAATCTTCGGGAGAGCCGAGTTGAACGGATAAAAATATTTTTGATGCAAATTCAGTACAACTCCTTAGGTGATTGTAAACATTTATTTAAAGAATCAAATCCTCCTCTCTCGGGGTGCGCTACAGTAGTATAGTAAATAGAAACCGCCAGACACTGATCTATCCAAAGTCCAGGAGTGTGGATTGAATATTGCATCACACGTACCGAAAAAACCGTATTGCTTATGGGATGATCTTACACTTTGGAGTCAGTCGGGTATTCCGCGATAATGAGCATGCGCTTTCATTGAAATCCATTGAGTTTACACAATTCGAGCAAAAAATATTCTCATGGAAACCCGTTCGACATAAAAGTTCTACTTACAGCAGCAAGCGGCTTTGATGGCTGCTGCAACGGCGCAGGGGACGTACATCAATCCGATGGCGGCGTTAGCGACCGGACAATTGCCACACGCGTTAAATGGCATGCCAAATCCCGTCGTCCCGCCAACTTCGGGTAAGTTCATTCTCTTTTCGACACCTTATCAACTTCGATGCTTTAAATGCAGTCGGAGAATATAGCAATAGTTACATATTTATATACATATTGCCAACGATTCATCCGTAAGGGGGGAATCCTATTCTTTGGGCTAAAAAACATAGCACAATTTGGGATTTTTTTAAAGAAACCAGCGATTCGATTCATCTGAGATTTGGCTCATGCTTTAATGCATCTTTGAAAAAGCTACAGGTTTTTTTATATTAATTTTTAACCATAAATATAGTAGTTATGCATGATGAACCATCACGACGCGCAAAATTCGTCATCCGTTGGTGTGCATGATATTTATCTACCAGCTACTAATCTGAAACAGAAAAATGAAACGGCATTTTATTTTATACATACGTAGGTTGAAATTGATGAACCAGCAATAAAGAAAAAAAATTATTCAGCAGTATGGAGAGTTTTCAAGCTGAAAGGTCTGAACCTTTAATTTTTCCTATCTAATTTTGCGCCAATTTTTTTACGTCTCAAAAGAAGTACATGAACTTAGCGGTATTCTGGTTCATCAAATTCAAGCTACATATGCACAAAGTAAAACGCTCTTTCATTTTTTTGTTTCAGATTACCTGGAAGGTAAATATCGTGCACACCAGCGGACGACGAGTTTTGCGCGGCGTCACGCTTACCTCCTATATTTATTATTAAAAATGAATACAAAAAAAAAACTGCAACATCTTCAATCATGCATAAAAACATGGTCCAAATTTCAGATGAATCGAAATGCTCGGTTCTTAAAAAAAATCTAAATTTTGCTGTTTTTAGCCCATAAAATAGTATCTCTCTTTAAATTACGTAAGGCTTTTTGGACGAAGGGACCGAGAATTTTTTACGTTTTCGTACAAGGGGGAGTCAGAGGAGAGGAGGTGGTTGGAATATAAAATATTACGAATTCTTATACGGGGGTGGGAGGGGGTAAGAAGTCGCCAAAATTACCCTTACGTAATTTAAAGACCGTCTGGCGGATACAGGGTTCATTCGCACCCACCCTAAGCCACTTGTGCTACCCACTAAGGTGACTTATCAATATAATTACTGTAAGAAAATTAGAATTTTAGATTATAACGCAACCAACACCAGTGGCGGATTTAAGAATATAGGCCCAGGTGGTAAACTTTCCGGGTGGCAAATGTTTTCCGAAAAACATTTGTTCCGGGAAAATGGGTAAATTACTAAAAACGGGTTAAGTGTTCTAGTACGAAAAATATGTAGTGTTTGGATACCTATACCTAATCATAATTTTTTCTTGGAGATGAGGCAGGGGCCCGGACGGCAACTGCTCATCAGCCGCCCTGTTAAATCCGCCACTGATCAACACCTAATGTCAAAGGTTATTCAGCGAATCGTATGAATGATATCGTATTGTGGGTGAAAATGGTCCCCGTGCGCGTAATCGACTGTCAAGCTGTCAGTCGTCCAAGAGTTGTCCTGAACGGCGATACGAGTAGGTTGTTTTGACTGTGTAACATCTACCAAGGTAAGAGAAATCGGCGAGACGCCCGATTGCCGGGAAAACATTCGACGGCGAAAGGGGTACGCAGAGAAACGAGTTCTGAAGCGCCCATACCCACATATGTATACTCTGCCGACGAATTGCTCGGTTTCACTGACGCAAAGCTCTTTCTTTATCTTTCCCCTTTTATCCTGCTCTCCTGTTTGTTCCGCCCGGACCTCGCGGCAGCAGGAGCATACAGTCCGTTGCCTTATAACCGGCTCGTAAATCAATACAACATTTTCACCGAGCGTGACTTGGGCGAAAGATATTGCCCGTACCGCGAAACTTTATCGAAAACCCGCCGAACGGGAAGGAGGAAAAGCCAAAACGCATGGCTTTCTCTTCGTCTACGCCACCCCGCGGCTCTTTACCTTCTCTCTTGCTCCCTTTCCCTTTGCTGCGCCTTTCTTTCCCCATTTCTCTCATTCGCCCGCGCACAGACACACAGGGCGAAAGAGGAGTAGACGGAATAGCACAGACATGTAAGCACGGAAATCGGCTCACCGCAAGCGCTATGGTACACGTCGAGTCTCGTCGAGCGAAAGGTAATACCGTTTGATAGGGAAATAATATTTTATTTCCTTTCCGTCCGCTCTCAGGCCCTCCCCCGCTTACCTGTCCCGCAGATTGCCAAGCAGCGTGCGTTTTTGCTCTTGCAGAGACCACGTCAACGTACCTGCCACTACGGATTTTCTGCGCGTACATGCTTGTTCCTATAAAGCGATCGATTTACGTGAAAGGATTTATAGGAATTCGCGAGAATTCTTCCGAGTTCTCGTACCTTAGAAGTACGTTCATTCAGCAATTATTAATTCTCATTTTCCGCTTTAAACCAGGCATATTTAACCCTCCAGTGGCAACCCTTTGCCTTTTGCCAGCACACGGCAGGCGCGTCTTGTAGGTACTTACAATATTGCAAAATGTTTATTGAAACATACACTTTGTTACATAAAATTTATATAAATGTGGCGACGCGGAATCTATTCATTTGACTGTTCTTAAGCAAGGAAAACATATTATGGCCGTTTTATGAAAATTCAAATTTCTTTCTCCAAGATTATCTTGGAGAACGGATAAAAAATTATGGACGATGTTTCTCAAGGTTTCAACAGTTTCAAACGATAAAGTTACGTGCCAAAATGAATTTCTGCGTTTCATTATTTCCTATGAAACAAAATAAATGCTTTCCCATGAGAAAATCAAGTCTGTCTATCAATTTGAAAATAATCAACAAGATATCTCCAATACGTAACAAAATTTTTTGTAAATTAACCGTCGAGTCTCGTACAAGCTTAAACATACATGAAACACTTAAGAACCACCCTTCCATTTCGAAGTACAGACGACAGCCATTTTAAATACATATGAAGCTTACAATTAGGGAGAAAACATTCGTCGACAGTTTAATTGGACAAAGCTGTTCCCTAATAAGCGAAAAATCCAGGTTTCGAATCCGGATTCAGCAAAATCCGATCCACAGCTTCCTCCCTGTACAAACGAAACAGTACGCGTACAATCGAAGCTATATCTATTATACCTTCCACTTGTAGAATACCTACGCGCTAATGAAAATAAGTGTCAGTGGACAGTACCGTGCTCTTCGGTTTGAATCGCCATATCCAATCCACAAGAGACCAGCACGAGGCCAACTAATTTAATCCCAAGCGTGTGCGAATGATTAATTCGTAGTGCATATTCGGCTGTTGCGAGTCGTTATTAGTTCTAAGATCCGATCAACATCCGAGCGATCCGTAGATCATAGGGACCCCTCAAATGTGACGCGAGGCATACGGATCATCCGCAAACCCGCTCTGACGTCTTACCAATTACACGGTATATACCGTAAATCGATTAACAGGATGTACAGAGGGCAACTATCTAAACGTTAGACAGACGTCGCGAGCATTCTCGATCCGTTGCCGCGCGCGCTGCGAGAGGGGTGACGGAGGTCGGTGTTGTAAGAGCAAGAGGGTAATCGGTGTGTACTGATCAGGTTTGCTCGTAGGTACTGGTACAGGGCAGCCGGTTAACGGGGCGATACCGTCGTTACCGTCGCCAACGATGCCCAATTTCAACATGGCTGCACAAACACCGAACGGTCAGCCTGCAGGTTCGGATCCAGGTGTCTACACCAACGGGATACCGCAGACCTACGCGGGACGTGAGTATCAACTCAGGCGCAGTGTGCCGCCCCTGCGCAATGCTCGGCCAATCGACGGCGGACTTTATTATTCCGCATTTCCGACGATAAGCAACTAACCTCGCCCCGAAACCTGTGCAACGATACCCCGATACTACATTGTCGACATTACAGGCACCACGTTGAATCTTCCGAAAGCTTCAAGTTGTTCAGACGCAAATGCAAACGCTGAGGACATTTACTTACTCGCTAATTCTATAAATCTGTCCGCTAATAATTTTCTCGACGCTAAGTAAGATTTTTAACATCTGTTTGGAGCAAATTCGCGATAATGCGAAGCTATGAAATTTAAATTTTATTAAACCTTACGATATAGTTGTAAAGTTGGAATAGCAATTTTTACTGTATTATTCTACATCTGGTCCTGTTGCGTTTCGATTTAAATATTAAATAGAGTTTAAAGAGTTCGTAGAACAGATGAAACCCTTGGAGGCTTACAATTTATGTCCAAATTCTAAAAATTAATTCCCATATGAGAATCTAATTTTCATCGGGTTTAAACATAAAACCAGACTTATTTCTGTCAAGAAGTTCTGGAATATTCGTCGTACATTTGCCAGCTTTTTTCCCGGCACGTTATCTGTGAAATCAGTTTAAATTGGTCAGGGATCTAGGAGTATGTACACGATAGGTACCGCGCGTTATCGATTGGTCGGTACGTGTTGCGACAGGGGCCTTAGACGTAGGTCTGTCCCCGATAAGAGCTGAGCTTACTGAAGTGTAGATGCCCTTCATCTGTCCATTCCAGCACAAGGGCTGCCCAATGGGGAGGCGACACTTCAGCATGCCACCGGGTATGCAGGAATGCAACCCTACCCTGGTGTCGGTAAGTTTTTTCTTCTCCATTTACCGTTTCCCTTCGTTTTATCGAGGATTCCGTCAATCCTCCGTATCTGCAGCGAATTTTCGCGGGACTCTAGCGAGCGCATTTCATAGCGCTTTCCGATAATCGCGCGAAGCTCAAAGCCGGTTTCCAAAGAGCGACATATTTGATTCTCTAACGAGTTTCGACCGGAAAATTCAATCAAAATTATCACGTTATCATTCGATTTAGAGACAATTGGAAATTGTTATCAGGTAGACTGAATTCACCTATTTACGATCACACACGCCTTCGGTTTCCCGCGAATGCTGTACATTCTCAGCAGGTAGACAAAAATGTTCGATCGTGCAAGTACACGAGATGGTAATACTCCTTGTCGTCAGATGTGTTCTTTTAGGTTTCTTTTTTTTTTTTTTTAATAATTTACGAGTAAGTGAAAGAAATTACTATTGAAAAAACTGATACATACCTTTCAAGAGCGATTTTAGAGGAAGTCGATTCATAGGGCGCGAAAGCACTTGAATCTAAACGTTCGATTATAATATGCTTTTATCCGAGCACTTGAGCACTTAACTCTGAAAAATTCGATTTCGCTGGTCGCGTTTCTGGCTGTTGCATGCAACTATGGTCGCATGTGTACATTTATATACGTATACATATATATGTATATTAATTTATATACAGGCACACATATACATACGTACAGGTACACAGATGTCTCGTCGTCGCCACCCTATACAGTGTGCCCTAAAATAATAGGGTAAGCTGAAACATAAATTCCTGATACTCCAAGAAAGCGCAAGTTTTTTTCTCATTACACAGTAAAAACATCTGAGATTAAACCTTCTAATACATTTTCAAAGCTGCTGTCGCATATTTTCTTTGGCCTTAACAGTGCTGCATATGCCAAAACACAATAGAGACGAATGCGTTCACTGTACATTTTCTAATCTTGGCGAAGTAGTGAAATAATATTTTGATAGTAAAAATAAAGAATACCTGAGAAATATTCCCTATGAGCGGTTCGTGCAACATGAAAGCTAAAGTCAAAACGTGAGTGGAGTATTACCCCAATAAAATTAGTTTTCATTCAAGTTTTATTGCTAGGTAAACGAAAATCAGAAAACCATTGATTAAAAAAATTACATACATTACATACAATTACAATACATTCTATTGTACATTTAATTCTACAAAAATAAAGAGACACCCTATGTATTGCGTGCAAGCATTACAAAAAATTAATATGCCTGCGATATTGTTTTTTTTATATAAAATATTTTGTGATTATTGCAAACTATAAAACTAAAGAGAGTGTGTGGTCTTACAAGGGAAGATCCGGAACTAGGAAATTCAAAAAATTCTGAAACTTTGTAAATATGTACGAGATTTCCTCCTGATTACAACGCAATTTTTATTTGCTGTACAAATTCACTCGTAGGGGCTGAAATTAATCCCTGAAAATTCGGCTATTTTCCGATTTTGTATTATAACTCGCAAACTGTAAGAAATAGAAAAAAGTTTCAAGACAAGAGCTACTTCTTTTAATTAGATCCATCATTTGGTAAAAAATAATTTTACAGTTCACGAGATATAACACTCCCTTAGTATGAATTTGGGCAGCAAACAAAAATTACCTGATAATCAAGAGGCAATTCCCTACATATTCACAAAGCTGCAGAATTTTTTTAATTCCCGCTTCGGAATGTTCCCATGTTAGTGTGTGGAGCAGCGTTAGAAGGGAACCCGATTCTTTGGGCCAAAAACATAGCAAAATTTAGGATTCTTTTTTAACAAACCAGCGATTCGATTCATATCAAGTTTTGATGCATCTTTGAAGAAGCTGTAGGTTTTTTATCAATTTTTAACCATAAATATAGTAGTTATGCATGATCGAGCATCACGCCCCGCAAAATTCGTCATCCGTTAGTGTGCATGATATTTATCTACCAGGTAATCTGAAACAGAAAAATGAAACGGCGTTTTATTTTATACATACGTAGCTTCAAATTGATGAACCAGCAAAAAAGACAAACAAATTTATTGAGCAGTGTGGAGAGTTTTCAAGCTGAAACGTCTGAACCTTTAATTTTTGCTATCCAATTTTGCGCCAATTTTCTTACGTAACAAAAGAAGTACAGAACTTAGCGGTATTCTGGTTCATCTAATTCAAGCTTCATATGTACAAAGTAAAACACTGTTTCATTTTTCTGTTTCAGATTACCTGGAAGGTAAATATCGTGCACACCAGCGGACGACGAGTTTTGCGCGGCGTGACGCATAACTCCTATATTTATTATTTAAAATGAATAAAAAAAGGACTGCAACTTCTCCCATGATGCATAAAAACGTGGTCCAAATTTCAGATGAATCAAAATGCTAGGTTCTTAAAAAAAAATCCTAAATTTTGCAGTTTTTAGCCCATAAAATAGTATTCCCCCTTAAGACCAGAGGAAATATGTACCAAGGATT
Source organism: Andrena flavipes (assembly GCA_963971345.1). Taxonomy (NCBI): domain Eukaryota; kingdom Metazoa; phylum Arthropoda; class Insecta; order Hymenoptera; family Andrenidae; genus Andrena; species Andrena flavipes. The sequence goes on from OZ020481.1 coordinate 58,750,174, forward strand.
TGGGGAACGTTTCAGAAGAACACTTACTGCTAGACAGAAATCCCTGTCCCGAGACTTTATTTTCTTCTTTACATGGTTTTGGTCTCACACGATGTTAATTATCCAAGACGAAGTCTGAAATCCCAAAATAGTAAAGATTCGTAATGAATTTCTTTTTACACGAATTTCTTTTACATGATGCATATCCCATTATTTCGACACTCTGTGTATTATAGACCTGACGCGTTAACATGTCGTACGTAATGCTTCTGGTGTGTTATGCAGTGTACTTCGATGTTCCTTAATATACGTCGTGTACATTATTGTATATTGTAAGTTTTAATCGTGTCGTGTACCATGCATGATCATCAATACGCAAAAAGCACAGCAGGCAGAGCGCGGAGTCGGCTAGGCTGCCGAGGGCTTGAGTGCGGCGCAGCGGCAGAAATTATAATCCAATAACCAGCATCAAAATGGACGATCCCGTTTCAGAAATAATCAGCGTCCCGTCGTAACTATGATTCGTACCGCTCGCCGTTAGCAATTAACGCACAGCTCTGATAAATTCTCCGTCGCGCTGATTTAAATTAATAACGGAGCATTCGAATTGCGTTTCACAAGTTTGATAACCGTGTCTCATTATCGACTACAAAAACACCGGGCCGCGGGAAACTTTCTGCGATAATAATTACTTTTGCACGCGTACGCTTCTATATTTTCCGCTCTTTTTTCTCTCCCTCTCGTCTGTGTATCTTCCTGTCTCAGAGCGCGCAGGAATTGATAGAAATTCATCAAATTTGAGGTACATAGGTACGTACGCGCGCGTGTCCGGGTCGCGTTGGTTTCCCGTGTTTGCCGAAGACTCAAAAATAGCATATTCTTTTTCTGTGTATTTTAGTCCAGTGTACACAGTCCGCGGAGATCAGCCAGTGGAAAAAAAGCAATCCCAAATGCCGTGGATCCCTCTATCCGGGCAAACGGTAACCGCCGTATGATGGCGTATTTATTTCATACATCAAGCGTCGATCCATCCCCTGCGCCGGTCCGAAAGCTCCTGGCAACGTTAATCGGAATATATTAAAGTGATGTTTGCACGGAAATAATTAATTTCCAAGCGAAAATTGTACCTCTTCTAATCTGAGAGCGAGCGTCCCTCCATCTCTTTCGCCGCCCGCGCCGCCCCATCATCGCCCGCGCGTTTATCAGTGATGGTCAAATATTAATCGGGCGCGTTTTAAATATTTGCCAAAGGTGGAATTAATACCGTTATAATTGCTTACCTCCAATACCATGCGATAAAGCGTATATCTGTTTGTTGCAATCTATCGGTGGCCGACCATTCGAGCTTCCAGCGATCGGAAATTTCTGAAACATTTCATAGCTGTTCATCGTGTTTCAATTTTTCATCTGGACGATGAGAACCCACGCGTTCCCCTTACGAGTGCTCTTCAATTACCAGCCCCACTCCGCGAGGGGTCTCGGGTTACTTGGCGTACATGATTTTATCGCGGTCCGCTTGCACGTATTCACTTGTACGTAATCTTGATTCGAGCCTGTCTTCTGTTATGCAAATACATAATATGTAGCTGCCCACAATCGTCACGCTCGTATCTCGTTCATAATGCGCCGCGCAGCTTGTCGCGCGACTTTGAAGCAATATCGCGTGTCGGTGATTGTCAACGGTCACGGCGATATCTGGGAGGAGCGTTGCAAACTACAAAAGTATCATGTTAAAAGTCGCGGAACGATGAGAACGTTGAGAGTCGAATATCCTTGCCGGGAGAACTGCTGCAACGAATGCAGGCTAGGAAACTTCGGTGGAAAGGGATTCCCAGGTCTAGCGACTCGGTTTTCGTTTGCTTTTGGCTCGCCCGCCGGCCAGAGCAAATCTCTTCTCGTTAATTCGACGGAACGGGCTGCGTTTATAAAAGTATCGCGTGCGAGGAAAGTCGAACAAACGTAGCTTTCCGTTTTCCCCTCCGGTTCCTTTTCCGCTTCTGCGAAGGGAATCGTGTGACGTTCCGGTTACAGCTTCCGCTCATTCGGAGCAATTATAAATTATCCAGTGAGTTAAAAGGAACCCAAGTTACGAAATTTAAACGTCAGCCGAAAAAGTAATGACGTTAGAACCAGAGTTGGGCATAATCTAAATAAAATTCGAATGAAATAACTTTTCAAATAAAGTTAGCTTATTTTGGAGCGCCAAGATAAGTTGATTTATTTGAAAATCTTTAACTTGGATTTCGAAATAAAAGTTTAACTTTCATTTTATCTTTATACTAGAAGTGAAATAACCGGTGTGAGCCTTTGCGGCCCGACCCGCGCGCGGTCGCCTACCGGTCAGATTCTACAGAATCTGAATTTGTTTATTTTTCATCGTATCAATATGAAAGTGACACCAATGAATTCCTGGCGTTCTCCCGATTACTTGGACAGAAAATAATTGAAAACGGACTATTTTTAACGAAACGGGCTTTCAATTCTGCAAATAAATTTCTCACGTAATATCCTTAATTATTGTCCGAATTATATCATTTTTGGGGCCATTTTCATCGGGAAGACATGAGGAATCGATTGGTAATACTTTCATCAACACTTGTCAAAAACATGAACATTTTATGTGGCCCGTCGGTTTTATTGCTCTCGACTGTCAACGGGCGGTCTACCCGGTAGAATTCATTGGTGTCACTTTCATATTGATACGATGAAAAATAAACAAATTCAGATTCTGTAGAATCTGACCGGTAGGCGACCGCGCGCGGGTCGGGCCGCAAAGGCTCACACCGGTTATTTCACTTCTAGTATAAAGATAAAATGAAAGTTAAACTTTTATTTCGAAATCCAAGTTAAAGATTTTCAAATAAATCAACTTATTTGATCTTCAAATAACGGATAAACGTAAATGACCTTTTATTTAGATATTATTTAGATATTATCTTTGCCCAACTCTGGTTAGAACATACGAGGCAGTCAGAGCAACAACGGACTAACCCAATAGGCTCTACTAACCATATAAAATAGGGAAATTTTTTTTTTTAATGTGGTTTGGTCCGTTGTTGCTCTGACTGCCTTGTATAATAGTTGAAATATCGTGGATGATGTTTCATTTACTCAAGACTTGGACAACCGTGCAGGTGACATTGTTTCCGTGGATAGGATTGTCTCGGTTCAGAAAAAAAGAACACCGATGCCCATGAGATGCTGTACTTAACGGAAGCAAGATAGGGATGATATGAAAAGAACAGCATGCATTCCGTGTATAGATGTGGACACATCATGATGTATCTGTTATTTGTTATTGTCGCAGCTTATCCCGCCGTCTACAGCCAGTTTCCTCAGGCTATTCCTCAGCCGATGACCGCCGCCGTGGCACCCACGCAGAGAGAAGGTAAGTACAATACACTCATCAACGTCTAACTGTTGACTGTAAACACGAACAGTTGTAGTCCCGAGATTGTGTATATCCAAGTCCCAAACGTCCAGACACGAATTATCCCTCGTCGTTGCGCCGCAATGTGTTCCATTCAATTACAAGAAAACTGTGTGTGTGTAGGTGTGCTGCGTGGAAAATTCGTTACGCCGAAATATTCCTCTAATCAAGACAGGCCATTTTTCACAGACCGACATGAAAGAACCTACGATTTCTCTGTGGCAATTAACTGAAGGGTGAAATAGTAAACGGGCGGGGAAAAATTCCAATTCTTTTTGCCGGCGCGCTCCGCACGGTCGACAGGTCTTTTTTAATTCGACCAGCTACGGCCGGTCTTTTTTTAGTTTAATCATACCTGTAAAAAGGAAGGATGGCCCACAACTGTTGATGAATTTTCATGCAACCAGCGATATTTTACATTTCCAATATCGCGAATAGTACCTACTACCGGGTTTCACCGCTGTGAAAGCGGCACAACACGTGCTTCTTCTCTCGCATCGTATTCCGTCCGTTAATTACTGCCGCGTTAACGAAAGAATTAACATCATTGTTAATCCATATAAAACCTCTCGTTTCTCCCCGTACAGTCTCAGCGTTCAATCAGATTTGTCTCCGGTGGCAAACAGGAGATACCTACTATTAATTAAATCGATTGGCTCGGATCGAAAGTGTAAGATTAATCGGAATCGACGTTGCCGCGAGAGAGACGGGCAAGGGAAGGAACCGTGTTGGACGTTGACTTCGACGTTACCTTTGTGAACGAAAAGACGAGGACTGGAGCTAGCGATGATGAATAAAAACGCGGCTGGAAAGGAGGATAGGGGGGGGGGGAGCGAGCCGAGCCAACGCTTAATTGCAATTAACAACTCGCCATTATTAGAATATACGACGCCTAACAATGAGATAATGCAAATAAAACGAAAGTTTTAATTACTTTGCCGCTACGCCTGCCGGCGATCCGTTGTTACACCGTAGGATAATGGGAAGTTTACCGCGACAGCGTTTTCTCTTCCTTGTCTCGGTTAGGTTTTCCTGGCATCCCCTTCCTTCTCATCGCTCCGATGCCGCCTTTTGCCTTTTCCTTCGAACACACAATATCCCGTCGGCGCATTTTCTGACATGCTTCCACGAGATACATATATCCTGCGTGCGACACTTTCGCTGCAATGAGACTCCCAATATTTCGTTTGCAACAGAAAGGAATTTTCACTATGTTTCCCTGCAATTAATTTGCTTTTTAATTTACTTTTTATTATTCTCCGAAACAACGTTTAAAATCGTTTTAAATTAGGGCTGATTGAATTTCAATTAATACAAAGTTTTATCGGTTTTAATATTTTAAACGTTAGACACTCGGAGTATCGATCTCAAAGGGTCAATTGTAGCCAATGTGTTTAGTGGGAAATAGCACCGATCACACACACCAAACTTGACCTTCCTATACGATTCCTCCGGGGAGGAATCCGCTTTTGAGCGGATTGTGCGTACAATGCTTCCCAAACAACGGTGTTCGATGTTGAAGGGAAAAACAAGGGACCGCAGACATATGTAGGTAGCCAGAAAGAAGAGGACGCGACTGCCGTGCCAAGAAAAATGGTCCTCCGCTCTTCTTCTCATTGCACGACAGTGTTGTCACTTCTTGTATTTACTGTAGCTTCGTCGATCATTTCTGCTTCTCTAACCTGTTTCAGTGTTTTATACGTCTTACAAGGTGTTCTCAATGTTCGTGTATTTCCTTTCTCCTGTTGGTCGGTCGTTGTGCCACGTTGTTTTGAACGATTCACGAAAACTGTACTTTCATCTTCTAGATGGATTATATTGGTGTTTCATCGTTGCACTCGTTGTCAGTATCAATTTACATAGTTAGATGTGTTCGATGTTACGCTGTTGAACAGCAGTGGTCGTTGCCTTTATGCGATGGTCGATTAACCGAGAGTCATAACAAATGTACAGAGTGGGCCTTTTACTGCAATGACCGTGTGTGTAAGGTGTATCGCTTAACATCGGTTATCAGAATAATTTAGATATCTTTGAACGAAATATTTGGAATATGTAAGCATTGTCTGATATTCAATCAATGGCGCATCCAGAGGGGGCTAGGGGTCCTAACGCCCCCAAAGTAGGGGCTTTGTAAAATAAAAAGAAAATTGGATTTTATTCTTTAAATAAATTTTTATAATCACCTAACGAATTTTATTGAATTCACACTAAAAATATTTTTATCCGCGGAACACGGCTCCCCCGAGATTAAATCCTGAGTGCGCCACTGTATTCAATAAGGAATTATATAACAGCACTTTTTATAATCAATTGTAATCGCTAAAGACACTTTAAAGTAATCATATTTTTTCTTCTACGTGCAACTCAATTTTTTTTCTGCGTATGGAAATATTAAGTTACGGATCTCGAAAAAAGAATATTCAAACATTTCTATTACCTACTTCCCAAATTATAGGACTTATTCAGGTGATCAATCTGACAACTCTCTCTACATATTTATTTTTTCTTTCTTTTACACGTTTTCTGAAAATGATGATACATTTTTATTAAATTTTAACGGAAGAATTCAGTGGTCACTCTACGTACATTTGAAAGCTCAAATTACTCGGACAAGAAAGAGATTCTGTGGAAAAGAGTGTTGTGCAAAGTGTTTAAGGAAGGTGCTTGTCGAACTGTTAAACACTGCCTTTAGCGGATTCTCAACTTAACAGTTTGTCTAGCCGTTGATACTTCCCCCTCGAGTTTGGGGGAGATGTTGCTTTCATTAAATTCGCGTGCACGTCCTGCGCGTGGGCCAATTAGAGAGTCGAAAACCAATTTCAGGATCAACGATCGCACGGTACGACGACGTGGTCGAATTTATGGCTCGTTCTTCGTGATTCCGGCGTCCACCGCAATTCCTCCTCCATTCTCCCCATCGTCGGAACCGGAAACCCGTCGACACCAGCTCTAATTTGGGTTTCACGTGACAACTACGACCGAGTTATTACCGAGACGAAGCCCCTGCTTGCGAAAGAGAAAACATTTGTTACTCCGTGTGTGAACCATGACACTAGCGATAGGATCAGACATATCCCAAGTATTAGGTTCTTGCAAAATGTTTGTTGCTTATACCTATAGGTAAGAATAGCTAAATAGAATTTAGAAAATTCCATTGATTAAAAAGAAACTGTGAATGCAGAAAAGTATTCTTAGCAACTTGATATAATTGAGCAGCTTTGTGATAAAGATGTTTCGCAATGGAAAACAACACGTTAATATTATAGTTATTTTAAACATCAGATTCGTGATTTCTCTAGAATTGAATAGTTCCATTATTAATAATTGAAAATATTATTCGAATATTCAACTCCTAGCTTCGTTTATTTTTACTTGATATTTTTCCAGGTACGCTATAGCATTTAAAAATTATTAGATATTTGTATTATACATAAGAAAAAATAAATTTACTACCATCGCTGATTTTGTTTGCCAATAATTAATAAGTACTCTTAAAGTCGCATATGTGCCCTATTACAGAATACATAAAATATTATAAAATTCCTTTTCTTTAACTCTGCTATCGTATAAAATGCAAAGTCTAGTAACGACTTCAAATCAAGAGATGTTTGTTTAAAACTATATTCTATTATCACTGAATATTTTACAGCCCATGTCCAGGTCCTTATCTTAAATTTTTATGTGATTTCGATACTTCCAGAATTTCCCAGGAGTCGTAGTTAAAGATTGCCCTCAGCTATTAATTAGAAAAGCCATTTAATCGGGGTTCATTTTTAAGTGACGTGGAAAGGTATAATCGTCTATGAACTATCAAATGAACGAAGATTCTAATTGCTCGCGGAACTGGAAGTGGACAATTACACTCGGCAATAATTCGACGAGGCGACGGTTGTTCGCAAAGGCGAGAAAGTGACAGAGGGTTTGAATCTCGCCAAGGAACGGACGAGTCGCGATGAGTAGGATCCTAAAAGTTGAGTGGCAGTCATCTCATTACTTAAATGCGTCCGTTAGTCGAGAAGTGCTGGCCAAGAGAGCAGAAGTTTCTACGGTCATAATCGCCGCTAATTGACGTCGGAGTTATAAAGTTCAGTGAAATTAGCTAAATCCTTATTTGGACTCTCGTTATTCCGACCCCTCGCTTTGCTTCTTCCGGTGGACTTTTCTTCGCGGACGTATTAATCGTTGGTTGTCTTCGTACCTCCCATAACTGACATAAAGTAAAGAAAGAATTTTTCGTTGTCCAACGAAAGCTGCGGAATTAAACTGAAGAAGGAATTGCGTTCCATTTGAAACTTTGACGAAATTTCATGAACGCCTTGATCGCCAGTTCGTCGAACGGAGGAGAATTTATTGTGGGGTTTGGGAAAAGAATGCAAACGTAAAATTATTAACAAACTGGATAAATAAGCTCTAACGTAAGATATTGATATTTACGTTAAATAATTTTTTTTTCGTTTACCCACGAGGTAAATACACGAATAACAATTTCCTTTGAAAACATAACGAAACTTGAAGTCTACGTATGACAAACTACGAACTGCTTTAATATGTTCGTATATTATTGTAACGATATATTAGTTAAAATTAAGTAACATTAATTAAGAGGCTACAGTATTTCACTAACGAGTTTCCACGCAAAGCATAATAAAATTCATGTTCATGCAGCTCACACGATAGAACGAAATGATATAGTAATAAGACGATGGATTAATATGTCTGATGACGAACTCATGTAAAGTGTCGCACTATCGTAACCAATGTCATCACTACTATCACTGTACCCTTCATATCCATTTGCATTCATTGAAAAAACCCATCACCTCGCTCGTCATTGTGTTGTGAGTCCCAGTGTTGTGTGTTTGTATATTTGAAAGTATAAATACTCAACGTTATTTGAACCGCGGAAAATCTCATTGTCGTAACAGACATTGTCTTGACTTTCTAATCATTACTCTCTTCGTCGACAGTCTTACACTACTTTCTCTCACTGGATCCATCTTTATTCTCTTTTTTCTCGTGTAACCCATTTCTCTTTATTTTCATCTTCCTGCTCATTATCATTTATTCCCTCCCCTGTCTCTCTCACCTTCTTTATTTCCATACATGTTTCTTAATGCCAATATTTCTTTTTACCTTCCGTTGAACATTTGTTCGAATCACCCACCTTGCGATTCGTTAACAAACGAAATATCGCCATTGGCTGTCATCCTCTATGATTTTCCACGCGACGAGAGAGAAATCAGATTGTCATCGAGAAACGATCACGAGTCTTCATCTTCATTCATCAAAAATGCATCCAGACGGGAACCGGAAAGAATGAGGGAAGGAGAGCAATGTGTTTAACCTCTGTGTGTGAGGTGGCTCTCCTATCGCGTCGAGATCATTATGTTGCAAAGAACGAAAACTCATCCAGAACTAACATTCTAACTTGAGTATTATACTTCAAGTTTAGATGTTTAGATGTGCTCTGATTTATATGGTAGGATGCTCTATCTCAGGACCCGAGGGCTGCAACCTGTTCATCTATCACCTGCCTCAAGAGTTTGGAGACCCTGAGCTCATGCAGATGTTCATCCCTTTTGGCAACGTCATATCCTCCAAAGTATTCATCGACCGGGCCACCAATCAGAGTAAATGCTTCGGTAAGTTGACACCTTCACGAAACAGATCAAGAGTGGCCCGGAAGAGAAAAGCAAAGACCGTTGGAGGGGTAAACTGAACGACACGATGGTATCTTCGAAAGGTAGGACAGGCGAAAGATGTGTGTTGGCGACTCCGCTGGGACCAACTGGTAGGAGAACAGAATACATGTGCTGAAAACAAGTTGTTAATTGTTCTTAAAATTATTTATTATGCTAGTAAGTGTTAATAAACTCTCCTAGGTTTTCTATATACATAGATAATATCGTTATCACACTCTAAAGATTTAATAGCTACGTAAATTTCCATTTCTTTCTGTAAAATCGGACTAACATTTCACACATCTGACACAATAACCAGACACAAATACAATAATTGATCATAATAAGAGATAAAACACAAATAGATCTAGTTGATTTAAAAACATGGGTTTATATTTTTCCATTAAAAGTCCTATATCTATAACAGAAGTATTTTAGCCTGAAATTCAAGTTAACGCATCTAAAAATGGTGTACAGACTAATTTGAACTATCTGAATATTCATACTAAATATAATACTCCTTACAATCGAGTATTTTAATTCTCGTTCCTTGTAAATTTTCAATACGCCTTAGCAACTACAAAAAATTGATTTTATTTTTTACAAAGTCACATACACAAAGTCTCTGCTGAATAGGAATAACTCATCTGACTGCAGCTCGTCTGGAATGAACGCAGGAAGCTCATTTTTTTTTATAAATCGAAGGGGACCAAAACAGAAAGGAAGCTGAAAAAGTTGCCCGCGGGGGCTTTGATTAATCGTATCCAGGATGAATGCGCGGATGTAGTCACAGATAATTGGACGGATGCATTCGTTCCTATTCTCCATACGCTGTTCATTAACGAGTATCGCGATTAATATTTTTCAGTCTGTGACTGCACGCTTACAGAGATATTGTAGCGGACACGGTCCAATGCGTTTCGTCGTTGAAAGAACACGTGTCATTATACCCCAGTTTGATAATACACCCCTTTGCGCATAATTATCTTAACGTTGCTGGAAAAAAAGAGGGATTTCCGAGCCGCGCACACCGCTCGTTTGAGACACGCACGTTATAATCGGCTCTGATCAGCTTGCGGCAAAAAATTTTTTGACGTGGGCGGAAAAAGAGAGGACGGTAATACTCAGGGTATTGTAGGTACTTTGCGCACCGCGATGAAAGCAATTCGTACCCCCGCATAACGCGAATCACGGCGCATCGAATTAGTTTCTGAAAATCCACTGCTGTCAAAATTCAGCCGAAAAAGGGCAACGGAGATGTTTTCTATCGAACAAGAGTTAAAGTCCCTTCGGTCGCTTGGTAAAAGTAATTTACAAAGTTCGAGTAGGAGCGGTGGTCGCCCAGCGATGAACAGCCGCGATTGGTCAGACAGTAGGCCGCCATGATGGCAAAACTAAAATTGGATCGAGGCTAATGATCAAAATTGGCTTAAACTGGGAGGGCCCTGATGACCTTTCAGCGGTGCTCCTGTTGTTAAAAGCTTCGTTATCGTACACCTTTTCGCTCCCTCTCTTCTCTGTCTCCCGTTCTCGACAAAACTTTGATAATACCAGGGCCACTTCGTGGAGAACTTTTTATTCCTCGCGGCGAATCTCCTAATCTAAATCATTGGTTAGCTCGTGAGTACCCTTTCGCGATAATCCGATGCCCCTCGGCGTCGATATTCAACTTCTCGTTTCCAACGTATATAAGTCGAGGAGCCACTTCCTGAACCTATACAAGAACAATTCTGACCGCCCTTGCAGTACATTCTCGCGGTACTTCTACATTATGATCGATACCTCGATTAACGGGAATACTTCGAGGATGGCTAGTGCCTGGCTTTAGCGTAACAATTAAATAAAAATGCCATGATTGTCGTTGCTTCTTGGCGTTAACCAGTATCAACCTAATATTTCAGTTGGACTCTGAAGCACCATGAACTGCAGCTTAATTTTCGTAGAATTTCATAATTTATTTTCAACTTTATAAACAAACCGGGCTATATTCATATTTAATAATTACAGATGGGGTGATCAGATACCTCAACTCGTGTATCTAATCCGAAGCATTCTGATTGCTTTCGACGCGAAAAACGATATAACTAAAATAAACAATTGTTTATTCAAAATACATAAATTAATTTTTCATATACTTCCATAGCGATATGTATTGATACTTTTTGTATAATTCTATATAATCAGAATTTTACATAATCGTAATAGAACGATCAATATAATATTGTATAATTAATATTTATCGGTCTATGGATTTTTAGTTAATGTTATCGTGTAAGAAATGCTTCCAAAGTACGTTATATGACGTAATATCCTGTTATACCATTTACCAATAGCCTTATTATTCGGTTCTTTCAGGTTTCGTGTCGTTCGACAATCCAGGGAGCGCGCAGACAGCAATCCAAGCAATGAACGGCTTCCAGATAGGGATGAAACGTTTAAAAGTCCAGTTAAAGAGGCCCAAGGACGCAAGCCGGCCATACTAACCAAAGTCCTAGCTTAGAGAAACTGGACGATACGCACCTTACATCATTACTTACAGAGTAAGTTTGGGAAATTTACTCTCAGTTTGTGGTCGATATGTATATCAAACGATCTAGATCACTTTTACAAGGGAACACTGCGAACCCGCAGTCACCAATTAGACAGCCCTTTGTTGACACGCCTCCTTGTTCGATCAACTTTGACATACCTGGGTGGCTCACTAGTATGGCCCTTATTTTCAACCTGCGTTAACAAAATTTTGAAAACAGTTTAAAAAAATACCTGACACAAAACTTTTGCCAAAATTTTGTTAACGCAAGTTTACAGCGCTTAGTACACCATTAGACTTTTGTCTGAATTTTTCTTCTGTCACTTATACTTTAGGAGTTACACGCAAACAAGTGGGTTGCAAACTCAACCTAACTTTGAGGCTAGTTTTCACACCCTTAAAAGGCGATAAACACACAAAGTTGCGTTCCAATATCGGTGACTGTGAGTTCGTTATGTTCTCTTGTTAGTAAGAGAACACTATAACTTATTGTTAGTTACAATTGTTTACATACGTATGTATATGGTGAATCACATAACGTTATTACTGCCTTGGAGCGATTGCGAAAAAATTGCACCCTTGGGGGCTAAGGCGCCAAAATTTTTTAGCCCAGGGCACTTAGATTTGTTAAGACGGTCCTGGTTGTAGCTACCATCGGGAAAACTTTATCGATCTATATAGTGTTTTCGTTGTAGACATTAACTTCTGTCTTATTTATTAAGACAGTAATTCATTAAGACATAACTCTATGAATTTCAACAGAAACAAACATTGTTTGGCGTTATAATGTTCCGTGACTCACCCTTGTATATAACTTAACTTTGAAATATCTTTCAGTTTGAAAATGAGAGACTAAATAGCTCTGACGATTTCTAATTGCAGATGTCGTACAAGAACACGGGCTCATTGAACGCTCGATGATCAGAAGTGACGAGTTTAAATCGCCGTTACAACGCTCTCCACTATAATAACCTAGTATACTAGTTAGACAATTAATTAGAGGATAAAAAAACTAGAAGTCAGTAGAGCGACTTCGCCGGTAGTTATGCGGCGAGAGCGAAGAGGCTGATGATAAAACGTCGGATGTCCAGGCCTGAACTCACGTCAGTCCGAGAAACCAAATATGCGAGAACGATGCACGGTTCCACGTTCTCGGATGCTCGGACAGAACGAATTATTAACTAGAGGCGCATCAATTTCTTCGTTCCCTTATTTACACCCTCCACCCCTTACTCTCCTCGATGCGTACATATTTTTTCTTCCTCATTTTCGGACACCCTACTGCCAAGCGAGAACAGTATCAAAACGAAATTCATCTTTAAACTGAGCATCCTAATAGAATTCGGGCGTCCGATCATCCGGGAAGGTAACGCGGGAGCCTAGAATCTCTCGCTCAGATAATTACTCCGACGACAGACTAATTCCTACGATAAACGTTCAAGACGGGTGACTTTCCAACAATAACCAAAGAACACTCTTAGTTCCTGATGCAACGGAACGGCAATTATCGCCGGCCGATTGTTAAAAAGTTAACTATCACAGCGATTCGATCCATAGAATACAAGAGAAAATACCTCTTCGACCTCTTCGAGAAGCACGAAACCAGTTGCAAGTTGAATCTATTCGTTTACAAAGCAACTTCGCCATTTCTTTTTATTTCGAATAGAAACGTACTGTCGAATCTAGTAGGGTATCTCAAGCTCGGTCTGAGAACGCGCGATTGCTGTAATATCGATATAGTGACATCGTTAGGATTGTCTTTATGCTTAATGAGTACGAACAACACCGACGGCATGGTGTTCGCGCTCTCCTCCTAACGTAAACTTGTCAATCACGTATACAGGGTGCTCGTCTCACGTAACGTCTAAAGATTTCTAAAACCAAAAAAAAAAAATACGTACGAACAGAAACACATTCACACACACGCATATATCTATATATATACATACAGACGCATATACGCATATAAAGTCTACACACACCCATACACACGTATTACATAAAGAACACACGCATACTGGACCTGACATTCATAGATTATCAGTTTTCCTTACGTGCATATTGATACATATTGCTAATATGTACATTCGTTTCTTTTCTATACGATATTTAAGGGAATCATCAGTGCCGCGTAAATGCGGTGTCTTCTAAAACAGGGGTGTTTAACTTCCCCACTCCGAGAGCCGCAGGAGTCGAGCCCCCGGTCAGCAGGTTCCCCTCCTTATTTTTCTTCAGAAATTGCACGAAACCCAGCAGGGAGAGAGTGCGGCACCCGGAGTAGAAATTCATCGGAGTGAAGTAACTATGGAGGGGGCCGTTCTCCTACGGCTCGACGGAGCTGGCGAAGAGGAGAAGGAGCCACTGCAGCTCGCGAGCCGTTTGTTGGACACCCCTGATCTGAAACGTCGATTGACCGCGCTACGGCACTTATGCTTCCTATTAAGCACGTATTATTATTACCTCTGTCATCATCATCGTCACTAACACTACGATCACGATTGTTAATCACGGTTACCGTTAAGTGAAAAAGAGCGAGCGAATTTCCGGCCGAGACTGTATTCCATCGGAGTTCCTTTCGCAGGATCGTTCGAGCTGCTCGCTATGCTTCGCGATCGGGAGGGATCGGGACCCTGTTGCTGTTCGATCTCGTAGCTTGACTAATCCATAGGATCGTTCTCATTTAACTGGCCAAACGTGCATCGTCCGAGAAGTGTCAATTAGGCTGTGATTATTCAGACAAAACGAATAAGTACCAAGAGCAGAGAATATTACGACATTGGTTAGATCAAATTTCTTCGTGATACAAAAGAAATGGCAGATCGTCTGAAACCGGCTGAAACGCATAGAGCTCTTTTCCTTTAATTTTATTTACCTAGTCAATGTCTAGTCATTTTTACACGTTACCTACCAAATGTTTTTTTTTTTTTTGATAGGACAATTTTATTTATTGCTTCTACACGTTTCGTAGGATAATGTATTAATTTTATCTATGTAGAGCGATAGCGGTTCTCGGAACTCGTGAAACAGAGGAAGGAACCTCATTCGATTAGTCAAATTTATAGTAACTCGAAAAGAGAATAAGTACTTAATATTTAAAGCGACGCGTTTATTTTTTAAACAGAGATCAACTCTTTGACTGGCATAGGTACACTCGTTTTCACCTCTAAACCGTTCCCTGACGTTGCATGTTTTCACACCGAGGCGGCAGAGAAACTGTTGCCAACGCATTTTATTTGTTATGAATATTGGAGTCTACGATCAACCGACGACGTAAATAGACATCATCAGGTTTGACGTAGGTAAATTTGTAGCATTTATACGCACAAAATAATATCGTTTGTCCAAACTACTGGTACATTTCAGTTTTTAATAAATAGAATCATTGAAAATGAAATTTATGTTAGCAGCTACTTCTAGAGCTACAGAAGATATGCTTGGCAATACTTTTCCTGCGTGTAGTGAACTCATGAAAAAGTCAGTCTGACTTTATGCGGCACTAGCTGTCGCTTTTCTGCCAGTTAAAGAGTGAAAATAAGCAGCCCGCAATTTTATTACTGCATTAACTTTACATGGTATAATATGAAACTTGGAAAAAAGATTCGCACACAATCCTCCGTGTACATCTATATTTTTCACAGCTATACCTAATCTTGAACGTACGAAGAATCATGATTTATGATTGTACAGGTTACAATCTAGTCTAGTCTTATGACGTTTGGTACCTTATGTTGCCTTTCGAATTTTATTATTACGTATTTGTTTCCGTTGGAATTACTTGTTGTTGCAATTGATTTGTCGAAGGATCAGAGAGATAGAGATTTGTATAGGGTAGCGGCGCATCATTGAGGTTTCTTTTAAGCACGACGAATACGTATAACTTTCAGACATTTGACGAGCGATGCCCGTTCGAATCCCGCAGTTTCTCCACGAGTTTCGATTTGTACGAACGATCGCGGACGGAAGCCAGGTGAAGGAGTCAGCGATAGAGGATGGGGAAATAGGGGGTGGAAAGGGTTATTCAAACGAAACCAAATGCATTAAGTACGGTAGAAAACTAGTGTAGGCGAGCGATGGAACGGAGAGGAAAACTCTGATCTAGCAGAAATAATCAACCAAAGTACCAACAACTATTCTATATAAATATTTAAATATAAATTATTGAAGAAGAAGTATATAAATATATATATAAATATAAATACTATAAATATGAAGTATAATATAAATAAAATAAACGAATAAATAATAAACAGATGTGTGTGTATATATGTATATGTATATATGTATATCTGATACACTGTATATATACATATATATATATATGTGTATATATATATATATATATATTGAAGAAACTAGAGACTTAGTAAATTATTAAGATCCAGTTAAATCAACATAAAAATGAATTATTTCGAGGGGTGGGGAATGAGGAGGACCGGCTCTAGTCTGGCGCAATTTGTGACGCGAGTAAGATGGTACATACATCGCAAATTTATACGCTATTCGAATAAATATATTAATTGCTGCAGATGAGTACGTAAATAAATGAACGAATATATATATATGTACATATATACGTATAGTACTATACTTATATACGTATATCTATATATTTATTTACATATTTATAAATATACATATTAAGTAGCGTACTTATATTTTAGGGAATTTAGGGACAGGCAACCCTTTTCCTTGCTTCACGATCGTTTCATCAATTTCATGCCTGTTTACACACTCGCACACAAATCACGCAAACACTATTGTAACGTCACATATACATACATGTATGAAATTGATACACAAGTATTAATGTGAGAAACGCGGTGCACACGTGTACACGCGGATACACGAATGTGATCGCGGAGGGGCGTACAAGTAAGTACTAATGAAATTAAAATGATAGAAGGGGTGTGCTATACATTCCTCTCCCTTCGCAAGCTCGAGCGGCTTGCTAGTTATTGACGATATAAAATATTATTATATTATATGAAAAAAAAAACATTTAATACTACTAACTAATTAATAACAATAATAATAATATTAATCATATTAATAATGATAACGATAATAATATTAATAATAATAAGGATACCTTTTAGTATGTACGCATAATTTATACTACACGGTAAACATACATATATATTCCTGTCATTTTTAGGAGCGCTAAATTTGTTTATACCTATATGTATATAAATATATATCTCGTTATATACGTGTATATATATTTATGTATGTATGGGTAGACCGATGTATCGAGGAACGGGGAGCGCAGATTCGAGATGTTGGAAGGAGTAAAACGCTATCGTGACGACGTTGCTGAAATGCAAGGAAAATAGGTTTTATCTATGCAAGTTTAAAGAAATCTCATATTTAAACAATGTTTCGACAAATACACTTGGAATCGGTCGTATATCACAATTGCAAAACTGGTAACACTCTTATCATCCGTTTTCAAAAAGACTCGAAAACAATAGTAACAATACCGACGTAGCCTCGGAATATCAATTGACAACAGATGAAATTTACAAGCAAAATCAGGCTCAGCTATCCGCGAATGCGAATACGAGGGAAGGAAGCTACGTATTAAAACCGCCGTACGTTTGCTAATTCATGGTGCGATTAGAGAGCATATGAGCAATCGCGATCAAGAACCGTGAGTACGCAAACGGTGGTCGAAACATGGCGACATGAATGTAAACATAATTAGGAAATGCGTGCATTGCGCTCGTGTCTATCTTTACTCGCTTGATGCATCGCGTGTCCAGTCTGCGAAAGGGTCTGCGGCAGTACATCCTACGGGATAAGCATTTCATTTCTCACGAAATTCCGCAAAACACTCCACGGTACACGTCCAGCAAATGCGATTGGCGGGCAGGCTGGCTCGATAAAACTCGACTAGATATCCGTCGTCTAGGAGTCTCCTATTCCACAGTCTGTCCGGTTCATCTCTCCGTTAGATTCGAATCGTCGCATTTCATTTTTCACACAACATTATCCGCTATTACCACTATTAGTACTACACCACAAGCTCCCCCTTTATGATTTTATTCACATAATTGCTGAATAATTGATCGACTCAATAATCAACGGATCCTCAGTTACAGTTGCATTTATTAGTCTCGCGATATTGTTTGAGATGTGAAATTTTTCCCAACTGTTTAACTACTATTCACCGCATCGCATGCGTCACTTACCCTTTGTAGTCTCATACAGTGATGACGGCTTTAATTTCCTGTTGTTTCATTGGATTTTACCTGAGATAATCCTTTATACAAAATGTTCAGATTTCAGGACTAGTTTTTAATAGCGTTCTATTGTTTTTAGTTGATTGGATCGAGTTTGAAATTGAAAGATTATACAACTGTACGATACCACATAATTAGACGAAGGGACGTTCGGCCACAGAAGTGGTTACATTTAAACGCATGCACAGTACACTTTGTTTCGCGCGCGCCCGCGCTACCACAGACACAAAGAAACAGAGAGAAAGAGAAAACATGTATACTGATAAAAGCTTGTACGCAAGCACCAATTGATAATATCACTATGATCTAAGCTTTTTAATGTTTAACAGTACTAATAGCGAATATCAAAGAACACAACCAACCCTACTAATAAAATACCCCAATAAATAACTATAAATTCATATAAATATGAATATATACACATATAAATATATATATAAATATATATATATATATACATATATATATATATATATATATATATATATATATAAATACGAAGGTAACGACGATTGTAAACAAACCAAAAAAAAAATATAACTATTTTATCCAACAAAGTTTTTGCTACAACGGAAGTAGTATGCATCTTGCTATGAAGTAAATGAGACTTAAGAAAGAGAGAAAAAAAAGTATTCTTAGCCCTAAGAAGACGAAATAATGATAATAGTAATCTGTGAGGATCAGCTTTGAATTTATTTTTACATAACGTGATGTAATACTGGGACAAATTCGCTGGTCGCAAGTTAACGGGACACTCGAGTATCGAATTTTGTATTGATTTTAACTCGGTCGAAGCCAAGACTCTGTTCACACGAACGATTCTCGAGCTGCAATCTCTATTGCTGAAGCTCGTTGGAATATGAAATCGGTACTCGTGGTCGTCGTCGTCCAATGGCACGGCCGACCATAAAAATTGCCTGGAAACACTTGTGACGCGAGAAGTGGCAAGCAGCTTCTGCGCGCTTCGGCGACATTCATCTATAGCATGCACACGTTATAAGCCCGACGAACGGGGCTGGCTGCGGGCGTATGGCGCGTTGTGTACGCTATTCCGCGCGACTAATGGCGCGAGTGAGAAAACCCAAGAGGGAGCCAGAAGAAACTAAAGAGCCTCTAGCTCGTTCACGAGTTCTCTCACTATCGTCCGAAGGATTAAGAGAAATGGTGGGGATAGTCGCCGGGCGTACAACGCATGGTAGACACGGGCTTATAACGAGTGCGTAGTGTATACGCGAAGAGCCTGTCGCAGCAGTTGATTGCAACTTGTATCTAGCATACAAAGCTCCCGGAACTTTCATGGCGGCCACAAGGACACGCACGAAGATTCGATGGGAAACGGGAACGAATATCCTCCGCTCTCGATTAATATAAATAACCTCGATAATAATAATAATGATCAAACATCTCATACAAAACATACTAGCACTTACCACCACACTCGCACTGAAAACAGCAAAAAATTATCAACCCTCTCGGCACCGCTATAACGCGTCATTGACAAAACTTTTACGTGGAATTACATTAGATTCGAGCCATGCGCGCCGCGACCTGATATCCAGTAGCCGTGGTGTCGGTGATATTAGGAAACAGGGTATGTTTTTTGCAATTATTTGCGTAACTTGTAAAGAAATAACAAACAAAATAAAACACATCTACACGCACGTGGTTTACGTACCAACTATACCGTGCACACCTACCAACCGTCGCTAACATGTAAACATATTATACGCGAGAGTACACTGTCACATGCACGCACACGCCACGCGAACTTCATACACGAACACGTACACGGATGCCACACGGGAACTGTGACACACGCATTATAGTATGCAATGCAAAGCGGAGCTAAACATTTAACGTAATCGTACTATATTAAAACTGCATGAATATTAAAACTAAAGGCGTCTCGTCGTAGGCTTTAATCGTGATTACATCCAAACTCGCAGGCTCCAGATACGAATTTCATCATCATCCTCGTCGTTACGGTTTTGAAAACGAAAAGCCATGGATCGGTCCTCTCAAGTCACGTTTTCCAATACAACAGTTTGAAATACTACGGTACGCTTCAACTATAAAGGCACACATTTAGTAACGTGTACATTTCTTTCAATCGAACCTTACGTTGATTTTGAGGTTGGTCACTTGCTACCATAACCAACGAGCAATGTTCAAGTTTCGTATTGAATACGAGAAGTGAGAGAAACTGTACACGAACGTCACGTTAATCATCGAAGCGTCAGGCGAGTCAACATCCTCGCCCTTTCTTCCCTTTTCTGCGTTCCTTCGGTTTCTTTGTACCTCTCTCACGTGATTAACAAAGCACATTAACCGCTTCTTCGACATCATCACGCGCGCGTGCCTCGCGCGTAAGTACGCCAGGCATGAAGTATAGCGGACTATAGAAGATTAGTTGAGATCGTAATCTAAAAACAGATTCGCAGTTACTTAACGATTAAAGAGAGAGAGAGAGAGAAAAAACGTAAATAAATAAAAAAAAAATAAATAAAAATCGGCGTTACTTCAGAAAAGTTCAAGCCGACCGATGTCAATTCCTTCAGGTACGCTTATGCGTTATCGCGAGAACAATGCGAAAATTCGGTTTTTTCTAACGTACCAAATCGATGTCTTTTCCTTACGATTGTATTAACGATAGGAATCGGTACACGATTGTTGTAGTCGTTGGTCACCTAAAATTACGTAGTACCATTCATTCGAGTCGTAGATACGAGGAGAATCAAAAGGGAAGAACAAAAAAAAATAGTCAACGGTATCTTGTATATTTACCCGGCCACATTTCGATCAACTTATCCGGGACCAATCATATTTCTGACTTGAAACAGCGCGTTTCCTAATTCTGCCGTTCGGTATGCAAGAAATTCCTTGGGCGATTACTTTCTTTAGATAGCGTAATATTATACGGAAGCACGGTTTATGTTCTCCTTTCTGTTCGACTACAAGTACCCGTCTTGGACCAACGACGCGCGAAGTCACAGAGGGGAATAGCGTACAGGAGAACAAGGCTTTTTGTCGTGGATACAAACGCATAGCTGGGAATATATCAGAGGGAAGATCCGGGGGGGCTTCGTGTTCCACATTTAACGAGCTTAAGATGATAGCTGAGTTTCTTTCGTCATACCGGCAAGAAAGATGCAGAGAGTCTTTTTCCTCCGTGCGAATGAATGAAATTGATAAGACTGCAGAGTTTATTCGATATAATCGCCCCCTGTTTTTGGGCACCAGTAGTGTCTCGAAGGAGCCCGACGGACTTACTTTCGTGCACTTTTGTTGTCGTTGAGAAGAGCGGGACGATGGGGCTAACACTACTTCGAGTACTTTCCAAAGCTATCCTTTCGCGTTTGTAGAGTGATTGTTGGCATTCTGTTCATCGTTCTTCTAGTGCGCAACATCTGACTTAAAAGCTACGCACTTCGGTCTACGGGAAGGGTAAGGTTAATGTTAACGGTGTTATTTATCGCTCTTAGACATTCGGACGAGCGTAAGTAGATGGTTGACGTTGCGAGAGTCACGAGGACTGTTCCCTCGAAGCACACGTTTGATGTGATTTAGTCGCGACTCGATGCATATGTATTTCCACAGCAGCTACTGCGATTGGAACGTTGAGTGAGGAAACCTTGTAGACTTGTGAACGTGTGGCAAGCTGAGTAAATAAGAGAAGGTAGTTATGTCTAAACGACACCGGTAAAGAGTATATGTACATACATATATACACTAAGCAGTTGCTGGAGCTGGAGCGCGTTTTAATTCGAAGAACAGACCACGATTAGCCTTTTCTTTCCGTTCCTCGCGCTGGCTTCGGGAACGATTAACAGAATAATGGTAAATACGGTGGAGGCGCATAATAATTCTCGCTCGCGATTATTCGAGGCGAGTCGGAATAAGAAGGGATGAGGCGAGTTATACGTGAACCCGATTGCGAGGCGACGATAGGGGATGGAAAAGTAAGGAAGAGAAATCGGCCACGAACTATTTTCCAAATGAATTTTCGAACGTCACGATGATCTTTGTTGAGAAACTTCAGATGGCTAGAAACGCTCGGGAATTTCGTTCCGTGAACTCTTACTAAATTCGAAACTGTCGGATCCGTCGAGCGTACGTAGGATCACGATACCGTGGGCGAAATGGTGGTGGAAGGATTCGGGCGATAATATCTTCGCGCCACCCAATGGTTGCACGTGACGAATCGACTTTAGGAAATCACTAAAAACCTTGCGTTTAGAATGTAGTTAGGCGACGTAGCGAAAGATAAAGTGAAAAAAGAGGGGGATGATTGATTGGCGCGGGGAACGTAAACAAGATTTAAAAGAAGAAAAAAAAAACAGTAAGCGTAAACAAGCGTGAGGTATTTATATATGCAAACATATATGTATACATGTACAGATACCTATATACATAAATTGCATATATACAACAATGTATGTGTATACAGATAGCTCACTCGGGAACGTTTAAATTAGAAGTTTGTGAAAAGAAAAATTTGCATACAGCATAGTTTTATATAGCGTGCCATCTAGGCGTATAAGCAAATGCATAAACAATTACTATGGTTATTGCTAATACGTAAGGTTATGAAGAAAAAGAAGTATAACAAAATATGCAGTATAATCACTTATACCAGGGGTGGAAAGGGGTGGAGGAAACACACAGAAAATACACTTACGGTGTAGGGAGGTGGAGAAATATAAATCTTATATATCGCGCGCGTATATGATTGAATTAGGAATAAATAAACACGTTGGGGTGGAACATGTGGTTGGTTGAGAGAAAGTGTGAAAGAGAGGGAGAGAACGAGAGAAAGAGAGAGAGAGAGAGAGAGGAGAAAAAGAGCGAAACACTAAAAGTTATTAACAGACAGAACATATTTTAAATAATTAATCGCCAAACGATAAGTTTTTAACTCTAAACTCCTAGCGCGTAAGATCGAAATAATATACGAAATAGAAACAAATATATATACATAAATACATAATGATTGAAAGTCGACTCTAAAATTAAATGTAAACCGAAAGCATACTTATAAACAGCCACGCGTGGGTAGACATCAAGACATTATTTGAATTAAGATGGATCTCAAGTTTAGAGGAATTTTAGGACGCCAGTGAAACCTCGAGTAACCTTGTTGCTCGATTATTTGCCTCGATCGATACAATGCGATCTGGATATTCGTCTCGTCTCGGATATCTTAAGAGCTTGTTTTTTTTTATACTTTTGTTTCTAGCTTTTATCTTGTTGGACACCTACTGCGGACGGGTGTAGTGCTCGAGCAGTTCACAATTTTCTAACACCCAATGGAGTATAATTCCGTTTTGTAGGGGCATAATATAATTGTCATGAATCGAGAAATGGAGTGGCACAGTCAACAAGCGGTTTTAATAGGTACATATGTACCTACAACCGAACGCGATAGTTGTTTTTGCGTATTTTTATCGGGAGGGAATTGCGCTATATGTTCTTACCAACTGAAGCAGTATTTTTGGGGCAACATGTATGAAACAGAATATTGTGCCAACGTTGAATCTTCCAAATGAATTTCTACATTGAACAGAAATCAGCTATCGTAGCAACAGACAATATTAGGATATATTATAAAAAGAATTATTTATAATCGTTTCTCTGCCATTCTGTTTTTAGTTATTTCTTATCGGAGTTTAATTAGTTCCAGTTTCATAATTCGAATTATTTCAATTTTCGAAACTTCACGGAGACTTAGATCAGCTTTCGTAACAATATCAATAATTTAGCTCTCCTTACAAATTGGTAAAAGAAAAAAAAGCTGTTCAGGGAAGTGGCTCGGTTCTTGGAAATTGTAATGTGCCCCTTCGGCGTCTGCTCACAGTGCAACAGTTGGCTAACAAGTGGCTCTGTCGCACGAAACGTCATCGCGTTCAAATCACCGGACACAATAAATCCTAAGACGTTTTCGAGATAAAATCATGCTCGAATCTTTCCAGCTGTGGCATTTCATTATTGAAGAAAATTCACGGATATTTCTTTTAATGTTAACCCAGTGACTTGTGAGTTGAAAGACACGAAATGTTTGAGCAATTTCGTAATCTTCGTGTTTGTATTCATCCCTTTCGTCAAATATTTGTGTAGATTTTATACGGAATGCTTCACTACAGGTGGTAATCCTTTTAAGGAGTGATTCTGCAAGCCGAAATGAAACGAAAATAAAGAATACAAATTTTTAATATCACGCTTCGTTTTCTATTTGGCTAAAATTCAGAGTCAATTTTCGCGAAAAAGAAATGCGATATTAAAAAATTATTTTAGACTCTGTCACCACACCCTAACAGGATTGGCACCTGTAGTGAAACACTCCGTATAAACTGGATCAAATTTTAGAAGACCAATATCTTGAGATTTACTGCTTCGAAGAAGAAACTTTTGAAAGAATTGCAAATTCCACTCTTAATATACAATCTGAACATTTATTGGTGAAAAAATATTCTGATTAACACTACGACACTGTGTTCTACTATTTTAACAAACTTGATTGTTGAACGTAACGTGTTAATAAAACATTCTGGACGGATTGTTTCTCGTAGCATTATTCGGTTATAAAGAACATTGTTTTGATTCTGTTCGTCTAACACTGTGTCGTATATATTTAATCACCGATCGTTTCTCTACGTTACATGTAAAAACGCGGCATTGCCATCGTATTTTTAATTCCAGCTCGATGAAACGGAAAGAGTTGAAAGGTGTGTTGTAAAGAAGATAGTTGCGTAGTGATTTTCTGCTCAAGCGAGAAATATTGGAATTCTGTTTGCGGAACAAGCAGCACTGCGAATTAAAAGCCCGATCGCTTCGGAGATAGAACATTGAACAAGAGGCTGGAATATTTTAAACGACGTTGCAAACAATTGCTTGCTGTTTTTCCGAACTAACGACAGTTGCAAGAAATACGAGCGAAGTAAAGAAAATTCTCAACTGCGTGAAGTTGGAATGGAATAGTCACGCCCAGATCGTACCGTCCAGAAAAATGTGGAATTTCGTTATACGTTCGCCTGATAGTTTTTTAACGACTGTAAAGATTTAACGCGATTAAAGCGCGCAGCAGTGTTTATAATGATTATTATAGATCAATTTTACTAGCTTCTTCCTCAGAGAATCGTGGCAGGCTTACGAACGAAATGATGCGTGTAGAATGTGTAGATGCGTATCTCGGGCAGCTGTCGTTCGTTGAATAAAATGTAAAGGAGTTTTCTACACCATAAAGACGTGCAACTTATTTTGAGACTGATTTATACAACTCGCCCGCTGAGATCTCGATAACAATGCAAACAGAGACGGCGAGATCTGCGCATCTAGTCAGCAGACCGTGACGCATAAGAGAAGAGTCTCTGGTAGTTTCTAGTCAAGATCGTTTAGAATGTTTATCCGAAACTGTTGTCGAACATTATTGATATTAAAAATGTACCAAAGATGACGCGTATCGGATGTTATTCTTTTTCTAATCGAAATAACAAATACATACGACGTAGCAGTGACCGGAGTATGAGCAGCCATAGGTACATCATAAATCAATCTAATCTAATCAATGCCCAAACGCTTTAACTCGACTGATATGATGGAATTCCAATTTATCGAAAAACTAAGAGATTTCAAATAGAAACGTAAAACCATTGCAAACGACAGAAGTACCTATTATTCGTTCATCATTTTTCGACACACATAAACGGCAAGAAAGCAAGAAAAACGATGATTCAGCGGATTACCAGCTTTTTACATGTTTTTTCGTTGCAGGGAAAGAATTTCTCGGAAAGGGTATAGAATTGCTAGGAGATTCTGAATTGTCGAGAAGATATTCAATCGACGATGTCGAGCATGACGTTTCACTCGCGTTCTCGGGATAAAGGCTTGCTTTTGACGCTCCGAGAACAACTTGACTGCATCCCGTGCTCGCGGCTAAGAATGTAGAATTTTTTAACTGTACTTACGACTATAATCTAACCTGTATATTTTTACATATTAAATATAGGGAACGAATTAAGGGTTGACGCGAGAGGCGCGAAGGCGAACAGACTACACGTTTAAAAAAAAAAAGACATAAAACACAGGAGCGAACAGAAGAATACGTTAGAAACACGATTATGTACATGTACACGCGTATACCTCGATAAAATAAATCGAACACATATACATACATTTATACACGTACACGTACACGCATAACATACACGTACACAATCCAGACGCGTGCACGTCCGCGAATGAAACATTCTCCTGCCTTCAGAGAAGGGATATACTCATTATACAGACCGTAAGGTGAAATCAGTTTTATTGTTGATTTCGGGGTGGTATACAATAAAATTTTATAATCGGCGGCCCTGGCCGTTATTTCGCGTTCGGGGCCCGAAAACGTTGCGTAGTATAATCAAACACAGATATACAATGCAAGTTTCTCCTCGGCCGAATCGCGGACCTCGAGGTCTTCGGGATCGCCAGAAGTCGAATATAAAATTTTCTTCCCACGAATGCGAGAGCGGTGGAGAAACCTCACGATCCAGGATGACGCTTCGCGATTCCGAAAACTCGTCGACGTCTGTACGGGCCCGAAAGGATTTGTATATAAATTTGCAACATGGCACAGTGTGTGTGCATACATGCCGGTGCACACGTAATGTCCTACATAGCGAAGCGCTAACTATATAGTGCATGGAAATAATAAAACGTTCGTTGCGCGTATGGGATGATTTTGAAAGGCCCTCCCCCTTTTTCCCCTTGACGACGAGTCTCGCCCTCGACGCCGCGATTCTCGTGTAGAAACCTCGCGGCAGTAGATCGATGCGATGTTTCTACAGGCGCGGCGGTTCATTAAGTCGCGACTTCTTCAAATTCAATTACTAACTCGCCGATTCGTTTTTAGGTCATGCGTTTTTTTATGTATAGACTAGTTATGTTGTCACAAGTGCAAGTATATTTTGTTACGAGTTAGGCGGTGCTTATTAATCGAACCATTGACGCAGCTATAGTTATTAGAACGTCTCGTTGGTAAACGCACGAAGAAGATTCAGATTTCGATTGAGAGTTCTCATTCAAGGATTCGGCAATCGGATGATTGCTTATCGAAGTCTGAAGCAGCAAGCGAGACTGTATCGATTCTATGTTCAAACGCGACGAGACTAAAGCATTGTAAGATATGAAAGAATCGAATGAAAGGAATGCGATCGATGACGCAGCATGTGGAAGACTAATCGAGTAAATTTTCCGAGTATTGCAAAACGATGGGGAAACGAACGTTATGCAAGCTATTTATTGTAAGTACAACAGTATTAATCCTTGCTAACGATATAATATAAAATTACATTCATGAATTGGTCGCACGGTAAAACTATTATTGCGAATACTATTATAAATACAGCAATGCCTTGCTACTTTATCGTGAATCGGGTACCGGCGATGATCTTCGAACGATATTTCACACTTAATTGTCTGTCATCGTCCCGCGCCTGTATCAGTCGATAAGGAGAGGGTGAACGGGAAAGGTACGTACATCCAGGATGAGTGAGACAGAATAAAACCGTGGAACCCTTGGCCTGGGTGTAATATGAGTCGTCTACTAATAAAAATTGAGATGTTTTGCGTCTCATCGCCATGCAATTGAAATCTGCATGATAGATTGGCGAGGTTTTCCCGGTAAAAATGAAAATAAATACGAGCGCAACTTTACTTGGACTACCTATATTTATTACATGCAATGTGCGATTGATTCGCAAGATTAAAAAATTATTGTGATTACGTATAATAAAAAATACACTGAAAAATATCGTGTGTGACGTCATTTTTGTTGGGAATGTCTAGCCTTTGGATTGCAAATACTGTTGTAAAGAGAAGTAAATGGGATGAAAATTTAATTTCTCATCAGCGGATGAAAAAAAAAATGTGTATGTAGGCGAAGGACTGCTCGTTCCAAAGATTTCACGGAAATGAGGAAACTGGCGACTATCTAGTAGCAAGGCATTATTGTAGTCATTATTAATTATTGATTACCACTAATACCGTTATTATTATTATCGTATTATCGCTATTATTGATATTACTAATTATGCTTAACACAAGTGGTTATTGTATCGAGAGAAAAAAAAAGGATTGTTAGTTGAAGTAACTTGCAATGGCATACGGTAAAGAAAGGAACAATTGTATGCAAGTGGATGCACGTATGAATGAAATAAAGAGAGAGGCAACCGTGAAAAGCCAAAGAGGCCCAACTAGGTGAAAACGGGAAGTGGGGACAGTATAGATAAGAAGTAATTTGTATCGGTAATATGGTAAGCAGGAGGAAGAGTTTTAGCATATCAACGCAATCAATTTTACGGTGGCACACGCGGTTATAAAACTATTTCGATAATGTATGTATGTACATTAAAAGGAAGAAAATTGAACGAGAGGGTTGATGCGGCTTACTGAGGCTTCGTAGACGAGAAAAGCATACGGCGACGTTTATAAAAAAATATTGTACCTTTAAACGATATATGTTTCGTTATTACCAGTTCTTGACAATGGAAGTACGACGACAAATTTAAAAAACCCGTTTAAAATGGCAGAGGCGAAAAGTGATACGAAAGATCATCGTGAAATTTGTAAATAAAGCGGTTTTAAAAAAAATGATCTCCGTGGCCATAGTAAGCTGCTGGTAAAATTTTTAAGCGCACGCGAAGAACGGTAACAGTCGTGTTACGGATGTTAATGATTTCACGGCAGGATGTAAAATCGTTGTGAAGTAGAGTTATATCAAATCGCTATGCGATTGGTTAATCGTTAACGCGTCCCGTCACAAAAATTCGTTCCAGGTTGCGAAGGACTCAACCATTTCTACTAGGGATGAAATTGTTATATTATAGAAGTCTATGAACGAAACAAAGCGGAGGGCGAGAATACTGTGACGAGGGGAAGGGAGAGGAGAGACATTAATAAATAGGGATGAACCGAGAGAGTTGAGGGGGAGCTTGGAAAACAGCACGAACGGAAGACACGCCAGTTTGGATTATTATTTTCATAAGGAACGTGTAATATAAATATGTAATGTATATCGATATAACGACTTAACGGCATCATCGCGATTATGAACACGACGGTGGTTAACATTATTATTATTACTATTATTATGGTTACCGATTATGATTATTATGGAATGATGATTATTATTATTATTATTATTATTATTATTATAACAAAAAAACTAATACATTATATAAAATAAAAATAATTATACTTAACACTTATGTTAGAAAGCTAGATACATTCATGCAAGCGAGAAAAAAGTACGAAATTACACGTCCCCCCACGCACACACACATACCTACACAACTGGTTGACTTCAATTCACGTCGTACATGTATACATATGTCAGGAATAGAACACGGTGACGTGTGCGTGAAGTCAGAGTAGAGAGCGAAAGAGTGAGAAAGGGAGGGAGAGAGAGAGAGAGAAAGAGAGAGAGAGAGAGAGAGAGAGAGAAAGAGAGAGAGAGAGAGAGAGAGAGAGAGAGAGAGAGAGTGAAAGAACGAGAGATTGAGAGAGAGAGAGAGAGAAATTTTTTTTACCACACTTCGAGAGAACCTACATTTCGTCGAGAATCATGCAAGATAGTTTTGCATGTCGGTGATAAAAGTTCCTTTTATCTCGTAATTGTTGGCATGCAAAACTGTAAGCATCTACATTTTTCATAGTTACTGTAGTATCTCGGAACGTACATCCTTATCTTTTCTTTTGGATGATGAAGTTGCTGACGTTGCATCTCTTCAAAATCGATAGAAACGACAAGAAATAACAAAGGATGAAGTAGAAAAATAACAATAGATTTTGCAACACTCTCACGAATCGGTGAACGAAGGAAGGTTCCTCGATGTTCGTATTCTCCCGCCACAGACGTGTTCCCATATTCGAAAAATAGTTATTTTTTTACTCTTGGTTTATTTTATTGATTTCTATCATGTTATCGAAAAAAACAAATACGCCGAGCCGAAAAGTTCTCTGTACGACGTACCTTATCCCATTCGGAGCTCGCATACAGACTTTACAATTAGCTATAATGGACATGGCCATTAGCAGAGGAAATGTACCATTCAGATAGTTTATCATTAAAGAAACGGTAATCATTATAGGTATATTAACGACATCATTTATATTATTATGCATATTATAAAAATAATTAATAACAGATACTAAATAATCCTAGGGTGAAGTATTTCGAGAGGAGGAGATATTGAAAATGACGCGGCCACAGTGGCGCGAAAACGGCGACGCGCCATTTCGGACGAAATGACGTTACAAAAGAAATGAATAAACCGCCAATTACTTTAACTTTGACAGTCATATTATTTGTATATGCCGAACGATTATGCCGTTTTCAGCGTAACATATTTTGGCGATACTCTTTGGTGGTATAATTCACGGTGATCAATGTAATGGGAAGGGGACGGGGCTGCGAAGGGTCAACGAAAAGAAGGTATGACAGGGGGAAGAATGGAAAAGAAACAAACAAAATATGAAGCAGAAGTTTCTATACTTTTTACGGAGATTGTTATAGATTAAGCGCACACTGATCAAGGCATTCGTCGCTCGGCAAAGCATAACACAATTATTAATATAAAATTTATAACAGAAATAAAATAAATGAAGTTAATAAATATGTACACTGTATAATAAACATTATTTCCTATTAATAAACGAGAGCCTTTTTATTTATCGCTACACGAACTCCTTCTATGTAGTATAAATACTAAGTAGTTTCCATTATGTACAAAGCAAGGATTGAAAACAGTTATAATATCGGTTTCAGTTCTTCAAACAGTTATGAAGAACCTGTTATAAGAAACCGAAATTGTGATTATTTAGACGGAATCTAAATTGTTATTTAGTTATTATAGATCAATGGAAGTCCAAAACCATTTATCACATTATCAGTAACGGAGCACCTTTCTATTTAAATAACACGATTTCATCCATTGCATAAGTGTGGAATTATTTAATAGCGTTTAACTGATACTACATATCAACTCTTAAATTGTTAATAGCTTTTCTCAATGTTTCATATTTTGAAGTTTAGGAAGTATATACTATTGCCCGATGAGATTTCAAATAGCCAAACTTGCAAAAGAAACAGTCACAGTCGTATTCGCACGGTAGAATAAAGAGTAAGTCGAGCGTGTGGCTCGGCGGTCTCCTTTTTAGCGGTGCCTAAAAGGCCGAGGAAAAAAAGTGTGAACAACTAGGTGTGAATAAAAGGAGACAGTCTAAGCCTTCCATGCGTGTAAAAAAGACGGAAGACACCGTAGATGGGTGCAAGTAGGACAAGCGAAATTGCACTTGCGTGCAAGCAGGACGAGGCTGTCCACGCGGAGTAGAAAAGCGACTGCCAATCGAGAAGAGCAGGATTTTCTAAATGTCCAATAGGAGCAAGTGTTCAAAACTGAGGATATCTACTGCTAGAAAGAAAGCAGAGTAATACGAAGTTTAAACGCGTGTGAAAAGGACAAACGAACTTATCCGCGCGGACTAGATGAGCAGCTGTCAATCCTGGCGACCACGTTTTCGCTCGGTGACCAATGAAACGAGGGGAGATAACGCGACCAATACCAGAAAAAAGGACAGATTGAGTCTTTAAACGCGTGAAAAGAGGACGGACAGGGTCTTGGACGTAAGCAAGGAAAGAGAGCAGAGATGTTCGTGCGTGCGAGAAGGACGAACGAGGCGAGGAGGAAAGAGGTGAGCCCGCGGCGAGTTAGTGTTTTTCTCGGTATTGGGGTGCTTGAAAAAAAGGTGCGAACAACTAGCTGGAGATAAAGGGGGACGTAGTCTTAGACGAGTGCAAGAAGGACGGAATAAGCCGTAGACGAGTGCAAGAAAGACGGGTGATGTGTACGTCCTCGCGAAAAAAAAAAACAAAAACAGACCCGAGACGCGGCGGCTTCTTTATCGTCGGTATCGATAGATCGGTGGACAAGGTGTGAACAAGTAGATTAGTTTTTTTCTCGGTATTGGGGGGCTTGAAAAAAAAGGTGCGAACAACTAGCTGGAGATAAAGGGGACGTAGTCTTAGACGAGTGCAAGAAGGACGGAATAAGCCGTAGACGAGTGCAAGGAAGACGGGTGATGTGTACGTCCTCGCGAAAAAAAAAAAAAAAAACAGACCCGGGACGCGTTTACCGCCACTGTTTCTCAAAGTTGTCCCACCCCCCTCCCCAGAAAAAATCTACAGACTTCCCTTGTCCGCACCCCTGCTTTATAACCTCTCCTCTGTAAAATTTCTATTCCAGAAATGATCAGTTTTTAAACATAGTTTTGATGAACACGGAATCTCGTGTCTTAGATTTATTTAAGCATGATGAATCATCTTGTGTAATAAATAAATTGAATTTCAACCGTAAATTTTTAGAAAGATGATATCGGCGCACTGGTTCGGTCTTTTTTAAGAATTATTAATTAAATCAAAGCTATTTTGCACTTTTTATCAATTTCCAACGTTTCGGTCATTGATTCAGACCATTATCAAGAAAAGTTTCGATAAGATGTAAAAATATACTGCGTAAGCCATTGAAACAAATCGCGAGTTCAAGAGGAACATGCGACATGCGAGTCGGTTGACTGGTGATGTATATAAATACATCTTGTGTATTTATCTACAATATTACCTTTTTTAGAAAAAGGTACAAAACTGCGCGCCAAATATATGCGTGCGAATACGATTTCATAAATTTATTAACCCATTAAATAGAATCCCATTTAAAAACATTGTCGTAAATTAACGGCTTTACAAAATTAATAATGTACAAAAATTGCGGCATTTATAACAATGACTATTTATACAAAGAAAAAAATGTATTAAATAATATTAAGCAGATATATTTTTATACAAATTAATTTTTTAATGCGAATAAATATTTTATTCAAAATGCTTGGCGCTGCGAAACCGAAAAAAGATAATTGTCTTAGTATTAATAATTTACCTTGATCGAATGAACGACGTGCTTGAGGACATTTCCTCACCCTTTCATGCTCCCCTCTTGTCCACACTTAACGATGACGATTCTTAATCTTAAGAACGGAAAATTTACGAAATTGGAACTTTGCATTGAAATATCTCAGCTCATAAGGCACGTAGGAATAAAACAAAGACACTTTTCTGATGTAAATCAAACCCAAGACATCCATTAAGGCGATCTAAAATCTAATCGGATCAAATTGAGATTTGATAATCAAAGAGTCTTTGATATCGGGTTGTGGCGTTATAAAGCACTCTGTGTCTCGCGCTGCGCATATGTATACACATCTCCAGAAGGTACGTGAAGATTAAAAGGTTGGAAAAAACATTGCAATATAGTATATATATTTTACTATTCAATTTTTCATGTGTGATTCGCATCTACTTGAGTCAAACAAATATTTAAGAATTAAACAATAAGAAAGATTATTCCCATAGGTCTAGAAAGAAATTTTGTATACTGTCTAACTTTTTGTCACCATAATTGATACTTCTAATAATGTTTATAGATTAATATCGGTAAAGGTCCAATAGTTAAAAACAAAATAGTTCGTATTTACATATAAATATATAATTTTTCTACATGAACATCGAATTATGTAAAACTTCTAGATCTTTCTTTCTTTCTACTGCACGCTGCTTTTCTTTCCTGTACAATTCGTAGTCTTCATCATCTGTTGGTAACTGATGTCTGCATAGTGGACACGAGTTCGTCTGAAAGTAAATGAGAAATCTTCTTTATCAAGCGAACTATACGCTTCCATTGAGAATGTAACAGTGATGACTAGTAAGAATTGATACCTTTTCTAACCACGGTATTATACATTCTGTATGAAAAATATGATTACAAGGCATGCATTTTGCTGATGTTCCAACATCAAAGTCTTTTAGACACACAGGACATTGCTTCGAGTCCGAGGATCTGATTTCAATTTCTTTTAAATTTTCAATCGCAGATTTTGAAGCAGGAGGTGGTAGCCTCGTGGTTTGACCCAATAAATCCCACATACCAAAATCTCGTAGAAGTCTTGCCATTTGTATCAAATGATTTGGAGCCTCACCGTCTCCTAACGGTGTCCATCCCATTTCATCGAAATAATCTGACATTTCTCAACAGAGAAATTAGAATCCACCGCACTTATTGTTGCTTTACAGCACGGAATCACTACTTTCACTGTCAACTTTATATTATCATTGAATAACACGGTATATTCGCACCTTTGTGTCCACTATTTGTATACCTGTCAATTACTTCAAAACACTGCTGTCCACGAGTTGTTCTTGATCTTGAGCTGCTCGTACAGCGTCCTCTACTCTGTTTCCCGTTACTATATGCATACATGACACTATGTATGCTGTTTATGTGTCACGCGCCTTATGCAAGTACACACTAATGATCATCCATGGAGTGATCGGCATATTGAGATTTATTCTAACTGGAGTGTGAACAGAGTAATGGCGGAAGGCCAAGACAAGGAACACAAATACGAGGGATTGCTTTCTCTGTTTTACTAGACTATAGATAGATAGTGCATCTCAATTTGAGATTCTCAAACATCATGGCGTAGTGGCGTGCCGCGTGGCGTCTATACCCCCACTACACATAAATTTACTACAGAATAGTAGCACAGCCGACTCTAATTCGGCTATGACACACGGCTCAAACGAATGTGGCCGATCGAGATTCGATTGAGGGATAGCTTATCATGGTTGGCCTTTTTTCGTCGCTAACAGTCTACTGTGTTTCATGAGCATGGTTTAGAGCACTGTAAGTCACCGATTCCCGTCTAGAACACTTCTATTTCGTGAAGGAAACATCACTGTGACATCTGAATTATTATAATCATATTATGAATCTTGACGGTCTGCTCTGTTCGATGCTGTCTCGTAAATGATGCCAAAAATTTTATGCTTCACGCTAATAGGTATCACTCATTAAATTTCTGTAGAAGCACACCATATCTCGTTCATATCTCCCAGTCATTTTAGAAGGAACCTGCCGACCGATGAATTTAGAGCGGTTCTGCGCATTTTGGCGCTTATTGGCTATGCCATCATCAATGGTCTTTCGGCTGCGCATCCGTTCTGTGCCGAAAGTGTTGGCGTGGAGCCACTTTCGAATATACCGCGTATTTCGACTTTTTTCTCGAATTTGATTGTCTTCTTGAATTTGATTACACTGTATTTCATGTCAACAACGGGAAAGTAAACATAACCGAAGCAATGTAAAGTAAATTTTGGGACAGGACCACGTGAACGTGTTTCATATTAGATGGTGTCACAATGATGTTTCCTCACGAAATAAAACAGGAATCAATGACTTTGCAGTGCTTTAAACCATGCTGATAAAATACAGTAGATTGTTAGCGACGAAAAAAGGCCATATATTATATATATATTGGGTGCGTTCAGCGGACTCAACTACTACGTAGCCGCTCCAGTGAGCGGTTGAGTGCGATGAACGGACTCATTGTGTGAATAGGTATCGTAGTTGTGAAAATAGAAATCAAAATATTAATTTTGGAAAATAATGTTCTTTCAGGGCAATTTATAAAAATATTTACATCATTTGACATGATGTACCCTGTAAAGATTCTTATCTTTACATGGCTCTTCCTGCTACAATTTGTCATAATATTGGGTGGTAGTGAAGACAATGAAGTTAACGCGTGTGACCTACCAGCAAAATTAATTGAAGAAATAAATTCGTATAGTGGATTGGTTCAATCTATAATAAATGAGACTACATCAGGTTCCTTCAAAGGAGTCACATGGAATGAATTGGCTAACTTTGTTGACAAATTTGGTCCAAGATTAACTGGTAGTGAAGTGCTCGAACAATCAATTGATTATGTACTACATAAATCATCTGACTTTGGTTTAGAAAATGTACACGGGGAACCTGTGTCAGTACCTCATTGGGTTAGGTAAAGTTTAACTTTAATAAGATCTGTGCAAATTGAAGTTAAATGAATTTCCTATGCAGGATTGTTAATAAATTTTACACTTTCAATTCTAAAAATATTCATCTTTCAGAGGGCAGGAGTCTGCAACCCTTTTGAAACCAAGACGTAAAAATATTGCTTTATTGGGATTAGGTTCCAGTGTTGGTACACCACCCGAAGGTATAACCGGAGAGGCTATTGTTGTAAATAGTTTTAAAGAACTCGAAGAACGAAAACATGATGTAAATATCTTCTGCAAAATATAAATTTTCCGTGTCAATTACTTTTTATTTAATTTTAATTGTTTCTTCTCTGTATAGGTACCAGGAAAGATTGTTGTATACAATGAAAAATATATTTCATATGGAGAAACGGTACAGTATAGAAGTAACGGAGCGTCAGTAGCGTCAAAGTATGGTGCTATTGCGGCTTTAATCAGATCAGTTACGCCATATTCTTTGTATACACCACATACGGGTATGCAGAGTTATGCACCAAACGTAACAAAAATTCCTGTAGCTTGTATTACAGCTGAGGATGCAAGTTTATTAAGAAGATTATCAGATAGAGGTAAATAAACGGCATACAGAATATTCTTCCTTTTTCTTTTAGAAAGCATACAGATAATACAATAAAAACAGACAGCATTTGCATTAACTATTGTTATGATTCTTTAGGCGAGACCATAGAAATAAATTTACAAATGCAAGCCAAGACCTTGCCAGATAAAATATCGCGAAATGTAGTAGCTGAAATAGTTGGTTCTGAAATGCCAGAGAAAGTAGTCATTGTATCTGGTCATGTAGACAGTTGGGACGTTGGTCAAGGAGCAATGGATGATGGAGGTGGAGCATTTATTTCATGGCAAGCTTTAAGATTATTGAAGCAACTTAACTATCGACCCCGTCGAACAATAAGGTAAGAAATAAATCTAAAAGAAAATAATAATTTCAGAGATTATTATGGCAATTAATAATTGATTTCCTCAAACGTAGTTTTATAAGAAAAAGATGTTTGAAGTTTAAGGCTTATGAATATTAAACTCAAAATGCAGTAATTTTATAAGTAACGTAATTTTGAAAACAAAATGTGTAAGTTGCAACTTTCAGAATGATCATGTGGACAGCAGAAGAGGTTGGTATAATAGGAGCTCAACACTACGTCAAATCTCACAAACGTGAAGAAAAAAATTTACAATTTGTGATGGAATCGGATATGGGTACATTTATGCCATTGGGTCTCGAGTTTACTGGAACAGAGCAAGTTAAATGCATCTTGGAAAGAATTATGAAGTTAGTATATGAAGTAAAATTAGACGAAAAGGCTGTGAGATGTAAATTGAAATTGTTTCTTCTTTATTTTGTTCACAGACTCTTATCTCCAATGGGACAGATGAAGTTACGTAATCCTAATGGAGGACCTGATATATCATACTGGGTTGATGCAGGAGTACCAGGAGGTTCACTTTGGACACAGAACGAAAAATACTTTAATTATCATCACTCAAATGCGGATACTATGCTGGTGGAAAACCCAGAAGCTCTTGATAGGGGAACAGTCTTGTTTGCAGCAGTATCATACGTGCTTGCTGATCTTAGTATGGATCTTCCCAGGCATAAGTGATTTTATATGTAAATATGTAAGTTTGATAGTAATATACACTAATGTTACAGACTCGGTAATTCAAAATGTTTTCATGAATGTGATCTTTTGCATTAATATATATATTTGCAAAAATTAAAAGCATAAAAATCAATATCATGATTATAATAAACATAAACAAATAGAGAAGAAAGCATATTACTACTCGTGGAGTATTTTTAATTCAAATGCATTTATTTTTATAATAGGGCATCATCGCATACAAAGTATTTCAAGTCCACATGCTAAATACGGCCTAGCAACTAGGCTGTTGATGCATGTACATTGTTTTCTCGTTATGAATGCGGGTCCCCCGTTTCGTTAAGGATATATTTCTATCCCTGCTACTTCTTTTATAGCCGTTGCGGTGGTGCGAGATACTGAGAATAAGCCGAGAGGGCACGCGATGGCGACGAGCCGCTTGTCACTTAGCATACCGTTTTGTTATAGGTATGATGTGTCCCCAGAGTGTCATATTCATAACAGGACAAAACTGTATCTTTAGTTGGTCTTTCCGATCAATGGAAAACATTGGGAACTGTATTTGATCATTTTATCAAGTCGTGGTCTGCCTACATTATTAAGAAAAGTTCTCTACATTACATTTCGACTAAACCTTTAATCGCTAACGTAAGATTTTATTGCCATTAATGCTATCCAATTGATATCCCTTGTTTGCGCAAAAAATAATGTTCTTGTCCTATTTGTAGTTATACATTTATGCGGAAAAAAGCATTATAAATTTAACTATATACTAATTGACAATTAATGTTATATAGCAAACAGATATGTATTGGGACTTTCCGTTAGCAATTAGAGATAATTAACCCCTTAATCAGTCTCGTAGACGTAACAAGAAACACTCACTGTGTCTACTGATCACCTATATCAACGTATCTTCATCTTGATTCGGAAAAACCATCAGTAGGGAATGTTGAGAGGTTGTTCTTTGACTAGACGTTAATAGCGCAGTTTTTTCTCCGCCACTTCCGTTGATAGAGCAATCTGGTGAACTGCCATCGAAGGCTACAACATTAGTCGTAGTGCTACTGATCGAAGGCACGTCGTTCAAGTCTGGCGACGCCAAAGGTGGTGCTTCAACAGGGCGAGTATTATTGTTACTGCCTTCTAACGATACCAATTGCATGCTGTACGATTCACGATAACCGGACGTACTAGACGTATCTTCATCCCATGAGACATCTGACGTTTGGGGATGGAGATGATGCACACAGTGATGATGATGATGGTGGTGGTGGTGCAAGCTGCTGTGCATCTGTTGCTGATCATTCGGTAAGTTACTGCCCTTTTCACAATCTGATTGCCGAATTGATGAACTTCGTCTTGAACGAATGGACGATGAGTCTGAAGGAATGCTGAAGGTTGAAGGTTCCATTGGTGGTGTTAAGACTGGTGTTTGAGTAGTTGGTTGTACATGTGGCATACCATTACTTTGTTCAGGCTTCATGTGAGATATCTGAAAAATTGTTTCCAGTTCTCTGAATAATAGTATTTCATACATGTAAAGAAAATCTATTTTTTTTTACATCGCACGAATAAACTGTGTGCTCATTATAAAAACTCAGTTTCTAAACAGTGAAACATTTTTTTAATAAGAAATAGAAGCTGTAATAATTTCTTTCAGTGTCTATTAATTATTTGCAAATTTATTACGTCCATGTATTATTTTTACAAGTATATGAACATCAAACAACGTTACTTCGATGTGTGTTCTTCGACTCTTTCTTAGTCGGAAAGTCTTCTTGCTTTGACCCATAGAGCGTTGTAATCGTGGCTTGTCTGGTCGGGATTCGCCTGAACTGTCCTCGTTTGGGCTGGTTGGGCTGAGTTGGCTCGTTACAGTCTCCCCTAAGAATGCAGTATTTAATTCATTTTTTTTTTAATTTTTAAACACTAAAACACTCTCTAGAACCTATTCATGCTGCTCTTCCAAAATTACTAATTTCCAATCTGATCCGATTCTTCAATTGTTAAGTTAAAAACAATAGTGCTTCATGAACTATGAGTATCCTAACATCGCACTATGTCTAATGTAAAGAGGTATCTGTTTAACAATTATTAAATTCTTATCGTAATTCGTACTTGCTAATCAGTGCTTGATAATTTCTACTTGTATTACAAGGTGATCCTGTTCATGAGATTATCATGTCAGGAACATAACTCTTTATCTTTCAGCTTGACACGCAAGATATTGAATATGATATTGTGATCAAGTATCGTGTTATTATTAGTACAAGTTATATTTAAAGAAATATGTTGTTGACGGTCATACCTATTAACGTCCTCAATAAAGAAATTATTTTGCAATAAACTTTGTGTTATAAAAAACAAGTCATGCACTTAGCACCTAAACGACCGCAGTTTGTCGCGTCGAGTACGCATAAGTATATGTTGTATTATAAGTATAAATTATTGTGCGTTTACACGTATATGTATTATTTATTAAATTACGAAAAATAATAATGTGAGAACAGTAAAACAGCGAGCACCTGAGAATTATAAAATATAGGAAGTAAAAGGAGATAGAAGGAAAATGGTACCTGAAAAGGATTTTCCTACCGTGCCTGTACGTAAAATATATAGGGTGTTTCTTAAATTGTGATCAGATAAATTGTATCTGTTGTTTTTCTGAATGATGGGCAACATTTTCTTGGGAGGACGATTAGTTTCATCACTTCTTGTCCATTTCATCCATATCTTTTTTTAAAATATGATAGTACATTTTAATTGACTCATAAGTAATTGTATTTAAATTTCAAATTTCTATTGATTTTTTTTAAATCCGCTATTTTGATGATTTTATTTTCTACGTTGAGACATTAATGCATGTGAAGCTATCGTCTTCACATGGTTCAGTCATTGAGATTTCTTATTTTAACATATATGTAGTATAGCGACAATATGTGACATATCTTTATTACCAACTAATTTTTAAAAATATTGAAGTCGGTTTAAATAGTAACTTTATGCTTTGGGAAATGAGATCCAAAATCTTTCACGCGAATTGCTGCATTTTATCTTTATGTCAGTGGTAACATTGTATCAAAAATATACATACATATAACACTGCATAAAAAACGTGGATGAAGAAAAAAATATCTGTGCATTATAAACATAATATGGTCTTGTTCGAGCACGGCGGTTTTGACCGCGCGGGAAAAGATGGCAACCGTTCACACACAACATATTCGCACGTTCATAATATACATATGTATAGTAATACAGTTGATATGAAAATATTCGTTCTGGTGCACTATGGTAGTAGAAGAAGTAATATGCCCCTGGGCTGTTTATCAGTGGTGGAAAAATAAAAATATGAAAAATTCAGGAAAATATAGAATGCATTCCATTTTAATGGATCATCGATATCAATTTGATTTTTAAGAATATCTATTACATGTTTCGATAATTTAAAAAATATGTAATTATATTTCACGCTCGGGAAATCTTGTGGAGGATTGTGTACCACCTGGAAATCGAATCGCGGAACTACGCGGTCCCAAGTTTTTCGATAAAAGATTTCATTTGATTCAAAAGAACTAGAGACCGCGCGGCCACAATCGCTGGTCTGATCAAGGCCTATAACATCTGTCAACATTTTAAAGGAAAATGGAAATGCTTAGCTTGCTCACAATAAGTTCGAATATTATTAGCAGTTAAAAAGCAACATATTCAGTGAAAATGAAATGCAATGATAGTGACTACCTCGTATTTTTTCAATGAAGAACGTACATATAATGAAATGTGTATACAGGGTGTTAAGTAACAGATGGTAGAAAATGAAATGGGTGATTCTACGTGACAAAATAAGATGAAAATCAATAGTAAAGAACAGTGGTGGATTTAAAGAAAAAGGTCCAAGTGGCAAACGTTCTGAGGGGCCCATTCTTTTGGGAAAATAAAGAGGTTGTATAACAGGCTAAATGTAGTATACAGTACGGGCAAAAAATATAGTGTTTGAATAAGATCATAATTTTCTCTTTGAAGATGGGTCCCTCTGTGGGCCTTCTGGGTAGGGGCCAGACGGCAATTGCTCATCGGCCGCTCGTTAAATCCGCCACTGGTAAC
Source organism: Andrena flavipes (assembly GCA_963971345.1). NCBI lineage: Eukaryota > Metazoa > Arthropoda > Insecta > Hymenoptera > Andrenidae > Andrena > Andrena flavipes. The sequence goes on from OZ020481.1 coordinate 58,791,718, forward strand.
GAAACTGCGGTGGAGGCTTCAGTTTTTAGTTATTAATGTTTGAAAATTCAAGTCAGGAACATTAGAAGGACGGCAATTCGGCACGTATAAATTTGTTGACCTAATTCTTTGGGATCTCACAAATTTGTGACCTACTACATTCAATGACTATGGGCCATACCGTTGAACTCGTTTTAACAATCGTTATGGTATTATGAATAAAGCTATATACTATTCCGTTTAAAACAATTATATGGATCTCGAAATCTCCTCTACAATTTCATATAAAAAAAAAACTATATACCCCACATAATGTCCCCCTCCATACCAAACAACTCTCATAATAACAATTTTTTCATATCTTTAAAAAGGTTTCTTCAGTTAAAAGAAACACACTGTATATCATTATATACAATTAAAATATGCTTTATATTATTTTCACTGATCGGAGTGGCTTTGGCATTGCCAGTAGCTGCAAATATGATATATCTATGTAGAACAGGGGCTCGCAATTTACCTGATGAGTGCCTACATTCTACGGAAGAGAGAAAGCGCAGTTTTGGCGCCTTTTGTTGAGTTAATATAGGATGAGGCTTAACATGGTTACGTTCATCGCTAGTAGAAGATGGTTGGGATCTATCTGAAACATGCCACATTCAACGTCTAGAATGAAGGGAAAGACGATAAATAAGACAGACCATGTGACGCTGTTATTGTTACGTGGGGGTACATTGTTTAAGCCAATTGTACTAAATTTGTATGAATTGTTCTTTAAAATCAGAGACAATGTAGTATTAGCGAAGCACAATATATGTACTTCTGCAATATCGTTACATCGTTATGTCGAAAATCAGCCTGGTACACAAGAGACTTTGCCAATATTGAATGTGAACCAAATAAGAGAGTTAAATATGAAACGGGGTGTAATTATACAGTAGATACATAAAATTGATAATGATATGTTTTCAGGGGAAGAGGGTTCATTACGGGGTTGCTTCGATTATGGAAGTCTTGCGAGAAAATGTGCTTGAAGATTTATCTATTAATGGATCTGATTGAAAAATAAAAGAGATACACTGAAAGTATAGTATAGAGTATGTAAGAAGCACATACACACGCGCACGCACACATGAAGATGTATGCATTCTTTGATTGACAAATTAATATTACTGTGTTAGTCTTCATGGAAGTAGTTTCTATTATAGAGATTATCATGTGATTAAGTGAGAAAGGGTAAGCAATAGAGAGTCGAAGCAACTACGTTGTAGTGAAGTATAATTACGTAACGATGAACTGGATACCAACTGTTGGACATTACCATTGTCTAAATACTGCTATATAAATTGGTTACGATCGTGTACAGAATGTGATGGGAAACATGACAGTTGTAACAGAATAATCTAGTAGAAAACACCGTGAAAATGAGATTCGTATATTCCCCACGGCACACGTTTAATTCTAAAACTCAACTGAAACAGTGGACGAGAGAACCGTTTTAATATTAAATTATTATGATTTATAAACTACTTGAATATATATATACATATATTAACGGACATATGTGTATTGACAATTTGTCGAATCTCTGTTCACGGAAACAATAAAGCAATAGCAGTAACAAGAGTGTGACCGCGTGGATCACAGAAAGGGAGGAGAGTGAGAGTAAAATATGACGAAGTTACCAGATACGGGGAAGCGTGATAAGGGGACACAACAACAGGACGTTTATTATAAATCGTGGCAGAATTTGCTAATAGAATCTGCTTACCTCTGTTCCCTAGCTAGCAATAAAAGCAACGCAATGATCAATGTGTCAATATACGGTCAAACAGAAAGGCCCGAACAAAGGAGAAGTGAGGAAGAAAATATGTATAAGCAATACAAATCGAATTAAAGTTATTCGTATAAAAGTATATATATTGTATAGACACTTGGCTCGAAGTAAGTATGTATGTATGTAGTAGGTATCTCAAGCAAACTTTGACGCTTCATCGCAAGCCTCGTTTGTAGCGAATGAAACGGAATGCGCCGTTTCTTTACGAAATATAGAATATATATTGTAGATTAGATTAATGGATTTTAATAAAGTGGCAAATTCGGTGGCAGTGTACTGTAGACAATGGCTCGATCCAACTGTGGTAACCGTTTCACAATCGGTTTGAAAAACAACGAAACATTTATGAGAGGCTTGCAGTCGAACCGATAATACTTAGAGTTCGGGACCGTTTCTTAAGAATTCCTCAAAAGGGACTAAATACCTGTAAGTGGTCGTTGTTCCGTGTGTTGTTCAGTTATCCCAACGTCGCTAGCCTCGCGAAGAGTGGTAGAACCCACGCTTGTGCTTGAAATTGACCCTGAAATGCCAGTAACGACAATATTATTAATTATTATCATTAAACGAAACAAAACCGAATGAATAAAGAAACAACATTAGGTCACCCATTGATTAATGTAACGAATTTTCTTGGAAGAAACAAGTAGGTATATGTTATGAAAGGAATTTAAATAAGTAATTTAAGGAAGAGGGAATAATATCGTTTGAGAAACTTAGAAATACATATTGCGAATAATTGACACTTTTACTTTTACTTTTAAAAGGCAAATACGATCTGTCCACGACAAAAACCTATTACGAAAAATCTGGTATTTATAATTAACGAAGAATGTAATTGGGATCGTACCGCGTGCAGTATGTATACCGTTTGGTGGTGCTGATACTTGACTTAGTTGCGTTGTCTTGACAGTACTGCTTGAGTTCGACTGATGAGTGGAATGAGGGGCGGATTGCGGAGCCGTGGAATGGGAAATTGGAGTTTCTGCAGGTGTACGATTTATATGAGCTCTGGACCCAAGATCTCCGGTCAGAAGATCGATTAACAACGATGGCCTCTGTGTACGAGGCTGTCCTTCATTCCCAGAATGCATGTCTACAACGCTCCTTTTTGGTTCTGGCTGCATTTCATCTGAGTATGATAATAAAAGTAACTTACGTTATACATAAGTCACCGGAAACTTATCGAGTATGATGTAAACTTCTGATCAATCAGTATAAAAGCACTAATTCTTTTTAATAAATATTATCCAGTGTGATCTTACACTATATGTGTATGGTGGGGTAATAAAAGTGGTGAAAAATATGTAATCTGGGTCAAATATTACGTTTTGACTTATGGATGGTATTGTGCGTGGAAAAGCGATGAACTTTAAGGTATAGATTTCGTAATTCAACGTAATTCAACGTAATTCAACTTTTCGGCCTCCTGACCAGTGCTAGAAGCCAATGAAGCGGCGGGCATGCAACGGATAGAGAAGACATTATGTCAAATTAATTTAATTTACTAACCGAATCTCCGATCTTCTATATCTTCTTTCAGGTCTTTCAGCTCATGTATAAGATCAGTCAACAACGTACCATGAGATTTTGGTATCGTTTCAGTATCACCATTGATTTTTGCACGTATGGTACTTTGCATGTTTCTCTCGTGTTCTGAAATCGGCGCTTGGCCGATCTTGTGGACGATGAACGGTAGCATCTGAATATATAATGCAGTTCGATGAGTCACCACGAATTCTATAAAGTTCCAAAGATAATTGGAAGCTTCGTTTCGTTTGTTCAATAAACGCATCGTGCGTAGAATTCTTGGCCATTCGGTCTTTAACTCCATTTCAAAACATATCGTCATTATTTTCAGTGCTGCAGAAATTGAAATATTTATTGATAAGGTTATTGTGTGGGAAAGGACAAAATAATTGTTCGAAAGTTGTTTTATTACTCACCTAAGAAAGCAACCTGATATAAGGTCAACGACGTTTTCGTTAAAGTCTTTGAATCTCTTGCTACAAATGTTAAACTACCCGCTCTCATATCTGTTGTAGTTTTCAGATTCTGACTAGTTATTGGTATTGTTTTCGTACTCGGTGGCCACAGAGTGTTTAGTACAGCGGTTAAAGCAAAATTTATATCTGATTGCCTCAATTTTGGTACATCTAAAAAAAAATTATGTTTCAATCTTTTCCTTTTTTCTTAGTTGCAGAAATTTCACATTCGTTATTAATTTATTAGCTTTTTATTCCTCTTTGAAATTTGAAGCATTATGCATTTTCTGTCTCATTTTTTAAAAAATTATTAAGTTAAATATTTTATTTTATATGCTAATACGTATTACGTTTATGAGTTACCTTTTCGGCCAGTTCCCACACGCAGAAACAATGGTATCAGCAAGTTAAGTAGCATGTTCTCTGTACGAGTTTGAGTAGCAAACATAGCGTGACCACCGCATACATTTTCAAAAGAATATCCTTCACCAAGAGAAATAACATGCAGAGCTATCAGTCGAAGAACCGTCGAGCAGAAATGCTGCGGAGGTATTTTGCTCATTAAGGCGGCCGAAGAAGCTGAAGCCATGTCTTCTGGCGGGACGTCTCCAATAATTAATGACTATACGAAAATTAAATTGCAGAATTTATTAAAAATTAAAGACTGATTTAAATTAATCAATTTCCGATGTAATTATTCTAGTAAAAATCTCTAAATTATATCTTTACTTATTGTACAAAAAATAAGTTTCAGATTAAAAATTTCAACGTAATCGTCTTATCTAATTTATAATTATTACAATACCTGACAGGTATTCAGCAACGTTTTCAAATTTTGAAAGTGTGCAATGTAAGGGCATTTCGACAGTGTTTCATAAATTCCTTTCAAAAGGTCGCTTGCCGCAGTCCAGTCGGTATTTCTTCTGATGGTGGACTTCTTATGTATTTTGCTAAAGGTCTTATCGAGCCTTCTTAAAATCATTGTTAGTGCAGGTTTCATATCATCGGCGGACCATTCGGTTGAGGGTAAAATGTCGTTCATATATCTTCTTAAGCCACGGCAGCCCATTGTTCCCGCGTCGTACGGAGATATTTTCAAGAGACTATGCGCGATGTCTGCTAGCCGCTGTTGATGAATTATAAATTAACTTGTTGTATTTCTGTTAACTCTAATAAGTGATCAAATTTTATGACAGCATCCTACTCAATTTTCTTATAACGAGTGCGTTGTGTATCTCCAAAATGTAGTGTTTTTTTTTTCTAAGTTACTCTACATTAGGAAAATAAAGGAATTGCTTACTATATGGCACTTTGAGTCTAACAATTCGATCGTCTTCCCGTCCTGAGATTTTTTATTTATTTCTATCAAACGGGTAGAACATCGAGCTACAAAATCTCCCACCATATTCAATAATGTATCGCGCGGTCGTCGAAATTCATTTTTATGGCATCTTTCGGCGTCATCATTATCTCGATCATAAAAGGTTCGACCCTTGGAGTGTTCGATATATTTTGTAGGATGAGGCTCATCTTCACAATCAAAACCAGGTGAATACGGCCCTTTGCCATAATTCCTTTGGCTAGACCCTTTATGCTCGGGACTTGACTTCTGTGGTCCATTATAATATCTGAAGGAATGTCAACATATATACATAATTTCGACAACTAATCATTCGATATAAATACAGGATACCGAAACTTACTTCGTAAGTGCTTCTGAATTATTGACCAAAGTTTTTACAGCTATAGCTAATTGATTTATTATTTCCTTCTCAGTTTTCCCTTCTCTATTATAAGTCGGTGATTGAATTTGTTGAACGTAACAAGGCAGAATTGCTTCTAAAATAATCTATACAATTCGAGAAAACCTGCTATAAATTACCATTGTGCTAATTTGTCCAAAGATAAGTACCAAACTATGTACGTATTGGTGTGTTATGAAAAAGTGGTAGAGGAGAAATTCTCACTGTTTTAACCAGCCACCGAATGGGTATGTATGTACCTAGAGCTGTTCGGGTACTCGAATAAAGCGAACCGGGTATTCGTAAAATCCGGGTATCTCAAATTTTTCAAGCCTTAATTCTTTGACGCTGACACTGAGTGGTCTCAAGAATTAAAATTGTTTTAAGAAGCAAAGATTGTTTAACAGCCACTTTTTCGTAACATCAGTAGTTCGGGGGCTAATTTGATTGGAAATTATGTTAGGATGCCTTGTTTTTGGACATTATGAATTAATTAATGCCTTACCAACATTTGTTGCCCTCTAACAGAATCAGGTGCATAAGCTATTACCATTACGCAAAGAGATATGCAGTCTAATACAGTGACCATTTCGTTCTCATCGTGATAGCAAAAGTCGATTGCTTTTAAGGGCTTTTCTTCTTTAACCAATTCATCTATATTTAAAGGGTCTGGTGACGGAGTCTCCAAACTTAACAACAGGTTGAATAAACACGTAGCGGGAACCTTGAATATTTGAATATTTGAATATTTGATTGTAGCTTTTATTTAATTCTCAATTCATCGTAAAAGATTTATTTCAATACCATATTTTGCTAATCGTTAATTATTTTTTGAACATTATCTGTTAAATCATATTTTATAAAATAGTATACTATTTCGTACAATACCTTGTGTGCATCTCCGTGAACACTCGTTTCATCTGTATCCAATATCGTGGAAACACTTCCGAACATTTGAAGAATGAAGGGCTTCCGATTCATTAGGTAGAACTGTTTAACAGCATATTCAACAGTAGTTGTTACTAATTTATTCGTCTGATGAGTTGAATATAATTGTAATAACGTAGGCATAATCAACAAATAGCCGTTCGTTGAGAAAATATTCTTGAAGTTGTGCGCTGCGTTTATATAGGTAGCTACAACATAACGTAAAATGCAGCAATCTTCGCTATGAAGAATTATCGCACCATTTAAAACGTTCAAGAAAAGATGAATATCTCCTGAGTAAGCAAAGTTGCCTGCCATTGCTTCGAACATTCTTGCGATCAATCTGACCCACATAAATTTGTGCATTACATCCAGACCAAGTAGTTCCTAAGTAAAGAAAACATATGCAATATACTGTATGTATAGTATATTTTATAGTGCACACGATATTTTAAAAAAGTGTTCAATATTTATAAAGTACATAACAGTTAAAAATACTCCCGCGCTTCTCTTCGGGCCTAAGAGATTTTAAAGACTCCATGAAAACACATTTCACCGCTTTTCACCACCCCCTTAGGGGAGGTGGGGTTACGAGTTACATTAAATAAATAATTTTGAGCATTTCTGTGTGTAATATTACTTACTCTGCCAATTTCTCCACCTTTATATAAATCCAAATCTGCTTCCAGCGCTCTCCTTGGAAAGGAAGGCAGCTTCATTAATTCTTCATGAAGGAAAACTACCCTTTGTACTACCATGTCGACGTTCTTTAAAATAGCCCATGTTAATAAAACCTTTCCTATTTCTACAAATTTGTGAACCAATTCCTGGCGCTGAAGAGCGTTGAATGCATCTTCTGGTTTCATATGAACTAATTCGATTTGAGAAAACTGAGATCTCCCTTTAAAAAAGTAGTAATCTCGAACGTACGACGATGGATTTCGGATTTGATCTGAAATGTAATAAAATAAAGAAATAAATAAAGAAATATATAATAAAGAAATTGTTTTCGTAAATAAATAAATAACTACAAATAATTACATCACGATTCATAGTGTCCTTAAAAGTATTGTTAAATATTATTTAGAGCGTTTGAAGCGGGAAATTAATATCCTCTGAATATGGAGCTTGATATACCCGATACATTAAAATTATTTTTAATGTTTCAAGCAATTCATTTCATAATTTAGGGAAGGAGAAATTATAAATTAAAGAGCAATAGATATAGAATAATATGGATTAGTACGCACGTGTTTTGTAGTCAACAAGAAAGTACTCCCGCTGTTTTGATTCTTCTATGCGAAGATAGTCCAACGATTCTCGCAATATCTGACAAAATTGCGTGTCTTCTTGCACCGGAAATGTTGAAGGAATTTCCCCTGCATCTGGTTCTTGAGGACCATAGACTAAAATTCTTTTTGCCGAAGGGACGTTTGCAGTTAACAAAATGGAAGCATCGCATTGTTCTTTTCGTAATATTTGTTTTAGATCTTTAAACATTATTCCATGAACACTGTGTACCACCTATAAAATAAAAATTTAATTACTTACTCTTTTATGATTGATGCCTAATTTGCATATACGTATCTGGCTCGCAAAAGTAATTACCATCCATAATATGGAAAGTGCAGTGCCTATTAATTTTTGCCCCTCTTCGTGCGGAGAACGGACATAAAACATAACGTAACCGATAATGTAATTGTATAGAGCAAAAGCAGCCTGTTGAGGTAGCTTTGGTACAAATCGTATGAGGTGCCTCAAAATTTTAAACATCAGTTCCTGCTTATCCCTGGTGAGACGTTCCAAAACGTAGCGAAGGAACAGTGCACTGTCTTCCACCAAACAATTCCAAATTACCTAAAAATAAAGTTAAGAAAATCTTAGTTATTTGAATAATTCCAGTTATTAGTTTCAAATTCAGTTAATTCATTACTTGATATGCAACTTCGTAAACAGCGCTACCGTCATCGGAAACAGCAGCGTCGTCGAGCAAGTGAATGATTTGGACGATCGCTGAACACAAAGAAGAGGGGAACAACGAAGGTGCGGATTGGCCGTGATGAGATGTATTTCTTTGTATTGTTTCGCCGCCATCTTCGTCTCCAACATTTCCTGCACGAAAGAAAATTATTGCCATGTTAACGGATTTGTTCTTCATCACAGTTTTCATATTTTCTACTGGACACGCTAACAAAAATTGCATACTAAAATTACTGAATTACTATCAGCTACACACCTTCATCATGATCATCCCCAACAGGACTGGGTTCATACGCCGCTTGTACAGTTATCGGTATAGTCGTGATTAAAAAGTTCTCTCTCTCTTCGCGCTTCTTATCATCTTGTGCCTGCAAAGCCTTTTTTATGAGTTCAGTTTGCTGCTTCTTACGCGTTTTCGTTGCCGTCACCAGAGACCTCTAAGTAATAGTTATAATAAGCACTACTTAATCCATCAAAACACTGATGGTCTAAAATAGCGACTAATGCGTAGTAGCTAGTTAAGACTTACATGATGCTCTTGATTGATAGTCACTTCTTCTACCTTTGTTTTCACCTGCGGCATCCAGGGTGGATCGACAACAGGCAATGACTCGATGCCAATTTTCGGCGAGGGTAAAGTAAATTCTATTCCAGGCGGTGGAACTTTGAAAGTCAGATGGGCATTTTCTTCCATTCGCGGCCACACTTGATATCGTAATTTCCACAGAACTTGAAACCTCAATATTGCGTTTATTCGCACGCTAGTGCTGCTGTGTTGGAGGCCACGGTGCATCAGTTCGCTAGCCTGGTTAGGAGCTCGTACGGCTCCAACTATGAAGAGAGACGCAGCTGATGCTGCGACTTCTTGATTCGACTCCAGTAACAGTTCCCAGGCGACAGGTAAGACCTCAACGAATAATTCTTCTGTCATGACTACCGCTCCCTTGACTAAAGTGGCCAACGGCGCGTGAAACACGTCTTTTACTTGAGTCTTGATGTACTTTAAAATTGCTAGATTTTCTTTCCTTGATTCGTCTGCTCCAGACTTTTTCGAAGACTCTTTGCCTTTTTCAGAATCTTGGTCAGCTAAGTCCTTCGATGAGTCTCGCTGCATGAATCGACCGGATTGTGACCCATCTACGTTTTTGTCGATTCTGTAGGAAGGTTAAAGGAATTTATTACCGGACAATATGTGTATTACCTAATATATTGTATATAGTGCGTAGTTCAAGAATTAGTCGGGTCCGCGCATTTAAAGTTTTGCGAGCAGGGGTGATTAGCGTTTTGATTCCAAGGAAAGTGAACAAGGAAGGTCATAATTTTCTTTCAAGGGTGGACAAACGAAAACTGTTTCTATTTTATAAAAATTGTCACTTGGGGTGCCACCTTCACAGACCTTATGTAACGACAAAAACTTATTTTTCTATAATTTTATAATTTTTTTCTATAAATTTATTTATAAAAGATATAATTTATGAAAAAAATTACTTGTATTTTTTTCCCACGCTGTCCTTCCTTCGTACTGGGGACACTTGTGTACTGGTTTGTTCTGATACCTTGCGACTACGTTTTTCTTTTTTATTTCCCTCTTTCTTTTCTGTGTCGAAGTCAAACATTCCCGTGCCATTCAGAATCCCAAATTTTTCTCCATAAATTTTTCGTACAGACTTGATTAGTCTACTACTGGCCCTCATTTGACGTCGGTGACAATATGGGTGGCAAAAATTTTGATGGGAACAGTAGAAGTTGAACGAATTGGAGAACTGTGCCAGAACTTTCATCCAAGGGAAATTTTTATTAGTTTCGTCTGCTTCGTTACTGTCACTGGGACTCTCTGGCGGCTGATCGTCTACGAGTATGCCTGGAAATTCCTCGCCACTAATTTCACCTCCAAAACCAGGTTCTGAAGTGTCACTCCTATCTGACAATGAGCTCACTTTCCTCTTCGACTGGATAGAATCGGCTCGTTTCACTGTATCTAATTATTAAAAATTACATTTATCTATACTTTTCAAAACGGTGTACAAGATTTCTCAATTTGTATCGATGCAATTATGCCTACATTTTGCTGACCATCTCATCAATAATTTTATGATACGAGTAATTCTTTTTGATACCTACACGCTTCGCATTCCATGTCCTTGCCTTCTTTGGTACCACGTCGAAGTTTCAAACTTCTCTTCTTAAAAGAGCCAGTTGCATTTTCGGCAGTACCACGACGAAGAAGGAACGGCCGTCCTTGCGGTGGTTGCACACGTTTAGCCTTTTCTTTTTCAGCATTTTGAAAATCTTCCCCTTGAATTGTAACAGTCGATTTGCTACTACCTTCTGACTCGTTATCAGGTTCGTAAAGAACAAAACTGATTTTGCGTTCCGCTGAAAAACCCAATCCAAATGTGATGAAATGGATTAGTGTGAAGTAATGTTTCATCGTTTAATATTTACCTACAAGGCATATTACCCAAGTATCTGGAATCGATTTTCTTCTCGTTGAAATATGTGGTTAAACATCAGAATCCAAGAAACATTTCTGTTTTATTAAATTCTCTATTCATTTTTATTAATTGTAAGCTGAATTGATCAGTTAAAGAATAACCATTTTCATTTCGCGATGAGTCGTTTTGCTTCTTAAATTTGGGAGTCAAGATAAATAAAAAGTTACGTTACTATTAAATTTTAATGTTTAACAACACATTTCTAGGAGGAGGAAATTGATTTCGGACACGTGGGTGATGTCCCTTGCTTGAATTTCGCATAAATAAAGTTTATTTCTTATACAAGTAAAAATAATTGGTAGATATGTAGATAAAAATCGATCACTACTGTTCATAAGTATTAGGACAGTTATATAAAATGTGGTATTTGGTATAGATTGAATACTTTCCGCTGCGTTTAATTTAAAATACCAAATAATATAACATTTGTTAGAGTTCTTTAATAAATTTGCAACGCTTCTCACAATTATTCCATACAGAGTAGGTGTCCTAATATCTATGAACGGCAATGAATTTATTAATTTTGTGAGAAACATTTATAGTCTTATTATTTTAAATAGCAATGTGTTTGACACTTACTTGCTACCTCCCGATCACCTACAATCGATTGAAGGCTCTGAGCTGATGTTTGGGAATGACCCATCGACGACAGTGCCATACTCCATCGCCGATTTGCTTCCCTGCTGCACATCTTTTCCCAAGGGGGAGGCCGTTCTTTCGTTAACAGTTTATTAAACTTCGGTAGCGTTTGATAAGTCTCCCTTAAAAACGCTGTTACTTCCAACAGTAGAATGCAGGCGACAGAACGCAACGCGATTGGACATTGAGATCCATAACCGTTTATGCTGGCTAAAATATAATGAATGCTTTCATTTTTTTAGATCAGCTTCTTCTGTGAGATTACAAACCTTCATCAAGAAAATCTTCTTCTTCGTCCTCGATAATTAAATCCCTTTGCTTGCTTTCGTCAGAAACCATTGCTATCATTTGATCAACATTCTGTTTGTCTTCGAGCATTAATTCTTCTAGCCGTGTTCCAATGGCCTGTCGAATACGCATGTAACGTACGATTAGGTATAATTTTCTTTTTATGAAATGAATTAAAAGTATTAGTACTTGCGAATACCTCGGCCCACTGATAGAATAATTTTCCAGCAGTACGTTGCAATACGTGGACTCTTGTGTGCAGCGTGGATGTTGTTCGATTATTGATAGGTACCGATGGGCGAAAAATGGGAAAGTTCGATTTCATCCACGTTGGCCATTGTCCCTTGTTACACAGGTGAACATAATGGGCGCACTCTAATAGTAAACAAGCTCGTGCTACCACTGGTGCATGGGGCTACATATGGAAATACATACAGCGATTTATACGCATCGTAAATTATTTTAAATTCTTGGAAGATCAACAGTTTCTTCGATAAGAGATCGTGAAACCGATTTAATATTGGATAGAAATAAATTATTTTTACAAGATCTAAGATTGCCGCCATTAGATAGTGATCAGGGACCGAACCGGGTTGGCAAGTCTCCAATAAGCATGAGAATCTTAACATTCCGTCGAAGACAGCATTGCGGGGTACCAGCCTCCTCTCTTTTAAGACTACGAATTCGGACTCTCTGGAAGCCTCGCCGAACTCCATTGAATTTCTTCTGCTCAAATCTATGTACAATAGAATTCTACCTTCACGAACATAATTTAGGCTGAATGTGGCCAAAAGAAATATACAGAGTGATTTAAATTATCTGCTACAAGTTAATAGCTTAATATTACCAGTAAAGATTTTGCAAAAAATTCTTAACGGGGTTTTAATGGCAAAGGAAAGTGCACTGAAGATATAGAATGTATAAGTTTTTAAAAGTGCTGTTAGTTTTCTATTAAACAACCAATGTTTTCCTGCATGATTCATCATATATAATTTGTTTTCACTTACAACTTCCAGGTACTTCTTCCAAGCTTTCCTTCTTTTTACTTTTCCCGAAACCGATTTTGATTAGCTGATCTTCCATTCGACGCTTTGCCTTTTGCAGAGTTAGTCCAACACTTACACATTAAATATTTACTATTATTATTTGAATAAGTTCCATAATTCTAAATAACTTCATTATTTACAACTGTCTAACATTTTTCTATTATCGTTTTTTTACAATACCCCACCTTACCTCGCTACCCCATTACGCCCCTCCCCTTCCCCGCACTGATTAGTAATAAAAACTAACTCACCCACGTCCTGACCTAGATGCGCTACGATAATGGCCGTAATGAAGACTAGGTTGCCTAACAAAACTACCGTCTGTTGGCGACTCGCTGCTTTCGTGACTGTCAGTAGAATCAGTTCTACCGTACTCCTTTCGAAACCAATTAACTGAAATTAGTCCAAACAAATTTGAATAAATAGTTTCATTTATAAGTACCTTACGCATCTGCTATATTACCTCAGGCATACTAATTCTTCGTCTGGGTGGAACATATTCCAAAATGAATTCAAAGAAACATACCTATACCACCAATTTGAAACCGAGTTGATTTCCGAATTTTTCCAGAGCCTAACGAGTCTATTCCCAAATTTCTTTCACTCTGTCTCGGTGTAAGTATATGATGCTTCTTCCTTAAATTCCCCATAGGGCTTTGGCTGATTTTTGCGTTCTCCTCGCTTAGTTCTGTTTCAAGAAGACTCTGGAATAATATATATCGTATTATTACAAAACGTAAGCGACATATTTGTGTTTATACGTACCGCACAAGTAGAAGATGTACTCCGTTTCTTGAAAAGAAATTTCCGAGTTCCTCTATCGTCTACAGTGTAACAAGTATCTCCCCCGATGTCCGCGTGTTCTTCCAGATCTGACTGGTGTATATGTCTAAAGATTGTTTTAATTCTCTTGTGACAAATTATCTTCTGTTATATGCAAATAATGTAATATTATTTAGTGGCAAATATTTTTACCTGATAACACGAGTTGTCTGAACGTTGCTGTTATACCGTTTATTAGGCCGATCAGCAGAGTCTAGGATCCCGCTTAGAATGACACGACGAAAAACACCTCCATGGACTTCCTTAACGTAAGCCATGAACTGACGAAGGTCGCAATATAAGCTTATATTTTCTTGAGCCTTCACTTCCTTAAGCGTTTTCACGAAACGCGTAACAAGTGGCTTAAAAACGCAATTAAAAATCTGACCCTCGATTCCGCGCGTACTGTGTCCACCCAGACCATAGATCGAAGCTACGGTTGTAGAATTCGCTGAAGCAATTGTTCCCATTGTACCGCAAACATTTGAATTACCAAATGTGCCTCCAACAGTCATTGCATTTCCCGTTAAATTAGTACCGTACGCCGTCCCGTATCCTCCCTGTAACCCGACTTCTGGCGATTTGTTCGATCCCCGTTTCTGATCTATTACGGAACAAACAAATAAAAGTTGTTGAAAGACGTAAAAACTAGAGTTCAAGGGCAACGAAGCATCGGCGGCGTAGACGTTAATGCAGCGACAGTGGAAGTTCAAATGCAATTTGGTCGATAATGATTTTTAAAAACCATTATTAACCAGCAACGTTAAATTGATTAGCTAAGACGAAATGAAACTAGGTAAGCTTTGAAGCGAACAAGTAAACTCGGAGCCTTTTTCGTTTCCCTCGATTTACTCACTAAGTGGAGATAGCAACGAACTTGGATCCACGCAGAATCCAATGAATGCGTGAAAAAACTCCAGAATCTCTGGTATCGGTTGTTCTCGCACCATTGTTCTCAAGAATCGTGAGAACTGCTTGGAACTGACTCGGTGCAACTTGGTAAGGATCGTTTGTCCTTGTGAACGACAAAAGTCCGCCTGAGGTCCGCGTATTCCTTCCGCGCAGCTATGTGGGCAGCCTAAATGTTTCAATACTCTGATCACACAATTCATTAGGAGACTGTGCGCCGAGTATTTATTCTTCTCTGGGAGATTACGCCGATACTCTTGCTCGATATCGGGAGACTCTTTTTTCTTTCCACTGTCTAACTTCTCCACCACTGTCGTTGACTCTAAAAGCGCATCCAATGAGTAAAATTGTAGAGCACCAGGTACAAAAAATAAATATTATATGATAATATTGTTGCGAGCACCATGTGCTACATGGACCAACCAGAATTGATGACAGAAGTGCTAAGACTATTTACTCTGACATTTGAATTAGTATTGTATGGTATAAAATTGTTATTGTGCATACTGTGCGTAATAATAAATAACGATGGCTAAATATTAATTATTTTATAATTTTACCTGCTATACTGCCCATCATTTCTTCACGCAGACAATGTTTCATCACTCCCATGTCCATTAACAGCTCCACCAAATTCAAAATAATTTCGCACACCCTTAAACTACAACAGTTGGTATCCCTCAAAGCAACTAAATGCACAGCCTAATGGAACGTAAAAAAAATGACTGACAAAAGCGATTACGTAGAAGAAATTAAATACCAATTGGAAGACAGATACTTACCTTTAAAACTACTTGCAAATCAATATCGCCTTCTTTCGTAATGTAAGAAGAGGATCCAGGTGCTTCCGGTATTTCATCGCTGGCATAAGTGATATTAGAGTCTGTTTGTGACCTGGTGAGACTAGGTTTTCGTTCGGAATCTAAGCGACTGCCGTGCATACTAATAACGTCTAATTGACTGTCGATTGAACCCTGCAATAAAGACCACAATGAGTCATGGACGTTTTTTTATTAAAGGAAATGGTACAAGATGTTTTTAAGCCTGAAGAATACGTGGGACGTTATAAAAGTACAAGATTGTCGGACGGTTCACGCAACTAGAACAAGTCATATCTGTTGGTTGATTACAATTAGAAGAAAATGGCAGAGGAAAAAGATTGGTTCAGGCAGATTTATTTTCCTATGGCCAAATCTTTTTCGCAATTGCACCGATGCGTCTGCACTATACAGTTGCGCATTTGTTTTTTTTTAATGTAAGCGTAGATATATGTTTTGTTACATTAATTGATTCTTGTCGTCATTCCACGTATAGCTACTTACAGAGTATAACTACGTATAGCCACTTCTGTAATATTTCCTTCTAATTGCAACCAAATTAGAGATATGACTTGTCCCGTTGCGTGTAACTAATAAAAAAGTTGTAGCTAAATTGTGTTTCCTACCTGTCGCTTCATATAATCTGGGGATGGAGCGGGCGTATGTTCCGTGACCGTGATGATAGGGTTCGGGGTGGTGTACGATTGACTATAAAACCGACTTTGCTTCCTCTCAATTCGAGTGTCGCCGATATACCTACGAGTTAGATTTAATGAAAAACGCGACGTTTTGTATCAGCCCTCCCAATACCACTTCTCATTGTGAATCCTAGGTAAGCACTACTGTCTGATCTATAAGGTCCTTATCTACTTTGGTGCGTTTGCCATTCCACGCAGCATGCTCGATGCGTCCCTCAAACGGTGTCTCACTACGTACACATGTACATAATCTCGAGTTTGTTGTTACAAAAGCTAAATACTTCCATTCTTCCAATTCAAATAAAACTGTATACCGAAAAATACTTTATAATCCAATACGTCGCTAGTAACAAACTAAAGAGTAATAAATTTACTAGTAAGGAGAAGAGTGTGTTGCAAGAAGTGTATGTACTTTATACATGTGTGTACATTCAACTTTTATTGCGTAAAAGATCAATTTATATAATCACCGACATGGGAACAATTCGAGCGGAAAAATGAAACTAGGAATAATTATAATGATATTCCTATTTTTTCTGTATTCTTATATAAGAAAAACAGTATCTCACATTTTAAATAGCACGTCTACATCATTACACCCCATCAATCTAACGTAGAATAAAGAAAAATAAAATTTCTATGTAATTGTAATTGTTCTACACAGTTACAATTAACAACTACGTAACTTTAATTGGTCTGCACGATTACAATTGTAATTGCCACGCAATTGCATTTGGCAATGAGAATTGTAATTGATGTCAGTAAAAATGAACGATTACAGGAAGTAATTCGTAATTGAATTATCAATTTCATTTCAATCTAATTAGTAATTAGATTGCATTTTGCTGAAATCTGTTGTACGTGTTGCAAGCATAAAACGTGGCAATCCGCTGAGCGCTCGTCGACATTTCTACTTGGATTGTTCCTGTATCGGTGGATGTACACTGTATACATTATTAAATGTATATTATCATTTATCGTTTGTGTAATTCGTTACGTACTGTGAACATTCCTCATCTTGTGAAGAATTCTGTTTTAGAAAGCATTGAGCTTCGCAAACAGCAACACATAATTTGCAGATACATACACGAAAAATAAAATAATTTTTTTGCTGTACAAGATATACACGCGCAATAAAGCATACGCGTGTATACAAAGTGTGCAAGTAAAATTAATAAAATTAGTAATATTACATGGTGACCTAAGTTTCATTATGTCCTGTGCGTGATAGAATTCAAATTACACAATATAAAATACATATTTAACTGCTCGGAGAATGTTGATATTGGCAGTGAAAGAATGTCTTGGAAGTGTTAGGGACGGAAATGCAGAAGATGTGATGTGTTTACGGTGACCGTTGTTTCTTGCCAACGTGCCGAGGCGGCTAGGGCGTGGGGGTGTGTGTTTTAAGGATACTTGTGCGCCCTACCGGAAGCAGGAAGCTCGTAAAAGAAGCGTGTAAACCGAGCTGCAGTACGAAACTTCCTTCGAGTGATGTTGATGACTTACCCTCCCGCGGTCAGCTCGTTAATCAAGCAGCTGAGTACGAGTTCAGGTGTGAAAAGGCGAACGAGAGAGAGAAAAGACACACATAGAGAAACACATTACGCATAAGTTTTAACGATGGGCTTATTAATTTATGCAGTATTCCAAAAATTATGTTACAGATGAAAATAGACAAAGCCATTAGAGAAGTATAAATTGAAGTTCTGCAGCGTTTTTCAAACTGAAAATTCACTTTCAACGAGTGGGTGATTAACCTGCTGCTGCCAATTAAATGAGAATTCCCATGTTTTATTGCAAATCTGTAGTATAGTGTAACTAATTTCTGAAGAATATATAAAAATCAATTTAATATCTAATTAGTTTTGAATGAATAATATGGAACCGGCGTATAGAAATTGCGTAAATTGGCAGACTGCTTAATAGCTGCATTAATTAGGATTCACTATAAGACTTGAGTGCTAATCTGATAACAAGCAATTTTCACAGATCAAATAAAGTGCCGCTCGGTTATAGGCTCAGCTAGTCGGAACCTAAAGCGATCCCTTAATCGGAGTATGGTAGCATATCTGTCAACGCTTAACTGGCTTTTATGGGCAAATTGGTTACCGACCAATGGCGGTATAAAGGTCTGAACACATATCCATTCCTTGTTAGGATTCCTTATGTTTTTCAGATGAAAATCATACCAAATTTCATGTAAATCGGACTATTATTAATGAAAATAACTTGAGGTCATGAAAATGAATTTTCTATAGAATTTATTTCATTATTTTCCGAATTAAATTTCTTTTATTAGATCTACCTAATAAAAAAAAAAGTGGGGAGGATGAGCGGCCAGCTTTTAACCGAGCAGAATACCCGAGCCTTTACCCGAGCAGTACTGTACTTTGTATGCTAAATACGTGAAATGAAAATATTAATAGAGATGACAATTTAATGCAACTATAATAGTTTGAGCAAAGATCAAAGTTCATTATTTTAAGTACCCGGCGTTGCTCGGAACGAGCACTTTATTTTACATATACTATATGTAGAGATACATTACCAAGTTCTACATATAAAACGTGTATGCAGTATGAAACTGTTTTACAAAAATTATACAAATTTCATTTTTAAAATCTAACTCATCCTATACATTCTAATCTACGTTGCTTTAAATTGAATTTTAAATGGGCTATTGTCATTATATAATAAAAGGAAAGCATATAAGTCTCTAGATGAACTTTTAATGAATTTTATATTAGTAAAAATCGCGTACTAAATGTTCTTGCTGTGATATTGACTACAAAAAGGCAATCAAAGAAGATTCCGCAAGATTACACTTTTTAATTTTTTTAATTTATGTTTAATGATCAATAATTCATATTGAAAAATGATACACGATTCTACTGTTTATGGTTTTACAAAGAATTTGCATATTCACTAATGTAACGAAGTTTTCAGATACTTTCCATAAACATTCGGTTAAAGTTTAAAGTGACCGTCAGTGTTGGGTAAGAGATACGAATATATTAATTACCTACTTTTAAGGGATAATTCTATAGGCTAAAATAAGACGAATGTGTAGAATTAGATTTTTTAATATCACACTTCATTTTCGGGAAAATTGACTTTGAATGTTAGTCAAATCGAGCCTGGAATGAATCATCTACTGACGAAAATTTAAATTTCTGCATTTTCTCTTAGATCTTCGTACAAATATTACCAATGGATTAGTGATAATTTCCTGATGAATATGAGTTTAAATTCGAGCTCCCTCCAATTATTCGCAATCAAGAGACACGGTATACATCGTCATATCTTCTACAATTATTTATCAATCAGTGTGAAAATTGGTGAAAAACTTCCTTGTATATTAAGGAAAAACTTTGTCGCTGCAAGTGATCTGTACGCCAAAATTGCCTCGATACTTTTTAACGGCGAACGTTGAAAAACATGGATTATGTCCAGTGTTACTTTTTAATTAAATATTACTACATTTTTTAACATAAGGGTTTTGTGCATACATTATACGGCTTCGCTAGAGTTTTCTGAGTTTTATGTTTCAAGTTTCATAACGATCCGTTAATATTTACTCAAGTTATCGCAATTTATGTTTAAAGAAATAATGATTTTGGTCGGAGAAATTTTTTAAATTTATAATTTTTATCTCGAATACTAACAATTCGATAAAAAAAACTGTAAATAGAAAAAATGTGTGCCGTGACGAGCTTTACAAGACTATATTTTTTAAAATACAGTTTAACAACATTTAATTTTCCAATTTTGTATTACATCCAACCCTTCAATTTATGAATATAATTTTACTAAGACGTCTGGTTAAGTTTTACAAACTTAATTAAAGCACACTCCTGTATGTAGATGCTAGATATTTTATAAACGAAGGAAATATATGTATTTCTATTCTACCGGTAGCTCGGTTCAGACGGCTAGGCCACGAACCGTGATGTTTACGTCACGCGGCGTGCGTTAAGGGCCGTGTATTGCCGCGCGAGGCCTGTCTGCTCTCCCCCCACCAAAGCCCATATTCGCCGAGGTACAGCGACGTGACGCGGAGGTCATTCGTTCCGTGGACATCGTTGAGTTAAGACGTTTCGATAGCTGCGTACGTAAATGGTACGCGTACATTATCTATCGTCACATAATTACTTCTATTCATTATTACCCTTCTTCTTACACTCTATCGTCACTTTCTGCTGCTATTAATACACTGTTGTCCCGAAATTGATTAAATATCGCGAGAAAACCATTACATATTCGTCACGTATTCCCTTCATTGCCTTCGTGCCGATATTTCTGCACATTTAGTGCACACATATCGAGTCTCGGTATTCAAATACATCACTTTTCGGGCATATTTCAAGTATTTTGAATAAAATATTTATTCCTATTAAAATATTTATTTGTATAAAAATATATCTCCTTAATATTATATAATATATTTTTTTATTTGTAAAAATAGCAAGTATAGAAATTTAAATTCTCATCAGTGTGAGCATACCTATGTACTTTCAAAGTACTTCAAAGTACTGAACAAAATTGTCTCGACAGTAGTGACTGCTTAAAAAGGCCTGACCAACTTGAAACTATATATCCCGCCTCACAACGATACTCAGAGTGTTAAAAATATCATCACTACCCAACACTGATTATAGACTACATTTGATGAGAAACCTTATCGGTCTAACAAAACGTTTGATTTTTATTGCATACAGCTCAAGCAGAACTACGTACGTCCTTCTGTAAGAGTACTTATTTTAACTTGATACTTTAAATCCTTTACTATTCTACTGCAGATCCATAAGCACGAACATACACACGAATTCTCAGGGCTTATTCTGATTCTTCAAGTTTTTTTAACTGTTGCAGTGATATTCGTAAGAAACTTACACGAGGATTGCGCGAGGAGCGGACCACCAATTTTGCGTACAGTTTCTGCATGTTACGTAGAATTATACATATTCTATGTTTACCTATCGAATGCGACGAATGCACTACTTACAATTTTGCGAGAAAATATATTATAAAGTTTCGCCTTCACCAGATTTTGTATATGGGTCTCAATTAACTTTATCGCTTGGAATATTTTTTCATATATCTAAAATTTCAAAAAACCTTTCACTTAAAAAAACAAAGTTGACTTTCGAATCCCATTAATCCCTCCAAACAGAATCAAACTATTGATACCACTCGCCGGCACCCAACCAACTATGCAACTTTTGTAGGAAATATTTTTATGAAATTCTAAATATAACAGAAATATTTCAGGGGATAAAGTTAGGTGGAACACCCTGTGTACAGAGTGTACTAAACAAGTAAAGAATATATCAAACAAAAAGTGAACTACATATTGGCGAGTTGCAAAGCAAAATAAATACACAAGAGATAAATAAAATAAATACACGAAAATAATAATAAAAAAATAATAACCCCCCTACATTATAAATTTAATTGATAGAATAAAACTTTAAGAAATGAGTCATCTCTCGCTCACAATTTGAAAGTAAGCCATTTACCCTAATCATAACTACGCAATCTCTTCTTTCTACAAGGAGAGATAACACAATTGACTATAATGGACAAAATGGAAACAATGGATTTTAACGAGTGGGCAGGTCTGGTGTAATTCAAAGCTAGGAGGAAGAAGTAATGCATGGAAGTACCTCTCCCAGCCAAGGGGATCACAGGCAAAGGCGGCAGCCTAGAGGGGGTTTTTAGTGGGTAACCCGTAACGGTACCGGGGTATGCATAAAGCAATATCCCCTTCTATAAAAAAATGTCTGATGTAATTCAACGATACCCTTCAGTTTTGGATGATTTGATAAAGAAGAAGATATAAATTTCGTCGCAACTTCTCTGGGGTGAGTGCGACGCACTTACGTGCGTCATGTTCTCTGCTCGACTCCTCGCGTGTGTTGCCCGCCGTTTTTAGCCATATATTTAAACGTTTATAACTAGCAAACGAAGCGTCAACCGCAATATCGTTACTTTTTTATTTTCGTCTTAGTATGGTGTCTAGAATCATCCCTTAAATTTTCTTCCAGCGGTAGTTGAACACCCTGTTTTCATACAGGGAAGTTTATCATGCAATTTACACTTCAGCATTATTGCCACTGAATTACGGTGGATCGTATGAATCTATAGACCTGGGTTAGGTATCCATGAACAAGATTTGGAGAAGACAATATTTTGAATTGAATTTTCTCGCAAAGTAAACAGTGCACACTGTAAGAACGATATACAATTCTACAGGATATGCAAAATGTGAATCAAATCGATGATCTGAATCTCGTTAGATGAAGTTCTCTTGTTGGATGAAGTAGTAATGAAGAAAGAAATATTAAAAGCACAATGCCGAGCCAAAACCAAGCTATGTGAGAGCACGGGTGTATGTAGGTACGAACGAACGAGAGGAAATTAATTCAAAGAAAGAAATGTTCTATGAAGTAAACAATTTTGATATATGTATGGTTTGCATTTAGCTGGAAACGGTAGTGCGTACCTTAAACTTGGCATGCTTTTTCCTTTTATTAAATTCGTGGGGTGCTTCATGTGATTGACATCTTTTGCCTCAAAGATTTTCGAAGTGGTCGAAGTAGGTCTCGTTAAATGATCGTCCCCTGTATCAAGAGATCTATGGCTATCCTGGGAAAAAAACGCACGTCTGTAACTATTTTTAATCTGTATTTTAGTAAGGACTATCGACAATTGACAAATATCGAGAAGAAATTAATTAATAAAAATGATATAATTTTATCTTACAAAATGGTTTCATACTTTATTGAACTTGTTTTGAGACGGACTACGGTATTATAAAGTAAAAAATATAGCTTCAAATGTTGTAGATGTACTCAGCAAGTGTATCGTTGCGTTTGTAAAACAAAAGAATTTTTTCAAATCCTGCAATATTTTTATCTTGTTCGACACGTATTCCAACGTATTCCCAAATGCAACTTCATGCAACTATTCTTAAAATCACTTTATACGGTTTTATTGTTAACGGAAATATTTTAAACTAAAAGGCAGAAAAAGCTAAGTGAAGACCAAACCCAGTAACTAATTATTTACCTCAGCGAATATCATCTTTGGATCGTCTTGACCAATTTTCTCAAGCGCCTTTTCTGACTTAGATAACAATTTTGTCTCAACAAATGCTTTTAGATCGGCCATTTTCATTCTTCTCTTTTTCTCGCTGCCTCGTCTCGTATAACTTGATTCGGTTTCTTGAGCTGCAAAAAGTCACATACATAATTGAAAAGGAGAATCAATTTAAGGCGAATTCCACTTACGCCCAATGTTTCTGTTTTCGAGTCGTAATTTATACTTAAAAATCTGTATTTTTCGATAACGGCTCTTTCACAGATTTCTTTTCCATATTTCAGGAGATTTTCATAACGAAAAACACGGACGTTGCGGGCAATTTGGGCGTAAATGAAATTTGCCCTTAAATGTTTCACAAGAAATCAATGGTATCAACACATACCAGTTACCACAGAAACATCTCGAACTTCCGGTATCTCTATGAAATCTTTTGCCATGTCCTTCTTTTTAGTTTCAGGACTTTGATAAATCGATACCTCGATTTTCGGTATGGGCAAGGAATTGCTGCGACGACGTGGCATTTGTTGCACTGATCTTTCTTCATTAATCATACGTAATCTGTAAAGAATTGTTCGAATTAGAATAACTTTCAGGGTAGTTAATTTTTTTGTAATAAAATGTTTATGAAATTCGCCACTATTACTACTTATTGATACGTTCCAAAACGCGTGAACCATCGCTGGCCCTCACTGGAGAGGATTTAGATTCCATCTAGGCTATTTGGTATTTTGGCTATAAGTAGGACAATTTTTATAAAATGTGCCATAACATGTATAGAGCACTAGTATCCCTCATCTGAATACAAAAATCTTTGCATAAAAATATGCATGTACTTTCTCAAATAATTTCCCAAAGAATCAATCTTTGTCTATCTTCTGACTACGAGTAACGCCTTAAAGAAAGGTATTTGTTTCCTTCATAATAATGCATTATACAGTGCGCTGTTAGTGAATATAATAAATGCAGCAACGTGGGCCGTCAGTAGTTTACGTGGTGGAACGTGTCAATTTATAGATTATAGATAATGGAGAATTTTTTTAGAACGTATTTCTCTGAGATTTCTTGTGTCAGATAGAAAATCAGTATAGGAAGGTAAAAAATAATTACCGATGGTATAAAAATTGTAGAGCCCAATGTACTCCTTCCTCTTGCCACTGAGGAACGAAAAGGCACCTGACAACAGCTACGTCGAGAAAGGTGGCTGCCCGAACGTCTGCATCAATAGCGGAACAACTTAGTCCTTCGAGAGTTGAATCGCTAGGACCTTTAGGTTGTGTCAAAGAAGACTTTCTTTTGGAGGTGTCTGGTGCTTCCTTCTCCGTTTTATGACACTTGTCTTCCTTTTCCTTCTCTGCACCTCTACGAAACGAACGACTTTCAAGTCAATTTCGTTACAGCACGATGAAATTATTTTTCAACTGAAAAAGTATGTACAAAGACTCAACTAACCCTATGTTTAGAGGCTTCTCGTGGTACTGTTTGCAAGTATCGAGCCCTGAAAATGCAGTGACATGTTCTATCTTTAATGTGGACTTCGAGAAATCAGTTGTCCGACCCATGGCTACGTGAAAGATACTAGCTTCACCCTGAAATAATGAAAATATTATACACTTCAGATTTATTCTTACGAAATTGCAAAGCATGACTATAACTGCAAATGAGGCAGTCAGAGTAACAACGGACTATCCCACATTTTTTTCGAAACTGAATTAGTAGCAATAACGTATTCCAATAGGCTCTACTAACCATGTAAAGTATGAAAAAAAAATTTTAATGTGGGTTGGTTCGTTGTTGCTCTGACTGCCTCAAATATCATATGCTGTTTTTTTTTACCCCGTCGAGTGCTTTTTCCGATTCACTAAGAGACGGCAACCTGAAGATAACCTTATGGAAACATCTTATTATTTTATCGACGAAAATGTTTAACATCAGTTAAAAGTTGTATGCTGTAAATACTCACTACATGCTCGTCCTCAGCCCCAGAACTTTCTTCAGGAATCGTTTCCGGGAATACTGTTTCCTTTGGCGACGAGACCCAAGTACTCTGACAATAAAAATGAGTGTTTTGTCTATAAAAATAATTTTTATTTTCAAATGGCAGGGACAGTCGAAGTAACCTTCTAGACAGTGAATTGCTCGCTTTTATACGCACGAGTTGTATTACAAAATTTTGGCAGGGCTACAAAAGCGATTAATTCATTATTTTTAATTCGTTTGAAATTGAAAAGAATATTGTATTGCGATTTTCTTAACTTCGTAGATTCGTGAACAATATCTTCATTCAGTTTTAAGAGATTCTTAAAATATTTTGAGGATTTCCTTTTGCACATGGATCAAGGAACTCCTTGATTTGTACTTATGGAGTCATATGTTTATAAAAGTGTGATTTGTAGTGATCTCCTTGACCATTACCATTTTAACATAATACGGAAAAATTAATCCTCAGGGTCGGTTATATTATTGCAACTATACCACTATCAATACTACACATCCTACGATGTTAAGTAGAAATAGCGAGTAATAGTCAGACAAATCGTCAGCCGTGCTCAATCCTACGCACACCGGAGGAACTCATAAGTCGATTTTCCCGAGAACGATAGCTCGTAAAAAAATACAATTCTATGTTCTTACTTTATCTTTATATGAATAATTACCCTATTTCCGGTTGTAACACGAATTATGTCCCAACCATTTTAAGTATGTTATATGCCATTTTTATTTGTTATTTTGTTAATGATTTTGTCTTCAAATTATAGCCCTGTTTACTTTCTAACGATATTCTCATCCCACTATTAACTTAAAGCGTTATTAACGATTTGGTATTAATATGTGGCAGGAATTGTTGTGTATCGTGTATGTTTATGTACACCTTCTCCATTATCTTATATTTTCTACATGTTAAAAACACCATGTTTATTGCAAATTTTATATACTTACATCCTCGTCTTGTTGTTTTCCTGATAATGGTTTATCATTACTTTGATCCGAAAAGCCGCTAGCTGACTGACTAGGTGGACTTTCGATGTCTGAAAATCATATAACAAATTCGTTTAAATACGGAGATGTGTAAAGTACAACTTTATAGAAGTATAGCTATAAATACGGTATAAATGAGATTGCAAAGCATAAAATTCAAGCCAGTAAAGAAACTAAGGATGTATATACAATATTATTTCGCTAATATAATATTAAAAACAACTCACTTCCTCCCACAAATACGTCATCAGACGTCTGATTCTGTTTAGAAGACTTAAAGTATCGATTCCATAGAGCTTGAGGCTTTATTCGACAATGAGTAGTAAAACAAGATGTATCTGGATGACGGCAGTCATACATAGCCGACCATATTTTCATGCCGTTTTCCAAACGCAAGTTAGTTTTAAAGTCGATGTCTCTTAAGTGGCTGCACAAGGGCGCGAACAGATACACGAATAACTGTGGAAAATAAAAATATGCACCGTTTTCAACGAATTACGTCCGGATCATTGTTAAGGATAGTTAAAATTATTCGTTAAATGTTAATCACCGATCGTTAAGTATTAATAGAAGAAGAAGAAGTTACTTACGGTCATAGTGGGGATAGAAAATAAATAATAGAAAGGATTCCCAGGATCGGCTTCGGTTTCGGAACATTCTTCAGCAGCATCAAGAAGTATCCAATGAAGAATGTAAAGAAGTGTTGTTTCCATAGTTCCGAGGCTTTGAAAGTCTTTCCTTAAGAATAACGGAAGCAATTCTCGCGTAACAGAGAAAATATAAAGATTGCATGGAAAGGCAGTACAATAGCAGATGGCTCACCTATTGTGCAGAAGATTGGCCGTGGCATGGAGGACATAGGGTAGAGCGGTTTGGATCAAACGCCATCGTGGCACATTGCCCAATATCAGGCTCAAAGAGGGTGTCAAATCATTGTGAAGATTCTGAACCAGCACCTTCTCTAGGGACTGTAAACGTGTATTCAAAAGTTACTTAAAGTTTGTATATTCTGGAGAAATTAATTGTTAATATTAAAATTTAATTAAATAATACATATACTACGCTATAGTGGAATAAAAATTTAGATCATATGGTTATGTAGGTATATTGTATTAAAATATTATTTACAAGGCTATCGCTTTATTAGGTTTACCAGTACGGATTATAAAAATTATAGGAAACAAAAAAGGAATCTTTTAAATAATTCTTACATATTACTTGATATAATTACTTTTATGTTTATCTTAGTTCTGTTTAAAGCGAACTGATTTTGTTCAGAAGGGAGAAAGGTTAAAAGTTACAGTATTTAGAATTTTTTATACAAACTATTACAAAATTAGCTTTTTAGGAGTAGTCTGTTTGATAGAGATGTTATATTTTTTATATACGAACCGTACAAGCTTCCTTCGTCTCCTGTGTACGCATCGAAAACAAACGATCAAGATTAATGTTTATTTTTGCAAGGCACAGTAGAAAGAAGAATTCAAAGTTATGAGAAAATAAGAAAAAGGAATAAAAGGAAAGTAAATATGCATATGCGATAAGCTACAATGCAAAGCTAATTATAAGTTATTGCATTACAGTATTACACGATTAATGAAACTACGTGTACAAATTTGTTGAATATTTGGCGCCAAAAATTGTTTAAAACTCAGAATATAAATATATAATTGCGCAAGTAGGTGTAAAAGTATCGAGGGCAGGCAGGTATCAAGCTTACAATTAACGAACTTACATGATGCCCGGGCGCGTGTTGACAGAACTGCAGATGACACGTGGAGGCGGCAAAGTAGAGGAGTTTACTTTGTTAGTGCAGATCGGGTAGGTATTGAAATACAAAATGTTGATGGGATTGATAAGAAATTTTGCACGACATGAAATCCTACAGTGTTTATCGAGGAATTGAAATTTTACGTAATTTATTTGTAATATTGAAATTTTGGATTTCATGACAGCAGGAAAGCTTGAATATATGTTTTTAAAGACATAACATTGTTAATTTTTGTTCCATAGCAAACCTTTATATTCGTTTTAAATTGTTTTTCAGTAGTCTCTAATCTGTGATGTATATGTTTAACAAAGAAATTTCCGTATAATGTTGTTTATAAAATTTCTTTGATTTCTTCCCACGAAATTCGCTACCACGCTT
The DNA here is from genome assembly GCA_963971345.1 of Andrena flavipes. NCBI lineage: Eukaryota > Metazoa > Arthropoda > Insecta > Hymenoptera > Andrenidae > Andrena > Andrena flavipes. The sequence goes on from OZ020481.1 coordinate 58,820,109, forward strand.
CGTAAACATCAGACACTTTTGCAGTATTACACTAATTTTCCTGTTGTCCCCACGCGTGAGCACGCATACATATAAACACATACACATCTTCCATTCTCTCATAACTCAAGATATATTTACAAAAGTGAAAATGTAAATTTTTACCGTACAGGACGCCTCATGCACCTTTCCCAATTTCGCACGTATGAATGGCCTGTAATAGGAAAACATTATCTTCTATTGTATCACATAATCATTACACAGACATTTAAGAATCACTAACAAAGACACGCTACACCAAATTAAAACGATTAAAAGAATGATAGGGAATTCTACATAATAATTCGAGGGAACGTAAATACTATTTTATGAAATATCTATGTATCACAGTTAATAGTCGAATGTAATTTCTATACACGATTAGTGATCGAGGAAAAACATAGATCAACCATTGATCTGTATCGCTGTTTGTACGCGAAAACTTTTATTTAGTAACTAAATTTGAATCCTAATAATATTTCAAATACAAATTTGTAATTGTCGACTAACGAGCATCTAAAGTTAATCTTTCTTTAATCACTTAATATACAAATAAATAAAATCGGCAGTGATTTTTTAAGGCATATTGTACCTCAATTGCCGCCAAAGAAACATCTGAACTGGAGTGGGTAAAGCCTGCTCCTGCAGGAGTCCATCGATAGACCGCCGTTTATCCATGTTTCAATCATAAATGTCTAGAACAATTTTTATCATTTACGCCATGAAATCGAGGAGAAGGAGAAGCCAAAGAAATTTGCCGTTCGTTCGAACGGAGATCTCTACACTTTGTACATACACATCGCCACGTGTCTCACCTGGCAATACCAAATGTTCTTCCGTTCACTGCTTAGCGACATCGGGCGATTTTCCGCGCTCCGATAAATGCGACTCGATAGTCTCACTCTGTGATCCAATAAATCAATCGTTTCTTAACACCGTAACGAATTGTTCAACACTCAATCGGGAATGGAGCGCTGTTACGTACCTGCGTTATAATGCCGACACAATGCTAAGGATTCTGATTCAACGGGGATTATGTTTCTATCGAGATGCTGTTCACACACTGCCCTAGATCTCTTAGAAATTCGAGGAACGCGTTTTTCACACGATGGTATTACGTCGCGACGAATTCAAGGAGGAGCAGCACAGTGCAAAGGCAGGATCACGTGCCATTCGGCCTAGTGACACAGTTGTATCATCCTAGGTATCAGGTAGAATACTCACCGAAAGGTTGGATGCAACACCACCGCAGGATCGTAACTGAAAGACACGGCGGACGTAATGCTGTTGGAAAGGATGGGAATGCGCGCGCTACTCTCGGAAAATCCAATGCGCCGGTCGTTCCATCGATCAGCCCAGGAATCTGCTCGCTGGACCACCCCCACTGTGCTGGGAGCGACCCACCCTTCTCGCGCTAGGCACGTCCCTACCAACCCACTTAACCACCTAGGCCACCTTGTTTCAACAAAATCCACCGAGCTACAATCATTCCACGTACCTTATCACGCGATTGCTAAATACAACAATCTTTCTACTTATTAACCCGGTTATCATTGTTATCTAACGTGTGGCACATTGATATTTTTGAAAATGTGCCCGTGATAAAAGCAAGAAATTAATTTCTGTAGGATTGAAAGTCTTTGTATTTAATATCTCGTAGGGGATTTCAAATCGACATCATTTAATATTATTTCACAGGATATTGCCATAATTAATTGAGAAATTGACACTAAAATAAAATACGAGATGATGAACTATAGAATTTTATTATGATCCAAATTAGAGTAACAGGGGAGGGGGAGGTATGTATACATATACAAAAAGGAAAGGTTAAGTGTTTGGGGTAAATTGGATATGGGGGAGAAAAAATCAATGTTACTTACAAGCAAAATGGAAAGCATCGAATATTGTTTAGTCAGCTTGATTGGAGACCACTTCAGTCATCATTTTGAACTTCGATAACTTGACTGTCTCTCTGAAAGGTGTCAGGTTGTGCTTTCTCGGTGGAAGCCAGCCTCCAATCGAGAAACCTCTCAATATCTCGAAGCGCCACGTCCATCTCGAACACGAACTCATTGCTGCACGTTTTTCCCTCGTTCTTTGTTCCTTTGCAGGGAACCGCGCTGATTTCTATACACATATCCGTGACAACGTTGCCTTTATCGGCTATTCTTTTCGCCTCGTTGTTAACAGCTTTACAGACATCGCACCATGTGTCTTTATGACTCGGATGTAAATTCTCGATGAATTTTTGGAAACTTTTCCAATCCATTCCTTCCGTGTGCTGGAGAATTTCTCGATAAAGCAGCAAAATATTTGCCACTTCGTCGCATCTACCGTCATCACCGAGCACAGGTCTGAACGATGACTCGCTGTATGTAATTCGCCGCGTGATATTTTTCAAATGATCGTCCAACATATTATTGCTCGAATGCTTGTGCCCCTCCGATTTCGTAAATTTGATTGATTTAATAGATTTCAAAGGCCCAAACAACTGTTTGCTAAAGAAGTTTCTAGATCCAAAATGTTCAGTCTTTTTGGAGTTTATTTTGTTTAGACTCTTGTTTGTTGGCTCTTGACTGTTTCGAAGTTTTGAACCGTCACGAAGAATGTACGGCATAGTCTGTTCACCTGGAATATCATTTTCAGTCGGATTTCTTGATAACTCTGGATGCCACTTGCTATTTCTACTGTTGATTTGCAGACCTCGTTGCCTGCCAACCGATGCCTGCGAACAGTAAGGGCAATTTTTGGTAGTCTCGGAAGAGGGATACTTATCATTTAACCCAACTGTCGAAGACTTTTGTGTAACCGGTTCTTCACAAGTTTTATCGTAGGCGCTACTTTCCTTATCAGTCTGTGGAGGTTTCACCCATTCGCGTATCATGTGTTCCGCGGACGAGGAACTGCAGTTGGTGGTATTACTTGGATCAGATTGTAGCGCCGAATCGAATACTTTGGTACAGTTCTCGAGTGAATCGTCTTCCATTAAACATGTAACACTATTCGATCCTTTATTATTTTCGGCAGATTGAATGTATTCCCAATGTTCCGAACATTCATGATAATTTCTAAAGGGAAGCTTCTGATCTTTACACTTGTTGTTAGTTGCCTCGTTTGAATATTTTAATTTATTGCACACCTTGAATCCCGAGTCTAATTGCGGATAATCGTCTCTACTAGCATGTAAAACGAAGCTAGACTTATTGTTAGAGCGTCTAGACGGTACATAGTTTCTTTCGTCGAATTGCGAAACAAATTCCTTTTTTTTTCTGTCCGTCGATTTGAGACCGCCGTGTGCCAAGTACGTCATTAGATCTATGATCGAATCAATGTTATTAGTAGTAGGGTAATTCAGTAATTGATTCTGTTTGTTTCTCATGCCACGCGTACTTTCTAAAGGTATGCAATCTTGCTTTTCGACTTCGTCTAACTGTGATTTAGATTTTACGTACAGAATATTTTTTACAACTTTTTCGTTACATTCAGAGACACTTTGCTGACTTTTGTGCAACACCTCCTGCCCATTCTGTTTCCTGCGCTTTAAGTCATCGGCTTCGCCTAAAAAGTCACCAGTAGTGCTACTGATACTCTTATCTTTAACCTCAAAGGTAGAATTACTTTTCATTTGTCGGGTTGTCCTACTGTTATTTATAATCTTATCAGTTTTTTCTATTTTAAGCTTTTCCTGGTAAACGGGTAATAATTTTGTAATTCGTGTGTCATTGGCACTTTCTTGCAATTCCATCGCAAATGCTTTTAAGTTGTCACGTATTTCATTTTTATTATTCTCCAAATTTATTTCAGCTGGCCTCTGAATATTACACATTCCGTGCGCCACGTTATCATTTTCACGTTCTGCTACCATAGTGTCAACTCTTCGAGGAATACCTGTGCCCATTTTAGCTTGACGTTTAAAATTCAAATTTACACCTCTTGAACTACAATCTTTTTTATTATCCGTATATCGCGTGTAGGTAAATTGTTTTGCATTTTTCTGTGTGTCCCAACACTTTCCACCGCGCGTTGTGGCTTGTTTCTTTCTGAACTTCTCCATTTCCCTGCAGAGTTTTGAGTTATTATTATCATTGTTTGAAAATATTTGGGTATTCAAGAAATAGGAAGTCCTAGGTGGTGATTTCCGTGGTTGGATAGAAACATTTGGAGAGTTCGAACAACTAATCACGCCGCAATGCTTACACATTTTCAACGAGGGATCACTTGAAAGAATCTGCTCCAATTGTTCATTAGTGCATCGTGCTACGAGTGATTGCAATTTAGTTATCGCATTGTGAAATTGAAACGTGGACAAAAGGGTATCTTCAGAAGATGGTGGTTTCAGCGAATCAAAAATATTATAAAGTGCACGCAGTTCAATTAATGGACCATGATCCCTATCTTTGCAACCCTGATCAACTGGAGGGTCGTTCGAATAACTGAAACATTTTTCCTCCGTCTTTGTAAGCACTTTATTTATTGACTTCTCCATATTAGCATTACACGCGTAGTATCTCAAAAGTAGATCAATATCAAATGATTGATTTAAATTCCGAAACGAGTCTATCCCTCGCGCGGAAGATGGCAAGCACTCGTCGCTCGATTCCCAATTCTTCGAATTTTCAGCGTTTCTTTGGACCCCATTCTGCACGGAAGAATGGAAAGCTTTCGCTCTTGTGTGTTCCTGAATTGTACTCAATGCTTTCGTAGAATGTGCAATATCAAATGCTGAAATTTTCGCAATGGGGTCGATTATCCTTACTTCAATGTATTTGTCTTCATCCATTTTTTGTAAATGAACTGTTTCTAAATTTCTTAATATTATCTAAGTGCTTATTGTAATGGAAATTTATAACGAGGCAAGCAAGTACTGGATGTTTTCATCGAACATGCTTCATAACCTGTTCAAGTCCATATTCCATTCATAATTTGACAGTTATTACATCGGCAATACTTTTAACAGATATAGGTTAAATTTATTGTTCAAGTAATTGACGTTAAATTTAAATATAACGGTTAACAGTGTGTTCGAAATTGTAATTTACTGTATATAATCAGTTTGTACGAAGTAAGATGACGACACTTTGCAATTAGAAATACCTATATAGGTACGTCGACGTTTCAATATTTCAAAAAATTATTTTAGATGATTGTTAACCCTGTATAAATATTGTATATGACTCAAGCTTGAATTTACTTTTAATTTACTCAACGGAAATTGCTTGAATACAAAGTACACATGATAAACATATACAAATACTTAACAAATGTCAAGTGTTCACGTATTTGCCGTGCACGTATAAAATATGACAATCGTCTTGTGCATTCCGACAGCTGCGATTTCAGTTCCTTATCGACATGAGAATGCCTCAAATAATGGTCGAGGCATTTGCAAAAGGCTTGATCGATAAGATAATGATGGAAGCTTTTAATGTTATGGACACTGATAATGGTAAATTATTGTTTTTCTACATATACAACAAACGTACGTCCAAATTTGATTTTGGTTAATAAGCATCTAGAAAGTATACACTGCCAATTTACAGAATACCTACGTACTAACATTTGAGTAATATTTTTTTATTAAAATAGCCGTGTATTTAATAGACGTGTAATTAACAAAAATTAGGGACAAAATAGTGATTGTAAGAAATTCCAATCAATGAAAATAACCGTTATCAGACAAATTGCGAAATCTGGATAGTCGAGAAGAATCAGCCGATGTTCGATCGCAATCAGCACAACGAATGCACGATAGCTCGTGTGCAGATCAGAACGAACCAAAAACCACAGAACTTATACAGAAAATGGTACGTGGATTGCGTAACTTGCAAATCGGAGATTCGACTTCTGTGCCATCCTCGTTATCCACATTAGAGAAGCAGGTAAAAATGCGACAAACTCAAATTATAATGTTATAACCTCTGGATATAGAAAAGAGACATACGTTCTCTGCGCCTAACCCCGGGTCTCCACCAAGGCGAACACGAACAAATACATTGTTCACGAACGTTTTCGTCTGTTTTCGTCGTGTCCACACCGCCGCGAACATATACTTTACGGCAACCTCTGTACCAAGCAGAGGGCCTCCTTGTTAGTATGATAACTTCGACAATTTACAAGCTTTTTTTAATGAACTTTACGTTCATTTATGGAGAATGACATTCTCTAAGGGCCATTGGGCCAAATTTTTGAATTTTTAGAAAATAAGAAAATTATGCCATTTTGAAGAAAGCAGTCGATTTTTCGTATACAGTTTCAATCTTTTAATGGTAAAAAAATATTACAAATTAAAAATTTAAAAAAATAAATGTGATGAATTATTAGGCGCCAAGAATGTATGTAACCCCTTAATATAACCGAAGAAAATAATCTTTAGGAAAGTATTTAGTAAGCCTAAAATTACAATCAAAATATGTTACACCTCGTTTTATTTAGCCTCTATGTCTCATATATATCTAACATGTCGAAACAGGTGAAACATGCCATATCTACTATCGGCAGTGTTTCGCTCGCAGACACGATCAAGTCTCCAGAAACGCACATCCCCCAGGGCCAAGGTGACGTGCACAAAATAATGCACGATGCAGTTATCGAAACACCAATAGAACCAGCATGTAATCGTAAGGAAAAGGAAAATTCCGATTCCAGCGAGGCAACTAGAATATCCGTTAGTCTGCTTCATCGAATGATCGAGGAACTGGAAACCAAAACAGAGGAAGCCAGCGTGGAGACGGAAGAGAAGCACGATTCCGTTGCAAAGGAAGGGATCGCAGCTTGGGAAGAAACTGAAGAACAATTCATACGGACTATCGAGGGTGTTGATGATCCCGAGGCAAACCCGATTGCCTCCCGGTACGAAAGTAACGAGCTCGTGTGCGGGGAATCTTCGTCCGTCGTGTGCTCAACGCCTATTTCGAAGAACATCAGTTTGGAGGAAGTAGCGATCGAAGAAATTACCCCCTCGCCTCTTCCTACTCGAACAGACGATTATTTGTCAGGGACCGTGTCCAGGAGAAATAAGAAAAAGTGCTGCAACGAATCGAACTCAAAGAGTCCGAAAAAGAAAAACGTTTTAGCTAGAATGCGGAAATTGCTGGGGGCTGCGTTCGGCCGGCGAAAGAACTGATGCAACACTGACTCGCGGTTGTAGCTTCTTCTCGACAGAGTTAAGAATTAATGGAGGTTCAAGCGTCGTACTGTCCAGTTGCAGACCTACTTTTTAAAAAGAAACGCCTTATTCGTCTGCGACAAGCTGATAAAAATAACTCCTCAGCTTAGTCATCATCTGCGACGAGTACCACGAGTAGTCTGCGCATGCAACGCTTTCGCGAAGTTATATCAGACATGAAATAAATTCCTCGCATTTCTAAGAGCACCGTGGGGAGTACAGTTGTAGCCGAAATTTTTTTTTTACAATACAATGACTCTTTTGGTAACCATGCGAGAGTTTCTTTAGTATGTTGCGTGACGGTATTGATTAAAGATGGAAATTAGGTGATAAGGGCGCAACAGGTATACCGACATCGAAGGCCGCCTCAAGTATATTTTTGTTTGCCCCGTAAAACCCGCGTTACAGATCTGGCAGCCCTGACATACGAACGGTACCGTCGAAAACCATTTATCGTAGTAGGAAGCACAGCTTAAGCTTTAACCGCGATTACCTCTCGAACTGTTTTTGGACCGCGGCGTTGCCGATACCCTCTTCGTGCGAGGCAAGCTTTCAGGCTGGACCTCCTGATATAATTCTCGTGTGTCCTGACTGTTGCGCCATCTACAGAAATAAAATGAATAAATTTGGTAACACCCGGTAGCACTTCTGGTTCACACTCCGTTCGGTTAGCATCCACAGGCACCAGATAGACTACAATGGTGAGTCCCCAATTCCTTCCTCGGGACCTTAATACGATACGAAGAATTTATTCGTTTCGCTTCTTGATTTGTTTATTGGCTTTATTACATATTCGTCAGTTTTATGTTCAACGAGTTTCTAGAATTATTTGTATTTTGTTTATTCTCGATTTTTGTACTTTAAATTGTAAACGTATTAAACTCAATAATTGCTAGCACAGTTCCATCGAGAATATTGGATATTTTATCATAGCAGCACAAACGAATGAAATAATACATCAGAACAAATTTCTAATAACCAGAATTTTAAAGATAATCTGTTTGCTTTACAGGCAGATCTTAGCGCCAAGGATGTCGAAAGTGAGTAAAATATGGCATATGTGCTTAATTTTCCTTGTGCATCGCGAATGAAAAGTTAAAAGGTTGAAGTAATAATAATAAGTTATTAAATATGATTCGTAAAGTACTTACCAAGTACCGAGTGAATTCTATGAATAATTTCACGTATTCCAATACATGTGTGGCACCATCCAGACCAAAGTGAGGAAAAGTATTCGCGAAATTTTAAATATCGCGATGAGAATGTTTTAAAAATGAAAGAAGAACGCGTTTGTGATATGTCGTTGCAAAAATAGAAGTTGTAATCGCAGATTTAAACATGTGACATTTTTGTGCGTCGATCTAGACAGCATTCAGATCCTTTTAATACTAAAACGTATTTTATTTAACATATATTAAATCTTTATCAACGAAAGAAAAAACGCTGAAATGTTTAACTATCTTATAATCCTATTTTCTATATATTAGCATTAAAAGTTCCATCTACGTGTATGAAACACAATATTCGCGTCACGTGACAGTGGTATTACATAATCGCCAGTAACCGGCAAAGCAAAAAGAGATGTGTAATCACCCCGAATGGGGAGCACCATTTCAAAAATAGTTAGTGCTCTGTTCTTATATGGCTCGGCGGGGGTAATCTGACCCACTACTTCCACCAGCAAGTTCTTGAATCGGTTGCTGGGTGGGAGCCGCTGCGTCCTAAAATAGAGCAATATTTTTGAACCAGGTACGCTCGAACAGTCGCGCTTCAGCTGATATAAACCCAAATTTCGCGTTCCGCGTTTTAAAGTTGAATCCATCCAGGAGTTTATTTTACATTAACGCAGGATTATTCCTCAACGATGCACTTTGAATTAAACTTTCTCCATTTTCGAAGCATTCAGAATGTTAAGTATTTAAAGCACGAGCTAAGCTAACACTCCCTTGTTTATTAAACAGAGGCAGAATTCGCCTTCTCCATTTACGATGCCGATGGTACCAATGTCGTCGATGCCGTCGACCTTGGGAACGTTCTGCGGGCCCTTAACCTGAATCCTACAAACGCCACCATAGAAAAGCTGGGTGGAACAAAAAAGAAGGGCGAGAAGATCCTGAAACTCGACGAATTTCTGCCGATTTACAGCCAATGTAAAAAGGATAAGGAACAGGGATGCTACGAAGACTTCATTGAATGTTTGAAACTTTACGACAAACAGGAAGACGGAACTATGATGGCCGCTGAACTTTCGCACATACTGCTCTCGCTTGGTAATCATCCTCGTTTATTGTAGCTATTAATTAAGAAAAATTATTTGCATGCAAACACACAATTCTATAAGAAACATTATAATAAAAAATCTGATTCTCTTTAACAATACCGGAGAAATCAAGCACTATACTATTTTTTACCTCTTTTATTTAAAACAATACAATTCTCGCTAATTTTATTCAACTTATTGACTTTTTAAAGTTCATTAATACAGCTGTTGCTTTGGTTAAACCTACATCTCTTTTCGCTGTTACGAAAAATATCAAAGCACATAACATCGCAGTCTTTATGCTCTTATTTTTAAATGTAATAAGAGATTATAATTTACTATTATGTATTCAACATTTTTGCATACATAAGACGGAAGTGCCAATTTTTATCATAAAGTGTATTAAATGAAATCGATACTAGTTGTGTTACTTAAGTTACATATGGAATTTGAGAAAGCATAAGAGAAAGAGGTGAAAACAATTGTTATTCAACTAAGTTTGTGTTCGCGTTGATAGGTGAGAAACTAACCGATACCGAAGTAGAGACGGTGCTGAAGGAATGCATGGACCCCGAAGACGAAGATGGTTTCATCCCCTATGCCCGTAAGTATCGATTCATTTGCATAGAAAAACCACATGCATCTCGCGAAATAGACGAAGAGAGTAAGAGTGTTAGAAAAGCTGCATCAGTGAGAAATAATATTAATGTAGAGCATCGCTAGTTGGAGGGAAAGCAGCGGAAATGCAGAATACAACCGTAGGAAGTGCATTTGTTTATATTCGTTCTATCCGTAGATGTTGATTTTGCAGTAGAAAATCTAAACAAGAGTCCTTCCCCCCGTTTTTCCTGGTGTATAGTATTTGTATAGTAGTGTAGATCCTTAGAAAATTTTACACAGCTGCCCGAAGTGTCCAGGCGTGTCACGGGAATCAATAAATAATTGTCTCCCCCCGCCCCCTCCCTGTTATTTCACATTTCCACGTGTTTTGTGTTCTACAGCATTCTTGAAGAAGATGATGGTGTTATTATAAACAAATTGGATGTCAGTGTGACCAAAAGTCGTCCTCCGTAAGTACTCCCTGTAGAGTATGCCTTCGTGAACCTTTTGCCTTTTTCCACTGTTTTGTCCCGTTTTATCTGCAAACTAACACGATGTTCTTCCTTCCCTTTCATTACGCACATCTTATAATTTATAGGATGCAACGATTCAATGTGGCAGGGATGCTGAAATCGATAACCCGCTTCTCGCACAACGACGCGTACAAAGGCTTAAGTCAGTCATACGTGAGATCTGTGACTCGACAGCTTGTGAAGTTGATTTCACGAAATAATCTTTACGTTTAACACTTCTCAAACTTATCATTGATTTAATTAAAATCGCTTCAGACAATCTTTTCATCGTGCTGACACAACACACTACGATGTCTTTTGGCAAATACAATTATGTATCTAGGTGTTTTAATAATCTTGGGCGAAAATCTTGAACGTATTTTACTTAAGATTATCACGCCCAGTAAACTTTTCAGTTTTAAAATGTGGCATTTTTACGAATACGTTTACATACACCGTTAACTTTTCAAACATTTACTTATATTCTCTCGTAAATATTTCGCTATAATTATTTCCGATCAATAAAATTGTACTTGAGTACAATATGCTAATTTACCATCGCGTCACGTATTTCTATGGTTGAAAACAAAACTTTGTTTCGACCGTAAACTTTATTTTAAGCGCATTAACATTCTCTCGATGGCTGTTTTCTTCTTTATTTCTATTCTCAATAAAAAGAGGAAGAAAAAATATTGTTTCTGCAATATTCTTGAATCTGATATACAGATATGACTTCTCCAGCTTCTAAAATCTTACAAAGCTGAAACTGCGGTACGGCGTGTAATATAATTTTACATGACTCGGTGATATTGCAATTCAGACTTTCTTAATGCTTACTATGTACATTCAATATCGCTTGTATTTGTGATACGGCGCTAAGTCCGACTGGCATTGCGGTTCTCTGAATCCGCGATCTACGACAACTGTAAATATTTGTTCACTGACTGTCATTCGACTTGCGCCGCTTTTCGTTTAAAACCGTTAATATTGATCGTTTTATTTCTAGCGTTCCTTCGTAGACTGTGTGATAGGGCGGCGGCAGAATGAAGTGACAACGCGTTCGCCGTAATGTCGGCGTTCATCCGCTGGTAAACCCCACGTCAACGAGGAACATGCTTGGTCGTTATATTCATCATATCATTCATCCCCCGTTAAAAATCATTAGATGCGTGAGACATTTCTCAATGGCGCGTAACACATTCTAAATGGACATGGTCATCGCATTCAGCAGAAAAATATGAAAATGAAAAATTGAAAAGCTCTTACCAAATCCTGTGAATGTAAAGACAATGTAAGAACTGCACAGAGGACGCACAAAACCATCGTTATTTGATTCGGTGCCGTGTACTGTTGTAACACAGGCTATATATTTTTAATGAGTACGATATGTACCTTATCGTATAAATACTTGGATATATTTATATGTATGTATTACCATTGTACAGGGCCGAATTAAAAGATTAATGTTATTTTACATCTTATCGTTAATTTAATAAACTGTACCCCTCGTAAACGAGGAGTGCCAAAACTCTCACGTCGTCAGCAATTTTTTAATGGAATTTTAGGAATACGTCCGGATTTGTACATGTACGTTTTATTTTCCGTCAAGCTTTTCAAGCGACATTTATAAAAGAATTGAAGATTTAAGGAACGTTTGAATGATATTATATTTATAATGTAAATAAAATCACAAAAATATGTTTTCTACAAAATTGCGAACTGCCTAAATTTTCATTTAACTTAATCATTTAGGTATTATATTTTTGCACATGAGAACCGGACTGTTGCGTTCTGTCAAGGATGAAACTTTAACGGACTATATGTAACGAGAATGTATCTTCGAAACTGTTGACGATACTGAAAAATATTTCAAACAAAACTTGAATAGTTCCGAGGGGGGGTACAATTTGCTGTCTGTAGCTTTTTATAGGTGTACGGGTAGGGAGCATGTGAAACGGTAGTTTGATTTTTTAAATGGAACCACGTGTAAGAAATATGGACTAAATTTTTATTTTGATCCGATTCGCCTCGGTCGACCCTAGTTTTTAATGCACTAATCGATGCAGCTCATGATTTCCTATAAAAAAAAGTATTAAATTATTTATACCGAAAAGCTGTTAGGTTAGGAAATATTTTAGTTTTAATATTGCGAAGTGATACTCGATTTGAGTGAAGCTGGTACACCGAGTGTATTTGATTCTCTCGGATCAACTGCACACACACACACACACATGGAGAAGCATGCGCTCTTTTACTGTGGGTTCTTACTTACTGTGACCCGAAGCGTTTCTCTTAAGGGGTTAGACTACTGTAAAACGGTCGAAAAATCGTCATTTTTTTCGCTTAAGGGGGTATTGTGGTCTGATGAGGCGTTTTCGTCGTGTTACTTCGGAATTTTTTTACCAAGAACCCATTGCTACATGCTTATTGATATTTATTATAAACTTTGTGAATATATAAGGAATTTCCTCCTCATTACAACGCAATTTTTGTTTGCTGCCCAAATTCGCTCTAAGAGGGTGTAAAGGCCCCTGAAAATCCGGTTATTTTCCGATTTTGTGTTATAACTCGCGAACTGTAAAATAATATTTTTAGCAAATGATAGATCTAATTAAAAGAAGTAACTTTTGTCTTGAAATTTTTTCTCTCTCTCTTACAGTTCGCGAGTTATAGATAACACAAAATCGGAAAATAGCCGAATTCTCAGGGGTTAATTCCAACCCCTTCGTGTGAATTTGGGTAACAAACAAAAATTGCGTTGTAACGAGGAGGAAATCCCCTACATAATAATACATATCAAAGTACAAGAAGCAGAAAAAATGTTTCAAACAAAAGTTCAATCGTGTAACAAGCACTGCAAACTTGTGTTAACGAAGTTTTGAAAAAGTTTTTTATCGTTCAGGTATTTTTCCTAAACTCTTTTCAAAATCTTGTTAACCCAAGTTTGCAGTGCTCATTGCACCATTAAACTTTTATTTGAAACATTTTTTCTGTCTGTTGTAGTTTAGGAGTTATACACGAAAAAGTGGAAGTGCCTATTTGACTTCGAGGTTAATTTTCACCCCCTTAAAGGGCGATAGGGCCCGAATGAAACATACCGTTCTTCGTGTCTTGAGTCACTCTATAAACCTACAAAGTTGCGTTCCAATCGGTGAGTGCGTGTTCGCGGTGTTCCCTTGTAAGCCATCGGTATATAAAACGATGACAAGAATCTATCTACTAACTAGAAAAGGCACGTGTTTCTGTTTGAAAAAAGAAGTTTCAATTATATTCCGCAAAAGTGTTACTTCACGTGCGAAATACGTGAGATCATAGAAAGACAGTTTCCTCTGCGAATGTGCTCCATCTTCAACGAGACAGAGGTACGACCTGTCCCAATTGCGTGACGCACCCTGTATAGCTAGAGGTTCGTAAACTCTCGGCGATTTCCGATGGTGAGGCGTGGGGTGTTCGGGTGATCCCGGGAAGCCGGCGGTCGAGCCAGTCAGTTCAAATGCGTCGCAAGTGTCGCGCGTTTCGGCTTCCAGTTTGATTGCACCGGAGTGTCGTGGCTGATCCCTCTTATTTTGCTATCGCTTTGATCGGCTCCCGCCGCGAGGGCCAATCCTGACGCGCGCGTAGCACAGAGCGGTGCGCGAAAATTCGATCGCTGCAAGAAGCGAGGACCCTCGCCCTAACGAGAGCGACGCGCAGAGCCGTCGGTTAAGAGAAAATGACGGATGTGCAGGTGAATCCGGGCAAGGACGACGCTGGTAACAGACTGCAGCAGAACGACGACGTCACGCAGCGAACAGGTTGGTGATTCTTATGCGCGCTACTTCTGACGGCAAACTATTTTCGACGTGCAAGCTGAAACGGAAGCACGGGGATGTTCACCCGCCGAACATGCGTCTCGCCATCTTGGCGAGTACGCTCTCGCAAATTTGCGTCTATCTCCGCGATCCTCGGAACTCGTCTGATCGCCTCTCCGTCAAAATTCACGTTTGTGGAAAATCAACGAAAATTACTCCGATATGCTACGTGTTTGTTTTACCTTGTGTAACGCGTTTGCTTTCGAACGCGAAAATGGTATTTGGCCGAGGGAGGGTGTGTTTATGGCCGGGCTAGTGGTATTTAAACGGCAGGGAGGATTCGGTCCTATCGGAAACCTCACTGACGTGTCAATTTTACGAGTCAGCTGGCGCTACTGCTGTTTCCTACTTGCAGCTTGATGTACGAATTTCGTTACGTCACGATATAGCTTATCGATAACTTATCAGTCGTATCAATGTGCACGGCGGAGAATGTACCTCGGTTAAATAATTGTTTTTATATACACCGATGTCAATGTTCTGCAAAACTGTGTTGATAAATATGAGGATTAATATGAATTTAAAAGGAAAATTACAAGAATAAAAGAATAATAGATATTTACACGTTTATATAGTTTGTCATGCAGAATAAAATATTAACTGTACGCGTGATGCAAGTGCATCTTATAACATTGAATGTATTTACACGGTGTTATGAATGCACTTCTAAAAAACATGACATAACTTGTAACAGAATGAAAGCACTTATTATCACTATGAACTCCATATGCCATATGCAATAAGTGAACAGACAATTAAGAAGTACTCCTACATAACCAGATGTTTACGTTGGAGACTGTACAATGGCCTCCGTGTCTGGGGGCATTAGACTCAAAGTGATGAGAAAACCGTGCACATAATATTGGATCGTAAGACTGGGAAGTCCCTTAGATGTTGATTAACTTACTGCAGCGCGCCGTCAGGCACCCCATGCATAATTAATTCCGATTTCTTATCTCGTTCTTCATTTACTCGAATCAAGATAACCACGGTTGACTATTGTTTTTCGTTGTGGGTACCAGGCCGGCATGAAATCGTTACATTCCCGTTGGAATGAGGATGACAGGAAGAGAATCTACAGCGCATACGACCGAAGTACGTTGTTAAGTGTTTAAGCACTCGCTTCAGTCATTTGCTTATTACATATTTGAAAGTGTCGCGTCTTCTTGTATATCGTGTATTCAGAACACAAATTTCTGCCTTTCCGGGTGTATTAGGCACAAATTAATGACTAACGTATCAGTTGCTTTGAGCAAAAATTTTATAATATGAACATTCTTTCTATGTAATAAAATTCATTTAGAAACTGGTATCCACGTAACTGCAGTATTAAAAAAGTAAACTATCAGCCTAGTTCGAATAATATAAATCATAGAATATTTCTATCTTCTTTCTAACGATAGGTATCTACCTAATTAAATTTATAATTATGAGAAATATGATATTCAATATTTTCCTCCAATCTTCGAATCAATTTTACACCGAGATGAATATTAAACTCTTACTTCGACACTTGAGACTCGCGGCCATTAAAATGAAAGGTGATATTTCCATGATTTTAGCAAGTTTGGTGTTTGGTTTGTTAATTCGCAATGTTTAACTCGAATTACTACCGTAAACGATGTAAGCTACCAATTACATACGTTGTCAGCTAAACGAGGCGGAAAAATCGGTCGAAAGCAGGCTGTATCGTATGCCAATTAGGAAATGGACGAGTCAAAGAGTTAACGATGTTTGTGGGCGCGTAATTGCAGAATTGACGGGGTGCAACTTCAGTGAGGAGCATGAGGCCTTAATCGAATGACCCTCTGTTGGTCCTTAAATGGACCGACGCTTTGGACGAACTGCTGCCCGCAATTTGTTTATCGCTTCCAGGCCCTATATTTATCCTAATAACAAATATTATTTTGAAGCTGAATAATGTAATAATCTTGTTTATACGAAGTCACGATTACTATTTGGAATTAAAAAATTTCTTTATTATCGTTTCCTGCAATTTTACAAACGATGAAAATGAAATTTGCAGAATACCTGTAAAGTAGATATTTGGAACACGATTAATAGCCGACATTTTTGTGACGGATAGATTGAGCCACGAGGAAGAAATTACGTGTAGCGTTCATTGTTTCAATTACTAGGAATTTATACGAGCAACATGGTTGTATACGATTTTTTTAAATGAATTTTAACGAGTAGTCACACTTAGGCAAATGGTTTGATAAAGTTAATACCATAACTGTACGTGAGTACCTATCGTTACGCGAATGCTTATCGTTACACGAGTAAGGGGCCAAGGTCCTCCTTGTTACCCATGTTCCGCTTTAAGCCCTGTCGTACCTCGTGATTATTAGAACGATTTGCATCGTGCTCTCGTGCTCGTTGAATGTTTATGCAACTGCAACGTACCAGTCACTGACAGATAACTCCACATGAATTAACATACCTGAAAACTTTCAGGTTTTAAAAATATTTTTCGTTATCTTTCTAGTCGCAAAAGCGGCCATTTCTTTTCCGCGGATAATTGTGTCGGAAATGATAAATTGTAAAATAAATGAGTAGCACGTTTCCTGTATTGAGTCTGTAGTAGTCTAATAAGACTAATCAAAAAATTTACTTGTAATGGTCATTTCTGTCTAGCTGTAAGAAATTGAGTAACATAGGACGTGCCAGTAATAATGAAATTAATGAAAGTGGCTTAAGTAAGAAATCTGATAAAACTACATTCATAATTTCTTCGTATTTTTTAATACACATAAACACAAAAAAGAAATTTCTTAAAGTGGAACATATACGACTTATGTAGGTCATTTTCATAATCACCAGCGCATAAATTTTATTATTTCTATGTACAGGTTTTAGAAACCTAACTGAAAACAATCGAGCGACTTCACAATTTATTAATGCCGACCAACAAGTTGTTAAACATGACTGAAATTTCATACATCCCGAGAGGCTTAGATTTCATATAGGTAGTAGCTGTACCTAATATAATATCAAGTTTACGATAAGCAGCGAATCAAACGGCTGTTACGACAAAGTGCCATTAAATTGTGATTTCTGCGAAGATAGGTATTGCATTACTCGTAATTATTGAAATATGAAGAACTACTGTATTTAGCAAAACTTTTCCATAATGAAAGCTTTTGGTGGTACCATATTTTCAACCCGAAACTTTCATTCTCCAAAGGTTGAGACCTCCTCTATATACATATCTTAATTATCTTAATATGTATATAAAGTAGAAAGCTTCTATATGTTTGTGTGTTTGTCTGTTGCCTAAAAACTTCCGCCCGATAATATGGGATCACATATATATGGCGAGTTATCAAGCCTATCGAGAGGCTAATGAAATTATCGGATTCCCTGTGAAAAGTAGTGTATTGTGCTTTGCATGGAATATTGGTGAAACTTGTGGTGAAATATCGTATCCGCCTGGAATTCACGTCTGTACGTGATTAATCGTGTTTAGTTTAGCGACGGAACCAATTTCTTTATTGGCTGCCGTTTAAATGTATTGAAAGTCAATGGACGGTTGAGGAGAGTAGGGTCGCCGACCGGCGAAGTTCTTTGAGTTCACCGGCGGTGAATACGCGGGAAAATAGTAGAAGCCCTCGACCCCGTCTTGTTCAAGACGCACCTACACAGCATCCGTGATTATCTACCCACTTCCAAAGCTTTGGAGGGGCTTCCTTCCTATGAAGGGTTGTATAGACCGAAGGCGGCGACCTCTAATGAGGTACGCTCTGATGATTTGAGTACCTACAATATTAAATTTCTGGACTCCTTTGTTGCAATTTTCTCGAAGGCTGACAACCGTTAGACTATGGCGAAAATCAGGTGGGGGATACCTTGTCAACTGATATTTAAATAATTGTATTACGTTGCTGCATAAGTTCTGTTCGCTAGAGTCTTCTACAAATTCAATTTTTCAATACAGGTTATATGTATGCACTTACTTTAGAGTTTAGACTATATATTTTCTATCATTATTCATGACAGTTTCCCATCTATGTGGAAGTTGTGTTATACCTCTTTTATAAAAGTTTTGCACACGGATATGTCGTTGCAATAATAACTCATTGCACTTCTTTTGGCCTCGAAATTATTAAAATCCTTCGCGTGTAAACTTTTTTGTAGTGATTAAAAAAGGCGAACATCTATTGCTGTCTCGATATTTTTTATTTGCATTCCTATCGATAGGTGTTGTAGCCTCGCGTTGTCATGAAGTGCAGGGCACACTTTCGATTTCCAAGGGATGGTCTTTTAAATTGCAGTGCTTGATGCACTCTTTCAAGTTGTTGACAATATGTAATAAGTACTCATAATACATATAATTGATGTGGCGGACATAATTTATGGAGCAATCTAATATTTATTAATACACCATTTAATTGTTAATGTAATGCATCAAAGAAATTTAAAATACTAAAAATTATTTTTTAGTCATAATATTTGATTACCTACATGTATTTACATTCATCAATAATGTGTTTTGTTTTCTTTGTGATATATAGATACTTGTTGACACCGTGTGTATTTAGGTGGAGGATGGTCAGTGATGCCAGAATCGTGGGACGCGAGACCAAACGCTTACCCCCACTATGCCCTACCGGCGTCCCCCACTTTCTTCCCACCGCAATCGCACACAACATATTTTTACTCCTGTCCGTGTGAGTTGCCTATTTCCTCTATCACTTTTTTTTAATTGCAATCAAACAGGACATATGAGTTGCCCCAATTACGTGACTCAGCCTGTATAACTGCACTTATTACTAATGAATGAATTGATTACATTTACATCCTTGAGTGTCTGAACCGGTTATTGCTTGTGTAATGAAGTGTTTTTATATATTTCGCCGGCAATATAAATTCATTCTAGGCCACTAATCTCTTAAAAAGTATTTTGAATTAGAGAATATTTTGTAAGACTAATGATTTTTTTAAAGGGATGAAGGGACCACCTTATAATAAAAACGTGTGATTCGTTCAACAGTGCATTTCTGTCTAACATTTGTGACAAAGCAATTGAAACGATTTGTATCAAAATCTACTGTAAAATAAATGCAAGCAGGTATATTGTATTCTTATCTGTCGCTATATCGGTAGAGACTTCGCAAAATGACACAGAGGTTGCGATCCTTTTTACGGAACTTAAATACAACTTTAGAATCATATCTATTCTTGGAACGAGGCGTTCCGACAATTCACGATTATGCAATAATTCGCGGTGAATATGTGTCGTAGAACACTATACTGCGACCTTGGTTGCATCTTTCCTCAGACTGTAAAATCCTTTCGCCAATAGTACAGATAACACGCATTGTCACATGGCAATAAATAATCAATTAGAAATGAGTAGGCTATCTGAATATTTAGCACAGTAATTATATAATACTTCGTATTATAATCAGACACTTAATAATTATTTTAAAAAAACTGATAAACATTTCGTCATTATACTTTCATGAAAAAATTTTAGCAGTTGAAACAGTATATTACATTCTACAAAAATTAATTAGGAAAGATCCAAATTATGGAAGTTGATGTTGATATTACCTTCCCCGGCAAAATAATGTCCTCATAACTCAGGAAGTTTTCAAATTTCCTTAAAGTCTCGAGGTTTACTATGAACTTTTTACTGTAAGCATCATGTGCCTAACTACTTTTATTAATATGTAAGATGATAACTGATATTAAGTAACATGCCAAATGAACACTCATCGGTAAATGTATTGTACTAATTAACATGGCAAGAAGGTAACAGGATGAAGTAAAAGCATTGCGTGCAACTGATGCGTGACTTTTTTTTATTACGCATAATTGTGTCACGCGCAGCTTTGTATCGTGAATGGGTGGAGTGTATCGTGTGCCGCGATTTTGGTCACAGCGTGTTTACTTTCGTGCAAACATCTCGTAACACTTGCCGCGAGTGGATCACGTAACAGACACAAATCTAAACTGCGCTTGGGCAACGCAGTTAATCTACATAACTGACACGATCGCAAGCGGGCATGGGTTTCCTTAAACGAAAGCATCGAAGTCGCGCATGGTATCAATTTGTCGTGTTCGGACCGGACCCAGATAGGCGCCCCTTTACCCGATTCGTTCCGCTTTCCATTGCAGGCTGAGCTCCGAGACGTAAACGCGTCCTCAGAACGACCAAAGCCGTACCGACGGAGACGCGGTTTAAAGATACATGTATAGGTGCGCACGCCTGACATGTCGTTTCTACCTGTGCAACAACCGTGCATCGATAGCGCCTCGATCCTAGCATACCGATCATTACGTCAGCTTTAAAAGTGTATCGTGCAATGCAATCACCTCTGGTACGCACATTGATACCCCAGTCGCGAGGTGCTTAACTGTCGTTTGATGTCCACACAACGATTTCAGATAAGAAGAACATGTTCGTTTTTCTATCGTAAAAGAAAAGAAGGAATATAGGAATATAGAGTGTTGCTTTAAAATCATATTTTAATCTGGCAGCTTTATTAATATTTAGCTAAATACAAAAGATTTCACATTTACATACTTATACATATAATACACTTTATCACTTATACTTCTCTTATTATTATTATATAGTAGGGGAGAGTCGTGCAATAGCGACCAGCATACACTACCAACCAAAGCTAGTTCTCGCTTCTTCGACCAGATATTAGCACTTTATTTGAATTAACCAATGAAAAACACAATTCTCTATAACCTATTTCGGGGTCATATTGTTTTCTCTATTGCTCTCGACGTTCTGAGGCATTAAACCATGGACCATAGGTCCATGCATTAAACGTATGTAAATTGTAGAAAAACTGAGTTCTTCATTTCGTCATTATTTTTAGTTTCGCAACTACAGACATTACCCTGTAATTAAATGAATGAATGTATGTGTAATTATAATGAAACACCAGTGTTTATCGCGTAAAGATAATTAGATGTAATTTCGGTTGTAAACGGCAAATATACGCGAGAACGTTGTTCAATTAATAGCAAGTAAAGAAGTAAAATTGCTAAATACAATAGATGCGTGACAGATTTATTCAGAAACCAAATGCAATCACATTTAAGAACACGAAACGCTTTAATTATAATCTTCCCCATTTTTCAAAGTAGCTTTCTACTACGAGGCCTTCGTATGTAAAATTATCGTAAACAAAACCATTAAATATCTAATATTACTGCTGAGTGAACGAAAAAAAGCAAAAATCTTCAACGCTGCGCGAAATCGCGTACACTGTAACCGCGGCCCCGTGTTTCACATAAACCAGGAAGGGGTTGCTCGTGCTCGCACAAAGCTAAGTAAAGGGTGAGGAGCGGCGGTAAAAGGAGTGGCAGGGGCAGGGGGGGGTGCAGAAGAGAGGGTGTGCACGAACGCCGGGCAGGAGAATCGATAATAAAACGACGCGACGTCGCACAGCATCCATGCTCCACCAGCATGCAAGTGTTTTTCTTAAACGTTTACGATTACCTAGATTTCACGCGGAGTAATCATACACAGAGATACAAATATGTATATTGACTTAGTCCATTTTTGTCATCGTACAATCGAAATTATTGTGAACCTTAGAGTAGGTACAAACATTTTGCTGTATTTATCACATTCAGATCTTTAACACTGCTAGCACCTTAAATCGTTTGCAATTCTAAATAATATTACCTTTGTAAGAGTGAACAGGATATAATAGAGAGAATTTATAATAACAAAAAACATTTTTCAACCATAATATAACGAATCTGTAAACCATTGTGCCGCTGAAAAAGAGTGGACGAAAAATAAACGACAATAACATGCTGCGGCTAACGAGTAAAGGACAGCTGCTGTTCCAAACAATAAAGGGGAATGCACAAACTTGCATGAGGTACCGAAGCTTAAAAGAATTGTTAATGAGCAAGACAAAGTGTACACGTTCGCAGTCTGGTCAGTGATGAAAGAATAATGCAAAAAATTACACGCTTAATGCATGAAAATGTGAGCATAACGGATCTAGTTTTGAATGAAATGTAAGTCTTAATATTAACTAGTATAAAGAAATTTACCTTTACCACAAATACTGATTAATATATTGAGAAAGTTTTCAAGACGGACTATAGTTTAAACTAACTTCCTTTAATACACGAATACATGGGGAACGATGTATGCTTATCGCTTACATTCAAAATTAAAATTCTAGAGCAGGCCCGACCATCTCATGTCCAGGAGCCACACTGTTACGACCTCAGAATCGCATACTTATTTATATGTATAGCTATCGGGAGCTGCGGTCCATTGGGGGAATCCCTGAGTGTAGAGAGCTCAGATCCTTTACTATACAGGGTGTTCGGTAACTGATGGCACAGACGGAAAGGGGGCGATTCTGCATGAAAAACTAAGTCGAAAACATAGAATAAATATTTTTTCATACAAGGCTTGGTCTCTGAGAAAATCGACTTTAGGTAAATATTCGCTGGGTCCGCTTGCACTTGACTATATCTCGAGTTAATGTATCTCGCTGTAAATTACTGTCCCGGTTCAGATTTCTGTTTATTGTACGTAACATAAATTTTATTATTATAGAAATTGTGGCAAACGAAATTTCTATGAACACTACTTAACTGTTTTAATTTATTCTTGATTAGCCAGTACAATAAACACAAATCTGAACCAAGACAATAATTTACAGCGAGATACATCCCCTTTTCGGTTGTACCACCAGTTACCGAATTTCCTGTATAATAGCAATCAAGGAGCCCCGAAATAATGCAAAGGGGGCGACAAAAGTCGCCTCCCTGGGTCCCCACAGAGTGTCAGTTATTTAAACCTAGGGGTACGAGCTTGTGTACTACAGTTTTCCGCATCTGTTGTATGCCCGCGGTATTACATGTATCATCGGCTCCGGGCGCGGAATCATCGGCTAAATATAATAAATATAAAATATTTGCAATATTAACATTAATTAAACTATCATAGAAGTCTGGAAGAAACATCGCGACACATATCTCCTTATATTGCAACCGATTCTGTTTAAGTTGTTTCATACGATTGGTGGACACACCCCTGTCAATTGTCATTATAGGTCTCGATGTCGAGGCGTAACTAATTGCTGGTGTAGGATCGCCAATGCGGCATATCGTCTTACCGGTAATTTCACGACGTACGGCTAATGGGCCAGATCGGCGTCTCAGACGTTGAATCGTTCATCGCTTGTCAACAAAAACCGGTTACATCATCCGCAATGTCAAAAAAGGAACGGATAATAGTTCGTTCTTGATCGAAAGAATTAGACCTTTAAACGACTCGGTGCCATTTCAATTAAACATGCCAAGTTTTTCGTAGTTTAATTGGATTTAGTCAATGAAGTTGAACTACTCTAAAAACATGAATGAAAATGTGAAATAATTTAATCTAATTAATGTGGGTTTGACAATATTGAGAAAGAGCGATAGAAATATAGTGCATGTACTTAATATATACTTGCAATGAATATGTTACTTTTACATACGCGCTATATGTATTATGATGGAAATTTCGAAGTGACAGGTGTCACTCAAAAGTAGTTGTTAACTTAGTAGTCTCACGTTAGTATAGAATTAAAGAGGAAGTAACAGAAAAACTTATATGTTATAATATCGACATTCACCTAGAAGACTGTAGAATTTAAAAGATATACCGTTGGAATTTAGGTTACCTGCGTAATTAGCAAAGACGACTTTTAAGTGACGCGTCACTCGACCGGCGCAAGGTATCTATTTAAATGTGGATAATGGGAGCCAGAGAAGGGGGAGAGAGCGAGAGAAAATGCGTATCGTCATGCGCATCCGCGTTCAGCGTGGGCTTGTCCCTCCACGTAAGATCGTCAGATCTTTTAAGCAAGTATCTGTATACAGTTCAGGATCCAAAAATAACGGCGTGTCACCTTTGTCTTTTCCTCCAATTTTTTTAGATGCAACATTTATATACTACTTATTTTAACAGTTCGATTAATCACCGTTAAAATGAGGTTACCTTCGATCTACGACGACTAATTCGTATGTATGTACTTAAATACGTAAAACGGGACGATTAATTCGGTTGCGCGTACAAGTACTGCCATGGGAATGAGACTATATTTCTTTTAACGTCCTGTATTATGGAAACACAAGATCTTAGAAAAGGTGAATGGAATGAATGCGTTGTACAGTTACGCTGAGATCACTAGGTATTCTTTTCGCATCAGTTTTCCCAAGTAGGTATACATACGTATACATGTTGAGGAGGTCAGGAGACAAAGTTAATGTGCTCTTGATGCAACTATCGGTATACAGAATGGCTTCCGAGTCTTTTACCTCCTTGTCTTTACAATTGACACAATCATGCGAGAAGGTTTCTCAACTATTGTATTTTGAAGAGACTGTTTTAACATTATGCGAAACAGTTTATTACCCAATCTCCTAGGACAGCTGCATTACCATAATAACTGTACATAATGAGAGGTTTTAAATGGCAAAATTTCAAAATTTATTTGCACTGTCTTATACTCTTTTTTAATGGATGAATCATAAGCGTGACCTTCTGTTTGTAAGAAGAACGACTAAACAACAGGAAAGGGAATATACTACATGAAGTAGAAAAAAATATATATAACAAAATTTTATGTTAAACGATTCTATTAAAAATGCACTAAAAATTAAAAAATAATTCTTTTCTTGCATTGCAATTTCGGTAGTGTTTTTCCACTATAAATAAAATCGTGGAGCAGGATATCTCACAACAAATTCATTTCTGAATTGGTGGAAGTGGGTTCAATTTGAGTTGCCAGATTTGAACCATACATACAAACATACAAACAAACGTACAAACAAATATACAATCAAAAGCATACAAATAAACAGAGGATCGAAACTGAATAAAATCGTTTAATAATTAAATTATTAATAAAGATAGATAGATTCTCATTTGGGAAATGATCATGTGATGATCACACATTTCTCTGACTATATGTACATTATGATTTACCACCAGCTTGTCCTTTCTGATGAAAGAAGCGGTTGCGTGTTTGGAAAGCAATCATTTGGGACGAATTGCAAGCACTAAAATTACATAAATGTCACGATACGTTCTCGCGAGCTCGTACGCGCGTTTGAGATGTACGATTTTCGCACAAGTTATCAGACGCATAGAACCAACGCCCATGCATGAATTGATGCGACCCGGAGGCGATTATAAAATTACCGCGTGCGTAGGCACGCTTAAAAATATTTCGGTCAACGAAATCATTGCGTCGAGATATTCATAGAAACGGCTATCCACTCAAGTAATTACACTTTCGTAAAAAAGAACTATCTTTCTTGCGTGCACGAGTTGCGTACTATTAACGGTTAAATAGTAAATAAGCGTATTATATATAATTACACTGTTATTAACAACTTTATACGTAATATATAAGTACTACAGGCTTTGCAAATTGGAAAGCAAGAAACGCGAGTAAATTTACAACTACTGATATTGTCAATTTCACACACTGTGCTACTATTACTACTACCGTAAATCTTTATCTGGATAAAACAGTGGCGTGATTGTACTTAAATAAGAGAATAAGGTATTGTGCTTCGTTTCTGTCTGTTTGATAGAAATTAGTAAAAATGTATATTGTTTGAGTATACTTTTACTCACAATTTGATTAGGTAATCTTAGATGGGAAAGTTTACAGTTTTCTTGCAGTTTCATCTCAATTTTAATTCGCTTAGCTGATATTCTAGGACCTTCATCCCTTTTAAATTGCTTCAGTATCAACTGTGCAACATATCTTAGTTTATGAGACAATGAATATGAATGGGGAATACAAAAAAAGGGAAATGATGGACAAGACTATCGATTGTTAGTGACTATCGATTCTTGAGACATCGGTTCATGGCTCGATTCCAAGGGGGAACTTACTAGGCTTCCATCGTTGTGGATTATATAGATACCTAGTAATCTTCGACTAGACATGCGCCTGCTATGGGCAGTGCGTAAAGAAAAAAATTATCTCTCTTTTTTAGTCGTCGGAAGATAAATCAAATTTACTAATTTAGTAGTTTAGTAATTTAGTAAATAAGTCCATTCTACTTTGCCGGTCGAAATTGTCTTGAATTTTTTTTTCAAGAAAAAAAAAGCATGAAAATAGGCCTCTTCTTCAACCAGCAAAGTAGAATGAACGCTTAACTCTTTCGCTCACTACAGTATATAGTTCTGTCGATCTTTGGATCGCTTCTTTCGTAGCACTTTCTCACATATAGTTGCCCCTGATTATCAAACGCCATATTATATCAACAAATGCGTCATTCGTTTGGCGTTAAGACGAGCTACATTGTTTGAGTCAGTTGAATCTTAAACACTATATCGACATGCGTTACGAAATGTAGCACGTTTCAATTTTCATACGAAAAGTAGCACGTCTCAGTTTGCCACGTAAAGAAGCACGTTCCATCATTTCTGACGAATATTAGCACGTTTGGTCTTCCGCCGCGAAGACTAACACATTTGACTGCTTCGCCACGAAAAATAGTATATTTGGGAATTTGCGGCGAAAACTAATATATTATCCGGTTTGGCCACTAAGAATAACACGTTTTGGATTGTACTGTAGACTGAAGAAACTATCACGTTTCAGCGCGTGGTTCGTTTAAAAGAATTTAACTGTTGAAAATATTGTTTAATAAATAATAATTCCATCCAATCTCCAAAAGATAACACACATGAAAATTTTAATCTACACAATTTAATTACAGAATTTGTTTCGAGTAGAATATGGTGTAGTCTTTATAACCAATACGTGTGGATCCACATATGTGGTATTGTAATATTATTATTAAAGTGTAAGAACATTGACAAATCATAAAGGTAATACTTGAATGAAAGTGTTCAGCAGAAAGCTGAAGAATATAATAAAAATTAGAAAACATAGGTACCTACATATTGGTTTTATAATTATTTGCTTTATTCAGCATTACTTGGATAGTTATACAAACAGTACACAAATAATACTGAATAAGAACAAAGAATACGATCGTCGACTTTACAAGAAGAGACACATGGCGTTTGCACATTTAATAGAATTATGTGAACCTATAAGTTTACAGAACTTCAGAAATCAATAAACCAGCAATCGGTATATTGTTGCTCCTTTACCTCTGTTGGTAAACGTGTGTTTTAAACAATTGAGGAAGTTACCACAGCTTTTGCCAAAAAATTATTCTTACCGCAGGTCGGTTGGAAAGTTTAGTATTGATTTTATTTTGCTAGCAATGCTGTAATAAAACTCGATTTATTATTAGAAAGGGGCCGTTCTAACTTTCTAGGGTGGATGTACCAGTAAATGGATATTTTTTATTAAAATGAGTAAAATAAGTTATTAAAATAAGCAATTAATTAATTAGAGACTTCTTTTAATTTCTTGCTTCATATCCAAACAGTTTTTACAGCACGTGGAATCAATCGTGCTGCAAACATAATTTTATAATAGTGTTCATTCAATAGCCTTAAGTATTCATTTATTGGTGCGTTTACCACTTTTTTTAATAAATCGTATCGTTATTATCATCATTTCAGTTCGCCCAAAACTTAGAACGAATCGGATATTTCTCACTTTTTCGATTTTTATTTATAAATGAACGATTTTTATGTTTAGTTTCAATTTTTATATATTCATATTCAAGCCAAAGGTGTACTGGTCTCGAATATATAATAAAAAAATAGTTCTTTAATGTTTGACTATTATTTTTTTACCGTCAAACACGAAGTGATCCGATTCGTCCAGGTCTACTTTATACAGGAAAATTAGAAAGCACACATTAACCTTTAACGGTAACCTACCCCCTTTTTACACCAAGAAGTAACAGAGAAAATTGCCTAATATTTCTACTCAGTTTCCCTGCAAACTTGTAAAGTTTCAAAAGCAATCGGAATTTTCGGGTTAGCGAAGTTCCCATATGAGTCAGTACTTACGTATGCCCTGCAATAATTGAATGAGTAAGCTATTTCCTCGTAGTTATATTACTGCGCAAAATACACCATTCTTACTTGTCACAATTCTTGATGTGTGAAATATTGATTCTCCACACTCACATTGATACGCGTCTCTTTTTCATATATTTTATGATTCTGATCTTAAAGTGACGCGCGATCATATTTTCTCATTTTTAAATATATTTTTTGGGACCATTAATCATAAATTCGTTAGAAGTTACTAATTACGCAATGATAGTTTTCTCAGTATAATATACATGTACAAGATGTTTAAAAAATCATAGCACAACCGGGGTACTTAGGGGCTCATTCTTTAAACAGAACGAAAATGTAGAATAAAACTTTTTTATTCGAATTTCATTATTTAAAATAGTCACTGAGAATTATTTGAGTAGGGTAGACCGGGGGCAATAGTAACAGGAGGTCGATTGTAACACGTTAAATATCTCAGAACATATGATAGATATTAACACAAATTTTGAATATATGATGAAGAACGACATTTGGAATACACACATCCATGTTCTAGCAGTATAGATACACAATAGACATGTATAGCGAAGAAAATAACTTTTCGATACCCTAAAGTAACTTTTTCTTACTGACTTAAAATTGTAATATAAACACTATCTTTGCAAGTATGTGCTATTCCTTTTGTTTAATTTTTAATCTGACCTTTTTTAAAGTAATACTGATCGTCACTTAGAATTTTTAACGGTCTCGTTAGTCAAAATTTATAATTGAAGTCCAAAAGCATGGTCGGGGACGATTGTAACATCGACAGTCGGGGTCGGTTGTAACGTTTAGATGTAACTTTTCTGACGTTTAACCATCATTTAAGGCAAGTTATAAGGTTATAACCAATCTTGACGATCGAATAATCGCTCAAACAATAGATTCCTCCGTTTAATTTTCTTCAATTTAAAATTCAGGTAAGCATTATTATTATTATATAAGCTAATAAATTTTATAATTCCTTCAACTTAAAGTCGGAATTAAACTTATTTTAGAATGCCTCGTACAAGAATTAGGAAGACTGATAAAGGCACAAAAAATATAAAAGCATATGAACATGCTTATAATGATATGAACGAAATAAAATAAAATAAAATAAAACATGTTTTATATTTGCCACAATTGTGATGCTGAATAATAGGTTACAATTTTTACTTTTTTCAGTCATTATTATAATTTAAAATCAATAAATATATTAATTTTGTAAAATTAAAGTTGTGTTACTATCGACCCCATGGAGTGTTACAACCGACCCGGAGTCGGGGACGGTTGTAACACTTTGTCCGCTTCTCATTTTTTATTAATAACCTGGATATTACTTAACAAACAGCGAATCTGTTGTGGCTCAATAAGTGTCAGATAAGTAAGTAACATTTTCATATAAAAAACTTTTGTTGTAACTTTAATAGTTTTTGCATAATCGTATTCCAAAGTCAAAGTGTTACTACTGCCCCCGGTCTACCCTATAAGTGCACTTGACTAACTGTAAATTTCAATCTACCGTGTTTCAAAATAGACTGTACAATATCACAATGATTTAATATGTATAAGGATAAGACAGTTGACTTCTGAGATGAATTTTATTAAATTGATTCAAATATAACAAAGGCACATTTAAGATTGGTAAATTTTCTGTTTCAGGTAAAGGAAGCAAACGGTTCGTTGTTCCACCATGGAGAAGTATTATGCAAATCTGAAGCAAAATCTCTAACGATTACGAATTTCTGGTAAACAATGACTTTGACAAAGTTTCCAAACGCAAACAATGTTAAAATTACATTCATCGATCTTGTTTTTGCGGTATTTCCTACGAGATGTGGCGACTGTAGGCCGCGACTGCACACATTAGTTTCTCTGTCGATAACATCGCCGCGACGAGCGTGGCAACACGGGATGCGAAACGTAATGAATAGAAGGACTGTTTCGATGAAAAAGAAGTTTCGTATGATCCGCATACCCTTAACGACACATGAACCACGATGAGGAACGAAATAACTCGGTAGCATCAATGGGAGATTTAAAAAGGTTAATTCATAAACGTATAAGAAATAGAGAAATGAGTAGACAAGTTCCGTGACACCCATGATACTTATCAAGAACCAGATAACGTTTTATGAAGTTACTAACATGGAATTATAAGTGCAGAATAACATTTCATTGCCTACTTTATTTATTGTGTTGTAAAGAGTGGTGCAAGTTTTTTTGCATTATATGTCTACGAAATAATAACGCCTTTTCAGCTCCCCACCGGAAAATTTTCAAAACTGACCAAATGGGGGTATGGAAATGAATTTTTTTGGAATTTGTTTCATTGTTTACCGAATTAAGTCGCTCTTGGTGTCAGTTTTATCGACGAAACATAAGGAATCGCAAGATCTGATTTTCGCAAAGATCTGATGAGAAATGTGGAAGTCGAAAATTTCTCACTGCTTAACAGGCACTCCAACCCCTTCGAGGATCGAAACCAATAAAATTTGGTGAGGCACTGCAGAAGGTTGTCCTCGCCACAATTGGTACCAGGCCGCATCCATTGTCGGACGTAGCTCCAGAATCACCCTGTAGTTGGGTCATTTGTTAGCAAAGAGTGTTATTTCGCGTCCACGAAGAGGCGAACAACGTGTTAGCTAACATTGTTCGCCACAGTGTGGACCCGAAGTTGCGTATCTATCTAGTTTAGATGAAATGACATTGATTACCAGACTTCAAAAAGAAAGTAGTCCTCAGTTCGATGTGTATGTATTACGTTTGTCCGTGAATACCTCCGTAACTTCTGGACCAATTTTTGTGAAACTCGATCTTAATTCTTTTTAAAATCTCATTACGTTTATTTATGTTTTGATACATTCCTAGTAAATAATTTTACAGATTTAGTTATTGAAAGAAAGGGACATTTACAACGGTAATTAAATGAAATGTTTAAATGTATGTTATTTAAAACGATTGATATATTTTTAAATAACATATTTAAATAACATACTTTTTCTGCCCATCTAATGTAAAGAAATATGAATTGTCACCCGAGATACGGTATTTTGCGCACAGCATTAAATTATAAATATCAAGCATAATGTAGTGAACATAAATTAAGTACTTTAAGCTAAATTTGCAAACAAAGTAGGCGTTCAAAAAAAAATTTCCTCTAAAATTGATTTCACTATACCTATTCAAACAGTCCAACTATCGTGCAAATTTATCGTTTCAATAAGTTTAACCTTCTTAAATTTAATTAGGTTCCATTCATCGTTGATATATGTAGCTCCAAAGAAAATTCACCTACTGTCTCTAACTACTATACAAATCAATTTTTTGCTACCCTCTCTCTTTCCTTTACAAACTATTTTCAGTAATTCCACTGTAAAACTCTGGCTATTTTCCATTGATATTTATGAAGGGGAACCTCGAAGGGCGTTCGAAGTATTTGTAACCCTTTTCGTCAGATTTCCTTACCTTGAAGAGTATAGGTAGAAGGGAAACTTTAGTTGTTGTTGCGTGTGGAAAAAAGAGGACTGCTACATAATTTATCAATAGACTGTTTCGTAAAAGCTCGACGAAGTCACGTATGTATGGGTGGGTTATCGAGTGAGTTGGGTTAGGTTGCCTTGTCGAGCGGTTGGGCGCCGGGGCGCAGGAGCAGAGCATGCCAGGACAAACGGACGGACGTTCGCTGACGGACGACGTACCCTGCCGTGGAAGGACTTCCAGGCCTTTACGCAAGCTAGTTTCTCGCGAGAAACTGAACGACAGACAACGTAGCGATCGTGTGCGACAGTTGTCATCGAGGACCACCCTAGAATTTGAGACCAGGTAAGAGGAATCGACATTCGAACGGCATCTCCAGTCCCTTCAAGAGTTCCGAATCGCAAGGATTCTGGACCGTCTCTCGCGATGTCGATACCGCGAGAATGTCGAAGATATTCGGAAAACTAGTATATTTCTGAGAATCCAAACGACGATCCAGAGTTAATCGACGACAGTATATGTGAATTAATCGGTGGGTTTCGTGGCGTCATTCCAATTTCACCCGTTTTTTGGTTTACGGAAGAATCCGGATTCTTTGACCTGCACTCGTAGTCGGACAAGTTGGTGAGAATATTCGACTATCTTTTACATTTCTTGTAACTGACTATATAGAGAATTTTGATTTCTCACCGAATACTATACAAGTTTTATCTATCGAATTTCTTTAACTTGATTCTCCGCTTTGAGTTTCTTAATGTGACGAAACGGAACGTAATAACAGATTGGATAAAAATATTGTTTAATATAATGTACGCCGTGGCAAATTTTGTATCGTAACGATTATCATTAATTGATTTCTATAAAAAATGAAATTCGTTACAAAGAATGTCGTAAGAATTATCCAGCTGTTGCAATGGCAACTACATAGCACTGCTTATGTAATTCGTAGTTTGAGCTTGAACGTCGACAATTTATTTTCAAACTACTCCGACGAGTAGATTGAAATTATTAGAGCATTCGATCACGAAAATATTAACTGCTGTCGTTTATAGAGGTATAGAATATTTGCACAACCTAAGTCGCACATTTGGAAGCGCACTCTTCATGTAGCTTATTTATCACATTATTTTGATGTGACATTCCTTCGACGTGTCAATTTATTTAAATAAATCTCCGCCCATAAATTACCATTAAATGTGTGCAATCGATGTACATCAACGTATTCTGTCAGTGTAATATTTCATATGTATACAGACGTGCCGTAGTAAAGGGCGTTGAGGTTTTTGTCACAGTTGGGGTGGTATATTGACCGAACAAAGAATATCGATGAAATACTTTTACGTACAGACGGAGAGGGATGGCACGTATCGGACAACGCTGAAATTTTTTAAACTTTTGTACCCAGTTGGATATTCTCGAGGGTGAAAAAAGGCTTCGAGCATCTCCGATTCGTCTCCGTTGGGAATTCGTTCGATAATCATGGTACAATATCGCGAAAGAACCTTTTCAAGAGCTACGTCTATCTTTAAGCACAGAATTCGAAACGTCAATCGTAATTGATTATCGATTATACTACCCATTCTGTTGGCGCTCACATCACTTTAATCAAGACTTTCTTACGTGACTTTCGAAATCTACAGATGATTTATATTATCGCCGCAAATAGCCAATCCAATCCTTATCGAGCTACTCTTTGTGGAATACCGTCTTTTCGATCATCGAAGGATTTAGGTGAAGGTTACGGTTTAATTCAAATGGAGCTGTTTGAAATACAGGAACAAGAGTGTTCGATCGTAACAGTGTATTTATTTTAAGACGCTTTATTTATAGAAATTGGATACATTGCGAATGTCATCGCGGGGTGAGGGTGGGTAGTAATCGTGTAAAAAGTTATGAATAGTAATGTGGAATGTGTAATAAAGGAATTCGTTTTCAGAGTTCTATTAGGTAGAAGACTATTTACTTCAATTATATTCTAAAAGTTTTTAATCTTACTCAATATTTCTAAATATTTTATAATCCTGAAACTTTTTATAAATTTGTACTCTGTATACTTCTTTAAAAATTCACTTCGGTGAAAGCACATGTTGCTAAACTGTGAGCAATTGTAAATTCAAGAATTATTGAATGATACTTGTTATACGAGAATGTATGACTCATCTATTGATTGACATTTCTCGGATTAAAATTAAATAGTGAGTTATGTTATTCAAAGCATCGAGTAGAATGTCTCTTTTGACTTTGAATCAAAATCCGAAAATCAAAAACACAACAAATGTTTGAATAGTATCAGCAAGGAATCTTATCGGCGTAACATTCGCAACACAGGTAAATAGGTTAATATCCAGGAAGCGTTGATGCGATCCCGATAACTATGGCCACGTGACAATTGCACATCGCCGCTGCAGGTGTCTCAAAGATGTTCCTGCGAGATAATGCAACATCGCCTGTTCATACGCTGCCACTGCCGTAGTTATCAGTCGTTGCCCCCAATCTGTCTGCTCAGTTTGCCCACGAAAAAGTCGTAAATGTCCAAGGTGCACGTAAAAATGTTTACTAGGGACCGGGGTATTATCCTTGGTAACATGGATCCATTCTGTCAGTGGTGTTGTAGTCTAAAATTGTTGAACGGTTATAGCGATTGGTAGGTACATCAGTTGCTTTCACGGCGAATAAAAATTGACATCACCGAACTAAAGGTGAATCTACACGGTTCACTTTGGTTGCACAGTGCGGTTGATTCAACGCAGTTGAAAGCAATGTGTACAGTTACAATTGAATCAGAGTGTTCAACTGAATTGAAAGAAGTTGAGATCTTGAACATCGAAAGGTTTTATTCCAATTGTGTCGATGTAGTATTTGTAAACAGAGGTTACTGCTTTGTGTCAGAAAATTATTTTAAAGGCAATAGGAATATTATAAATAATTTGTAGTACATCTAAATTGTATAATGGTGTTTGAATGGAGAGAAGTATAAACTTCATTATTTCTCGATTTCTATGTTGTTTTTTCTTTAGGTTTTTTTTATTTCCTGACACGCTGCCATTAAATGTTCACAAATTATTTCCACACCGGCACGTACTACTTGGTCAATGTTATTATTAAGCGAACAAGTTTGGTAAATTTCATTGAAATGTGTAAACACCTGCCTTACAATTTCATTGTTTCAATTTTGTTGAATCAAACACAGTGTGTAACCAAAGGGAACCGTGCAAATTCGGCTTAAGGTCACAAACAGAAAAGTCAATAAGGAAAATAGAATAACATTCAAAACTTCATAACTTGTATTTGGTTCAGAATAATAACCAGAGTTTGTAAACTAGATTGGTTTCAATTTATTTTATGGAAGAATAGAGTTACATGTGTCTCGTAGCATTATACTCGAGCTATTTTCTTGGTTGAACATAACTCTTAAAGAGAAGTGCTCTTTTCTGATATTTTAAACTTCACTGGACATAAGGACAACATTCTTTTAATTTTGTAATAAAAATTTCATATTTTGTTTTATTTTGGATTACTGGAGTTATTTAGTCGAATACAAATTATTATTATTTGTACAATACGCATTTGAATACTTCTAAAAACAAGTGTTTGATTATATTTTGTATACATGATTATATAAAAATTGTTATAAATTTTGAATACGATATATCTTATGGTTACTAAATAAATTTACGCAGTTTTTCAAAGTCCTAGTTACGTTCTATTCACACACACTGCAAAAAAACGAGGTTCAAGTAACTCTTCGTTATTATACCTACCTGAGGCGTGACTGAAAGTCCCATCATGTTACTTTTATTCGTTGACCTGAATGCAGTTCGTTAGAATTATGTTTACAATAGACTTTGTATTGATCGTGTGCAATTGAAAATAATGAAAATTAACGTGCGCGCACGTGATCACGAACTTTACTTGACAAATTATTTTCACATAGCTGACTTTCCACGATATAAAATTTCCCAGAATTCGAATCTACTTTAAATTGGCGACAAATATGTAGATTTAAAGGTACCTATAATTCAGAAAGAAAACAACTCAAATAAAATGAATAAATTCATGTAAAAGATATACAGTTCTATTTTGCCGACGTTTCTGTAAACATTTTTCAATTCATCTTATAATCCTTCGAAATATGTACAAATGATACATTTAACAAACTTTGTAGCCGCTCAAATATGCTCAAGCAGGAGTTTCAACAGGTTCAACACAGCTTATCTATCAGTTGTGATCTTCTTCCTGTTTCCTTAATCCAGGATCATGTTTGGAATTCCACTTATAGTACCTATTTAAGCCAGCTCAAGTTTCGTCACTCATAATCAAAGTAAAGTCATTCGAAGTAACTTATTATCGTCTGTAAATTCAGTCAGCCTATACAAGTTCAATTTGTTTACGTTTTCCCAGGGATATGAGCTGTCTGGAGCAGTCGTTTGAGAAGTGTATCAGAGACTTAAACGGCGAGACATTTTTCAAACCGTTCCCACGCGAAATATGTAGTTCGAATCTACTAATGGCCCACGTGACGCCCGTGACGAAGGTGTCACAACCCTTTATGACACGTGCACTCGTTAGCGAGTTAACTTAACCGTATTACGCGATGTGCATCCACGTGCATATAAATGCCGGAGTCGAACACGCTCACCGTGTCGGATCAATAACTTCAGAAATGGGCACTTGCCGAGTCGTACAGACACGCTGTGGACGACCTGTTTCTGGCTCTCCCTAGAAAATGAGAACGGAAGTCTTTGACGTGCTTGTGGTCGTCGCTTGAAAGTCTTCCCCGATCATCTTTCGGGAATTAAGCTAACGAACCGCATTTTAATAAATACTGACACTTGCTGGGTAAAGCTTGCTTCAGGCCAAATAGGTAAACATTGAAGGAAAATGTTGGTCTAATCTTTTTGACAAATCATTCGATTATATCGTGCCTAATTTTTCTAGGGAATGGTCGATGCTTATTACAATTTTTCCTACTTTTAAATCTAACGTTGTGGTTTCGAGTTTATTTCGATTTAGCATAGCCAAAAAAAAGTAAGAGGTCAAAAGTCGACAACGCTACTAGTAAATTGGTATGTCAATTCATAGAATAATTGTAATGTAACTGACCTAAAAAGTCTTGACAGTTTTGTTATTTTGAATAGAGAATGTCGGTTCAACGTAGGAGTAAATTTTTATTAGTAGGGTAAGGTGGGACTAAAAGTCCGGCAGGTAAAAAGTCCAGAATTCAAAATGTCTATTCCTAAACAATATTTGTTGATATAATTTCTTTACTTTCAGTATTGTATACCAAAAAGAATTGGTTTAATAAATATTTTGTGGTATAATTCAACAGAATATAACAATATCAACAAACGAACTTCGTGAATGTAAAGCATAATAGTTATAGTTTATACAAAATAACACCAGATATCTCTAGATTGTTAGTACTAAACTTTACACAGGTTTATTCGAAAACCGGGACTTTTAGCCCCACCCTACCCTACTATAGGTTTATGTATTATTAAATAGAATCTCGTATTACGCTCCACAGAGTATGTTCCTATGCTTTAGTACCTGTAATAACTCATTTAGTTTGGGCCGTAGGAAAATATATCGAGGAATATGTTAATATATTCAGTTGAACGGAGCCCATGGATTACCTGAAAGGAATTATTTATAAGTCCCCTAGTTTTTATAATTTGAAAGGCATCTCGAAATGTTTTAATGCATCATTTTTCATCATAAATTTTGTAGCTAATTGAAAGACGATTTTAATGGCATAATTTTGTAACTCTGACATGAATGTGATCTTAAATCTCAATATTCACAGGGAAAATATGCGGGCTTACTGATTTCTGTATCTAGTACAGATACAAATGTGACGTAAATGAATAGGTACAGAATGGAAACAACCGACGATTATAAGGCATTATAAAAGAAAACATACAAATAGAATTTACAATTAGTAACTCTGTATACTGTGTAAATCTTGAGATTCAAGGGCACAATATAATAGGGTCATTGAATTCGTCTTATAAAAAACTATTGTCGTGTACAATTCCTAACTATAAGTTTGGAACCAAACACAAGGATACGAAAGTTCGAAAGTAACGAAAATTACCCATATTTTTTATGAATAAAATACAACCGTAGACATATTGCATCTTATATATAAAAAATATTGGTATTTATCTTGACATTTATTATTTATTCGTTTTCCCCTTGTTTCGCTTAAGAAGGAATTAAATACTTTTGCAGGTTCTTTATAGGATACGCGGATAGAAAATTCTGATAATGAATTGATTAGAAGTTTTTTTCGTTGGAAAGTTAATCGTGCACGTCTCGCGTCGGAACGAATAGCAATACAGTTAAAGGAGCTGTTTTCAAAGGGTGAAGTTATTTTTGACCATCAGATATCCTAATCGCTTGTTCAAAAACAGAGTTCACACGAAATCTTTGTATACATATCTGTAGATTTCAATCAGGATACGGGCCACGTCGGCTAAACAGATGGGTGGAAAACGCCGATGAGATTTCCATTTGTTTCGTGTATACCTTTAAAAGAATAACAACACAGGTACAGTTAGAACTGTTGTGGCCGATAAAATGTCTGGAGGTCACCAGAAGGTTACGCGCTGTATTAGTGAGACACGAAAGGCGGTACATTCCCCTCATATTTAAATTGTGTCTCGATCTTATCGTTTATTTAAGTCGCAACATTCAAACGCATGCTTTATCTTTTCTAGTTTCATTTGATCAAACATTTTGGCCACAGTTGATAGCGTGACTTGATTTTACGGGAAACATCACAGAGTTTCACTTGACATTCGTAAAATTAATCTAGTCAAGTGGAGTTTTATATGTATAAAATCTAATACATTTATATAATTTGTATAAATTTCAATTTTCTAATAACAAAATTAGTAACTTTTATTATAGTAACTAGTAAACAATTTGTCAGTAAAATATACATTTATTATTTTTTTTTTAAGTTTCGCTCTATACATTACAATATAATTTGTAAAAGTTTTACAAGAACTTGATAACTTTTTTCTCCAGAACAATACAATTGTCGCTTCTTTGAAAAATTTCCCCCGTGCTTGATTTAAAATGTTTAAATCTTAAATCACAACGTGAACATTTGCTAATATTAAATTTAAATATATTTGCTTTCTATAAAAGTGGTATGAGTCATAGAAACGAATTTGTACTAAACGCGTAGAAGCTCGTAAGTAAAAGAATCGCGTGCATTACGGAAACGGGTCTAAAAGAATTAAACGTTTTGACGCGTAGAGGAGTGTAGGATAGCATTCTAATACTGTAATTGTTGCGGAATTAAAGGTGCGTTACTTCAATTATATTAGCCTTTTGCACGAATCCACCATGGTTTCGTGACGTCCACAGGAGTGTATTTACCAAGGTTAGCGGTTACATACTACCGTTATGTATGTGTATAAACATACACGATACCTGCCTTAATTAGGGACGTTGCATGCGACTCTACCCCTACTTTCAGTCTTTGAAACCTTAAACTTGCGTTTGTTTTCTTTCTTCTCTATACATTTGTTATTCCTAGGTGAATTTGTCACACCCGAAATATGTAATTATACTTTACCGTTAAATAGTAGACATTGTGTCATTTATTATACAACTAACGAAACTCGCGTGAATTCGACAACAGTATATTATGTTATTTGAATATTTAAAATTCTCAATTTTGTAACCGAAAAAATTCAGAAAATACATATACAGTTTTCAAATTAATATTATAAGTTTTTTAAATGATATTTCAGATTTCCGCTTAGTGTGCAAATCATTGTACTGTTTACCTTACACAGTATAATGTATTTGTCTGATTTTATAGGAAGTTTGTTTATAATTTAACAATATCCGATTTATTTATTTTACTGAATTACAACATCCATTAAAGAAATATTTCATATCCATTAGAATTTCAAACGTGTCAAATATTTTTTATTGCTATTGTTCTTTTCTCTTGTTTTTAGGAATCGTTCATAACGAATAGGAAAAGTAGTCGCCTTGCTAGCACGTCCAAATTAATCACTACAGTAGTCGCACAAACGTAACAAAACACACTTTAAACAAATTGATGTTAATTTCAATGCTATAATCTTGTTAGCGTGTACCGTATTCTTAGGCACGTAAAACCAGGTGATAATGTATAATTCGAGGTTACCTTCGTTGCACGCATTGTAGATATTTACTTATTCTAATGGGTTGCATAGTAATCGAGCAATCTTTCATCTTGTTTTACTATAGATTCACGTAAACGTGTTAATCAGTAGTGTTAAATATAGATTTTCGGTAGCGAATATATGTACTTACCTATGTAATCGAAACCACACTGCTTCAAAATCGTTAGGGTAAAATGCAAGCTTTATTGTTGAGATTACGAAGGATTATTATAAAATAATATAAAATCGCTGAGCTATGTATTGGGTTATAACATATAAAGTATGTAACTTCAGTTTCAAAGTATCGTTTGAGTATTCATCTGTTTCAATTATGACTTCCGCATCTTCTTTGACTAATTTCAAGACTGTTATTCCTAACGTAAAATACAGTGCTGTCTCAAAAAGAGCTCGCGTCTTCTGTCTCGAAAAGAAGCCGTCGCTAACCCCGATACTTCTTTAACTGTCGTTGCCGCGGCGAGTGAGATGTGCCAAAGTGACCTACTCTGACATTTTTCGATAAACTACGCACGCAGCAATGCCACCCGTGATTTATGGCGTGTCGCTGTCGCGTGCCTTCTCGGTCGTTCTTGCAATTATTCGCTCTCACTCATTCTTAATCCCTCTCACTCGCCACGGCAGAGAGCAAAGGCAAGTCGAATAGCCGAATGGACTGGATAAACATTATGGGATTGTTTAGGCAGACATATTTTATGTTATAACCTAATACTTATAATAAATTATAATAGCATTAGAGTTTATTTATTTTTCTAAACTTACACAGTACTATAAATTCAGTATAACGTAAGATCTTATATTTTAAATATAATACTTTCTAACCTTGAATGTATTAAAAAAAAAATTGGAAGAATCCCGACGGAAACTTTCGTAATTATTGCAATTGCTGAACTAGTACCTCAGCAACGCTGACATGATTAAATGTGCTTGTTCAAGCACCGTCTGCATTCAAATATGGCGACTCACGCATCAAAAGACTAGCGGTCTCTTCATTCGGTACAGTTCATTGATCACAGCGTAGACTTGTTGGATGTTTATTCAGCACTTACGCAGAATCGTATGATCTCTTTGATGCAATGACTGTCGTTGATAAGCAACAGGTTTATGGAGAAATATTTTGTCAGGGGTGAAGAGACCCTCGAATCAGCCTAAACTCTAATTGCGTACGAACAAACTCTGAATGGATTTGCAAGAAGCTACAAGCAACTCGGTCGAGTCGGCTCCGGGCCGCGGAAGAAACGTGGTAAGCTACAAATTTGAAATAGTAGTAAATGTTTGTGGGTATACCTGTGCTCGACGCAAACCTTACAACTTCAATGTGTCTTTTATTTGCGATTATAGAAAACGGACACGAAGTAATATTTATCATTTCTGGTAACGACAAACATATCCGCTCCTATATTGCGCTCACTGTCAGTGATGATTGCCTGTTTCAGATTTATTTTATTAACATAATATTATTGTGCAAAATGAAACTTCTTATAAAAACATTTCGTGCTTAGCACTATCTGGGGAGCCTCGGTTTCGGAACATATGTACTTACCTACTGATACAAACAACGTTGCAATCCATTCGTACGTTTTCACTAATGAATTCCGTGAAGAAACGAAGGGAAACAGACGATCGCCCTAAAGAGAGCTACTGCCGTAGGTCACGACAGCCTGAAATGGCCCGAAATCGCGATAGATGTTGATGGGTGTACTATAATCATTCGTGGCTTAATCCCATAACGAAGGGGAAAGTCGAACGGTGGCAGGTACGGTACATATGGATCCTCGAGACATCACCGTTTTGTATTACCGAATGATCGATGGGCTCAGGGCCAACACCGGCGATCCAAATTTCTCGTGCGCATTCAAACTTTTCATTCGTATCACTTTCCCGTTGCGCCAATCGATCCCTTAAACGCGATATCAGCATTCACCTCAAAAACAATAGGAAACGTACACAACTACATAAACCAAACAGATGAAATTGGCACGAGATTGGGGACAGAAAGGAACTATGGTGTATATTGGGACGGAGATTTTTATTGAAGTTTGTATTCATATAAATATGAATTCATTTTTTTAATAAAACGTTTAACTTTAATGTAAAATCTATCATGAGGAGTAAAAAATGTAGGTAACTCTACTCACAGGTACTCTGTAAAGGGGAATTTAGATAAAAATTAATGAAAGTAAGTGAATTATTATGCTCTAGAATTAGTTACTAGAGAGCCTTTTATATCCATGGCGAAATAACCTTATGGTTATTTACAATACTATTTAATTTCATTTAGAACATGGAAAGTATAGATTTCCTTTAAAGTGCATATAACTAATATTAATAATCGAAGAGTTGCACAGAATATAAACATTCTTATCCAAGTTTGAATGTTAAGAAGACTGTTTTTAAGATCTTTTAATCGAAAATGATTTTCGTCTTTAGAATATCTACCATTAAATGGAACGAAGTGTAGTAAACAGCGAAGATAAATTTACGGAATGTGGTATGAATGTGTGTCTGAATTTCATAGTTGATATCAATCAGTTTCTGCAATTGTACGTTCTGAACCACTGATTCAAATAACTTGTTTGAACAGTTTAGAAAAGACTCCTAAGTGTTTGGAAAATGCTAGAATACTGACGTGAATTCATTTTATCAATTGACTGCAAGTCTAACCTGTATTTGTTTCAATTAGAATCCTTAAACGTTTATTGATCTGCCTTTTCTCTATTTATAATATTTACGTATATCATGAATAGTTGAGAACTGAACGAAAGTTAATTCCATCACAAGTATGTGATAAGTATAAATGTTTTTTACACTCAAGAAAGGGCTATACGTACCTTCATAACGTACCGTATAACTAATTGTAAGAAATCAAATCTGATAACTCTGTGCATGCTGAAACTGTTCTTAAAGCGTCTATCACGTTGCGTGTTAAACACGTCTGACTATAGGAATTCACTTCCCGCTGCTACCTTGAGTCTTGTTCCTCAGATCTAGAGACGCGGTAGCGTCTCGAAGCCAAGTACATGTTTCGACATCCTGTATATACATAGATCCATCCTTCATGATTAAAAAACAAAGATGCAAGTTCATGCCTTAAATAATATAATTAAATGGAATAATATTTTCATTAATCCTTTGTCGTTTTAATTGTGCTTTGGGGTGGGCCTCTATACAAATTTATTTCTAGTCAAATGACTAATATATGACGATATGTAATTTGTATAATAATAAACCATACATTCTGTCATTCATATAAATCTAATATGCAAGTAAAACTATTATAAAAGTATCGAAACACTATTTAATTAATAAGTTATGATTGCGTATTTCGAAATCCACTGCTTGGGGTTTCTCTTTACACGTATTTTGTCACGTGTTCGCCAAGAATTTTCACCAGTTATTATTTCGTAGGTAAAAGCAAACCAACCATTACCACCTGGCTTTCGGGCGAGACCGCAAGGTCCACCTGGATCACCGAGACACCCTATAAATAATGGTCCTATAGGACAATCACGACCAGGAGGACAGCCACAGCAAATTCGATTTGACGGGCGTACTGCTTTCGGGCCGTCCAGTTCTGGCCAATTCGTACAGCTCAGACCATACGGCCCCCCAAGACCACCTGGAAGTACATTGCCTCAGAAACCACCGCAACAAGGTCAAAATACACCTATCCTTCTAAATTCACGTTTCGCTCCACCGCCGCCCAACAAAATCAATCCGCAACTAAGGCCTAGACTGCCAGGTCCTGTAAATTATCCAGTTCAACAATTTCAAAGAAACGTACAACAGCCTCAACAGCTGAGACCCGAGCACCAAAACGTTCCACACGATACGCGAAACCCAGAGTTTCTAGGACGACAGCAAGGAATCGTACAGCACCAAATACAACGACATGAATCGCTTTTAAAAACACCTCAACAAAGTTCGTCAACCACCAAGGAAGATAAAAGGTCTCCACTCCCGCGAATAGTAGTCGAAAGGATGGCTGATGTTGACAATACGAAGAAGCCTCAACAATTTGAGAATCCAGTTACGAAAGAGAAGATGCGCGAAAGTGTGGAGAACGACGACGACGATGACGTTGTGATAGACGGTAAAAAATCACCGCGACCTGGCAGTAATATTTCTAATCAAGATGGGTCGATTGAGTCGAAATCACCGAACAAAGAGAATGTTGTGCAATCTCCGAAGAGACCGGAAACTGCAACGCTGAACGGGAAAATGGACACTAAGCACGACGATACAGTTGCGGGAAATGTTAACGAGAAGAGTAATGACTCTACAACCAATGCCAAGGTGGATAAATTAGAAAGTAAAACGGAAGAATCTGTTAAGGGCTCCAGTTCCATAGATACTGATAACAGGTTATCTTCAGCGAAGCTTGATGAAAAGGCGCACACGGAAGCTTCTGATAGA
This sequence comes from Andrena flavipes, assembly GCA_963971345.1. Lineage (NCBI taxonomy): Eukaryota > Metazoa > Arthropoda > Insecta > Hymenoptera > Andrenidae > Andrena > Andrena flavipes. Next base: position 58,864,554 of record OZ020481.1, read on the forward strand.
GGAGTAGTGGGAAAGGTGGATAAGAAATTAACAGAACCTGTAGAAGACACAGTCCAAGGTAAACATATTGGCGACAAGGTGGACTTGATTACAGATTGTACAATGGAACCGTCGATAAACAAGAACACAAGTTCTTCGTCGGATTCCATGATTACAGAGAGTAAGCTTGGCAAATCAGATACCTCTAATACATCTAATCCGCTCAGCAAAGATCTTTCGCAAGAACAAAGCTTAAAAACGACAGGAGAATCACCACATAAAACACAGCCAGATACGTCGATCAAAGGGAACAAAACACAAAATGAACAGGAATCCAAAGCAGTGCCCAAATCTGCAGAGAAGTCACGCGGAAGTACACCAGCAGAAAAAGATGAAAGTGAAAGGGAACAAGAATTGCAGACGACATCTAAATCCCCAGAAAACACACACGTGACTGCCTCGGCACAAGTTAGTCAGATTCAAAAAGAAGATGTAAAGATGCCATCCAAATCTCCAGAAAAGGTACAGGCGAGTAAACCAACAGAAACTAATCAAACTAAAGCTGATGAAGAATTGCAAGTGTCATCAAAATTCTCAGATACTTCGCACGCGAGTACACCAACAAATCGTGAAAATGGAGTGGAAGGAAAAATTCAGGAGCATTCTTCAGCAGCGATGAAACAGAATCAAGGCGAACAGGAGTTAAAGGTGACATCCAAAGTTGCGGAAGAATCGCATGAGAGTACACCAGTTGAGATAAATCAGACTAAAATAGAAACAAAAAGCATTCAAGAGGAACAGGAATTAAAACTCGAATCCAAAGAACTGAACAAGTCCTGCAAGAGCATGCCAGCAGAAATGGAATCCAAAGCACCGTCTCAGCACTTTGAAAAGTTACCTGAGGAAACACCAACGAATCTTCATCGTTCTCTGAACGAGAAAGAATTAGAGAATTCTCTTACTGTTTCCTCGAATAACCTAGCTTCAATTGAAGAATCGACTAAAACACCTGAAAGTATTAGCATAGATAGTGTTTCTAAAGTCTCTCAGGAAAATATTCAACACGATAAACCAGTGCAAGATTCCGTGGAAGCAAATATAATTAGTCACACCGCAGATTCACCTGCTCTTGTAACAGCAGCTAGTGAGCCACCATTGGTCCCAGAATTGCCAAAGATTCAAGAAAAATTGTCGGTAGCAGAATCAATGTTATCTCCCCCTAAATCTCCTAAAGAAACTGTGAAAGGCTTCGATAACGGGCAAAGAAAATCGTTATCAGCAAAATCTTCGCCGTCTTGCAGCCCTCGATCGTCAGTTTCTCCGACGTCGCCTAACCGTCGTGAAAAATTAGAGAACGAGAAGAAGAATGCAACTTCTGTCCAAAATTCCACCGACGAGAATGAAAGCGATGAGAAACAGGCAGCTAGCGCGAAAACTTTATCAAAACCGTCTGCACCTATATTTGAACGAGCACCTACGCCTGCTAACTTGGATGAAAAAACAGAGACGAAATTTTCAGCAACGCCAGGTTTTTATTTGGATTTGAAACAGATTTAGAAGATATTGATTTAAAAACTTAGCCGGTATGATAAGATTGAAAATAGACGTGTAAAACCAATATATCAAAGTTTCATTATTAACAGTACAGTGAACTACAAGTTTGATTTTATATTAAAGTAGTAGATTTGTTTGTCTCAATCTTTGTGATCTTATATTAGATTTGTTACATTTATTGAAACGTCTTATAGAGATAGTAATTTCACAAAATTACTGAGATTTTGCTTCAATTTGCAACGACACACTTTGATATTTATTTCGCGTTAACAGAAAAGCTGCAGTACATAATTTTTTCGTTTTTGCAGAGATTGAAAATGGCAATGCAACGTATGATACGGCGCAATTTGATACGGTAAATACCATTGTTTATATATGTATCGGTATGTATATCTTATAACATCTTTTACTTCCGCATCCTAGTAAGACAGCACAATAATTTTCATAGATGCCAACCACAAATGGAGTTTCGGATTCACCAACGAAAAAATCACCATCTAAATCAAAGGATGCTGACAAAAGGTCAGCGGCTGGTTCGCCTGTAAAGTCACCAAGTAAATCAGTCAAATCATTGCCACGAACTCCAGAGACACCTTCATCGACAGCCGTCCAAGAGAAGAAAAGTAAGTATTATTAAGATTTTTAATTAAGTTCGTGTGCGTCACAAAAGAATGTGTTCTAATCAGGTTAGTATATCAATTTATCTTGTCACTTTCATGAAACATTTCACGTAAGGAGTTATATGTATATCTACTTCTACTGGAGGGGCCAAAATGACTTGTTTTTGAAAAGAACAATGTATTCTGGACAGTCGAAAGGGTTAAAAAACCGAATTCCACTATTCCCCCCCCCCCTCCCCCAAAAAAACGGTTAAACCGGTTTTCGAATTTTCACAAAAGAAATATAATTAAAATAGTTAATACATATTTGTACATATTTTAAAAAAATTTCAGTTTTTTTAATATTCATGAAATTACAAAAATATAACAAAATAAAATATACTCTATGCGTAATTTTTTATTACACACTTCGAAATAAATATGCCTGTAATTTCTGTTAAATCGTACAGAATTGCCTATGAACAAAATTCAAGTGGGCGCAGCACCCTCTCCAAACCTAAAGACGGTACGATCGAAAATTGGTTCGCTGGACAATGCAAGTTACAAGCCAGGTGGTGGAAAGGTGAAAATAGAGAATAGAAAGCTGGACTTCAGCAAGGCACAACCGAAGATCGCTGCAAAGAATGAGAAATACACGCCTAGTGGTGGCGATAAGAAGGTTGACTTTTTATTTCAATCTTTTTGAATTTTATCTCTCTATATTCATTGATTTAAGTTTCCTCTTATAGAGGGCAGCCGTGTGAATATCACAACTAGGGAGAAAGAATCTGCAAGCAGTCTAAACAATTTCATTGGCAATGGCGATTTTACGTGAAAAGCAAAACAATTGGATTTACAGTCGATATAGAAACAGTTTAGGATTCAAGTCTTGATCGAGTAAACCGTGCGATCGATTCTTTTTCCCCCACGCTATTGATATTATATCGTGCTGCGAATGGTGATTTTCTTCCTCTACCCTCTTCATATCCGAGAATGTAAGAGTACCTACTGTATAATAAATGTACGCCTATATTTCTATCTTTTCTTGGAAAATCAACGCAGATCGCTCAAGTTAAGCTTCAATGGAACGCTAAGCCAAAAGTCGGATCATTGGATAATGCGACGTACAAGCCTGGCGGTGGTGACAAGAAAATTGAAACTGTGAAACTTGATTTCAAGGATAAGGCGAAGCCAAAAGTGGGCTCCAAAGACAACGCTAAGCACGTTCCTGGCGGCGGTAGCGTGAAAGTAAGATTTTTATTTTTTAAAATACTTGACAATGTTTCCGTAGAGATAACACTTATACATCTAAAGGATTAAGTATTATAGGATCTGCGTTTGACATTAATTTTAAAAGTTCTGTAAATTTAATACTAGCCTCCATTTATCATTCCTGAATTTCTCTCTGAAATGCAACCTTTTTTTTCATTCCGGTATCCTAAAAATTTACTTCATCAATTTATCCATGCCATTGGATTTTAATTACACGTAAAAATATTATTTAAAGTCACGAACAATTCAGCACAATTGTCATGAAGAATGAATTAAATTGAAGTGAATTCAAAATGTCAAATGCAGTTCCAGAACAGAGATGGCGTCATTGAACAAACAACAGATATATTTATTTCTCATAAACACAGTTTAAAAAGATAATAGAAACCAAAGTTATTAACATTAGTGTTTCCATCATTTTCGTGATTAAATAGTTGCAGAAAGTGATTAAGTTTGCGAAAGTGAATATAAACGATGTGTGTAAATGTGCTTTTCCAAATTTAAAATTATTTTGTTAATTTGAATAATCTGCTATGTTTTTGCTTGAAATTATTTAAATGTTAATGTGTGTCTTAATGTGTCTTATTGTGGCGATAAGTTATTTTCATAACCAAACAAATGCTTGCCTTCCATCTCCAACATTTATCCGTTTTTTCGTAGTACCATAGCGATCCGCTCGTTCATACGTCATGAAAATATTTTAACAATGATTGCATTGTTGCATGTAGAATGTTCAAATTCTTTAATTACAAAAAAATTTTAAATACAAAAATTAAGATGTTAGAAGTCGGTGGACAACAAGAATTTTAACATTAAGCCATATAATTACTTCACGCTTTATTGGCTCCTAAATCATGAAACAAATATTTCGTTCGTAAATTCACAATATTCAATTCTCGCGTTGTAATTAATATTCTACACTTCGCCATCGTTACCATACTTTTACTATATCTTCATAATAGTAGCGCTCAACAAATATATCAAGTATAAATTTTTATAAAGAAAATTTAATAGATGCTACTGTAAGCAGAAACATGAATTCGTAACTTAAAATTTTTTATTTTACATTATACAAAATTTGTCTGCACGATCGATGTAATTTCTCGACATATTTTGAATGTTTTTTGTAATAATTATATAATATTATTTGATGAGAATAACCTTTACGCGTATCATAAAGTATTTATTTTAAATGCGGACACGTAGACACTTTAATCAACGATAAAAGTAGCGCCCTATGATCGACGAATGATTGAACCATGTACGCATGCATTGCCACCCATCATTATTAACAAGTCATTATTGTTTGTTGGTGTTCAGTCATCGGCTACCCCTCCTAAGACGCCACAGGATACGAGGAACGACGTAAGTATGATAAGTAATTTCATAAAATATTGTTCTATTGATTTTCTCCTGAGGTAAATGCGTTATTTAGTGTCAATCAATATCATCTGATGCCATTGCAAAATGCAAGTAAAATTTTCACTTAAAAGTAATTACGACTAACAAATAATACTTAGGTATTAATAATAAATCTGTTACTTTCGTGTACTTTCGGGAAATTGAAATTTGCCAGGTACTCTTCTCTTGCAATAATCAATGCAAAAATTTACGTTCCATTGTATCAAGTAGAAAGCATATTTTTAACTGCTGAAATGAACGCCGAGTAAGTAAGTAAATTCAGCTCGGAAAAAGCTGAAGCATGCCTATGCATGTTTTAAAATTAGTATGTTCGTTTTGAATAGTCAGTCTTCTGTATGCTGAAATCAATTTTAGTTTAGAAAGCACACGAGACTAAAATAGTATTCCCATATCAACAAACGTTTTATCTATTGAGGGTTCGATAATCTCAATACCAAATGTTATTCTATACATAGTTATAATTTGACACGATAAGTAATAAACGGTGGATTTTCTGTTACTATTTTCAGATTCAAATACAAAAAGTTGATGTGAAAGCTGAGAGCAAAATTGGGTCCTTGGACAACGTGAAGCATAAGCCAGGTGGTGGCGATAAAAAGATTTTTAACGATAGAGATTATCTTCGACAAACTGGTTCGAACGTAGAAAGCCTCAGCGGCAGTGGATCGCAGGTATGGACTATTTAAATGCATTTTAAACACCTAATAATTATAATAATCTCAGTTTCTATAACGATCTCACCTTCGAAGAAAGCAACAATACCTGTGCGTTTTCCACTTAAATTACATTGAATATATGTTACATTAAAATAATTAGTGAAATAGAACTTGAGAGAAGTCTTCTGTATTTAACGCTTCAAAATTGCACCCACTTCTCTGGAAATTCTTTGTCAGGTCATTCATGTTTGCATTGCGTTCCACTTAAAGGCTTGACAACACGCATAGAATGCTTTCCACTTGTTTCCTTGGAAAATTTTATTTTACGATATCAGCACTTTTACAATTCAAATAGTGCGATAGAAATTATTTCATCGTAAAGCTTATACTTTATCAGATTCATCAATTACAAAAGTTACTTCGAAATAAAACGTCTCTTTTAATCTGTTTTCGAATAAAAAATGACTTTTCCTATAGAAAGAGGGTACCTGCTTGTTTGACAATGCGTAACACTCGTATTGTCATGCAAAACAAAATGACAAGAAAATTAAATTAATAGAAAAATAAAACACATATATTTTTCTATTAAAGTCAACAAGTACCGTAGTTGCTTAACCCTTTGAAGCACGTTTTCAACCGCTTTTATAGTTTCGTATGCGACTAATTTTTTTCGTACAAAGTAACTACTAATTTGCAAGATTTCGAACGTGAAGAATGTATTCCAAAAGAGAATATATGCACATATGTATGTAATTTGACACGTCAATGCCTTTTAAAGAGATCGTGAAATATTGTAGTATAGGTATTTCGTTTTACTTCCCTAAAAAAGCTGCATCAGATTTTAAACAACCTTGATTATACATTTTGCTTATATGGATGCTTTCTGTGTGAGGAGTAATTTTAATAACGCACTGATTTGCTAATATTTCATTGCAAACGCCCTAATAATTACGATATTGGGATAACATCCTGCCAACATCCATAACTGTAGAAACTTGGGTAAAGTAAAATTCTTTAAATTGACAGAAAGTATTACTATAATAGGTACTATATAGACATGCTACAAAACTGTGCAGGCATATTCAATAAACAATGATCTCTCCTGGTCTGTTACAGATTTACATTCGTTAATATTCATATACATATTATCTGAAACCTATTAAGTGAGAATATTAATTTCGATAAAATACTTTCATTAAGGCATTATTATATCAGTGTCAAATTATTCAATTATTCGTAGTTATCATGACAAATAGAATACGCTATATTGAAAATAAAACGCGACATACCACTTCTGTTGATGCTTCCCTAAGCAAAAATGTCTGCTGAATCGCGTGGAGTAGTCAGATTTCAGATTATTCTTTTTCCTCGTTGTTTAAACATATTTAAATGTTCATAATGCACTAATAACTTATATCGTTGTAGAATAATTTAACGAAACAAGCAACCGAACAACTATTACTTTTCCGACACAAAAGATGTTCAAAGTGCAAAATTTATATTTTTATTAAAAATCGAATTTCTCAAAAACTGAGGGCGATGGCGACAAATGGTTTACGGATTCGTTTTCAGCCCACGAAAACCTATAAGAAACAGCTATTGAATGTTACAAGTTCAGATAGCTGTCATACTGTGTAATACTTAACATTCTGTGTTTGTAAAAGAGTTCTACCTACTCGATTCCCTCAGCATTGAATTCGAATGTGCATTCAGCGCAAACCTACATGAGTCGAGATATCCCCATGATTTACCTAATCGTGGAAATCGATGATACATATGTACATATGTCGGTGTTCGGTAAAAGCTGAAATGCTTCAAAGGGTTAAGATGACCTTGCGAGGTCGTAACGCGGTGGTTAATGGGTCACCTTAATCCTGATACGTGTGTTGTGCCCGCAGAGCCCTGTGCCCCCTGGCACGGTCACCGTCGGCAACAACGGTCTGCCTACTTCGGACGAGAACCTCAACCAGGAATGCTAGATCACGAATACTCGAACGCTAGACCCGCTTTTCATGCCATTTCCGTCTAACTAATCACCTGTACGTTTCTTCCTCGCCATGGTTATATCGAAGGGCAAGTGTTCACACGCTTCAGGTGTCGGAACAATATACGCGTACGAGGATGAACTAACGATCGGATTAATTTAAGCGTCAGAATGAAATTAAAAGCCAATTCATTCAAGTACAGGTCAGTCGACTTAATTTGGTGTTTCTTATTGTTTTAAATCGGTATTAACTGCAATACATTCACGTGCCATACGTAGGATCTATTCTGTACGAAATAATGATTATTTAATTCATGGAGGAAAGCTGTGAGGAAGCAAAGGGACTTTCTCCCTCGTACGTGTGCGCCCTTCCGATCGATAACCTGCCCGATGTACATGCTTAATGCGACACGGCAACCATCTGCAAATCGACAAATCATTCTTTTCTATCCTACTAGCGCATTTATTCGCGAAGTACCCGTTACAGCGTCGTTGATTTACGAGTGGTTCGATTTTACGTACTGTCGTGAAGATTGTCCGAAGAGGATCACCCGAGTGTAGGGAACAGCGCGTAGAGTTGTTAGAACGGTTATTAAAAGAGTATTGTTCGAAGGAAAGGGGACTGTTCGCGACACTTTTTCAGATTGTAAAAATGTGTTTGGTAATTTTTTGTACAACATGCAAAGTGCAAGCCACGCTATTCATCTCACTGTATCTATTTCCAGCGCAACTATGCCACTCAGCGATAACAGCTCTCGGATACATGTACAGAGTTTTTAAAATTTTTATAAGAATATCATTTTTTCACAGACCTAAGCGTTAGAACGGCAAGGAAATGTTTAAAGGGGGGGAAACAAAACTTTCTTTGTTTGCAGCTTGGAAAGACAACGCACGACGATACTATGCTACATACATGTATAACGCGATACAATACCATTGCTACATCACGAGCACAATGAAAGCGTATTTAAGACCGTGAATGTTTCTAATGGCATTTTTCCGATCTGAAAAGGCAGCGCGGTAACGTGATACGCTTAGGTTAAAAAAAGCATATTGTCGTCTCTCGTGATCGTGTAGAAACGATCGTGGTCACAACGAGACAAATATAAACGCGTATGCAACGTACGAATCGTATAGTAACAGACCCAATGTTCAGATGCATTAGTAATGTGTTTCATAGCCCGAAAGTAGGTGTAATTTTGTTAAACCTACAAAGTGCAACGAAATTTCTAGACTATCTCTGAGATAAATATCGACAGTTGCAAAAAAAGCTTTGAATATGCTCTAATGATGAGAAAGAAAAAAAAGAAAATGATGCTAATTAACGAATAATCTTATTAGAGATAACAGTAACTTATCTGTATAAGCTACTTAACTGAATTGAATCGAACTTGATTATAGCTTTCCCGCCGTGCATTTGTAACGATGTTTAATGTATATGTATATAATACATAAATGTATTTGCGATATCCATTATTCCTATTACAAAAATAAAAATTAAGAAACTGTAGTAGAATATCGTTGACATTTTGGAAATCAATCTATAGGAAAACATGAGGATTTACTATCTGAAGGAAGAATGCACAAGATAATGGCAGAGAGTATGATTAACGAAGATAAAAGTTTTTCTCCCATTTGTGAAAAGCATAATACACAAATGATTCATTTGTGGGAAGTATTTAACAGTTTAAAATTGCCGCGAACACAACGTGGATTGTATTATAACATTAAACAACCGTGGAATATTTAAACGCTGTGAACGTAATAATATTCCGTAATTTATGCAAGAGGTTTATCTAAACTCGCCTACTTCCGGGGTAAAACCAAATACTTCATTTAGGATAGTCCAGATATACATAAATGACATACATAATACAGTGATGCACAAATATTTCCGCTGAAATTCTGCAGATTTCATTTTTGCCATTTTACATATATTCTGATATTAATGACGCAACTGAGCGCATACGAATATTTATCGAGAATTTCAAATAATGATAACTGGATGTTATCAGAAGTTGATAGATGAAAATAAGTTGTCAATCGGAAGGAAAAATATTTAATTATTTTTGTGCATCGCTGTTAATTAAAAGCATGTGCGGAGTATACGTTAATCGAGCAACGGTGCGCCAATCGTTCTCTATTAAGTCCAAGGTGTACAGATAAAAATATTATGCTGAATATCTTAACGATTATAATTGTACATTCGACATGATGTTTCCAATAAAACTATCATTTTATCATATAACGCGATTTCACCGTAAAACCTAGAGTACGCTCCGTACATGATACATTACCTATGCTTCAATAATTTTCACATTTTTTATTAATTATCATATCCATTGAATCAACTTGTTTTAACACTCGAATTGTCAAAATAGAATCGATTCTACTTACGTTTATATTCTTCTTCTCTTATTTAATGTTGTGGTGGGAAAAACTTTTAGTTACTATTATTAATAACTATAATTTTGTGCAACTTGCTTTTAGAGACTTTCTCATTATACGATTTTCGACGTGTCACTTGACAATAACAACACAACTAATTAAATTATTCTTTAGCTCACTGTACAAATTATTTCAGTTAATACTCCTTTACTCGTGCAACTACTAACTGCATATATATTATTTTGATATTTTGAGAGTTAATCTAAGCATGATTTAGTCTTTTGCCAAATTAGCATTTCTCTCTAAACAAGTCTATCCGTCAAAGACAAACTATCCACCATGTATTATTATAATACGTTCAATTTCAACAATAGGTGAACGCAAAATTCTCGTTCGAAAAACAACAGTATATACCAGGCGTATTTGCAATCGCCGATGGTACGTTTCCAGTGATATTGATATGATGCGAGTCAAAATGAGCTTACAAGAGGCAACCAGACTAGAATTACCCAATAGCAAGGACGGTTTTAATGGATAATCACTTACGTGACATCGAGCGTCGATTTATTCCGAAAGCATTGAGTTATGAGCGACTCATCTTGTGGAATAAATTACTTTCATATACGTAGATCAGTAGAGAATCCCATTTAAACCTCAGAAACCGAAGAAAATGCTAATAGAATCGTAACGCGCAATCATATTCGATGCATCGAGTGATAGATGTCAATTCACGCGATTGCATCGGATACGTTTCATATTGTATTTAAATAATAGAATAAGATAAATTCGTAATCGTTATTGTAGATATATAAACTACCTTTATTTGTTGCACACTCCGGAATAGTAAGATCGCATCGCTGGTTCACAATGACGTGGAAAGTAAAAGTTAAAATAGCGAAAGCAGTATCAGCAGAAACAAAAGCGAAATATCTGAAATTATGCAAATGTTTCAGGGAAGTATCTCGTTCGTACTTCTAAAGATTTCATGCAACTTACAATAGGAAAGTATTATATAATACGCATTACTTATAGTTTATTGCTTCCATATTGATTAATATACATATATTTCGATTCGACTAATCATCCGATATTCGGCAATAAAGAATGAAATAATATTAAATCATCGCAATTATCACGAGTAATCACTTCGTACGAACACAATTGTATAAGATACAGCAGGTATACCTGGCAAAGGTGACAGGACAGCCATTATAATAATATTTTTGTTTTTAAACTTATATTCCGGTGATTTTTATTGAACCCAATCATTTCTACTTGAGACGTGTCTTCGTTAAGTTTTGAATAACGAAACAACAAATACTAACAGCTAACACATACCTAACTAATCGATAATCAATGATGTACAAGCAATCGATTAGGTATATGTATGTTCTGCGCGCTGTACAAAGAGAGATACAGTGGTCCCCGGTTAAGTTGACCATTGCAGAGTCCGAAAAATATCTCTTATTCGGGGTGATAAGTGAATTTCATACCTTCGATTTCACGCTTCACTGAATTGTATGGGCTTCGACGTTGAACAATAGGGGACCACCGAGATAAGGATAACACTAGCCGCTTAACAAGGGAAAAAAATCAAGTTCCGCATTTCTCATCAGATCTTCACGAAAATAACACGAATCGATTCCTTGTGTTTTCTCAGTGAAAATGATACCAAAGCCGATATACTTTGGGCTATAATTGACGAAATTGCATAAAAGATTAATTTGCTAGAAAATAATCTTTTTTAGATCAATAAATGTATTATTAATTAAAAGAAAAATCACATTTCTATATATTATACCTGCCTCACAATTCATCTTCAAAAACACCTATTTTTAAGGCCGTCACACTGTTGATCCCCCTGAACTACCTATAAAATCTATACCGTTAGGAATTTCGTTCTACAATTTTTCCTGATCATTCTTGAGATATTGTATGATGAAAATTTGCAAAAATATCGATTTTTTAACTGGGAGGGGGGGCCTTAAATAAACTTATTTCATCAAAAATAAACTTGAAGTCTCAGCTATCCATTGATCCGCTCTTACGAAGATATAATGAAAGATATAATAATTTAAATTTTCGTTAGTGAATGAATCGAGGATGTCAATCCGAGAAGTAAAGTGGACGCTCATTCAGGAAGTACTGTAGTTGTATTTAAACAATATGAATATCGTTATGTTCAATTACCTATATTTTAAAAGTTCTATGGAAGCTTGCAATCTTTGTACACCAGTATTTTATAAATGTTTTCTTTAAAAACTGCTATTTTAATTAACACACTACTCAGATGCACTATTTTATTATCATAAACTTTTTCAATAAATTATGAGTAGTATTTATGGCACATGATGCGTGATTCAATAGCACAGATATTAAAATTACTTTCAAAGCTAAAACTAAAATTTTAAATAGAAATGAGCATTTTAACTTTTTTCTTCTGTAATATTAGATATATTTAGTGAGTTTATCTAAATTGTGTGGATTAATAAGCACAGCGTGTATTTCACTCTTGCATATCACATACCACAGAGTGGACACAGGAGCTTGCTACTATTCACTACTACATAAACCAAGGTCAGTCTGCACACACTTTGCAATCTTTAGATAGAAAGTCAATAATATCTAATTAATGTGAGAAGTATAAAATTTATTAATTTTGTAGGAGTATTTTTCTTGCATTTCTAACAAAATACGAATCATCAGTGTACTTAAAAATACTTTATATCTAATAATCTTAAGTATGGACCAACAATAAATTTAGAGCGTAAAATTTTAATAAGAAACAGCACAAGTGTAATAGTAATCAGTATTATTTATTAAATTTGTTGAAAAATAATATGATTTCAATAGTTATAATACATAATCGAATTAAATTAGTCTGCATTAAATATAATTAAGTGAAAAATGTATACCCCAAGTTTGAAAAGAGTCCTGAGCATGGACTGATTGTGATAATTGTGAAAAAAACCAAGTTCTGCATAATTTCTCGAGATATTAATAGTTAAATAATGGCGGTCGACTTCCGGGTCGCACGGTTTAAAACCGAGTCAGCTGAGCCCGCTGCAGTATACTTAAGCCCGCACGCGCATAAGGCACGCATAGATACAGATTCACATACACAGTTGAGCCGACTGCGCTGATTCATTTTCACGGTTTGAACCGACGCGGTCGGCTCTACTGTGCGCGGGAATCTGTATTTACGTGTGCTTCTTGCGTATGCGTGCAAGGAGTCACTCTTTCGCGCTCATGAGGTATTGTGGAAGAATATCCCTCACGAAACTCGCCGATGAACATATCTGAACACGACCTTAATAAAAGTAGGAGCCATGTCCACTGTTCTTCCATCACAGAGTTCTTTTCAAACTTGTTGAATCTAAACATGCAATATTCCACTCTAATCATCAATTGGTATTTTCCAGATTAAGATCATTGATGAGATGAAGTCTCTTTCTACGGAGCAAAGAAAGGAAGATCTGCCACAACCACCACCAACAACTCCAACAAAAACACAAAAGCCAGCATCAACATCATCCATAGTGACTCCTAAAGCAGTTAGAACTGGTTTAGCCAAATCTCCGGAAGTTGCGGGAGCTAAAAAAAACTTAGCTTATGGAACTTCAGATGTGGAAAGTGGAATCGAAAAAAATCTAAATGCGGAAGACAGTAAAAACACAACAAAAAACAAAACAATGAAATCATCTACTTCCCCGCAAACCTCGAACAGTTTTCAACAAAAGAATTTGGATAAATCTCCCCCTGATACGTCTAGAAAAACATCGTCAGAAATGTTACGATTTCCAAAATTAGCACAATCAGCTACACCACAAGAAGCAATCTCCATTTCTGAAACACATTCTCCAATTACTTTACCGAAATTAATTGAACCTTTCACGTAATCGACTCGTGCCGTGCATTAAGTCAGTCCTTTATATTATCACTTTGTGGATTAATTATTTGAAACTCAGAAAGTGAAATTTACTTGAAATCAGGGTGAATTTATTGGCAATGGTATTTGGCGAATCCAACAAGGTGATTAGGGTATACATAAAATCGAAGAAATACAGTATGTACTTCCTACTTACTTTATTATATTTATGAATATCGAAATGTTTAAATAATTGTGAAAACACAAATAAATTATTATAAGAGAGACTAGAAAACAATAATGATAAAAAGCAAGAATTGTGTTAATTATAAACCAACTTTTTCCTGAAAGAAAAATCAATGCATGAAACTTCTACAATTATTTATTATTTATCGTCATATCTTCTACAATTATTTATTAATCAGTGTGAAAATTGGTGTAAATCTTCCTTGTATATTAAGGAAAAACTTTGTCGCTGCAAGTTATGTATCTAAAATTGCCTCGATACTTTTTAACTGCAAACTTTGAAAAACTTCTTAGCGTTTAGACAATACTTTTTCCCATTTTCGAGCGCTAGCCCCCTTATTGCATCCGACCCTTCAATTAACAATTACTTACGCGATACAGGCCACAGTGTATTTGAACGTTAAACGATGTGTGAGATGACTTGGATTGGTTGTTTCTGATAGAAACGAAGAAGCTCTATCAGAATTAACCAATCCAAGTCATTTTCTAGCACGAGCACAGAGTCAGTGCAAGATACCGAATTCGCTATTACAAATCAACTTTTTCTTTCCTAAATTAGCTTCTTTCCTTGCGGATTCGATACTCGCCGCGCTTTCCATATTTCCTCGCTTACAGAAAATCCTCTATGAAATAAAAATACTTATTGCACGACAGTACGGTAGCGCGACCGCTCAGCGACTATGTACATAGCTGCGTGTCGACCACGCTACATAATAAAGCAGCATTTAGCTAATCTGAACGCGAGAGAAGTAATGTCCTTCAATTTGGTGCGCCGCACCAAAATTTCATTTTCTTTTATTAAACCGAAACGTGTAATCTGTGATATCGTAAAGACAAGTTGTTCGGTGAATAAAGTTCACCCGTAATGAAATTTATTTGTGAAATACTACGTATTATCCGTTTGCATCGATTTCTATTTCAAAACTCGGCGCTATGTACTTGTATCAATATATATTTAGACCTTTTTCAAAAAAGAATGTATATGTTGGAGTCATTCTGTTTTGAATCGCTTAATAAGACCGCTATAAAAATATGTAGGACAATGTAAATTCACGAATTTCTCATTTCCCGCGAATATTTTATGAACTTTTAAATTCATGTCTCGAAGAATAGACCCTTGGCTACTTTCCTATGTGGTCTTCGCGCAGATTTTGGTTATAATTAATTAGTTATTAACGATTCTTTGAAACAGTGACGAGATCACGGTCCTATGTGAACACTCAAGCTTCGTCGATTGTAGGTGCATTTTCTAGATGTAATTTATCAACTTTTGCAATTTCATCTTGAAGTATGAACCCTTCGCTACTTTCCTACGTGAGAGTTGTAATGATTCTGATTAGAATGAAGCAGCTACGAAGTGTTTTTGAACAGATTTACAAGTTCCACTCCGCGTTTAGTAAATGCACACTTTCTTCAAGGATTCTCGATCTTTTCAAAATGATTTGTATATTTGTACATGTAGATTCGAGAATATAGTCTTGTGACAACGTTCGGCAATCAGTCGTACGCGTTTTATTTACGAATCTCTACATAGTTACTAATAAAAAAAGCCTTTTATATAGGTTAGATTACCGATAATCGCGATCCCTATGTTACCCACAATTTGGATTGAGACCAGTAAATTCTCTGAGTTAATAGGAGACCTAGTACTAGAAGAGGTGGCACGGCTGAGTTGTGCGAGAGAGAACGCTAGTGTGTGCGATAAGGAGGGAGATAGGTGGCGTGAGCGAGAGAGAGAACGCTAGTGTGCGCGACAAGGAGGGAAATAGAAATATCACACAGTCACTGTAAATTCACGAATTTCTCATTTCTCGCGAATATTTTATGAACTTTCAGAATCGCGTCTCGAAGAATAGACCCTTGGTTACTTTCCTATGTGGTTTTCGCGTAGATTTTTATTACAATTAATTAGTTATTAACGATTCTTTAAAACGGTGACGAGAATCACGGTCCTATGTGAACACTCAAGCTTCGTCGATTGTAGGTGCATTTTCTAGATGTAATTTATCAACTTTTGCAATTTCATCTTGAAGTATGAACCCTTCGCTACTTTCCTACGTGAGAGTTGTAATGATTCTGATTAGAATTAAGCAGCTACGAAGTGTTTTTGAACAGATTTACAAGTTCCACTCCGCGTTTAGTAAATGCACACTTTCTTCAAGGATTCTCGATCTTTTCAAAATGATTTGTATATTTGTACATGTAGATTCGAGAATATAGTCTTGTGACAACGTTCAGCAATCAGTCGTATGCGTTTTATTTACGAATCTCTACATAGTTACTAATAAAAAAAGCCTTTTATATAGGTTAGATTACCGATAATCGCGATCCCTATGTTACCCACAATTTGGATTGAGACCAGTAAATTCTCCGAGTTAATAGGAGACCTAGTACTAGAAGAGGTGGCACGGCTGAGCTGTGCGAGAGAGAACGCTAGTGTGTGCGGCAAGGAGGGAGATAGGTGGCGTGAGCGAGAGAGAGAACGCTAGTGTGCGCGACAAGGAGGGAAATAGAAATATCACACAGTCACTGTAAATTCACGAATTTCTCATTTCTCGCGAATATTTTATGAACTTTCAGAATCGCGTCTCGAAGAATAGACCCTTGGTTACTTTCCTATGTGGTTTTCGCGTAGATTTTTATTACAATTAATTAGTTATTAACGATTCTTTGAAACGGTGACGAGAATCACGGTCCTATGTGAACACTCAAGCTTCGTCGATTGTAGGTGCATTTTCTAGATGTAATTTATCAACTTTTGCAATTTCATCTTGAAGTATGAACCCTTCACTACTTTCCTACGTGAGAGTTGTAATGATTCTGATTAGAATTAAGCAGCTACGAAGTGAAAGACACACATTCGTTTTCTCTCTCGTCTTCCCGACGTTGTCCGAAGCGCCGAGCTCACGGACACGCAGCTCCGGCGTAGTGTGCATGCGTGGTGGGGGAAATTCTCGAGCGCTCCCGTCCTCATTCTGGCATCACTGTTCGCACGAGCGCGGGTTGCAGGATAAAACGTTAACCCTGTATCTGGCCCCGACCTTAGTACAATAGGTATAGAAATTTCTATAATAATACACATGTAATTTAAGTATGTATAAGTGGTTTTTAATGTACATAGCAAAATATATCTTCCTTACATAAACGCATTATAGATGTCGGAATTAAATGTACAACATTTAATTTCACAACATTACGGATTAATCTCGAGGTACGATGTCGTATTTTTATTTTGTTGGCTAGTTTCTGATGGCGGTATTTATTTAAGTAATTGAAGGATCACTGTTCAGAAACAGAAATTGTTGAACTGATGTTGATGAAAAAATATGTAATCCGTAGCGTTACTAAGAGATTCTAAAATATTTGATTTTAACAGTTATATTATTGGCAGTTTGGTGCTATCATGAAAAAGAATTATGAAATATTGTAAATGAGAAGATAGTACATATATCTAGATTAATTTTTCTTTGGCAGTGGTGGTGGGACTAATGTAACTCCATTAAAATAAGGATGATTTAATCCTTTGTTTGCTGTTAGCCTCTGATTGGGATCATAAGTCAAAAGTTTCTATTAAAACAAAAATTATTGAGATTAACAAGAAAAAGGAATTGAATATTCGGTTTTAATTATTACTGAAAAAATGATCCTTACCAAAAGCAGATCTTCGGCATCAGAATCGAAGGAAGGTACAACTTCATCTAAACATCGAGGTTCCCATCTCGGAAACATTGATGTATAATCGGTTAACTGTGACACACCTGGCCAAATACTTTCATCGGGTGTGCCTAATGTACGAAATATCCTGAACAGCTGATCTATTTCCGAATCACCTGGGAATAAAGCTCTCCTGGTTGCCTATAATAACATTACTATTTTGAAAAATTAAACTTAGAATGGAATAATCAATTTTTTAATATCAACAATTCCTATTTTATTGATATCAAAGTTATGATACCATCTCTGCAAATATACATCCAAGACTCCAAACATCCACCGCATTGGAATACAATTTCGTTCCTAAAAGTATCTCTGGAGCTCGGTACCAAAGGGTTACTATTTCATGTGTATATGTTCGGACAGGAACACCAAATGTTCTAGCTAATCCGAAATCTGCTAATTTTATGTGGCCATCCCGATCTATCAACAGATTCTGTGGTTTTAGATCTCTGTGTAAAATGCAATGAAGATGGCAGTAGGAAATTGCTTTCAATAATTGATATAGATAACTCTGTAACAATAACAGACTTGTCTTTGAACAATGCATGCACCTACTTGCAAATTTGATTATTTTTGAGTGCAATACCTTTACAAGAGCTTGATCTAATCCTCCTTTAACAGAATCTAATAATTTCTTTAAGTCTTGTTGCAAGAATTCAAAGACAAGATAGAGATGTTTATCCCCATCTACCACATCAAACAACTGAATAATATTTGGATGAGTGAGATCCTTTAATAATGATATTTCTCGAATAGCAGTGGACGGGACACCTTCACTTTCCCTGATGCAAATTAATATTACGTTATTAGATGCATGTATTAATAATTACCAATAGAGAGCACACAGCACTAAAATTAATTATTCTGTCCATTCAAATAAAAAAACATGAAAAAAGTAAATTATACATAAATATGGAATAACTATTCCTCTTATTATTTTGTAGAATTAAATTTATATACTTATACTAGAGAATCAAAATAATATGCATATGTATGTACAGATGCTTACATAAGCATCTAATATAATTATATACTTTGTAAGAATAAAGAAAAGGTGAAAGACAATGTAAATTAAGTTGAATAGTATGCGCATCCTGTTAACTAAATAGTGAATATATTACATTGCATTATATTTAGTAAAAGTAGGTATTATTAGAGAAAATATTCAGTACAAAATCCCATTGACAGCGTTCATAAATGCGATGAATTAAAAAATATAAAATTAAAAACCAGGCGAGCATGGCACAATGGGACAAGCTGAATAATGTGGTGCTACGAAAATTTAGTGTAACGTGGCCCCTGCAGATTCAGCTGACCCCAATGTGCAAGTTAGCAGATGTGTTAGCAATGTGTACAAGCAAAAGCCCTGCCAATATGATAAATTGAGCCGTTTATCTCCAAAAGTTATATAATAAAAACCAAGAACAATAATCAGATAATAATCATGTGATAACCTTTGAAATATATAAATCAATCAGAAGTTTACAGCTCAAACAGGTTATTAATTTAAAAAAATTGTCATTTGGAAAAGATATTTCATTACTTGAGTAACTACTTTTATGAATATACAACTTTATATTTATGTACTTTACAGATCTGCAATATTGAGAAAGCAAAAAAATAATATATATTTTTGTTAGTAGCATGAAAATTTTTTACGAGTTAAAATCAGAACAGATTAATTACATTCACAAAATATAATATACATGTGTATATGTAATACCGTTTAGTCTCCAAACAATAAAATTTGCTTGCATTGAATTGAAAATTATATTAGTAATTGCTAAACGTATTTCTCTAAGTTTACATATGTATATACATTAGGGTTGCCACCCGTACTTTAAAATAAAGTATCTTATGTTGTTATAAGTAAATGTACTCTATACTTTTGTATAACAATAAAGTATGCAAAAATACTTTATTTCATAATTAATGATCTTCTATCTGTTCCCGCCACTTCAACATTTACTGAGAGTTTTCTCTCTCATGAATGTGAAGTGACGGGATGAAAGAAACAAGGCCTCTCTCAATCTAATAAAAAACGAATTATTTATATATTTCAATATGAATATTCAGTGCAATGATGCCATTGAGATATTTCAAAATAATAAAAATTTACTCTGTAATGCTAAAAGCAATAGAAAATTAGTTTGGAAGAAATGAAAACTAATAAGATTAAAATGTACTTTTAATTCGTTGAGCGTACTTTTTTGTATACCCCTCGTAAGCAAATATCGTTATTTTTCTGTAAAAAAAAAGGTGGCAACCCTAATATACATGTATGTGGAATAATATTCATAAAGTGTTACACCTTACTGCCTTAGCAAGACCAAAAACGCAGGATCTACAATATATTTAATATATCTTTAAATGTATTGTAGCTTATTCAATTGAATGTTAGTAGCTTTCAGTTGATGCTAAGGGTGGTGTACTTCCATTTCGCATTTAATATAAGTATGTCGCAAACGACACGTCACCCGGTATAGAAATGCATGAAAAGATTAAAGAGTTTTTAATCAGAATATTAGAAGTGACGTACGTCTCGAGACGAATTTTCTTAAGTGCCACCAGCTTCCCAGTCAGCCTATCTTTTGCTTTGTAAACCACCCCATAGGTCCCTTCCCCTATTTTTTCGATTTTGACGAAGTTGTCCATAACCTCAACGTCACGCTCGACGTTGTTGCTGTTATTTTGACACTCCGTCGTAGTTGTGAATTTTTTATCACTGTCTCAAAATTATTTGAAAATCTATGTTTATGTAACATTGACAAAACACTGCCAACGATTAATAAGTAAATATTTAGTCTCCGTTTTATCAAAATTCTTTGTTTGTCAACACCAAAAACTAACTTGACATGCGTGCCCCATAGCAGCCATTTTTGTTAAGAGAATGGAGTTTAGGATAAGCGATTCGAGAAATCGATACAACTGAACGATTATTCAGCCTGTTAAATAATTAGTAACGTAACAGGTAAATGAACTTGATAACAAAGAAATAACTCGCAGGTCGTTCAACCATTATTACATGGTTTAACTTTAACAAAAGCGGTTATTAAAAATTATTAAAACCCAGTAATATTAAAACCTACATCCCTAAGTTTCGGGCGGGTATGGATGGGCTGGACAGAGCATATACTTTATTTTAAAAGTACACATAGTATTTCAGGTTGTTACTTGATTTGTTCTACCTTTCGAAATAATCTCGTGTATGAAATTGTTTCACTAATCCTGTTATCATTTCCTTTATTTATGCTGTTACATGGTATATTTATAAATTATAAGTATTTATTTTTAATGTAATGTGATATGAACTTAATACACGTATATGTATTATTTTTTGAATTTAGATGTATAACATACGATTATCTTTAGATAAAAGCAGCATAAAATATCAATATTTCGCTGAAACTATATTGGATATATGGTATTAACCCCTTACTGCATATTACCATTATTACACATACACCTGTAGAATATCCTTATTGTTTTAAAAGTAATTTCTTTTAGTCCGCGTCTTAAAATTTAATTTATTACGTCTGTAACGATAACATTAATTTTTGGGTTTAATAGATTCAAACATTTATTTTGTCTCAAAAAATTTTCATTATAATTTACTGATAAATTTGATTAGTTATTTTAAAATATTAATATTGTATCGTATTTTTCTTCGTAAAATAAAGTTTTTTTCTGTAATAAAGGGTTAATATATATTCTTCCACATCTAAAACCATATTGTAAACTGGATGTATAATACGATAAAAAGAAAATATGGAATGTAATTTTGAAGTGTCAAAATCTACGATTTCGGTTGTGTTAAATGTGGGGAAAGTTAATATTTAAACAGGGGTTGAAACGGTTCCAAAAATAACTGTTTCATACTGTTATATATCGATTCTGACTGAAACAGTTATGAAGAACCGATATTCTGAATAACTGTTATAAGGAACCGAAATTCTTAATTATATCGATTTCGGTTCCATAACAGTATATTTATAATGTACTAGCTTTACTGCTCGGCCTCGCTCGAAATTTAGATTCCGATTTTATAAAACAAATTTATTTTATTTATTTTTTTCTTTGTGAAAGTTATATTCATCTGGATTAGCTATGCATAATGAACTAAGACACATTTCGTGACCTCACAGTTTACTGTTCAAAAGTATTTAGGCGACAGACAAACGCACAAATACATTCTGTTTTAAATATTAAGATGAATCGTTTCCAAGAGTTTACTGTATACCGATATATAACCGTTATGGAACCGATATAATATCGGTAGAACCGGAACCAAAATCGATATAGGCCAGAACTTTTTTCACTTGTAACTTTTCAAGATTATTTCGGTTCTTATGACTGTTTTGAGAACCGTATTCAACATTTATATTTAAATAACAGATAGAATATGTATTAAAAATCATAGCTTAGTATTTCTGGTCGAGTCGAAAACATATATATATATATATATATATATATGTATTTATGCTAAAATAAATATTATAACATCAATATGTGATATTATTAGTATGCCCTTAAACCTGCACATTTTTTTAGGACACTTATTTTCTAATAGGTATGCAATACATGTTCCAAGCGTGATTTATAATTATATTTTGTTGATGCAAAATTTAAATCGATCATGAAATTACATAAATTTTAAACTTAAAGAACAATTATTGCCTTTAATAAACATTTGGAAGTATGATTATTACAATGACTCTTTTATTGGAATTTTTAGGAATTATTTAAATGAGTAATTGTAATATTTTCGTAAATATACGTTGCATAAAAACCGAATATACAATTATTAAAAACGAATAATTTCTTAAGATTGAAAAAGCAAATGTAAAAATTACGGGAAGTAAATCCTATATGTAAAAATTAGTAATAAAATGATTATGGTATGATAATCACCATTATTATAATATATATGGCAGTATTATGATAATGTATCGTGATGAAAGGTCTTTATGTGTAGTGTCTTAAGAATCGTGTCATAGTTTAGTTTTTATTATACGATTAATATGTTTGATTCATTAGCGAAATACCAATAGTTTTGTAACTCATAAGGAAATTTTTATTTATGAATAAAAGAACGTGATGAAAACTTGTTCAATTCAAAATTCAATAAAATGCAGCTCTGTTTTGAAATTTAAGAATCAGACTATACATATAATTAACTACTGAGTATTTTTCAAAAATATTTTTGCATATTGTAAATATGTTATTAAAAAGTCAAATTACAGAGGATTTTCTAAATTAGAAAAAGTTACATAATTGCAGAAAAAAAATTATATAGCTTACAAAGAGCAGTTTGTGTATTTTTAAAAAAAAATATACTTTTGAATAGGAAATAAGTTTACTAATGACTGTAAACAGCGGATCATATTCACAAACTGTTCCTTAGAAATAAACAAAAAGTTTTGTACAAACGCGCTCGCACAAATGTATCTAAATATTACACTACAAGGCGCATTGAGGCTTAGTACAATAGTTCTAAATGGATGACTAGAGCACACATTTCAGCTGTTATTTTTCTAATCTGTGCTAAGATCTATGACTGCTCATTTTCAAATCATGTTACTCTTTTTGGCTGATCGTCATCAGCTGCAGTAAAAGACAAACACTTCCTTGAGAATCGTATTACGCGCACAGTGATCTACCATGGAAAAGAACATTAGTACTTTGGTTCTCAAACGATCAATTACGTGTAAATGTGATATCAAAGCAGTTAAAATTGGGCCACTCATCCATGTACTATTGAAATCTAGATATACTGTGAACAAAAAATAAAACTATATGAACCATTTCACTAAAAATAATTATGTCAAGAAAGAACAGCTTTTTCATGTGGATTTAATTGGTTTCTGTAACGTCTTGCCACGAAAGCTGCAATCACCTGAAAAAATGTAGGTGAATATGATTTATATTAAATCATTACTGAAACTAATGTCGCATATTAAGCCCTTCAAATGTTATATGGTATGTCGTGCATAAAATGTATGAACGATACAAAATTATTCTTCTAAACGTCCGTATGACAATGTATAGAATAAAAGACTGCAACATGAAACCACCCACCATCTATTAGGAGGATCGTATGAGGTGACAGAGGACATAGCGATGGTGTTAGACTAGAGAAAAGCACTAGGATTAGCTCGTGGATCTTTCTGGTTCCTGTATCGCACCGTCAACCAAACACCAATGAACTGCAACGAGTACACAACATCAGCTAAATAACATCGTTCATTGCAATAAAGTGAAACATTCCACAAGTATAATTTACATCTTTTGTTAAGCAGCGTATCAAATGTTCACAATGCTCTTTTAAAATGGTTGTATATATATTTAAAGATCGATGTAATATAAAATGATTTACCTCTGTAAAACTGAAAAATAATCCTATGCTGCCACACAATTTAAATGCATAATCAATTGTAGACTGTAATTTTTGCATACATGATGGACATGTACAATCTGCCGCTGTAGAATATTGGCAACAAATTTTCTAAAAGAGTAAAAGGGGATTATGAGAACTTTTGTGTCTAATATGTATGTATTACACATAACTTCCTCTCAACATACTTACATTTACATTTTTACAAGACAATGGTTTTTCATCGTCTAAGATATTGTTCACGGTATTATTAAATCCACAGCAATTGAAAGTAGTCTGAACTTGTGCTTTTAAATCATCCGTAATGGGTCTCCAACCCTAGAAATAACGACAGATATATTTTGTGATTCAAAGGAAGTGTTGTTTTAATTGTTGATTTGACTAAAGTGTCGCGCATGTACAGTAATGCACTAAACATCTAAGGCATAGAACTCAAAATTTTATGAGAAAGTCATGTTCCATTTTCCATGTTGATAATTTCTTATTTTGTTTTCATTAAATATTAATTTGCCAAAAAAGATGCGAAAGATGTAACACTGATAAAGTAATAATAGCACGTGCTTTCATTCTGATACTATGACTTGCACTTTTATAAAGTTTCGAAACCATGACACATGACAATTTCTTTGGACAATTTTGGGTAGTGTACCTTTAGCATTTGGTAGAATTTAGTTAACATTTATTACATATGATATGCACTGGATTGAACCAAGCATATTATTTTTAACATATTAATGTTACCTGCTCTGCTAATTGTTCTTGTTGCTTGGTGTTAACTGCAAGACAAGCGCAAGCGATACTGAATTGAATCAGGAACAACAGGAACAAAATAAGCATGTACTATAAAAGCATTATTAAGGATTATATTTCACATTCGTTTTGTATAGTGTTTTTAAAGTATTGGTTGAAAGTTTAGATGTCTGTATCATTTATGAAGCTAAGTATTTATCAAATCGACTAACTTACAAATAGATCTGTTTTCTATTTATAAAGCATGATTTAAATATTTTTACTTTATGACTGAAAAATGCTCTATTTGTAGGTCATGTGCAGTATCCTTCTTTTAGTCTTCTTGATAAATATTACACATTTACAAAGAAACTATAAAAAGAAGATTGCACAGGAATTTTTAAATATTTACTTTAGTTTTGCCTAAGTAACTGATATTTAGTAGTGTTTGTTTCGACTCCACTATAATAGAAAATATTAATATTAGTATAATAGACCATTAAAAGGATACAAAGAATAGCAAAACTTGATGATGTTTAACAGCACCGATGAGACCAAGTATTGAAATCAGAATCAGGATGACACCACATGCTAAAATCCCTCCAATTATGGGAAGGTTCGTTACTAATGCGGAAGCTCTTCCATAAACAGCGACACCGATTAGAATAAATGCAACAACCTAAAATATTAAAACATACCTTAATATATTTTCCTTTTACTCAAAAGTATAATTTGATAAGTATTACTTGTATTCGTATTATATATAATTAAAAAATTCCTCTTAGATACATATAAGCGATGAAATATTAAAGACACAATTTATGACAACTGTTTACAATGATATGGAATAAAAATTTCTTCCACTGTAAGTATCAGTGTCGAAGACAAGAAAAGTACTCTAAATGTAATAAAACATAGTAAGGAAACCAAAGGATTATGTTAATTATCTTGCAGATAATGCAAGGTTTCTGAAAAAAGTCAATAATGCAAGGTTTTCTAAAGTAAAATACGATTAAACCCAAAGGCTTGAACAGAGAATGGTGCAGGCAATTCTCTTTCTGGGAGTTATGCTTACAATGTAAAGGATGTTTAGCGCCGTCAATGCGTTTTTGGAACACGTAAAGCCGCCACACATCTTCGTATACGAGCTATGTTCTCTTCGGCTTGTTTATTCACGAGTATCCGTCGATTTGTTGAACCACAGTGTTCTGAGAATTCGTACACTTCGTTGTTAATATTACGAATTAAGGGGGAAAACGTATGTGCATCAATTGATATGAGGAATAAATACCTTACCACCCCTTCGTTGATGGCAGAGAACTTGCGACTGCTTGGACTGCAACACCCGAGTGCATTCGAACGATTTCGATCTATCGAAGTAGAACCGCGCGCGAAATAAACGTGAATTTTATGAGCTCAGTTCATTCTCATGGGGACAGATGTGCCGGTGATTATGAAACTGGTCTAAGTCAGAAATCAAAGAAAGTGAATTTATTGTTTATTTAGATCAGTGAAATATAAAATAAGCAGTACATACTCTTGTTTTGATTTTTGGCTTAAACCACTTTCATAATCATCCACACATATGAATTACACTTTGACAATGACTAACATTCATTTTATTTACTTTAAATTATCTGTAAAATAATACTTAAAAAATAATTTTATTACATTTTTCACGCCTGCAAGAATTACATTTTTTAAAACAATCGTATGTTGATATTTATATTAATTAATATAGTAATCACTTCGTAAAATTTACATTAATTACAATAATTGAATTAATAATAATTTGAGTTTACCGATTTCATCTAAAATTCAACGCAGAATATTCTTTGTTCTTTCAAAGAGTAGTCAGTCTGCGTAGTGAAAACAAATATAGGCATCATAAATGCTTCGTGATAACAAGCGCAAACAGTCTTCATATGGAATTCCAATTAAATACGTAAGATAAGGTGTAGGCGTGCTAATTATGTCTCTATAGAACTTACAATTTTGACCAAATATTTGAATATCACTTTTTGTATCGTTTGGATGAACAATACAATACATTACAAATATTACAACACGTACTTCCGGTATATCAATATTTTACAAAAACGTTGGTTGAATATATGTTTAGGAAAAGGTCATAAATAAGTTCATTTCAATTATTGTATGAGAAATTCATAATAAGTACGGTAGAAATATAATTTGCTTTGAACGATTTGATTGTGCGAAAACACAGAAACTTTTGTAGCGAATTCTAAATGTTTCTTAAAAAAAAAACAAGAAATAATGTAGGTATCCCTTATTATCTGTTTAATACGGAGGAAAGAATGGGTATTAAACAAAATACAAGCTGTAAACATATGTATAATGTATATAATATGTATGTTTATGATGTATGCACCACAACTACAGTATTGGACCGGACACAAATATAGAGACACCCTTTAATACAGAATAACGTTTTTAAAATTGGTTCAAAAGACTTGAGTTTTTTTCAAAATCTAGATGTTTCTCCGGCATTGCAATATACTGTTTATATTATAAGCCCGTAATATAGAAAGAGGCCTCTTTATATTATGAATTTAATATTTAAAACGAAGTATTTTATTTTGCAATTATAACTTAGGCTGTTTTTTATATTGCCGTTTGTGAGGAGTATGTTTTAAAACGGGGCCTCATAGAAAGTGAGGCCCCAGCTTGAGTTTAGTGCGCCTTGGTAAACGCGGCCCTGTGCGAAAATTCATATCAGTTTGCCCCAATATACATTAGTAAATCTTTGTGCAAATGTTGATCGCCTTTCCTAACTTGCGTTGCTAATATACGATCTTTTTCTCAGAATTTCGTCGTACAAATGATACTTCCTGAAATTTTCAAACAGAATGTGAAGAACCGCAAGAAATCATCGTTTTAAAACAACCTTTCCCAATAAGCCAACTTTTGTTAAGAATATTTTCAATTACTTCTTTAATAATCGATCCTTAGATAACTTCGATGTTAGATTAAAAAATGATAGGAGTATATACTTTTAATCTTTGTCTCTAAATTTTCGATTTCTTTAAACAGAGTAATAACGCATTATGATAACTGAACACGAGAATCATTAGTGTTTGACTATGATAACTAGTTATCTCGCATAAGTACTTAATGTTTGCATGTAAATGGATATGAACATTATTGAATGGTACAAGCGGAAAGGTAGTGATTCTACGTGAAAATATAAGCAAAATATTCAGAATATTATTTTGTTGCCAATCGCTCAGTTTTCGAGAAAATTGACATTGAATTTGATGTATATGATGTGTATACTGCATTAATGTGCAAGTGACAGTTCTATAAATATTCGTTCCTTGTAGTGTGAATGTTTTCGTATGATGCATATTTGTAATAACACAAGTGTTTCATAAATGCTATACTCATTATCGAGTTATCTGTAACCTTGGTAACTGCATCCCGTTGTTGGTATATTTCTACTTCCCGAATACGATTTTCACATATGCGTTTCATTCGATTGCAATTTTAATGGCAAATACTTTAATACTTGTGCCACCTACTATGTACAGAGCAGGGTCGCCTTAACCAGGAGGCGAAAGAGGCACAAAAATTGGAAAATTAAAAAAAACGCGTTGTAAAAGTTAGAAAAAATTTTAAATGGGCCCTCCAACTGTGATGGAAAGAAACCAAAATTTAGATTTGAAAATGAGGCCCTTTTTGTGTTGAATAGGCTCCAAGTTTAATCTTATTTATTTAATTGTTTTGATACTTATTCCCTTCGCGTGTTAGCGCGGTGTTTTGATTTTGTTTAATTTAAAATAATTTAGAGGGACACATATGGAGCTCGCCTCAGAGTCCCAAAAAACGATAAGGCGGCAATGGTACAGTGCGGTAAAATAATAGAAGATAATCAAATGAATTTTATCATAAACGCGAAGTAAGTACTTTAAATATCTGTAGTCTAAAGATTGAATCACTGTACCGGTTAATAAAGAAGACAATTTTACAATTTATTTCTGAGTTCAGTTATGCTTTTTTTATTATGATTCGTCAATGTACTGAAAATGCACTCATCGGAGAGTAAACTAAAGTAAAAGAAAAATTCATTCAACATGAAGTAATTTGTCGTCGAAGTTAATCCGTACGAAAACATAGTTGTTTCGTGGTTTTCAAGAATTCTGGGAAGCTAATGACTACGTCAATTTTTTTTTTTTTTGTATTACTAACGCAGTATTAATCTCCGCAAGGAGATTATTCTGCAAAACATTCTACACTTATTACAAACCTTTCTTAAATCACTCGGTTGCATTAAATTGCATATTACTACAGTGGGTTTGCAAAGTGCCGCATTACATGATAATGGAAGAAAAGAGACTCGTATTCGCAATCTACTAATTAATTTGGTTCTTTGTTGATAAAATAAAAAACATTACCCCAGCACGTGATCAATATCTTGTGTCTGGCAGCCGCACGTACGTCTTGGATCGTTTACCAGACCTATTTCAGCAAGTGAAAAGGCAGGATTATAGTGCCTGGATCTAATACATTAATTGTGACAACAATCTCGCGATGCAAGTTTTTACCAGCATACCATGGTTTTTCCCTTCATAATGAAAATGCTCAAAATAATTGGCGCCCTCCTTGACTATGATATCAATGATATCATATCATTGCTGTTTTTGATAAGTCAATTTTGATTATGATCGGTACGTTTCGTCAGATAATAATTTACAACAAAATCACTACCATGTAAAATTGAAAATTTTATTTCTTATATAAAATCTCTCAATGCTTTAGCATAAAATGAGAACAAATAAGAAAAAAATAATAAGCTATGACCACACTATGGACAGTGATTCGAACATGTATATACTGTCAATGTTCGAAGTCAATCCGGTCAGTGCATTTAAACAAAACTTGTACTACAGTAAACACTCGTATTAAACCCGACGAACGGGGCTGGCAGAGAGCGTATAACGCGTTGCGGACACTATTCCGTGCGGCCAATGCCACGAGTGAGAAAACCCAAGAGCGAGTGAGAGGGAACGAAACAGTTGACACGATGTTGCCGTCGACTCTTAGTAAGTGTTCCACCTCCACTACGAATAGTTTGCAGGAACCCATTCCCCGTCAACGCTGATACTGACTTATAGTACCCGGCCCGGTGACCTCACTGCATGGGGTACCTGAGTGCCCCGGTTGCCCAACAACCATGAAACTTTTGGTTGCGTACATAAGGGTTAAGTTACTTATCAATAGACACGGCAGTATCTCGCGTCAAATATATATATATATATATATATAGATATAAGCGCAAGGCGAGACGCACAGTGTCTATATTACGCCGCGACCCGCTATCAAAAACCCTGAGATTACCGAATCTCAATAACGGCTGATCCGATTAGCTTTTTAATGGTCTTAATGGATAGCTTGGGTTTTATTTACATAAGCAAAGTGTCTTCGTTTTGTTCTTACATGCCTTATGAGCTGAGATTTGACAATTTGTCAAATTTTGTAATTTTCTCAGGGACGTTGTTCATTGGATGAAGGTTTCGGCCAATCGCGTAACAAATTGTTGTCACGTGACAATCAGATAGAGATCATATCTGTGGAGGGAAACGTAACCTCGCTAGTGTTAAACAATCATAACCTGCGAAGTGTCAGATAAGGAAACTTGTCCATATTTTTTAAATGTAACGAGTTTTCCCACCATATAGGACACTGAATTATTGTCTCAATTAACAAGGTAAGTTGCCAAAATTTTTTAATAGATTATTTATGTAGAGCTGATAAGAACGAAGGTGACGCACAGGCTTGGATAAAAATGAAGGGGACGCGCAGGCTTGGATATAAATGAAGAAGAAGCACAAGCTTGGATAGAAATGAAGGGGATGCACAGGCTTGGATGATGTCCGGAGAAGGTTAGATAGACAGAGAAGTATCTTGTTTCGCACAAGTTTCTGGAAATTTTTTAAATAAAGTAAATCGACAAAATTTGTCAAATTAACGTTGCATTGACAATTAAGAAAATTAAACGTAGTGCAATTGCAACGTAGTGCAAGTCACATTAGTGAAGAAAATACACTGAAAATGCATCTCTCATGATGCTTTTCAATCTTTTGTGAAAGACATTCGTAATACTTTATTAAAATCGACAGTAGTTCACCAATAAACATACTAAATTAATTTTGTAGTCTTTACACTTACTATAGCAAAGGGCCGCTCTATTTTTATATGTTCTATGTTAAGTTGTAACTAATATGTGGATTTTATATATTTTCAGATAATCAAAGCAGAAGTGAAAGAGAAAGTACCCCTGCTGCAAATGAAGAAAATAAGCACATTTTCATGTATAATTTTGTCAGAGAAAAAAATTTATTGTGACATAGTATTATTATATTAATTAAATGATTTTATTCAGCTTTGATCCTGTTTGCTTCTTGTATGTTTGGTTCATATCTGAAAACTCAAATTTAAACCAATTCCTCTAATCCAATTGTTTTGAAGCTTTGCAGGCGTGCATAGTTTGGATGACAATACAATATATTTAAAAAAAAAAAACCGAGAGGGTGATAAAATTATCCAGTCAACAATAAATACAAAATGTGTGAAATCCCAACAAAATTACCTTTTTTTTAAAAAAATGTAGAAAAAAAGTGCGCCAAGTATATAATCCCATCAAAAAGAATTAAAAAAGGTAATTTTGTTGGAATAGTATAATTATATAATAGTATAATCAAATAGATACGCGTGCACCGATGCACAGTTTTTGCGCGTCGGGCTTTTCACGGGGCTTCGTAAGTAGTGATAACCAGAACGATGAGACAGTAGAATGTTAATACAGTGGGTGTTTTCATGTAAAACACTGTATACTTCAATATTTTTGCCTTAGTTGAAAAGTTAGGAAAAGAGGAATATGAAACCATTAAAAGTTGTCTAAAAGTTGTACTTTGTATATAAATGCATAATTTATTTGATTTTTTTATGTCAACAGCTTTTTATAAATATTTGACCAATTTCGACATGGTAAGTCCAACGTCATTAAAATTAGATACTATTTCTTCAGCATTTTCCTATCGTATTATACATGGAAGTTATAAACAAATAATTATTTTATAAGTAAACCTAACTTTAAACGTACCACAATAATCTTAATGACTTATTTTAAAATTTGTGCGAACTGTACATACCTATAATCATAATCGTATATGCAAATCCTATTACATATTAATGTGTTCAAACATTGTACCTAATTATAATGTTTTCTCAGCATTAAATATTTAAAACTTGTTACGCGAAAAAAACTGATACCTACCTTCTCGATTTATTTAGCTTAAAAGTTTTATACGATTAAAAGCATATCAGCTATGAGAGCAGAAGCTGAGGGTTCGGGGTTAAATAGAATAATTATATTTTGTAGTGTCTTCCTTACATAGTGTTTCATAATGTCGATTATTTACATAGTAAATACATGAAGAATGGATATACATTTCTTTCCTTATTAGTTTCTATTTTTATCCCATTCTTCTCGGTGCCTCGAAGATACCAATGATTTTTGCTAGTGGAAAAGTGGGGATGCTCGAAATTCGACTGTGATAACAGACTTGCTGATAAACTGACATATAAAATCTAGTACATCGTGATTACACTCCCATTGTATCTAGAATGCGTTGAAAAGAGGCACGAAGAATATCAGCACAAAGTCGCTCATCCTGGTGGCATCGTCACGTTTCATCGTTATCTCTGTGAGCATCGCAACAAATTAACTTAGGTTTAATCCCTGTTTAATGCAAATTTTCCACGTCTTATGCTTGTTCCGGTTACATAAACACGACAGAAAATCGAAAATATATCAAGCAGCTGTTAAATATGATACTCTTTTTCGTGTCTGTGGAGTAGAATAGTAGAGTACTTAGTTAATGTATGAGAAACACGTGATTTTATTATATTCATTACTAACGAAATGAATTAATTAAATTAAAGTTGTTGCTATTGTTTGTAATATTTTAGGCAGATACGGTTATTCATTTTTTTTTAATTATTTCAGTCCAGTTAAAGAAGAAATAAAAAGCATGGACGAATCGCCTATTAAGTGGTGGCCGCAATATTTAGCAGCGATTACAGGTAACTTTCACGTCTATTTAATTCAGTGTGAAGTTACTTTTCCTTTGATTTTAAGTTCAGTCTACAAACATTAACTGTTGTTGTTGTAAAGAAAAGATCAGGAGTTGAATTATTACATTTGTTCGTGGGAAAAGTATATAAATTTATAGTAATATGAACTATTTAAAGATATTAAATTTATGCGTTGATACATATTTGTTACACTTGTTGAAGAATATATAATATGTATACTGTGTTTGAAGAGTCTTCTTTTTCCATTTGTTAGCTGAACATATTTTAATAATCCAGTTTTTTAACTCCACAGGGTAAACCCGGGGCTGTCGGTACACGGTTAGGTACACGTAACATAAAATGGCTATTAAAACTAACGCTGTTACTATTTATGTTATCAGAATAAACCTAATATGCTCAGAATTCTATGCTGATTCAGAAAAAGTGGTCAATATTTGTTTTAAGACAATATTTCCTAAAAGTCGGGTTGAAAACTGTGACCGTTTCTCGAGGTGCCGGGAAAAATGAGACGCGTCGCGTCGTTCTTTATTCACGGAAAAATAACAAAGAAGAATGTAAAACTATTTATAAAAGCAGATTTAGTGAAATTTTATTTGTTTATGCTAAACAAGTAAAGAATACATCAAACAATTATTAAAAATTTATTGTTGAGTGGGTAACTTTTTCACATCATCGGGTTTTTTTTTTGTTTTTAGAATATTGTATTGTCATCCAATCTACGCAGGCCTGCAAAGTTTCGAGAAATTGGATCGGTGGAAGTGGGTTAAATTTGAGTTGCTAGATTTGAACCATACAAACAATCATATAAATGCATATTTACATGCACGAAACAAACAAACAGAGAATCGAAGCTGAATAAAATCGTTTGATTAAAAAGTGCACTATCTACTTAACTACTGGCGATTAGCCCAGCAAATGAATACAAAAGTAAAAAAATAAACTAAAATAAAAAATGATAAAGCTATGAAGAACAAAAAATAGAAAAAAACGAGAAAAAATGATAACAAAAATAATATAAAATTAATTCCTTGCAAAATATTGTAAATTTAACTGATGGAATAAAAGTTTAGAAAGTTTGTCATCCCTCACCCACAATTTGAAAGTGAACCATTTATTCAAATCATAACTGTACTACCTCTCCTTTCTATACAGAGAGGTAATTCTCTCGTTAGCTTTGAAAAGGATTAATATGTCTAAATATTTTGGCTGCATTGTTCTTCAATACCTCTACTATCTTATTACCCAAAACAATAAACGAAATTTAACTTAGAAGCAAGTATATTTTAAATACGATTCTGTACACCACTTTTTGATAAAAGAGATTAAATGTAATTTCAATTTATGTTGTATAGCCTTTAAATCGAGAAAACCACAGAAGCAAGCGAAATGACGCTATTCATTCTACTCTTTGGCTTCATAGAGTCTGAAATATAGCAACTATATTGACAGCCCCCGATTTACCCTATTATAAGATTACATTTCGATAAAATATAAATAATTAATTAAAGAACATCTCAATTTCCCATTTTTAGTACATTTTACAATTTCTAACTATTTACGTGCTCTCTTCTTGTTTCTGTGTTCAATATAGCCACCTTATCTATGGCAATGTCGGGTTCTCATATAGGCTGGACATCACCAACATTACCAAAATTAAAATCTCCGGATTCTCATATATATCTAACCTCGGATGATGCGTCGTGGATCGCTTCGTTTGCGCTTCTCGGCTCGATACCTGGCAACATTCTTGCAGCCTTCTTAGTGGATTGGATCGGTCGTAAGATTTGCCTCCTGATAGCAGGTGTACCACTCGCCGTTAGTTGGATTCTAATCATCATAGCCTGGAATCCGTACTTCCTCTACGTTTCGAGATTCATCAGCGGAGTTGGTCTTGGCGTGGCGTACGTAGTTTGTCCCATGTACATCGGTGAGATTGCCGACAAGGAGATCAGGGGGTCTTTGGGGTCTTTTATTAAGCTGATGGTAACTTTTGGCGAGTTATACGCCCACGCAATTGGCCCTTTTGTGTCGTACGAGTGGTTGGCCTGCAGCTGCGCTATAATCTCTGTAATCTTCTTTTTAACATTCACCTGGATGCCAGAGTCTCCTTACTATTTACTTATGACGAATCGCGAGGATAAGGCGATGAATAGCTTGAAGCGCCTTAAGAGATATGCCACGGAGAATCAGTTAGAAGAAGACATGGAGCAAATGCAGAAGACCGTCGTCCGCGATCTTAGCGACAGGGGGCACTTCTGGGATCTATTCGATACCCCCGGTAACAGAAAAGCTGTATTAATCAGCTTTGGCCTCCAGTTGGTTCTTCAATTCAGTGGCCTCGCCGCTATAGAGTCTTATACTCAAGAGATCCTCGAAGAAGCTGATACGGATCTATCTGCCGGAATAGCGGTGATCATTCTGAGCGTTCTTCAGCTAGTCGCTGGTGTTGGGGCGGCAGTTTTGGTAGACAAGCTAGGAAGGAGACCTCTCCTTCTGATCACGACCTTACTCGGCGGATTGTCTTTAACCGTTGCCGGAGCGTTTTACTTACTAAAATTCCAGATGTTAGTGAACATGACTGACTTTGGTTGGATTCTTCATGCCTCTGTAATATTTTATGAACTTATTATTGCGTTAGGTTTAAATCCGTTGTCCTACATGATGCTCGGCGAACTTTTCCCAACAAACGTAAAAGGAGCTGCGGTGTCCTTAGCAAACGTATGGGCTTCCCTTTTAGCATTTTTCGTTTCTAAAATGTATCAAGTGATCTCTGATTCATGCGGAGTTTATACTTCCTTCGGTTGGTTCGCAGTAAGTTGCTTCCTTGGAATCGTCTTTATTCTCTTTGTGGTTCCAGAAACTAAAGGAAAGTCGTTGTTAGAGATACAGGAAGAACTGAATTGCAAGAAGAAAAAAAAGCATCACGGTATAAAGAAACAAAGTGAGCAAAACGTTCGTGTAAGTACACTCATTTAATTCAGGTAGAAATTGAAACGATGGTCTTGACATGTTTTAATAATCTATATAATATATTTTTTCATTATCACTCAAAAATATTATGGTATCGCACATACTTGGAAGGACAGAGCTTGAGATTTTTTCAATGAAACTATACATACGTTTCTTTTAAAGTTACGAATTTTTCTATTCGTATAAATAAAAATATAGTGCTTCGAATTTTTATATAGTTTTAAAGATTTTTTTATTAAAAATTTCAAAATGGCTTCCTGGAGAAGTGCAAAAAAGTGTCCCACCCTCCCGGGAATGACTGGATCATCTGAGAAGGAAATACAAAAAAGATATACGTATAAACAGGAATATATTATCTTTCACCTAACGTAGTGTTTTCTCAAAATTCGAATTATTTTGGAAATTATAGTAATTTGAAGAATTTACTTTAATTTTGGACATAAAAATTTGCACTGAAACGCTTGTAAAAAATCGAACAATTGAAATATTCAAAAAATTTTACACTAGGTCAAAGATAATATATTCCTATTTTTCTTTCTTTCTTTTTCCTTCTGAAATGATCCAGTCATTCCCGGGAGGGTGGGACTGTTTTTTTTTCAGTGCTCCGGGAGGCCACTTTGTTCGCCGCCATTTTGTAACAATTTTTGATAAAAAAATTTTGTCTAGCAAAATAAAGATTGCTTTAAAACTATATAAAAATAAGCTATTATATTTTATTTATATATTTTCATTTATTAATTGAAATATAATTTAGTATATAACACGTAAAAGTAGAGGACGTGTTAAGTCATCGTTTTCTTTAAGTAATAATAACCGTCAATGTTTGCAATTTTTACAGTTTTTTTTTCGCGAAAACGGACTCTATAAGTGAATTTCCATCTTGGAAACTATTAAACAGACTACAAAGTTCATTCTTCTTTTATTCCAGTCGAGAAGGTTTGACATTTCGGAATAAATGTTACGTTAGACTGGAAAGTCATGTTTGAAGTCAAAGACATAATTTTACAGAAAATATTTATAAAATGTCTGAAGTGTTTAATTTTTAATGTCTCTGAAACATGTTTATATGAAATAGCGGGCCATCGTTTCAATTACAATTCTAAAAGCTTCTAAATAATTGTTTTTAGAGAAGCGACTTTCCAGTATTTCATGAAATCTACGTACACATACGCTTATTAAGTGTGTTATACTCGAATTGTTATTGATTTACACTGAAGCACGATCAAGTGCATTTTCCAAATTCTGCTCGAACCAGTAATGTCCAAATTTTCTGGAAGGACCATATTCTGGACGTTTATTTTCTATTCTAACTCATTATTAGAGTATAAGAATTGTTTATTTTTTTAAGTGAGGGCCCTCATAGTTTATTTAAATGAATTTGCTTCGGTCAAAGTGACTAGTTAATGAGAAGTATTGCTGCTTAAGATTTCGTCGTTTATTATTGAAGAACACGTATTATTGAATGCCTTGAACATATCACTCGCAACCAGGAGATAAACATAGATATGTCACTTATACAAATAATGGAATGAAATTCACCACCCGTCATACAAAGGAGTTAGACTTTGTTAATATTTACTTTTTCGGAGCCTACATGCAGACATACAGTACCGAACAAAAGTATTGGGACCCCTTTTAAAACAGGATAACTTTTTGAAAATTGATCCAAACGACTTGAGTTTTTTTTGAGAAGCTAGAAAAGTTCATCGAAATCGGTTCACGTAGCTACGAGCAGTTAAATTAAATTTTCAGCCTCTAACTGTAATAAACCTAAAGATTTTACATATTTTGATGGCTGAATTTTTCAGCATGTATACAACTTAGTTAAATCTACAAACAGGATTTTTAAACTTTCATTACAGGCTGAGATAAAAAAAGTTGAAAAGCGACCTTCACTATTTTCTTTGCAATTCCGACCAATTAGTATTTTTTATAAAACGTCGAAAGACGTCAATTAGTAAACTAATCCTTCTGGCTTCTCAAAAAAAGTCCAGTTGTTTGGACCAATTTTAAAAAAGCCCAATACTTTTGTCCGGCACTGTAAGTATTCATTAATACTTTTCAACGGCAGATTGTTTAAATAAGTCAGAGGGTAAACACGATAAAACCGTAGTTAGTGTTGTTAACGATAACCGAAGCAATTCTAATAGGAGACAGTACGACTTCGTGTTGCTCATAGTTTCTTGAGAGTAATTCGAAAAGTTATAAGAATCTTAAGAAATCATGCGATAGTGTGTATGTGTGCTAGTTTGGGACCCGATTGTGTAAAGAGCAAACTCGCATGACCATCTTCTTTCCCTTTTAGGCAGGGTTAAACGTTGAGACTGATAGATATTAAATTAATCGTAAACTATATATTTATTTATCGTTAAATGATGTCACAGAATGGAAGAAATTGAACTGATTTAACGAGATAAAAATTACTAAACTTAAAAGTCATTCAATCAAAACGTAATTATTTAATCTGTGGATTATCGCGAAGCAAATAGCTGAATGAAGTCTTTCAAAGATACATCGGAGTCGTTAAATAAATCAAGTTAACGTAAATGTAAAGTAACTTTCAAAGACACAACGAATCTCATAACTATTGAGCTGAATTTGACGCGTAAAAGAATACTTATAGTATTGTAAATACTAGTATATGATATTTAAAACAGCGCTGTTCAAGGTCGCTCCCGCGGTTGACAACCGAAGGTACGCTGTGGGAGAGAAAGATTGGAAGGGGAAGCAAGCGCGTGAGGGGCCCCTACGCTGTACAGCGCTGATTTAAAACATTTGGTGATCTGCGGATTAAATATAAAAATTTTCTTTCCTGTGACTTGTTTGGCGATTATAAACATCTTTTATCCCTTTGAGGCAGGGTGCAAGAGACATGATTAATACAACGATTACGATTAAACGTTATCAAAGCGCGCCGCGTATTATCGCGAGTGATTAAAAATGCGCGCTCAAATGGCCCTGATGCAAGAAGGATTTAGATGAGCACCGTAGCATGACTATTTATCCCTTATTTACCCCTTTTGGGCATTGTGAAATATATATTACTATAAGAATAGCTTCGACGCAGAATATAATCAAACCGATTATAATTAAGTGTTTATTCTTACTAATATCGCGTTATCACTCAATAGATAACAAAGTCTATTGTATATCGTATATCGTGCTACACACAAAATATTTACGAGTAATGTTAAGGTGGGTATACACTTGTTACGAATCCTCTTATCATATCTCCGTTGTGCATTAGTGTAGACGCACAGCATTGCACCGTCGCGTATCAAAATTTGATGTAAATATACGCAACGTCATCAGTGATTATACGGGAAAAAATTACACACCGTTGCACCGTATCGTATCACTGGATGGCACGCAACGACGATACGATACGAGGATACGTAACAAGTGGATACCCACCTTTACACTAGAAATGTAGTTATGGTTCAGTGAAGCAGTGCCGCCTTATCATTTTTGAAGGGGCCCTGAGGCGAGCTCCATATGTGGCCCGTTAAATTATTCTAAATTAAATAAAATCAAAAATACCGTGCTAACACGCGCAATGAATAAGTATTAAAACAATTAAATAAATAAGATTAAACGCAAGATCCATTCCACGAAAAAGGGCCACAATTTAAAATCTGAATTTTAATGTATTCGTTATTTTGTTTCCGTCACAGTTTGAGGACCCATTTCCATTTACTTTCTAGCGTAAACAACCCCATTGCTTTTTATAATTCTCTAATTTTTTGGGGGCCTCCTAAGCTTCGGGACCCTGTGGCGGCTGCCTCTTTCGCGTCCAGGTTAAGACGGCACTGTGGTGAACCCAGTGTACAATGAATGAGTCCGAATTATTCGTTGTACGGTAATTATTTAGAAGTTTTAGCAACAATTCTTTGCGAATATCTTGGAAACTACTGCCGTGCGGCGGTAACTTGTACAGGAAAAAGCTGTTCAGAATCTTGATCTTGATAACATATCCAAAAGTCATTGAAATTGGCGAGGATGGAAAACTTCTAAATAATTGCCTTGAATTGTAGATTTGCTAGCATGGGTAACGAAATTCTGCGATTTTTTGAAGCATGATGTACTTATTGTAAAATGTGTTTTGAGTCAAGTATTGAATATACTACATACATATG
The DNA here is from genome assembly GCA_963971345.1 of Andrena flavipes. Taxonomy (NCBI): domain Eukaryota; kingdom Metazoa; phylum Arthropoda; class Insecta; order Hymenoptera; family Andrenidae; genus Andrena; species Andrena flavipes. The sequence continues at coordinate 58,904,586 of OZ020481.1, forward strand.
TTCACGCAATTGCATGACTCTCTACAAGTCCCTTTCAAGCAGGGTGTAAGATAATCGAAATGTATTCAGTACAGATTTCTACCATGTAGAAGTTTGCAATTTACGTCGACAATAAAACTTATCGTTTAAATGAAAAATCGAGAATATCCGAATTTGTGTCGTATATAATCTAAATTCTATTCCCGATTCTTTTATTCATCTAATCTATTTATTTTCCTTTAATGCATTCCTTCCTCCTTTACTCATTCTGCTAATACGCATGTTTCGTTATTTTTATAATCAGCAAATTGCGGTATGGTATATTTAGTCGATTTGAATATCCCGTTCGAATAGACAACCAATTTAAATGCTAATGTCAAGTACGCTTCTTGTTATATCTCCTCTTTGATTAAACTACTGCCACCGTCGTGCCTGACCTGACTAACTATGCACTACTGCGCGCCGGCAGTAGTCTAAGCCGCTCGCGTCAGACACTTTTTATGCGTACATGCTTTCAACGTTTCAATAATTAATAACTCGGAAACGAAGCCCCAAACGCAATTTCGTCATTCTTGATTTTCATCTTATTATGGCATGTAGAATCACCGCCTAAAAGGATGCCCACCTGTAGTCAAATACCCTGCATACCTTGAATATTTAATGGAAGATTCTTAATCTTGGAAATTACTAAGTTTAGAGGGATATGACTTATTATAAAATTTATAGCGTTTTGTATGTAAATACTATTGAATGAGTAAATTAAATATATACATTTCCATTTGGGCAAACATCGTTATCGTCGATATTTCGGCAACAGATTATTTTCAAGATCAAACACATCACAGGATGAATCCATTTGTCGTCATCAAACTTAATGTTTGTATATGAATCGAGATTACACGAGGAAACTAGTAAAACTCGAAATGCAAATATGGGCAACTAGCAAGTATATTTTTTGCATTATAGTAACCATTATACATAAGTGTTATTACAATATAGAAACATAAACCTTAGTATCTCATTCATTAACATCTTACAACATCATCAATATAATACACATTTTGTAGTTGAGATTATTATTACTATTTTTTGGCGGTAAAACCTGCTGCTTATATCTTGTATTAAATATTTGTATCCAATTTGAGCCGAGGTGTTCATTTAACGCTACTTAATCGTTTGGAGTAAAATAATTGCACGTTATACTTAAATCCAACGAGCGTGTTTAAATTCGTACTATTTCATTCTTACGATTCATTTGATTTTTACTAAGACCTCGACCTTGTGTACTGATCGCTATTTAATTGGAAAATGTACTTATAATGTGCTGTTTTAGTATATAATAATTAGTGTTTTAATTTTTAAATATACCAAGTATGAAAAAATCAATCGCGAGGTTCTTGCAATTTTTACAACTCGACGTTGGTGAGTTACTTCTTAAATAAATATCTTTACCTGTACTTTAAAGCGAATTTTGGAATGCAAAATTCAGAGCGAATGAACAAATCGTGATATGACTGATGTATGTAACTTTAAGTACTCACAAACAGTATATCTAGCTAAGAAAAAAGAGAGGTATAAATATTATGTACTATTGCACAAAGTATGGAAAGAACTGTCTCCTTTTTACTACATTCTTCATGAATCTTCTATGTGTAATGGAAGACGCAACGGAGAGGAGATGAAGCGTAAAAGTTAACCACCTTGGAATTTAGAGGCACTAGAGACAGTTCTTGCTTTGACTTTTTCACACATACTTCCTTTCCTCTACAAGACAGCATTCACAAAGCATTCTGAACGATAATTCAGCGTGTCCACGTCGTCAGGTTATTGTTTTATATATTAAACAGAAACACACACGCGATCCAACTCACACTGCGCTTTGATTGTCGAAGGAAAAGGTGACGCTTTAAACAATTTTATTTTAATACAATAGTATTTTTCATCTTCACTTTGGCACACACATTGTCTCTGTATACCTTAAACTAGTTGAAAGATCATACACGGCTAAATTCCGTACTGTTATAACGACTCTTAGCTTTGCTGTTTTCACAGATTTGTTGGCAACGTAGGAACATTTCAGAGAAATCATAAAAATGTTTAATATTCTTTTTGCAACAGTTATTGTGGTTATTTTTTCATTATGCATTATACAGAACATCAGTAACAGTCCTATGCGAAATACCTCATTCGTAACAGTTATCTCACGAGATAATTCTTGTTCAGAATATCTTCAGTGGTAAATATTAATTCCTGTGGTTACTGATCATGATTATTCCACAAACGTGTACACAGTTACAAACATGTTTACATTAAAAACGAATGATCAAGACTGATCTAATATTATACAAATTTTAGATATAATTTAATATGATGTTTATAAGTAACGTAATTTCTTGTGGCTTGAATATTAAATTAATTATACAACTTATAAGAAGCGTTACTTTAACAGAGTCCGCAAAAATTTGTTCGCTAATACATTGTACATACAGACATTTTTCATGTGTGTTAATTCATTTTTCATTTGGACTTAACAGATAAGATTCAGACGAACATACCTCGCATGCTAACTATGAATTGCATTCCTTTAACAGTAGTTTCTACACATAGGTAAGTAGCCAACGGCGCAAAACTATTTGATCACTTGTTACATATACTTTTGATAAAGAAGAAAATAAAATCTTTTTGCATATTTGTGTGGTCCAATTTTAATGCTTCGTAGCCCATTGCAATCGTTTCATTTTATTTTGTCTAATGAAATGTGTTTCTTTTTTGCTGCGACTTGACCATTTAATTCTGTTGTTGCCAGCCTCTGTTCCACCGTGCTGGTAGATATGGGAATTTATTTTGTAATATTATTCCGAATTTATTATTTTTAGTACCCTGATTCTTAAATCTTTCGCTATAGAATCAAGTATGTTGTTTTATTCTATTTTCTTTTTTATGAGCCGTAGGTATAACAAAGTGATCAAATACTTTTGAGCAGCAGTGGACTTACAATCGTGCAACTTGTACCGATACACAATAAACTTTTTTATTTTCATACGAATGCTCATTTTAAAAAATGATTTTAAAGAATTTAATTTAATCGTTGATTTCCCATTAATGGAAATCGTTCCTACGTTACTGTTCTGAACACATATCAATTCATAAAGCCGCTTTGCGAATGTACGAAGAACCAGGAGCGTATTATCTCTAGGCAGAGATTACTCGCGTTAGGCCAAATAATATGCGCCTCCGCGATTCTTTTCAATCGAAAACGTTAAGAGTGCATTGAAGCAGATTCTTTTACGTTCGAATTGTTCACGTACACTGCGCATGTCAAGTAGTACGTGAAACACGCAAGTGATGTTCCTCTTTTAACTGCAAAAGGCGGTTGATATCAACCTTAACAGTATATACATACTGTATTTTATTTCTATACGTATGAATCAAGTCAGAAGTACAAGTGGAAATTTTGTAAATGATTCGGTCAACAATTCAATACATTAAATTATATACGTTGACTTTCAAACTGAATATTTTATGACATGTTACGTTTAATTCATTACCTACTCTATGCAATTTAGGAGAGACGTGGGCAAGTTACATTTTCAAAATGTTAAAGAGTAGCGAATAAAGAAGGTCATCTGGCTTATGATTGGTTTTTTAAATCGTACCGCTACTAATATTGAAATTCACGAATAAAAATCTAAAATAAATGCATCTTTAAACCACTGCAATTTTTAGTTGAAATCTATGAGTAACCAAGGAAGTTACAAGTCAACGTATAAACATACAAATCGCACACACGAAATATGAAGATAAATTTAATTATGTTGCATTGTAACATTTTGCTTGTACAATTCACTTATTACCACATATCCCACATTAAGTAAGAAAACTTAAAATCTTTATCTTCCAAAGCAGATGTAATTTATGACTCGATGACCTAATTAGACATGCTGACCGCGAATTCACGTCCTGACAATACGGATCAAGAAGTACGAACGAATGATCTACAATTGTAATTGTTTTCTCTATACTTATCTAACATAGGTATATAATTACCAACGTCTTTCATCGCCATTGTAACAATATTTATTCCCAATCTAGCAGAGTGCAACGGGTCGCTTCGTTTGCACTCATCGCAATTCGAAGTTTTGATTTTCGCGTGAAAAAGATCTATTCGAATAGATCAGAACATTTTTTACAAGATCAGCGATTCCTTCTTTTCCGAGATATAAATTTAACCCTACGGCATATTTGAAGAAAGATACATATTGTCGAGCAAAGCCGACAGTGGATTGTGCGACGCAAATACACTTTAGAAAGTTAAGTAATACTGTACAGGCGCTTTATGCAACTTTTAGAAGAATATTATATTTACTAATATTCCACAAAGTACCTTTTTGACACATTTTTCATCAGCTTCAACGAAAATAATAAGAATCATATTCAGAGAACGTTGTTGCACATAACACTACACGCGTTTTTTTTTTAAATTTAAATTCAGGATGATTTCAATATCAAAAGCTTGAACTATTTGAAGTTCTTAAATTAATTCAAGTTTTCACTCTGTGGAAAGGGATCAAAGCGTAACTTACTTTTGATATTAAACCGACGTCTGCTTGATAACAACAAAAGGCAATGAAAAGTGTTATTTGCTTGAATTTTTATTATGAAAAATAAATTAAAACTGACCTATTTCAGGCGAGACATTCGGTGGCTGGCGACTGATATTTGGGACATATTTATTCAACAACTATTACATACTAACATTAAGAAACTGGTGTATTAGGGTCAAAGCTAAATATTTCGTAGCTTCTTTTCAGACTGCAAACCCGTAACTCGTAACTCATTCTTGCTTGCAAGAAAAGTTACAACATAATTGTTAGTGGATTGATCGCTATGTAGAAGGAAATGTCATTAATAAGGCAACAAGTAGTCAACGGTACGTGCTGCAATACAAAGTAGTATCAACTATGCACTACCGACTACCATTAGAATTAATACCACAGATTACATTTCGTTAGAATTTAATAATACCCATAAACATAAATATATCATATCACACATTTAAGAAATAATTGGTATGTTTAACTATGTACGAAATCTTAAATGAGCAGGTATGTACTTACGTGCGGACTTTGTCGCTCGAACTTGCCAATTTTTGGTATTAGTCCATTTACTCTCTTCATCGAATGGTTCAAGCAAGGGACCAGCGAAGTTTGAAATAATGAGATGGTAAAAACGCATTCTAATTCCGATTATAGTTTTATAAGAGGACCTGGCTGGCGAGAATACAACTGGAACAAACTGTACTACTTGTAATCTTTGGTCCCATTACTATTATGTACGTGCAGTCGCCGAACGCTGAAGTGCGAATTGGTGTCACGCCACAGAGTGTCTTGTTTGAAGTGGGTGTTATTATTAATATTACCTCCAAAGGTAACAATGCATTTTGTACTGGGATACATTTTACAAAATTTAGATATGTATGCCTTTTAGTATTAATTGTTCACTCAATATTTATAAAAAATATAAAACTAAATAAATATATATAATTTCAACAACATTCTTTGATTAGAATCTTTAGCTTCGAAGAGCCTCGAAATACAATCCTGTTTTCCCCTTTTTCTGTCCCGTGAAAAGAAGGTTGACATTTTTTTAGGACGGCTGTCTTTAGATCTTTAGAATAGTGAGGGAAATAGTGAGTTAGCAAAGTCGATAATTCGGCGCAACAGACAAGAATTGACGAGATAGAAATTGGTTGAGCCTCGTTGCATAAAGAGATTCATTTATCCAATTCTACTTCATTAATATTTTGCATTATGATTATTGACACCACTAATCATTCGTTTAGTGTATACTGTTAACGCCAGGCAATGCGCGTTGATACTTCCATTTAATGTCACAAAGTTTATTTCGATTGTAACCTAATAAGCATTATCTGTCATGGTTCGCTTTTCCATAATATTTCTAATATATCTTCCTTTTTACAACAAGTTTAGGGGAGAGTCGTGCAGTACCGACCAGGGTACAGTACCGACCTGAGCTAATTCTCGCTTCTTCGACCAGATATTAGCACTTTATTTGAATTAACCAATGCAAATCACAATTCTCTATAATCTATTTCGGGCTATCTATACCACAAACACGTTTTTGAATTTCTGACTTTTATCGACTCTACCCCAAGATGTAACAAAAAAGCTTAGAGCGGTCGGTACTGCACGACTCAACCCTACATATTTTATTCTCCATCATTGTCAGTTTCTCCTGGACAGATATACTGCCGAAAAATATTTTGTTTGTCGTGTATTCACACAAACCGTGCCATTTTGATATATCTCGAATAAATAATTTTATAATACGTTTAAATTGAGCGAAGTTTTAACAGGTATTATTACACGTATTAATTCTAAACAATAGAACTTTTCTTTAATTCAACATAAACGTGTTTTCACTGTTTTAAGTCAATTGTTAATTACTTTACCCTAAAAATATTTTCGTTCATCCAGGTTTCCAGAAGTTAAGTGACTTTTTGAATAGAATATTTTCTGTAGCGATCAAGTATTTAGCAGAATGTAAAATTAGTGTTTATTTATAAAATTATAGATTTCTAAAAGATAAGATCTCAGAAACTAGTACATACTCACTTAAATGGTGTAAGCCGCTTGCCAGCGAGTATTTAAATATTCATTTGAGCCAAAGTTGTCATGTATGTTTTTAATCCAATACTAATTGACGCCAGTCCTATGTAAAATTCGAAACAGAAGGAGATAGTTAGAAATTTGATTACGGTTTAATTGAAAATTACTCATTTATGTTCGCGTTTACTTAATTTAAATGATTTAACTAAATTTAGGTATCACTGTTTTATATAAAAAAAAATTGCGTTCAGGACAGTAGATTTCTAACTATGCAATCTCTTACATGTGCTTGTTTCATCCACCTTTATAACGATACTACTTAGAATAATATTATTTTATAATCATCATACCTTCTCTTGACTTAAAATAGTTTGTATTTTACAAACAACCGACAACAATAATTACTCTGGCTATACGTCTAATGATCGATGTTTGATAATGATACATTATTCATAAGCTCTTATGTGTGACTATGTAATGTAGCACGATGCGATACGAATACATATTTCCTTGGGAAAGAGAGTTATATAATTTATTCTCTTAATAACTTGTTGTTGTATTCCTTTTTTTTAAACTGGAAAACTCGTGTAGATAACCATATTCGATCTTTTGTGTATTAACTTACATAAACGAAGAGTTCACAATAAAATACAGTCATAAAGTGATCTGTCAGTTGTTTCTGTATCATTTAATAACATTAATATTAATAATTGAAATATTTATTCTGAAAATCAATGAGCAAAGTTTCATTATCAAGTGAATAATGATTTTTGTGTACTCGCATAATTTTTAGAAGAATTATTTTATTTCAAAAATATCTATATTTTGAACTCTTTTTCCAACAAGGACTCGTACCGAATTTCACGAGTATGTTTTAAATACATATGTACCCCTTTCCCATCAACTCCTGAATTCTATTATGCAGAATGCATCGGATTATATTCTCGCTTGGAGAAAAAAACGTTCGTAAATCGAGCGAATATGCAATATAATTTCGTACTGTATCACCATAACAATTATTATACGATCATCGACTTGACGCACCAACAACAATACCGTGTTAACAAAAGTGACGTGCATTCGTCGCGACTATCCTTACATATGTTCGTGGATTTTGTTATTTGATTTCCGTTTTGTTTCACTCCGACGTGAATTTCTCGATTTCTTCCGAGAATGTCCTCCAAGCTACAAACTTTAATGAAAAACGGAACTTATTTAGGCGTTATAGTTGAAACGATGGGGATATATTTGTAATGTTCTTTCTACCTTGCCGCAGGCCTAATGAGAAGTTCGTGCTATTAGCAGAGTCGACAAATTGGCCGCATATCACGACAATATTGACAAATGAGACCTTGTCCGCTGCACCTAAAATGCCTCAAATTCAATCGTGAATACAATTGAAACTTGCCGCTTTTAACGAGCGACTGTCAATTCTTATGTGTCGAAGTGATCCTCGTTGCGATTTTCTTTTGCTCGCTTTTCTCGTCCACGTATACCCTTCATTCTTCCGTCTTCTCGTTAAAATTTTTCCAAAGGAGCATCATCCTTTCCCATCGAGTGTCTACTTAGGGAAGTCCCGTCGTATTTTCAGCCGTGTAATCCCTGTTGAGAGAATTGAACAGCTCCTCGTTCTCCCTGCGCACTGGAAAAGTAGATATTTCGTTAATGATGTGATAACATGGACCTTAATTTACCTATTATTAAACCTTATACGTATTCTACATAAGGAAACATGGAGTATAACCAGCTATGGAAATAAATATAAATATATGCCAATATCTATTAAACAGTGGCAAGAATAATTATATATTAGCAAAATTATGCAAATCCATAATAGATATGCTGTACATGTCTAGAGCGTTTTTGTTTAGTAATGATGCATTTTTCTACTTTTTATGTGTTCACGCTAGTGCAGTCGATATTTATCAACATGGAACTTATTTAGGCGTTATCCATAAACAATACAATTTGTGGAATCGTTTAATTAAAACTATTTTAAAATTATTGTTTACGTGGGAATCGATGCTCGGCAAGTTCCTTAGAGCCTGTAGCAGGACTCAAAAAGCTGCTGTGTGTTAAAGTAACCACAACAGCTAGAATCGACGTCACCAGAAGGAAAATGAACATTCCCAGGATTATCATAGTGAGTCTTCGATGACGCCTCGCTTCTTCTGAATCCTCAATATCCGCAACAATCTTTCCTGCTTCCCTTACTTCGGACTTTACAGGTCGTACGGAATCCTTTCTACGAGCCGAATTTGCTCTTCGTTGTTTCGTTGGTCTGCTTGTACTACTTCTTCTACCGTTGTCTGCCGATTTTGTTCCTGACCATATATACCATTTTTTTATATCACAGTTTATAGTTTGCTTCATTTTCCGATAAATATTTGTTTTATGCAATAATAATTTATGCAATAATCTTTATGCAATAATAATTTGTATTTGTTTCAAATGTTGCGTGTGCAGCTTTTGATTAATTTTAAAAAAGTTATGCGATTTTAAAGAGTGTACGATTATGGCTGTGAGCCACTGTATAAGCTTTCACAATAATATAGAACGTAATAAAAAAACGCGGCGGATACATTCATCAAAAAAATATATTAGCACCGCATACTTCTCATCATACAAAATATGAAATGAGGTAGAATTTATTTATATCTTTCAACGTTTACTTAATTTCTCCAGATTTGGAGCAAACGTATGACAGCTGTTCTAAGATTTTTAAACGTGGATATACATGTATCACTACGAAATAAATTCTCATTGCACATATAGCAAGTGCGTACAAAACATATGGAAATACCAAAAATAAATTTAAGAAGAAGTATCATATTCGTAATAGATTCTGTTCAAGGTATATTCACTGATATTTTGCTTTCAATCTATCATAAGTGCCCGCATTTCTTAAATACAGGGATACGCTAAAAAACGAAGGAACCTCAAAAAGACTGATACGGGATACTAATCAAGTTCGAACGTAAAATCGTTACTGTATAATTAAAGGTATGCGGTTACAAACGACGTGCGTTTCTTATCGATCGAGAAGTCTGATGACCTAATTGTCTCCTACCTAACGGCGTTGGCTTGCTGCAGCTGTTCAATCTCGAACGACTGGACTGTACGCTGGAACGCCGACTGGAACGTTGATCGAGTTCCGAATTGCTTCTAGTCGGTCTTAGGCTAGTGGTTTTCGTGTGAATGGAAACGTTAGGTCGTGGCTTGTCGTCAGACCTTGCCAAATAAAGAACTGAATGGTCGTTTAGTTGAGGCTCGATTGTATCTTGATCCGGCAAGTAGAGAGATGGACGATCCTCCAAAGGGTACAGTGTGTAGCAATTGGATAATCGCCTACATAAATCTGGAGATAGATCGTGCGAGGCATCGAATGATAGATCATCCACATAAACCATTATTTGTTCAGGCGACGAACCAGATACCCGACGGCTTGGCTCGCTCCTGTGCGTGGACTCCATTGACTGATTCGACATTTTGTAGAATTACATATTTTTATCACTGTCTTATAGTTCCTCCAAAATGATTTAAAAAAACGAGTCACAGTTTGCGTATACTTGCGAATGTTTGTTATATTTGTTACTATTGTTTTTATAAAATTTCACTATAAATTTTTAAACTATTTAATATATGAAAACACTTTAATCGTTTTTAAATGTAACAGATTAAATAAACTTAGTTGTAGATGTTAAAGTTCGTTTCTGCGAAATTACGGAAAAAGGTCTCATGTCATTTCATTTGAAAGGAAAAGAAATGGACAGTGCTCTCTTCCTTGGATAAATTCTCGTGCTCTTTTAAAAGCCACGAATGTAAGGCTATTAAAAATGTAAACGAAATGAAGGTAGATATTGCAAGAAGAATTAAAATGTCTTGTGTATCAAGTATTCTATAAATGCTGGGCCTTATTTAGGAATGATATTTCATGTGAGATGTGACTCGACCAAAACTACTAATATCTATTACGTTAACAAATGTGATAAATACCATGAATTCAAACTTAAAATTAACAAACACTTTGCGGGGTGTTTTAATACATATTAGGTTTGAAAGCATCACGGTGTTTTTCATATCACTTTTAGTTTTTCGTAACGTAATGATTGTGATAAAATTCAACCCTCCAATAAGATTTCTTTAATTTTTTTAGAACAATTCTTCATTATATTTCGTCAGACGTTTAATGTATGTATGAAAAATGCTTTAAAGAAATGATTAATTGATTTTCAAGGAACTATTAAAACTATAACGCTATGCTATAAATACACCATTCTCTATATAAAAAAGCAAGGATAACACCTTGCTCTGCACATTTATCAATAAAAGTCAAGGGAATATGTCATATACATGCAGGGTGGATCACATAACTGGGACAAGTTATATCTCTTCTATTATTGCCATCAGGAAGACCTGGTAATTTCCTATGATAAGTTTTTTAACGTTCCTTTTTTAATAAGACAACAGTGCATCTACAATATACAGTAGCAACATTTCTTTAAGGTTGTCGAAAAGTTAATAGTTTCTGAGATATTCCTGAGGCGTGTTCAGAAAGTGTTTCGAATGTAATGCTGGAACGTTAAAAAAATATCGACAATAATTCAACTGTTTCAAAATTTCAACCATTCAACTGTTGCCTTTACCATTTTCTTTTAATTACATCCTGTGCGTATTAAACGTGTTACTGGTAAAATGCATACCACAGATTCTTAATATTTACTTCTACTTCTGCAATGACGCAGTGCGATTACAGTGACATTTTTACGTCTGCAGTGAATATTTACGAGACCTCCAAACCTATCAGCACGACTTTAATTAAAGTTGTCCACATTACATTACAGAAATATTCTTCTAAACGTTTCTACTACGTAAAATAGCGTAATTCTCTTTTATCACAGTGCTAAAATGTGGATGAATAATTAGTGTTTTTAAAAATATATAAAAGTAACATACAAAATAACCAAGATTATAGACTATCCATATCATCGTAAACTATTAAACATTTAAATATAGAAAACAGGTTGTATAATTAGTTCAAATGGAAAAAAGTGAAGTGTAAATTGAAGAAAAAGTGTAAAATCGTATTGCATACATGTAGTTGTAATCTTCATTTGTGTAAATCCCTTACAAAACAATTGCAGCTGCTGCTATTAATTACTCATGACCTACTCTGACGCACTGCAGGGTGCAGATACGCTATACTAACGAACTGCCCGAAAGTTAAGGGTTTGCGTAGTTAAACTTCATGCATTGTGTGTTAAATTTACTCAAATACTCGTAGTACAATAACAACTTGCTTAAATTAATAATTTAAAGATCAATTAAACTTAAATAAAAAGGCTTTAATATAATAAGTGCTTTTGTAAACTTATTACTCATTTTTAGGTTTTCATTACCCAAGCCTATACGTTTCATTGCCGAGTACTGATTAGCCCTGTTTATTTTTAAAGTTATCAAAACTATACAAATATTTTAATTGTAATTTATCAGTAATAGTGTCTTTGGAAATGCATTTAAATAACAAGGGTTTCGAATAACATTATTTACTATAACGACTTTTAATGCATTGGGAATGTTATAAGAATTAGTTCTGAGATTAGAAATTTTTTTTCAATGAAGTGTTTATTTGAATGGGGTGTGTGCTTTTATGTTTTCTGTGCTAAATGACAATTCAATATAACAAACAGAGATTTGTGTATCACAATGATTTCTAATATAATAAAATAAACTGCGGCTTTAATTCTAACAATAATAAATGAGGAAAAGTCAAGTGTAAGATGTCGCCCGCGTTCACATATGCCTCATAAAATTTGAAAATTTAAAACCATATAGGATAATTTAGAACAACGATGGTATTGTAATCAAAAGCCTTTGACAAATGACTCCATTCTATATTTTTACGTTAGAACAAATTATGTTCTACAATTTCTCTGAATAATATTAAAGTACTTTGTGCATATTCCTCTTTGCAAAATATACTTTATAACGGATAATTAGTATGGTCACTACGGCACCAGCACTTTGTATTACGTCATACGTATTTTTAAAGCTGCTGAAAACTTTCGCAACTTCCATATAAAAGATTTAATCCAGTGTAATGAGATCTTTTTGAAATGGTAACTTGAAAGAAGGAGAAAGTATAACTAAGGGCAGCTAAATACGTCGTATCTATATAGTGAACGTCACCCTTGAGTTTATTGCGACGTGTATTTTTAGCGGCGGATCTAGCAAGCCAGCTATCCGCTTTTCATGTCTCTCTCCACCCCTCAGCCGTCGCGTCGTGCTGCATGTAGTTGTGTCTGTGCCTGTTAAATCGTCCATACGTATGTATGTATGTAGGTGCAACGAACATGTCGATAAACATACTCAGCCAAATATTTAGAAAATCCATGCCTACCAACCTAGCCCCAGGGTATGGGAATCGTTCAACGAAGAAGTATAAAATGTGGAAAGATTGGATTTATTTCATTTTTATGATGGTAATAAAGTTCATCGTAACAATACAATAGCAGTTTTCGATCCTCAGTTTACATCGTTTTTCCTTATCGTCTTGGTTGTTTGCCGTAATGAATCTGCTTCTATTTTTGCTCCTTATGATTATTACTTACTCAAGTTTGCATCGAACGATACAAGTAGTTCACGAGTAGGGGAGAGTAGGGTAAAATGGAACGCTTAAATTTGAAAGGTGATAACATAAAGTTGCACGGGACAAAAAGATACGGGACTTAAACGGGAGCCTTAAGTGCACCTTAGACTATAAGAAAATCAAAGACTTTGTTAAGAAAAATATTTGACAACAAAGGAATAGTACATAAATTTAATTTATTATATTTAATGTTTGTACAATGCGGACACGTGTACGACCGATTGTATTTCTCCGGGATCGTAAGCGTTTTGATCTAATGAGAAAAACTGTTTGTTATGGCATTCTTCGTTATAGGATACCCCACTGTATATATGCGTATGTATTACATCTGTTCTCATAAATCAACGTCCTTTCTCCTCTGATTCATGATTATTACTGTACTCTGAATTTCCTTTTAGTAGCTATTCTATAAGATTATTTTCCTAACGAAACGAAATATGACACAATTTTCATTGGTTCTATTTACCGGATTATTTGTTCTCAGTGTGTTATATTTTGTTTGTGCTTCAAGCAGAAATATCACTATCAAATGTTTCCTCGAATTGAATTTTTTTTTCACTTTTTAGATTTATAAAAATATTTAATGTGAAAGGCATCAAACTGAACAAAAAGATTTAAACGGTGAAACTTTTTTTATTATTTTTAAGTGTAAGTTACTCGTAATTAAATTCGTGTTCCATAGATCAAGTAATATTATTTTGAAATATAAAATTTTATTTAAGAATGTCACTTAGAAAGAGAAGTTATTCGATGATATTCCACTATTATGTTTAGATTCTTCGTTAATATCAAGTTGTTACTACACGAATGGAGGACAGTGTGAATTGCAATTCACGAAATTGAATTGTCTTGATAGAGATTGTCTGGTTTAGTAGATTAACTCCGGGAAATTGCTGAGGAGAAGAGGAAACTGGATCTAATTGATCCACTCCCTTGGTTCCCAAGTTCCTACACCGTTAAAACTATACCTATCTAAAATAATACAAAATTTGAATTTTATAGAACCGAAAAGTCACATTTATACTATTGTAACACTGATATTCAATATTACTATTTTTGTGTCTAATCGATATAATTGACCAACTGTATTAGAAAATTACTTGCTAATAGATCGCTGATACAGTGGCGTATCATACTTCCTGATCCCAAGATAAGTACCGCAAAAAATAATGTATGAACTGTTAACGTTTTAAAAAAGTAACAGTGGAAAAATCCTCTGAATTTTGGCATTTGCTGTACGCTCGCTGCACCGGAAGTGACATCGTATTGATGGCAAGTGAGAGGAGTTCTAAGGAATCGTACGATGCCACCAATTTCATGCATTCACTGCGTGAATCGCAACACACCCAGAGAGTGGGGCAAGGTCTAGCTGCGCAAGTAGAAGTATCCGTTTCAGTCAGACAACGCATAAAATGAAATTTATCACTAGAATTCGACATGCAATTACATACTTAGCATTGAGTTATGCCATGGTCACATTGTAGAACATCGCGAAATTCGTTTAACAAAATACCCATATAAATCTGCAGTACTGCATTAAAAAAATCAAACCGACCTGGAAGTAACTTTGAAATCAGAAATATAAAAATATTACCTTTCCGTCAGTAGATTTCATGTTTGAAATAGTGATTATTCTTCCTCTATTATTTTGACTTTGTAAAATATATTTTTTCACTATATCTTCAATTTTAATGATAAAGAAAGTATGTTGCGATGCTTGCCGAATTTTTATCTCTACTCGCTAAAAGATAGGCGGAAAAATTAAAGGTTCCATTTAAAACACTAAACGTGCCCAAGAAAACTTTGAAAAAAGTACGAAAACAAAAAAGAAAATATGGTAAAATGTTTTCCAAACTCTCCAACGTGGAATTTCACACATAGCAAACTCTCAAGTATGAAATAGTTCCCATATTCCACACAACTCACGCCGCGCCCATCCCTGGTCTGTACGCTTCTCCAAACCCAGGTACTTAAAGAGAAATAATTTGAAATTTGGCCAGTAGTAATGGAAACAATTAAGACAAGTATGTTACGTTGTCCTTGTATATTCAGCGACTATGACATTTATCATACACGAAGTAGATCGAACACACCCATCAGATCATTCATATACTAAAAATGACCCGAAATTCTTGCCCGATTAGTACCTATATCACTTTATGATCCCTGTTATTGTGCAGCGTCATATATTGATAATCGATGGTACTCGTGTACTTGTTACCAATATTAACATATAGCAGCTCTCACCGTTGTATGAACATTCGCATAATAATGTCAACCGTGTTCGAGAAACGGGGACAAGCGAGCGACAACCAAAATAGGTGATATAATCGCATGAAATGTAACTGGAAGTGCACTGTCTATAGTCTATAACTCTATACCCTTTCTTATTAATATCCACAGGTATCTATTTATTCCTGAAGAATCGCTTCTTTATTCTTCAACACCGTAAAGTATACATCAGTACGGTCAATTACAAAGTAATAAATTATTCCAAAATTGAAAGTTCTCATTGTACTAGTTTTTCAGAAATCATAACGGGGAATATGTAACTATAAAGAATGTTTATTAACTAAATATGTGAGTAAATATAACATTTCAAATTTTTGTTATAATTAAACATACTTATTAGTAGTGGTTGCTTTAAAAATATATTTTTTAATTATTGCGTCGTGTATAAAGTAATTTATAAAATAGAATTTTCTGAAAGTATGAATCATCGATATCAAAAGTTTTAATGAACAGGCTAAACGTTGAGGTTAATATTTAATAAACGGATCGCTGTTTAATGAAACATAGTAGATAGACTTTTTATCGGACGTCATATAACCTGGGGTTATTAAATAACGTGATATCATAATCATAAGAAGTTTTTAAACACAGCCCTTCTGTTCTGACGCGTGTAACGTAATTTTGACCAAAATTTCAGGTGGTGGTAAATCCTGTTTACGCCTATTTAGTCGTAACGAGACACGTGCCATTGTCTTTTGAAAATTGAGCTTTTGAGAAAGGGTTCAGAGCTTATACATACGGTAGGTAGTATTTACGAAGGTTACCGATAAATGTTTAATAAACAGTTCTCAATCGTTGTAACAAATACTGAATACTATTCAATGAATAGTACTACAACTATAATAAATAATTATTACACTTAAATTGATATTCTGAATGTGTTATTTATTTGTCATATTTACTTACGTAGATAATTTCTACGCACACGCAAGGTCGCTTTTATGCATCTTATCATTGTGTTTGATCATTGATGCATACATACAAGACAGTATTGGTTTTTAACGTTTATGTGCATGGTTAACGGAAGTAGATTGAGAAAGGTGTCTAAGCTTCAGAGTTTAAGGTAGGTTTTCCTATACTATAATTTTATTCCTTTTTCTCGACATATTTACTTATTATAAGTCGGAAAGAAACAGTAACTTTTTCTAATATCGCCCTTCATTTTTCAGAAAATCTACTTTGGATTTCTTGACGCTGCGTCTAGACGAGTATAGGAAAACATACAATTAGGCTGAATAGCACTGCTGTAAAGGAACATACTGTTCCGAAGTGGCCCAGAAATCTTGAGGATAGAAATACATTGCTTGAAGGCGCACTACGCGAAAAACAACTTGTTGCTGTTAACAATGAAGAATTGAAAGCTATCATTAGAACACACAACTCGGCCATTTTTTAATATTTCTGTACAATATCTATAGAATATATTCATTAATACATGTCCTAAATATAAAAAGTATAGAAATAATTTTGAACTTCATACTATCATAAAAAGAATCGTGAAATTTGATACTAGTTTGAACGTCTCAGGGTGGCATAACCCCTTAAAGAAAATAGGTTTTTACCCCCTTAAAGGGTGATAGGGCCCAAATGAAATACGCCGTGGTTCTTGTTTCGAGTCACTCTAAAAACCCACAAAGTTGCGTTCCAATCGGTGAGTCCGGATTCGCGGTGATCCCTTGTAAGTCATTTATATTTTCCATTTTACTTACATCACGTCTGTCAAGTGGAACGTGCTCGTATACCTACTCAACGTTTGTGAAATTTCACCTAAGACTTTTCCTTCATCGAAGTAGAAAAACCACTTGCAAAGAACGTGATTTATACCGAAAAATTGAGAATAATACTGGAAATTCCTTGAACCTCAAGGGTCATAAATTTGGTGTTCTTCGATCTAAATTCGCAATCTGACCAAAACTTCCCACCGGAAAAATAAAACGAAATCTTAAGTTTTCCTTCAAGTATCTGGAGAAAATCCTACCACTAGAAATAGTTCACACAGTTCTCGTACCATCGCAAGTATCTCGAAAGCTTTAAAAAGGCACTCAACTACATACTCGTTTATGAAGCATTTTTTTCCTTTAAAAAGCCTTTTTGTAGAATACAGTGTTGTTGTATAAATTAAAATATTATTAAAGTATAGTAATACACAGCTTGAGTAGGTATATAAAGTACTACATTAAAAAGGGAAAATAATGTTATTATTCGTTTAACAAAGTAAAATTTTATACAACACATTATGAAAGTCTTCAAGTTACACCTATTATCTACTACTTCAAAAAATTACATACAAATGTAATTCTCTACCCTACAGACATCGTGGTTATGACATTTCATGAAAATACATGGAATCATATTTCCCAAATGCAGCATTCAGAACTATCTAGCAAAAATAAATTTAAAAATCATCAGCGTCCAGAGTCTAACAAGAATTTTTAATGAATAACTTTTACCTTCGTGTCAGGAATGTCGACGAGATCTGATAAAAAACAAAGATTTTAATTTTTTCGCAATCCGACGTTGGTAAAATTCAGGGGCCTCTCTAGTAAAAGTTCTAAATCATTTGGCGAATAAGAAGAATCATAGAGGCGATAAAAACGTCAGTTCTGATCGACTATTCTTAAAATACCACCCAGGACACCATTACACTTTCGTCGAAACTGTAAACTCGTGGTAGGGTATACATTTCTGGCGTGCTATGTGCGTCAACGGAAGCTATGTCGGAAAGTTTGGGAAATTGAAGAGCAGGCTCAACATACGCGATCCAATTGGAATCGATGTGGTGCCTTCTGCCAAATGCTCACCATCAACGGTCCGGTTATATTCGTTCTTTTAATGATGTACATATGTATGTGAAAATCGAACGCCGAGGAAATCTGCGGGCTTGACCTGCTTCTACAAGGGTGTACCTACCTATAATGATGTAAACGCGCCGCGAAAAAGTGTCGAACCTTGTGCGAGAAACACGCGGGAAGTGTGATTTCACAGGTGCATGCTGTACATTTGCATCGATCCAAGCAGTAAACGCATTCCCTTTCATAACTCTGTATTTCCCTTCGCGATATTAAAAAATCTAATTTTATACTTTCGTTTCATTCTAGCTTGTACATTGTACAATCACCCCCTAAAAGGTTTACTACTTGTAGTGAAATACCCTGTATATCTATGTAATACTTCAGTTCCAGTACGAAAATTAACAATCGGTAGAATGTGCAACGATACAGCAGCTGTAAGAAAAACTTTATAGCAGCGCTGTCCAGCGTAGGCGCCCCTCACGCGCCTGCTTCCCCTTCCAATCTTTCTCTCGCATAGCGTGCCTTCCGTTGTCAAGGAGACTGCGCGACGCTACGAAGGCTCCCATGACGGGCTAGCCGGGCAAGCGTCTTCGCGGTTTGCGTCGCGCGGTATTCCTGACAACGCGGACGAGAGTGGGAGGACCCGAACCTCCCGCGGGAGCGACCTTGGACAGCGCTGTTCTAAAGAGTACCTGGTTGGATTTTTAATTGAATTTTAAATTCGTATATTGGTAACAAATTGAGAATTGAAAGAAAGATTGGTCAAGCTAATAAATAACTATGGATTAACATCAGCAGGATGCATATAGGTCTAATCAACAGTATTATTTCTGTTGAGTGCAGTAGAAGAATAATAAACGTGAAGGAAATACAACGTAATCCTAAGAGCAAATATTTAATTTGATTTGTCTACTAAGTCAGAACGAAAGATTATTTAGTAATCACTACATTCAGCAAGTAGTACTCGCCAGTCACCATTAGTCGAAAGATTAATTTGGTCAGGGTTAAAAATGATTATTGGTTTTAATAGCGTTAGTAGCTTAGATTTTGGTTTCCTTAACCCTCCTCTTCTCCTTGAACCCATTTGACCAAAATAGTTTTCATTCATTTGTAGATACAGCATACAAAATACACAGATGAAATTGTTCATAGCTGAAATAATAATCTAATAACAGGATAAAATTAAACAGTATCAGAACAATGTTTTTGTTAGTCTTATATCTATAAATGAATAAAAGTCACGTCGGTGTCAAATAGACCCGAGGTAAATAGCAACATCAACAATAACATAAGTAGGTATGTGCAGACACGGTTGGTTGTGTGTGCAAAATGCGCGATGCATACAGGCACCGTAAGGGAAAATACGCCTAAAAGATCTATAAAAATATGAGATAAATTTTTAAATAAAAACTGAATGGTAGGTTATGATGCTACAAATATGATTTACTAGCTTTACTACTCGGCTTCGCCCAAATTTTAGGTTCTAATTTTATAAAATAAAATTGTATTTATTTTTTTGTAAAAATAGTCACATTCATCTGGATTATCTAGGCATAGTGAACTGGGACACGTTCCGTGACCTCGAAGTTTACCGTTCGAAAGCTTTTAGGCGACAGACAAACACACCAACACTTTCTGCTTTATATATTAATATACAGTCTCCTTCGATATATTGCCGCAACCTGGGGCCGGCAGTGGCAATATATCGAGAGCGGGACACATTTTTGAAGATGCTCGCTTTATTCCCAATTTCATCGGAAAAAATCGTTTTTTTTTGGTAAGGCACCAAACTTTTAGCCCACAAAAAAATACCACCCGCCAAACATGCATATATGTATATCTATATATTTTTTTTAAAATAATAAATTATAATTAGGACACAATCATGTATGTATTGCTTAATTTAACACAGAATTAATGCTTATTTTATGTTAATGTTTTAAATGAAATAATACTTTAGCATTTTTTATTTGCACAAGCAAAAAAGATATTCACCAAAAAGTTGGATTGCGGAAAACTGTAATGTTTACAGATACACAGTTTAAAAACCATGAACGGGGAAACTGTTTTTTAGGTGGTATGTTTACTGGTCAGTGTGTTGGCAAGTCGCGATACATTAACACAGGAACGTATAACTTTGGTTTTACCCCCTTTTGAAGTTTGAACGTCAAAAATAGTCTGAATTCTTCCAGTATTTATTGGAAAAAGGAAAAGTTCAAGTAATTTACTAGACAGTAAAATTTCGATAATCTTGTAAGATTTCCAAGGGTGTTATTCTGATTACTTAAAAACAATTACTTGGTAATGAACTCGTTTATTTAAAAATAATTCAAGTTAAGAAAAATGAAACCATTTTAGGTATTAAATTCTCTCAACCATAACTTTTATAAGACACAACCAAGCTAATGACCGCGCATTGCACAATTTTAATTTACTAGTTGCTTCTGCAGTATTCAATTATCTTCCAAAAATGTAAATATATTTTAAAGTACGTTTAAAAAGTGCTTTACTCTCACACAACTTTTACTTTAGAATATCAAATCGTTCAGGTTTTATCCAAAATAATTTATTACAATCGTTTCCAACGAGGTCAATATGGTTGCAGCATGTATAGAAACTTCCACAAGCTATTTACGTGTGACCATAAGGAAATTTTATCGATCGAAAATAAAACGTCGACACAGACCGAAACGTTTATTTAAACAAAGAGCACGTTAGACACTTGTTTTACTTAGATGAAAATATTATTGAATATGTATTCTATCACTGGTCTGGTTAGTCCACAAGCACTCGCCTCGAAGCTGCATGTTCACTTTCAGAGCCAAGAGGCAAAAAACTGAAACTGTAAATTGTGGAATGAAATTCCGACATGGTTCCACCACGAAAACCCGACGACTGACTGGAGGATTTGCAGACGCGCGGCTTCAATTTAAAGGCGCAGAGCGCCTTCAAGCTCGTATGTTGCATGTGCTCACTTATGTTGGAGGTGTGCGCGCGTGTGTACACGTATCTGTTACTGGTACACAAATCTCAGGCAGGAGTGCTTTTTCACTCTGCATGCTGTTCCGGGAGTACTATCGACTACCACACAATTCCACCAGTTAATTGGCTAAAGGCCGTAACACCCCCTTTCGTGAAAAAATGTGGGATTTTTAAAGAACCATCATTTTGACTTGAAAAATAGCCCCTCCTCTGCCAACTCTGCACAGCAATACGCAACTGGATCTATAATGTAATGCACGATGCTTCCGGGGTCTTCTAAACGATCTGTGTAGGAATAAAAAAACGTTTGAAACTGCTACGCGGTCCTCTGTTACTGATGATCTTTATACAGGACGAGGCGACAACTTCGTGTCAACTGTTTCGTTCCCTCTCGCTCGAATCTTGGGTTTTCTCACTTGCGGCATCGGCTGCACGAAATAGTCTTAGAGCATATACTACTCTAAGGGAATAGTGTCCGCATCGCGTCGTGCGCCGGCCGTCAGCCCCATTCGTCGGGTTTATTACGAGGAAATTACCATCATCAAAAACAATTTTATCGGTTGATTTACTAACGTAATCATATCGGGCTCTATTTTGTAGTCTTCATTTACTTAAAGTATTATCAACTACTAGCGGCAGCTTGTACCTAATTATTTCATTAAGTAAAAAGTTGTAAGAGTGTAAATGACAAATAAGAATTTTATTCCTGACAAATAGGGAGTTGCTTGTTACACAAATGTATGTAAATAATCAACGACATAAATAATCTAATAGAAAATTGGATATGCCGGAACTTATGACTTGTTAGACCGTATAAATTACTATATTTATGTATTAAAAGGATCACTTTTTTCTTACCTATTACTCCATGTCAACTTGTTTGTGCAACATTTCGGATGGCAACGCAAAATAGTACCTACTAAATTTTTCTAATCAACTATTTAAGTATTTAAGTTATTTTTTGCACTAAGCAGTGCGATAATTTTCCAATGAGCTACATAAAGGGAAGTTCGGTTGATTATAAAACTTGAAAAATTTAAAGAAGAATACTTTCGTTGAGACATTACTTGTGTTAACCATTGAGTATCGAAGTTACATTGTCTTTATAAAATACTTTATTGAAGAACAGTGCTTTTCACAAGCTAATAAAAGTCAACACAACGTTCTTCGGATAAGATGGCTATTAATATTTACAAGGGAAATAAAATTCGAGACTCACCCATATCGTCTATAATTGGTGCCATCCTGAGCGTAACTCCAACCAAGAGCAAAGACATGGCAAGAAGGAGACAAGCAGTCGCGACGATCGTCCAACGAGCACGCGGAGGAAGTTCTTCTGGATCGACGAGCTCTACTTGAGGGTCCACATTAGCAATAACCTTACGCCGCTTCCGTTTTCGCTTTCTGCGGGGCCGATGATACTTCTCTTGAGGTTCCGCGATCTTTTCGGCGTCGCTTAAGGTTTCTTCATCTTCTAACTCGTCCGTTACATTTAACACCACGTAATCGTCGTCGTCGTAGTGGAGTTTTCTGCAAGCATAAAATCCCCGAATTTTTACGCACTGGCCGCTTATAAATTTTTAAATTAATAATTCACCAAGTCTCACTTTTAGAGATACATACTAACTATACCTAACTAACTTGTTATGCACATAAGTTTGAATTATTTAGCCTATCTTTAATGCTCAATACGTTTGGTCTACAAAATTCTTTCATTTACTAAATAAATAACTTTTATAAAAGACTTGTATATCATTAACCATACTTACAATTGAGCTGTACTTTGGGGAAAGTAGCAGGCACTTCGGTGCAGCTGCGGATATTCGCAGGAATCGTTGAAAGTCTCTCGAGCTTTTTCAAAGTTTATCAATGCGAGATCTTGATCAGCATCCATTCCGAACAGTTCAAAACGCGAATCGAGGCCAGTTTGTTCGTCCTGGACCACACCGTGATTGATGTTTGGGCTTTTTGAATGTTTACGCTTCTTCCTCGGACGTCGTGGACTTTGCGATGCTCTTCGTCGTACTTTACCTATAACAATACACATTCCATTTATTTTCTCCATATAATTTATTCGAACTTTAAAATATGTAACAATTCATATACAGGGTATTTCAAAATTCAGGGACTTCCCGGAACATGCAATATCCTGATGCAAAAAGGCATCGAAAAATCCTTTATCGTTTTGAGATATTAACAGATGAATATTAACGGTGAAACTTCAAATCCCGAAAATATTTATTAACTAAGTATCATTATACAGTATTCCCCTGTTATGAGCCCGTTTTTTTCCCCCGTTGCAGCCCGGTGACCATCCCCACCATTTCTCGGAAGCCTACGGACGAGAATGAGAGAACCGGACAACGAGCGAGAGGAAACGAAAGAGTCAGACACGAAGTTGCCGTCGGGTACGAAAGAGAGAATCATGTCCGCAAGCCACTATGAGCCCGCCGCCAGCCCCGTTCGTCGGGCTCATAACGGGGGAATACTGTATAGAGTTTTCCCTATCCATTACATGCCCCTCGCTTCATTGGCTTCGAGCACCCTCTTCCGCACAGCTCGTAGAAAACGTTATGGATGGTCACGACCTCGGACTGCTCATCGGGGCATCGCTGCTTTAAGGCGGGATTTTCTAGCCGCGGCGGTCCCACTAGTGCAATGAAGAAGTATGCGTCTGTGTGCATATCGTGCATATCGCGGCCGATCGCGGCTAGGAAACCCCGCCTTTGGTATAACCCAGAACGTTCTTTTGCCTATTCCTCAGGATGCACTGCACCAGTTTTAAAGTTTTTTATTTAATCGACTCGTAAGACAATGAGGAAAAAGAATATATAGTATAGACAATTTTATCAGAAATCGTTTGCTATTCATGATATTTTGAAAAAAGATATCAAATTTTTTAAAATTCTGAAATAATTGTTTTTTCTTTTAATCGCAGTTTTTTAAAAAGGAAGAAGGTACAAGGGTTTAATTATACAGCAATCGAAAGGTTTCGAGTTATACTTTAATGGAAAAAATGAGTTATTACAATTGAATCAAAGAAATATAATTATTTGGCGAGGTGGAGTTGAGTAATATTTTACTTCTACTGAACAACGGTTCTCTGTGAAAAATTGTTTTTCATTGAAAATAAGGACATAAACTGCCATGGCGGATTAAAAATAGCGGTTACAAAGAGCTGACATGTGGAAAATCTCGGAAAATACGAATATACGAATATCGTTGCATCGCATAAATATAAATATCAATATAATTATTAGCGTAAAAAACATACGATGCTTAGTAATAATGCGCGTTCACCGTCAGCCCCGAACACGCACCCATAGCGAAAGTTTACTATATGTATAGCGGTTACAAAAATGGCAAATATACAACGAAATGTTTGAAATAATAATTTATTCCATAAACTGACAATAAAATGTATGACAATTATTTATTCATATCTACGCAGCAGTCGCAACATATTTTCGCTACATGCTCCCTGCACATTGGTCGGTCGCACTTCAAACATTTATAACAAGTTTTTCTGTCTAAGGACACTGGGCAGAAGCCACATCTCTTTTGTTTCTCCATTTTATTTCCAGCCATTAAATCTCGTGGATTTTGATCTTCTGGAATATCTTTACATTCCAGGAAGGCTTCAATTTGGACACGTAACGTTGTTCTTAATGTCGAAGACGTCAGACGCCTTGATAATAATGGTTTGATAAGCGCCAAACTTAGGTCTAATATAAAATTGTATCGACTCATTTTCACGTTATCTTTCCGTAAAGTATACAATATCAGACAGTTAACGTTGGCTTGATCCAGCATCCCATAAAACAAACGCATAGGCCACTGACGAGTTTTGCGGTTAGTTGTGTAATCATGACATTTCTTATCAAAAGAGTCGGTCCCACTCTTCGTCTTATTGTAAAAAATCACGATCTCAGGCTTACCTGTTGCCTGATTGATTTTGCCATTTACGTGTAACGAAGAAAGTAATAATAAAATTTTTCGGGGCTTCGAGTTATATGATACTAATGTTTTCTCCTCGTGATAAGCAAACTGAACGGTCGTACCTTGGGGTGGTATTTTTTTAAACGCTTCAGGAATCTCATGTTCACTTTTACGGATTGCCCCTACCATCGTGATATTATAATCTTTTTTCATTTTCTCGCAAATCGGAATTGAAGTAAATCTATTACCACACGTAATGTTCCGCCCGGTGTGATAAATTGGCTCTGATAACTTTCTAACGTAATAAGAAGAAACTGTCTCGGCCGGATCTGCATTGACGACTCCTACATAAGGGATCGCATTGAATAAGTAGTGCGTTGTCGCATCGTTTATAGTAACGATTTTTAATCCATATTCATCTTGTTTCGCAGGCATATGCATCCTAAATATACACCTACCACGGAACGAGAGCAATTGCTCGCCGATTGTGCAAGTCGAGTGCGGCTGGTAATTAGACGTGCAATTGTCAATGAACATATTAGAAATTTCGCGAATATTTGCTAAACGGTCATCCGCTTTTCGCTCGGCACGTGTATTTCTATCGTCAAATCTTATGGAAAGCAACAGAAATTGAAATCGATTTTCTGGCATTGTCAACCTGAACAGAGACATACCATAAGGCGACCACAAATTTCTCGCGCACGTATTGTTGACTTTATGCAGTCCGGCAAAATACAGCAAACCTATTAGAGCCTTTAATTCTACAAGGTCTACGGGTTTTTGATAAGTCTCGATACGCTGACGTTTTTCTTTCATCTTCTCCAGCTTTCTGGCAATCTCTTCATTCGTATGAGTAACAATGATGTTTAGAATGTCTGTGGTAAATAGTAGACTCCAAGATTCGAGAGGTGTTGACACGTTCAGAGCCTGACCTTTCGGAGAAGCAATGTGGTCAGCACGAGAACGTCTACCTAAAGACTCGGGAGCGTTTTGCGACCACACGAATCCACTTTTCGAACGCAGGTACGATGTACGACGCTGACGTTTTCTTGATGGTTGTGCTTGCTGCTGTGTTGACGACTCTCCGCTACTCCCCTCTTCCTCGGCTTCCAGTTGCTCGGCGTCAGAATCGGCATTTTCCTCCGACTCGTGAGCACTCTCAGTTTCGACATGATCTTCAGTCTCACTCTCGCTTTGTTCGTCGTCAAAGCCCGTGTCCGGCGGCTCGAAAACATCGGCTATCTCACGTGCTTGTCGAACTCGAGAACGACCCTGCATCGTGATCTGGATAAGCAAGAAATAAATAAATAAGTTGGACACATTATAATATTATGTCGATAAAATTGAGCTATTTATTTATAATATTTTTTATATCTAACTTTTTACACATCATTTTTAAAATTAATGCTCACATACCTTTCTAAACAGATATTTTTGATTCAAGGTATCGTGTGCTCGAATACTGTGACACGTGCCTTATACCCACCGTTTCAGCAAAGAGAAATTATTTCTATCTTTCAAAAAAGAATTTAAAAACATTTAAAACCGACTCCAAAATAATAAAACCGCACTAAAAAGTAAAAAATAATTTTTTGTCTTTCGAATAAAAGAAAGATCATCAAAATCGGTTCATATGCTGAGGAGTTATGCGGGGACAAACATAAAAAAAAATACATACGGGTCGAATCTATAACCTCCTCCTTTTTGAAGCCGGTTAAAAAGCATGTTTTCACTTTTGGTAACACACTAATACTGTACATGTAATAAATTATCGAAGAAAGAAATTTACTCACCAGTAAGGATTCGGGCACACTGGGTGAGCGTAACCCACAGACTACCGTGGTAATGATTTTACTCGGCTGCTTCAGGCATACAAGCTTTCCTATGGGGGAGGGGGTTGTAGTGGGGGTATCAACCGTTCTTCCCCCACCGCCCCACTCCCCACCGTTGAGAAATGCCAGGTGTGTTTCAGACGGACTGGGTTACCGTAACCCAAAATGGTCCTTACAAAATGCACAGGGCAATGCAATGTGCACAAAAAATATAGAATAATTTCATATAGAATAATTTCACTTCCCCTACAGCACCTCTTTGTTGCAGGAACGTTACAGAAACGTTGCTACACATTGCAATGTTACCGCTTGGTTGAAGGTTGCATTGCAATTTTACCGCAACATTGTGGAAACATTGTCGTGGAATCAGGGCTTGAAAACTGTTAAAATATCGATTTTGATTCTCCAAACGGTCATGAATAACTGAAATTTCCAACTATTATCTGTTTTGGTTACGGTTCCTATTTCCATTCTTTTTTCGGTTCTATATCGGTTCCGAAACGGTTCCGAAAGTTAATTATGAAAAGCACGACTATAACGGTTATTTGGTATCAAAGTAATTTAGCGTCAATGAAACTAACGATTTTACGTATCCAATAGTCTACTACCCCCTTAAAGCTGTAATCTAACTCACTGGGACACCCTGTGTACAATGTGAAATATTAAGGGTTACTAAGTAGCTAGTTCTCCTGCTACGTCACTGATTATGAGTTCAAACTTCTAATAGCTGTTCGCCCTCCACGAGTCCCTACTACGGCATATCATTGGACTTTACTTTTGGCATCCCTGGACTCACGACAAACGATAAAGGTCTGCGCACACATATCAGTTCCGTAACGATTCAATGTCGTCAGTGTGAATGGTATCTTTGTTTCAGTGTCAGTTGTAACTGACACTAACAATTATGAACTGCTCCATTTCAAAAGAGAGAGATATTTCGTCATAGTTTTTGTAGAAGTTCGTCAAAAGATACTATAAACATTCTCAAATGCTGAAAGAAATGTATCTTCTCTTATGGACTAAATGTAATTTGTTTAGGAAGCAACGTAAGGAGTGCTTCTTCTTCGGAATCTATTTTTGATTGGTCAGTAATGATGTGGTTGAGTTCGCCGACATTTTGTTGCTCCTCGAGTGAAAAAGGTAGGCAACGAAACGTAGACGATACTGACAATGAGTGCATCCAGTTGAAGAGCTTCGATAACAGAAAGCAATGCGGTCAATTCGAAATTCTATGTATACCGGAGTAGAAATATCATGCAACATTCTATGTAGGTAAGAATACATAATGTTGATTTGGAACTTACAAAATTTGTAAACAAAAGTTTATTTCGAAGCTTATCTTTTCTGTAATAATTGTTATATTCTTAAATACGTAGAGTTAAATAAGTAGATTTTTCAATTCAAAGTTGCTCTGCTAAGTACAATACTTTCAAACAGTTCTTTTTCCTTTATCCACCATTCCCTTAACGATTATCACTATTTGTTACTATTATAAAATGTTATTATTTGCACAGGAAGAGATAATACATAGAATTAGAACATAAAATGCAGTAATGGAAATAGCTATTGCATCACTCCTAAATCCACATCCTATAAAACAATCTTCATAACTCCTTGATAAAGTGGTTGGTATCCAATTTATTTTAACGAAGATATCGGGCACTGCATACCTATGTAGGTTACGTTTACCTCGACAAATGTGCTCTCTGTCTGGCTGTCACGTTATATTAATCGCGCGGAAACTCTTCGAATGACGTTTCGTATGTAATAAAAGCAATAAATGATACTACCAGTATTATAGATTGACCTACCAAGGATAAATGACAGGTGGGCCTTATTGCCCGCACTTACCTTACAATAAAAGGCATATATTGACCAATACGAATTCGTTACTAATTTGAGTGACATTAATCTATAGCGTAAAACTTTTTATCAACATCATGGTAAATACCCTTCTTTGCTACTATGAATAATGGTGCAAGGGATTTAGTGTACCACTTGACGCAGTAAAATAACTGCCGCGCCAAATAAATAGAAGTTGAGAAGTTGATTGATCGTATTAAGTTTGAATACCTACCAATCAGAGGAAACTAATACACTAGTTTTTTAAGAAAAATTTGTAGCAAAAAGAATGAAGTATGTATCAGTTTCCGGGAAACGTATTTCTTGCATGCTTCTTTTATTGATAATTTTGACTTATCTTATGTTTTTACATTATTTAACTCTAACTTTACTCGTTCCCTTGCTTAGCATTCTTTAAACAAAAAAATGAAACGTTATCCTCAATAATTAAAAAATTCACGAAATCTTACATCTGTCTTCTATTTATTTGATAAACTGTGTAAGTCAAGGGGACAATGTAAAAAATCATATAAATAGTATAATAAATTATATCTTTAGATTTAATAAAGTAAAATACGACAATAAATTCGTAGTATACATAACTTCCAGGGAGCCATCCATAACTGTTTATATATGCATATAATGCTGCAAAAACATAATAATTGAAACAACATAAAATTAACTTTACAAGTACAATATACTTACCATGATTGT
This sequence comes from Andrena flavipes, assembly GCA_963971345.1. Taxonomy (NCBI): domain Eukaryota; kingdom Metazoa; phylum Arthropoda; class Insecta; order Hymenoptera; family Andrenidae; genus Andrena; species Andrena flavipes. The sequence goes on from OZ020481.1 coordinate 58,934,236, forward strand.
GTTCGTGCTCGGTGGCGTCTTCAATGAATTCGTCGCAAGGCGCAGAGTCGTGCCTTTTGCGGCGATGCTGTTGATGATGGTGGTGATGGTGTTGGTAATGATGATGATGATGATGTTGGCTCTTCCTTCGATGCTGATGATGACAATGGTGGTGATTCAGCGAGGAGGAGGCAGTCGATGTGGAAGTTAATCTGAGCTGCCGTGGACTAGCTGGCGCGCTACCGGAACGTTTGCCTAAAGTCGACGAGGCTTTAATCGCCTCCACCTTTGTTTCCACCAAAGCAGCGAGGACGGCTTCGATACGTGCCACCTCCATTCCACTGCCAACATCATCCGTTGAAACTGCCTTGTCTGCGACATCGGAAGTAGACGGAGTCACCGTCATCTCTTCACCACTAGTTGTCACATTACGTTCACCACCCTCGAGGGTGACCACTTTGCGACAAGCTTTGCGAGACTTCTCCAGAGCCCGCTGACCAAACGGTCACAAAATCGTCTCGCTAGTATTCGACTCCCCTTTCCTCTTTCCTCTTTCTTCTACGATATTATCCACTGAAAGATCGCGGATAAATCGGGACAACATGAAGTTGATTATCTGTATCTATCTTACAGCTTCACTTTCATCTTTTACTATCACCTTCGTTACCACATAATGACGCGTTTTCATTTGTGGTTCGTTCCGAAGTGTCTATACACATTATATTCTTTTGATCGTAAATTAATATCGGGCAGCTATTAGATAGAGAAACGAAAATTGCACGTTCAACGCGTGCAGCTTCGATAGTGATCTACAGTCAATGGGGTTTAAAGAAGAAATTATTAGAGTATTTCTCATGAAATAATCTTTGCTCGTACTTTTTCCTTCGTTTCTTCTACATCGTTCACTCGAGCATCTTTTTTGAATAAAGTGAATAAAGTCTAAGTAGGTCTTCTGTAATTGTAAAAGTGACTTTTTCCTTCCCTTAGATAGAAAGATGTTATTCCATAGACTTGGTTTCATAAATGTTCCTTTACTTTCGTTAAACGTTTTTCTCGTCGCATTAAGCCAACTTGAAGTGGAGAGTGACAATTGCAAAGAATTACCTTCACGTTGTTATAATCCTTAGGTTTAAACATTAGTATCGTGCACCATGGAAACGATGCAAACAGTGTATTCCGTTTAAAAGGATGGGATATTCAATATTATTTTTATCCTTTCACTTTACTATTCTCGTCTGAATTTATAAAATTGCCACTGTCTTTTACTCCAAAATCAAAATGCTTCAATCTTCAGAACATTGTAATTTCTGCTCGATATTTCGGTACACAAATCTCGAGTAACTCCATTCACAATATCGATAAACTAATCTCAGTTTAGAGTTCGGGAAAAGAATGTGCTCTATAAATCTTCAAGGTATTTTGAAGGTATTTCAACAATGTTATACTTTTAATATTATCAATCAACGATCTATCACGCACATTATCTAATAACAGTTATCAAAATGATCGTACTATTTGGTGCATCGGTCGATCTCAATACAATTTGACAAGTGCGTTTCAACAGATTCTGTTCGATTTCCATTTTCATCTTCGATAATTGTCAATAGCCTGCCACTTTTCGTAAGAGATTAATCGATCGATCCGCAAAGTGGATTTAACGTGCCATTGAATTTACTCAATACAGTATCGTACATGATTTGATCTTTTCACGTAAGTTAGGATATCAATGGATCTGCAATTATTCTGCCATTTTCATATCATTCAAGCGAATAGCCACTAAAAGTTCATCCACTCGTTCACTGTTTCCTCTTGATCGATTTAACAGAAATTAGTACCGTTTCAATCGCTTCACAGACGCTCAGAAGTAATCGACGATAAAGTAATGTTCATGGGAATCACCGAGAATTCCAGCCGATTAACCACAAGGTTAAAGGCCTCGAGCTTTTCTACCACTTCACAGTCGTTCAATGATATAAAACTTTTAGCTGTTCATTAATATGATAAGAAGTACTTTTGAAGTTTTCAATAAATCTATAAGCAACGGAAATGGATGTCGCGATTCGAATAATTGGATAATCATAGCCACGATTTAAGCGAGTATTGAACTACAAGGGATTGATCGCTGTGGGGTCCTTTCGAAATAAAAGAAAGGTTTCAACGAAAGTATTGCGGCAATTTATTTTCACGTGGCCAGCTTCCCTCGACCCTTCCGGATTTCTCGCGTACCTAATGACCTCGTTCTTTTGTGAAGCGTGAAACAAAGGTTGGGCGAAACGCGTAGCCATGTCAGGCAGCGTTCACTTTGAAACACCAGCGGTTGTTTGTGTCAAGTATGTTTTCGAAACTTGAAAGAAGTTGAGAGGTAAAGGTCGAGGGAAGCTACCGCCCTAAATTCTCTCTGGGAATGCAATAAAGATTTGCTCGGTGAATAAATGCCGTTCGTTCACTCGTTAAACGTAATTTACACAACAGTCCACTGTCCGAACGAGCGTTTTGTTAATCAATTTCATCAACTCGACCCGATGAAATTGACAGAATGTAAGTCAACACGCGAAAAAAACAAGTCTATCAGCTTTATCGTTTCGACCGGTTAAGTGCCTCAGAGTAATTGTTTGGCTCAGGTCCTTCCAACAATGCTGTTCGTTAATGCAGTCAACGCCTGCGTTCCCTTTTGTCTCGGAATTTTTTTCTCTTAATCACTCAAATGATCGGATTAGAATTTGGGTCGACATTTTCGTTGACTCGTGTATCCACTTAAAAGTCAACGTTGTCCTATTTAAAGTATTTGCCTTGTTCCCTTAATTGCAGCTAAACTGCAGATTCATCCTTACTCATCTTTATTTCGTTGATTGATCGTATCTGTTGGAAACATGTAATCCTAACAAACTGTATTGAGTTTGATAACGTTCGGCTGAACAAGAATTTATTATTGCCCGACCAGCAATACGACAAAAGTTGCTAGTATCTCCGCCGTTTGTAGTCTCTTTTGCGAACTGCCTGTCACAATGAGGAAGGAGAAGAGATATGCTAATGGGGAGTCGAAACGAGAATCTCACTGCTTATGAGATTCGGGGGTCGAGAACATAATATGATTCTTCCTTTGACCTGTCAAAGTAAATAAACAGTATTACGCTGTTTCATCCGATCGACCATAAGTATTCTCCAAGCTAAGCAGACCAGTGGAAATTGTTAATCATCGTCAAACAATTCTCCACGTATATCGTGTCAACCAAGACAGTAGTTTTTAAAGAGACACTGCAGCTTCGTGTCTTCCAGATTCCAGAAAAATAATTCACGGTGCGAGAATAAAATTTTCAGTCGCAACTTCTCTTCTTTCGTTGATTCAAAGTCATTTTTAAATTTTCAAAAATACCATACACTGTCCGTTTTCAGACATAGCGATACAACGAAGAAACGAACTCTTGTAGAATATTCAACAGAACGAGATCGAATTCGAGGCTATCGTTCCAACCTATAAATGTAACTTAACACGAAATGTCGAAAGCATCGTGATCCTGCAAGTTCAGGAACGCTCGTACGATTTCAGAGATACTCGTGGGATACCGACACGATGACTCCCGGCGGATCCATAGTTCAGGCAATGGTGGCGTTACGAACGGACGGACAACAGCAAGGGCGCTTCTATTTGTTCATGGTGGCAAGTGAAATCCTGAGGGTAGTGTGCACGCGTGCACCACGGAGGCAGAACACAGCTTTGGCACGACACAACACAATAGGGGCAGGTCACGTAAAACACGCTGCTGTTACATCGCTTCGTACGTTCCGTAGCAGAATTAGAGTGGATGCGATGGCACGATTAACGCACATCCCCGGCCAAAGGAATCGCGTGCGCGAGTGCTAGCGATCGCTCGAATACTGGGAAGCGTCGTGGAGCAGACAGGGTTGGTAGGCAGGTGGCCGGTCTGGCAGGGATGCGTTCTACCCTACCCCTTCCCATGACGACCCCGCTACCTCCGCAGCTGGCATTACCTCTTACTCCTCCACCTTCCTCGGTATCGTTGCCTCCAGCGACCTCCCTTCCTGGCTGTGTATGTACAAACATATGTAGATGCGCGCGCGTTTGTGTAATAGATATTGCGCTATTTGGCAATCCTACGAAGAACCTTTCTTAAAATTGTTACGTACCAAAATTTTACACTTTTTCTTTTACACTTGCCTTCGCTTTCGCGATACGATGCCCACGACATTCCTTTCATGACGTAGGTATAATCTTGCGACGCTGCGCAGCGTTTTTAGAACACCGGATGTGGAGTTGCGACAAATTTCGAGATCTCAGGCGCCGAGGTGATGAAGTGGTGCGCTTGTACAAGAGTATGTAGAGTCAGCAATTCAGAGCTCTTTGTTTGGGGTCCTAGGTACTCCGGCCTGCTCTGAGTTCGTTCAACACTGTCGGCTATGAAGTCGTCAAGTGCGCGATCGTTCTGTCCGAGGGACATTTGGACTGATTGTCAGAAGGAAAGGTTTTTAGTTGCCCCCATCAACTGCTTTGGTTTTTGGATATGTTTTAGTGGTCCGAAAAATAACCAATACGTGTTGTTTTTATTTTGGCCCGTTTGCATATTTAGGGGGTGAATCCACGCCTCAAAGTTTATATGAAGAGATGCGAAAGTTAAGTTTTACTAATCTGAAGTAAAACAATGTAATGCCAATGTTCTTCCAGTTTACGGTATTCCCCTATTCAGTCACTTCAGTTCGTGGATATCTATTTATCGTGTGAAAAACATATAAAGCTGAAGTGAGTGTATCATAAACTCAACGCAGTGGACTAAACTAAATGCAGCTAAGCATTACTTAAAGTAATTGTTTCTGCTGTAAAAACTTCACAGTTTTTACGCTATCATAATTCTAACATCAGAAATTGAAGATATGTAGCACGCGTGTGCTATCGTTTTGTCTGGGAGTATAGATCCAGATCAGCGCTGTTCAAGGTAGGGCCCGCGGGTCTTGTGGGGTTGTCCCGTCCCCGGTAAGGGAATGCGAGGTGTGACTATGATTATCGACAGGTTATCGATATCTTATTGATACTTAACGATATTCCGACAATATCATTGAGATATCGTTAAGACGAATAGAAGCGGCTGAAGTAGAATGCGACGCATTAATTGTAATAAAATCAGTTAAAATCTATTTATTTTTATTGAAACTTATTACAGACAACATATAGGTACGTTGGTGTTGGTTGTAATCTTATTCTTCATGTCTGAAAGAATTTGTCCCGTTTTGGAAAATAATTGACAAATTATGTATTGACAAATGTTTGATAGGCATAGTGAAAAGTTTTGCAAAATTTATAACAATGTAGACATGTTGTCAAAGAAATACCGTATTACTAGTCATTAAACTGTTTTCTAGCTGTTATTTGGAATTATGAAAAATTTAAGTTTTTTTACTGAAGCCTAGCATCCATTTGATTCATGACTCTATTGCTTGCACTCTTGAGATGGAACGTAGGCTAGGAGATTAACATCTGTTTGTCAGTTTTTTTCGGTTCGTACTGAATAATTTACAGTTGCTTGCAAAAAGAAATATAGAAGAAGTACATCCTGACTATATTCACGTGACATTACGGCATGTAAAACCTTAGATCATATATATACTCTAAGTGTAAAACGGAGTTCCAAGTAACATGTTATCAGATAATCGAAATACGTGAAAATGTGATATACTGTCAATGCATTGACGTATGATTGAATTCTGAAAAGGGGAACACGTGCAAACTTTGTCATCTCTCCGTCAATGTGGTCGTTCATTCCATTTTCTCCGATGAAACAGGCGCCGTCTGTTTCGCATACTTGTTGCATTGTCTTGGAAACAATGAGAATATTCTGTATGTATAAACAACCAGATATGTATGTATATGGTGATGGCACACATAGCAGGTATATACATGCTAGCAATATCTTTCTGCATACATATACACCTGTGTTCAAACTAGGGTGGCTTCATATATTGGCATCTGTAATCGAGAGAAAATTCATAACGAACACATAGGTACCTACATAAAAATAAAAACAATTTATCTTCTATTTCTACCTTATTTAATTATAGTCCAGTGAAATTAGACGGAAATCTGCCCAATCTACGAAATAATTCCCACCAAACTAAATTTTGTTATTGGTCGTTTGAAACAATATGTCAAAAGTCCCCATCGATTCGACCGTTACTAAAAATTTTACAGTGAGTTGAAAAAAACAACTGTTTTTCCGGAATATCTCGTTATCTAGTTATGCGACAAAATAGTTATTATGCAATTTATAGCTTAGGAAATTCTCTACAAAAAAAAGGTTCTACGGGTTTTTTTCGTAGGAGTAACCACTTTCATGTATATCGGATTACTAAGTTTCAGCCCCTATATTTTTGACAAGAGAAGATCCCGAACCCGGAAATTCAAAAAATTATGAAACCCTGTAAATATGTAGGGGAAGTCCTCCTGAGCACAACGTAATTTCCTTTGCTGCCCAAATTCACTTCAAGAGGAATTTGTAATTGAACCCTGAATTTTTATTTATTTTGTATTATTACTCGTAAACTGCAAGAACTGCAGGGACTATAAGTTACCAAATGATAATCCTAATTAAAAGAAGTAACTTTCTCCTGAAAAATTTTCTTCTATCTCCTACAGTTCGCAAGTAATAACTCGCGAAATCGCGTTATACTATAGTGCAGGCATGCACAGGACCTCCAATTCCGGGCGCGAGCACACAATCGAGCTCCGAGCTCGTTCAAGCAAGCGACTTCACGAACGGAGTGGGGAGCGGGTGGAGTAGTGGGAGCGGAGCGTCACAGGCTGCCGCAGGGATTTCCAGAGTTTGACGCTCCGAAACTAAGGCACATTTTGGGAAATTTTTAAAAGAAAAGCATTCAGTCTTATAATTCCAATCTCTGTACTTATATTAATTGGATTCTATTCCCGCCAATTCAGCTTTTACAGAGTGTATTTTGTCTATAATGAACATGAAGTAATGGAAAAACAGAAACAAGGGCAGTCTATCTCCCATAAAAAATGAGCTTATATACCTATGTTATTTTGGACTTTCAATGCTATCAAACCTTTGATATATTTGTTAAATACAATAAATTAATTAATAATGCAAAATTCTCAAAAAATATACACGTTGAAAAATAAGATGTTTTATTGTAGTTTTATTTGGTACGACTTTCCTTCGAAAAGCACTATATTTTTTACAATGTTCTATAATTTTTTATCACATTTGGCTGTAAAGTGCAATATTCTCCCGAAAAAAGTTGGCATCCGAACTATGTACAGTGTGTTAAAAAAGTGATGGTCACTGTTTTCAGAGGTGAATCTACACCGGGCGCGCATTTGAGTGTGTTACGGGAGTTGAATGTGACCCACATGCAGGATATGGATAGTGGATACATTTATAATAAACAGAGATTAGAAATGATTATTGTGTGGCGATGGAATATTTAAAAGTGTGTAACAAAGCATATATCTTCGACAATAAAAAATTTAAAATACCTACCTCGTGAATTATGCATTCATCGAGTAACATTACCTGTCCAAAAGAATCGATTTATGCAAAGAAAGCAGACATGACTCCATTTAAAAAAGCGTACAACTACACTTCTTCAGTGCACAGTGTATTTAAGAAAAAAATGAGGTTGTAAAGAAATAAGCGATATGAAAATATTCAACTTCTACCTTTATCACTATTTCCTATCCTATAGGTATAATATATTACCGCCTATTACATATTCGAAGGGAACACGAGAAAATGTGACAGTTGTTATGAATGACTGTCGTTATATATAAAGAGATTTTTACGTAAATTTCTCAATGAGAGAATCATAATCCATGACAAGTAGAAAGGAATATGATTGATAGAATTTATTACTTACCTTGGGTAGTCACAGTCATCGCTGTGAAGGATCTTCAGGCAAGGTTCTCAGGAAATGTACAGTATCGATGATAGAGATTTGCTTAGTCACATTTGCATGTGAATAAAGTGCGAAGGAGGATGGTAATTTCAAGCGGTGTGAATGACCTTCTATAACGATGTGTAAATAATATTTTGATATTTCCCGCGGTAACGTGAAACAGTAACAGTATTAAGTTAGACACAATTGCTTTTTTATATCTGTTAATATTTTTATTCTTTTATTTAGAGTGAATCGTTTCTATTAGTTTCTATTAGGTAGTCTTTATTGGATACGTATAAATTTTTTTTATAATTTTACATTTTTTTATAATTTACAATTTTTTTTTAAATTTACATTTACATTTTACAATGAGGAAAAAATAAAGTTCGGATAGTGCTTCTCCCTAGTCTCTTCGTTTCATACGACAGATGAAATGAAAATTTAATAGCGACTTAATAGCAACGGCTAAATACTGTAACAATAAATTTCTAAAAATCATCACAATCTTTTTACTGCATTTCTAAGCATGTTAATGCTTTCATAAAAATTGAAAAATATTCACAGAAATGTGTTAGCGTGAAACTCTGAATGTCTTCCTTAGACGGTTATGGTCCACTTCTTTCATAGTACATGCAAATCTTGATAAACCGTGTTCCCAAGCTATACAAAATAGGACTAACAAAATGGTCGGGAGTAAAGTAAATTTTACCTGTACCTTAAACAAGTCTTGTAAGGCATTAACTTATACGATAGCAATACACATTATCTGGCTTGTCGTGGGAGTGCTCGAGAAATCAAACCGGTGAATTTTAACTTCCTGTTACCCAAAGTCCACGGTTATCAGCCACTGTCCCCGATCGCTTCCGCACGGAAGTATCAAACAGGACGGAGGGTGGGGTTCCTCGGGTACGTATAAAATCAAGAAGGGCTCGCCACTTTTCATCAGTGGAATCGCTTTGAATACCAGCGAAGATCTGTTTTTGGAAGTCTTGCTTCCTAAAGAACCTCGCCATGACTTCTTGGACAATCACTTCTTCATTTACGCTTATCCTTCTGACTTCTGCGAAGGCTTGGCAGTTCCAACGCCGTGACGTCCTAGACGAGTCAGTAGATAGTCCGGAAGGAGTGATTGCACATCTTCAACATTTTGGAGAGGTATTGTATCGGTTCCCGGACAACGAAACTGGAGCAATCGTGGCAAACTGGAACGAGGGTTGGGATCGCAATCCTGAAGAGCTGGGTAACTATGCAGAGGGTGACATACTGTTTCCAACTCAACTGGAGAAAAATGGACTTAAAGCGGAGTCCGCTCGATGGCCGCGTGGTGTTGTTCCTTATATGATTAGCCCTTACTTCAGTAAGTAACACTGCAGTCTTGATATTCTATTATCATATTATGTAAGATCGGCTCAAAGTATTCGTTTAATCACGAACGAGTTAGTTCATGAAAATTGTATAGTCTGTTAAAAACAAGAACATACCGACGTGCGTTACGAAAAGTAGCACGTTTCAATTTTCTTACAAAAAGTAGCACGTTTGTCACCGTTGTCACGAAAAATAGCACGTTTCGTTTTTCGCTGCGAAAACTACACGTCTGGGTGATTTGTCACGAAAAGTAGAATGTTCTTACCATTTGTAGCGATGAAAAGAAGCAAAGGGTATATACGGTTAAGATGGTCAAATGTGTCCCTGAACCGAATTCATCTCACGATGAGTCATTCGAAAGCTTATAAAAAAATAACATTTTGTGCCAAGTTTCAACTTTATATCTCAATCCGGGGGGAAATAAAGGGTAAAAATAGAAAATCATGTTTTTGCCGATTTTCTCCAATACTGGCGGATGAAAATTTTGGAAAAAAATCAGAGGGATTTCTGTTACCAAGGCACATATTATGGAGAGCGATGGGAAGAAAGTGGGGAACGCGGGAGCTATCCGGGATTTATTTTCACTTGGTGTACAAGCGGAAGGCTAATGATTCTACATGAAAAAATAATGGTTTGGCGAGTACCAGAGTATAGTCTCAGACCCCCAAGGCGTACGCCGGGGTAAGGGAAACGCTCCTTACTATGAATTCTGGTGCTTGCTTATACAGTGGCGAGAAGCGTTCCTCTTATTTTGGCATTCCCCTTGGGGGTCAAAATTTGTACTCCGGTGTTCGCATACGTGGTCGAAATTCAAATTCAATTTTCTTGAAGACTAAACTATTTATCAAAAATTGGATTCTATATATTGGACATATTTTGTCATGTATATAGAATCACCAGCCTTTCGCTTCTACCACCGAATACGAAACACCCTATGTGATATCAAATCAAATTGTAGATTCCCAGCAACAAAAGATGATTTTCGATGCCATGAATGATTATCACAAATACACTTGCATTAAGTTCAAACCCTATACCGGTGAAGAAAGCGATTATATAAGACTCACGGCCGGCAATAGTGGTTGTTGGAGTAGTGTGGGAAGAATCGGTGGAAGGCAAGACGTAAATCTACAGACTCCAGGTTGTTTGGTGCAAAAGGGCACGGTGATACATGAACTAATGCACGCCATCGGATTCTTACATGAACAAAGCAGATACGAGCGGGATAAGTACGTCACGATTCAGTGGAATAACATCTTGGGCGGTATGTAATGTACTATGATGTTCTACACTGCGTTCCACATTAGAGCGTACTCGTTAGCGTACGCGTGTGTCAAATCTGTGAGAATTGCGCAGATCGGTCGCAAATCTGCTCTTGTTCTTGATTAAAACACTCGTGTTATTACGTATGCATATGAATATTTCAACACGTTACTTATTTATCATGACTGTCATCACTACGTAATCAGAATTTTAGACACCCACGTTTAATAGAATTTTCTGCCAAACCTAGAATATATTTAGTCAACTTTGCGATAGCACTGTCGAATCGCCATAGGTATAGAGATTAGCTAAGAAGTTACAAAGTAAATAGTAATAATACACAGATATTCAATGGATACTTCTTCAACTTTATCGACCTCAAACTTTGTCATTCGCACATGTTTCAAACGTAAAAAAATTACAAAATCCACCTGAGAAGATATCAACCACTGCATACGTTATCTATCTAGGTCATGCTGCAAATTTTGAAAGAGCCTCGCAGCAAACAACCGACGCATTTGGCGTTGGATATGATTATGGTAGTGTGATGCACTATTCGGCAAAAGCATTTTCCAAGAATGGTCAATCCACCATCGTGCCAAAAGTGAGTATTATATATTAAGTTGAAAAATTATCGAGGCTTTTGAAGTCCAGAAAATTTTGCAATTTAAGGAGATTCTACACATTTGAAAGACTTATTAATAACTTTTTTAGGTTTTTTACATAACTTTTGTATCTTTCATATTCTGTTTGGTGGTCCGATAGTGTAAAGTTTGGTGTGGACGCCGAACGATCTTGATCATAAAAGGTGCGGGACACAAGTTGCCAGGGATCGACGGATTTACACGGAATAATGTTTTCATCCTTGAAAACATTATTCCGTGTAAGCTACGCTGATGGAAAGGGAAACACCTACAGGAGCGATGGTTATATGTGCATGAACTGCGCTGCGTCAGTCACGCACACATAATCACCGCTCCTGTAAGGTGTTTCTCCCTCCATCAATGTAGCTTAAGCCCGCCGATCTCTGCAAGTAGCTGAGTGGTCGGACACAAGTCCCCGGACACCAGCCGCTCGGTAAAAATCGCTGGACACAAGCCGATGCGACAAAGTTGCCAGCGATTTTTGCCCAGTCTATACGAGCCTTAAAACGCTCTACTTTCCTCGGGCTCTCGGTTTCGGTAAGGCAGAAGCAAGAAGCCAGCGCTCAGAGATCTGCCCCTTAGGTCTTGTTAAGCCCCCCCCCCCCCCCCCCCACCCATAGGATTGTCATTTGGAGAAAAAAATGTGAGCAAAATTTGAAATCGATCGGCGAACGGGAAATCGTGCTTCATCGCATGAAGGAAAAAATGCTATACCTAGTTTTCTAGTCAAAAACAGTTTAGACACATGACAGAGAAAGCAAAATAGCCATCTTTTGTCTGTTTTTTATAGTTTTCCGTTTTCCTAGCTCCCGTTTCTTCTCACTTACACTCATACCAAAGCCAAACTGCGAACATCTTTCTGTTTCTTAAAAATTAAAAAGTTGTCCAGATGTTTACAGATGTATTCAAAATTTGAAGTACAAAACATCTGTAAAAATGAGACATTCTTTATACAATTTTCGCAGGCAACTGCGAACCCTTGATGATTCGGTAATTATTATTATAATCAATGTGCTGCAAGATGATATTGTATACTGTGATTACGTTTATGCGTCTTCTTAAAGAAAAAAACATTGTCTATCAAAACCTGGTTCTAAATTTATTTGGCAATGTATTTCAGGGTACATCCAAAGTTCAATTGGGTCAGAGACAAGGCTTCAGCAAGAGGGATATCCAGAAAATTCGCAGAATGTATAAATGCAGCAATCGCAGGCGAAGTAGCTATTGATGCTCAAATATGCAACAGGATGTTTCGTAGAAAATGTGGAAGTTTCTGGTCGATTTTTATCGAAATGAAAGAAGAAATCAGCGAATCTAGTCTTACACAATTAAGTATACGTAATTTAAGTTATGTCAAATGGAACGAATACCAAACCAATTTAAAAACGTCTATGGTGAATCGATATTTTAGAAAAAAATCCTAAGTAGGGGTATATGAGTAAATAACTGTATTACATGCACATAACTTATTTAAAACATAAAGATACATTTAACACATGTAAAAAATTGTAATCATATGTATCAGAAATAAATGCATTATATAAAATTTGGTTAATTTTATGTTCATAAAGTTCATTAACAAGGGACATTTCGCAACTGTTACACGCCGATTTTGATGAGGTTTATGTAGATTATAGACCTGGAAAAAATATTCGACACCTATTTTTTTATCGGCAATGACCCATATCTAAAGGGTAAAATCGGCCGCCAAAGCTGGAGGTGGAAAACACGTTTTCCCCAATATCGCGGAAAGTATGCACTATAGAGAAAAATCTTTTAGACAAAAATGGTGTATTTTTTTATAACAAATTCAGCCACGTAATCACATTCGTAATACGTCAATTTGTTTAAACTTTATGGGTCAGAAAAGTCTTTAAAAACGCGGACACTTTAAAATTGGCCAAATGGAAATTAATTGAACAAAGTTGTGCTGACCTTTTTCCGTGTAATAACATGGTCTTAAGTCAACTACAACGTTGACTTGAAAATCAAGCCTCACTTTGAGAGAATAAGATTGTTTTATACTCGAATAAGAAGTTCTTATTCGACTATAAATACTTATGTTTTTAAGATGATCTTAAGAACTGACTATGAAATATGATTCGATAAGAATTGCTTGGCAAAGTAAATACTTGAGTAAATGCTTAAGACGATGCTTATTTGCCGACTATGAAACTAGGCGGGGACTTAAGCAAATGCTTAAAATGATCTTAGTCTTAAGCAACGACTATGAACACCGCCCTTAGTTTTTAAATTTTTAGTGGTGGATTTTCATCTCACTACATAATATATTTAAGGTCTACGAAGTTTAAATGTAATTAAGTAGATTCTTTTATATTTATTTTTACTTTACCAATGTTTATAAGGTTAAGAAAACAGTATTGTCGTTATGTATAGCATTAAGTTTTTAGTACAAAAATAGTGCCTCATAAACAATATAAAATATACATTTACATATGGCAAAGGTTTTGTATAAACTTTGTATTATATACACTGCATTTATAATATGTTTGAATGCTTTCACAAGGTCATAAAAAAACATTGGTATGTTAACAATTTGTATTTAAAGAAACTTGTAATGAAAAGATATTGAAAAAAATACTGCTCAAAACAAAGTAAAAAACATTTAAGCTACTCACAGTGGTTTACTATTCTCTCGATACAGTTATTAAATTCTCTGCAAAATTTAGATCTGCTCTTGAAGGATACAACAGTTTCATATTTCCCTCTATATCAACTATTTTTACTTGTTCTACAACTAAATTATGAAAGCCTGAAACACTTTCTTTTTCAGAAGGACATCCAAATCCAAGGGTGATTATCTCTTTTAAAACCTGGTCCAGTACATTTCTGTTACAAAAAATGATTATACCATAGATGGATAAATGATGGATGAATCGATGGTTAATACCATATCATGTTAATACTAGCACAACTTACTACGAACACAGAACGAGTGTAAGTAATAATTATTAACAAATTGTAATTTTACCTGCAAGTCTGATACGATATAGGACTGGTTACTTCTAACAACATTGTTTCGGTATTTACTGACATTTTTGTAATGTCACTATTAGTTATTGGTGGAAATGATATCACTTGCTCCGAAGCATCCAATAAACATGGAAATAGAGGTTTACCTTCCAGTAGGTAAAGATACTTGTGAATACCAGAATAAACATTACGTTTCTTCTCTTTCCTCAAATTATCGGCTTCTGTTTGTAATTGTTGGAATAATGCTGCACCAGTGTAAATTTTATTACGCATCAGTGGTTTAATTTCTAATTCCATTGGTAGCTTTGCTGTATATGTTAAGTCACCTAATAGTCATATTACATGTGATTAAATATGATATTAACGAAATATATATTTGCAAGATGTGACAGTAGTATTAATTATTTTAAATTTTGTTGTATTTACCAGGAGTGACTAATTTTAAATCATGCGTAGCAATAGTAGCTGCATTTCTTTTCTCACATAATCCATCGTGTAATTTCGTTTGAAGTTGAATGAATTTCTTAAAACTGTCATCTGTAAACTGCATATTTTTAACGATGCAAGCTGCGATATAAGGTCGAATGTTTTTCACATGTTTTGTAATTTTAATTACTGGCGCATCATTTGCTACTTTTAATATTTTTAACTTGTGTGTTAAAGTCTCTACTGTGTTGGCAAGATTTTCAGATTCTGATAACTTTTGTCCTTTTTTTCCTTTCTTTGTTTTATTATTCAAACTAATAGAACCATTGCTTCTAGGACAATGCAACTTGACATATTCAATTATTTGTTTAGTACGACATTGATCGATCAACTTTGAAAGCCTTTTATCTGCCAATGTGTTTCCTTTTAAATGAAATTCCTTTAGTTTAACACAATCAGCAATTTCACCTGGTACAACTGCAACATAAACTTTCATTGAAGTACATTTCTTAAACAAAATATAAATGGATGATTATATCAAACTTGTAATAAATATTCTCCTATTTATGTAATGAACATTACCTGATATCAAATTGTCCGCTACATTTAATATTTTCAAAGATGGTAATAGACTTATTGTCACTGGAATTTCCTTTATTTGATTACCATTCACATAAATTTCAGAAAGATGAATTAGTTCCGCATAACATACATCAGGAAAGGATTCAAACTGATTATTCGATAAATTCAAAATGCTTAATTGAATATTATCAATTTGCTTAGGTAATGATTTCAAAAGATTTGAGCTCAAATTCAGTGCAGTTAACTGTGGAAGATTTCCAATTTCTTCTGG
This sequence comes from Andrena flavipes, assembly GCA_963971345.1. NCBI lineage: Eukaryota > Metazoa > Arthropoda > Insecta > Hymenoptera > Andrenidae > Andrena > Andrena flavipes. The sequence continues at coordinate 58,949,665 of OZ020481.1, forward strand.
TAAGGATGTCAACTTATTCCTGGAGCAATCGAAAACCTTCAGCTTTTCTAATTTGTTAATAGTGCTAGGAACTTTCGAAATTGCATTCGAATGTAGTACTAAATTCGTGAGATTCTGTAATTTCTCAATTTCTTCCGGTACTTCTTGCAAACATGTTTGCGTTATGTTTAAATAGTTTAAATGTTGCAGGTTAAACAAAGACTTGTCGAAACCCCTTTTTTCAATTAATTCAGAAATTGTTGGACCAGACAATACCAACTCGTGTTTGTTTTCTGCAGCAGCAGTCCTAATTACGTGCCACGAATCATCGAGCGTCATTACTATAAGTTTTATGTAAATCTTTCCCGATATTAAAACAATATCATTCGCTTCCTGTAAGGTTACTTGCCGGGACGGAGCAATTAATTGCAGTGATGGAGGGGGAACACATACAGGATTGGTAGTAATGTGTGTGTATTGTTGCAGGGCCGGCTGGGAAATCTGGTAGCTTGAAGTGTTTCTACGTGTTCAGTGCCCGTGGAGCCCTGAAGGGCTCTGCTGCTTTTTGATCGAAATTCTACGAGAGAGAAAGAGATATACACCATTTCACTCTTAACCACTCTTAACAACTCTTACGTTTATGACGGTATTTTACTTTCTATTAATCTGAAGATGTGCATTTGGGTTTCTGATTGGCCCGTCATTTTTTATCTAGTTCCCCTGATTTTTAAATCTGTCTATTATACCAAGATATGAAGATATAAAGTAAAACACCAAATCTTGTGTTCTATTTGATATATGTTATTTTATTATACTGATTTAAATGCGAAGTAAACAGAAGTAAAATGTCGCCATAAGCGTAAGAGTTGTTAAGAGTGGTTAAGAGTGAAATGAACAATGATATAAAAACGACGTACAAACGTTCCAGATTGGCCAATAATATTGGATTGTCAACCAATACGACAATTGCATTAAGATCTGGTAACGTAACAGCAAAGAGGAGATATAATAAGAGGCGTCACTCGACAAGGACAGAAATAACCTAGGGAAATCACTAGACAACCAATTTAAATGCCCAGTCGGCAATGATCGGTAAACTTCAGCAATGATCATTAAACTTTGGCAATAATCAGCCAATTGTGGTGAGGTACATTTGCCGATTTGAATATCCTGCTCGAATAGACAACCAATTTAAATGCCAAGGTCAAGTATGGATTTCAAAGGTTCTGCCCGGAGTGACGCCTCTTATTATATCTCCTCTTTGGTAGAAGATGAAAATAAGCTGTCGATCGAGCACACCTTATCTCCTTACATCATGAGTTCCATCACTGACTGGAGGCAGTGATGCCAGAATGAGGACGGGAGCGCTCGAGAATTTCCCCCACCACGCATGCACACTACGCCGGAGCTGCGTGTCCGTGAGCTCGGCGCTTCGGACAACGTCGGGAAGACGAGAGAGAAAACGAATGTGTGTCTTTCACTTCGTAGCTGCTTAATTCTAATCAGAATCATTACAACTCTCACGTAGGAAAGTAGTGAAGGGTTCATACTTCAAGATGAAATTACAAAAATTGATAAATTACATCTAGAAAATGCACCTACAATCGACGAAGCTTGAGTGTTCACATAGGACCGTGATTCTCGTCACCGTTTCAAAGAATCGTTAATAACTAATTTATTGTAATAAAAATCTACGCGAAAACCACATAGGAAAGTAACCAAGGGTCTATTCTTCGAGACGCGATTCTGAAAGTTCATAAAATATTCGCGAGAAATGAGAAATTCGTGAATTTACAGTGACTGTGTGATATTTCTATTTCCCTCCTTGTCGCGCACACTAGCGTTCTCTCTCTCGCTCACGCCACCTATCTCCCTCCTTGCCGCACACACTAGCGTTCTCTCTCGCACAGCTCAGCCGTGCCACCTCTTCTACTACTAGGTCTCCTATTAACTCGGAGAATTTACTGGTGTCAATCCAAATTGTGGGTAACATAGGGATCGCGATTATCGGTAATCTAACCTATATAAAAGGCTTTTTTTATTAGTAACTATGTAGAGATTCGTAAATAAAACGCATACGACTGATTGCTGAACGTTGTCACAAGACTATATTCTCGAATCTACACGTACAAATATACAAATCATTTTGAAAAGATCGAGAATCCTTGAAGAAAGTGTGCATTTACTAAACGCGGAGTGGAACTTGTAAATCTGTCCAAAAACACATCGTAGCTGCTTAATTCTAATCAGAATCATTACAACTCTCACGTAGGAAAGTAGTGAAGGGTTCATACTTTAAGATGAAATTGCAAAAGTTGATAAATTACATCTAGAAAATGCACCTACAATCGACGAAGCTTGAGTGTTCACATAGGACCGTGATTCTCGTCACCGTTCCAAAGAATCGTTAATAACTAATTAATTGTAATAAAAATCTACGCGAAAACCACATAGGAAAGTAACCAAGGGTCTATTCTTCGAGACGCGATTCTGAAAGTTCATAAAATATTCGCGAGAAATGAGAAATTCGTGAATTTACAGTGACTGTGTGATATTTCTATTTCCCTCCTTGCCGCACACACTAGCGTTCTCTCTCGCGCAGCTCAGCCGAGCCACCTCCTTCAGTATCATGTATTCTTATTAGCTCGGAGAATTTCTTGGTCCAACAACCTAAATTGTGAGTAACATAGGGATCGCGATCGGTAATCTAACCTATATAAAAGGCTTTTTTTATTAGTAACTATGTAGAGATTCGTAAATAAAACGCATACGAGTGATTGCTGAACGTTGTCACAAGACTATATTCTCAAATCTACACGTACAAATATACAAATCATTTTGAAAAGATCGAGAATCCTTGAAGAAAGTGTGCATTTACTAAACGCGGAGTGGAACTTGTAAATCTGTCCAAAAACACATCGTAGCTGCTTAATTCTAATCAGAATCATTACAACTCTCACGTAGGAAAGTAGTGAAGGGTTCATACTTTAAGATGAAATTGCAAAAGTTGATAAATTACATCTAGAAAATGCACCTACAATCGACGAAGCTTGAGTGTTCACATAGGACCGTGATTCTCGTCACCGTTTCAAAGAATCGTTAATAACTAATTAGTTGTAATAAAAATCTACGCGAAAACCACATAGGAAAGTAACCAAGGGTCTATTCTTCGAGACGCGATTCTGAAAGTTCATAAAATATTCGCGAGAAATGAGAAATTCGTGAATTTACAGTGACTGTGTGATATTTCTATTTCCCTCCTTGTCGCGCACACTAGCGTTCTCTCTCTCGCTCACGCCACCTATCTCCCTCCTTGCCGCACACACTAGCGTTCTCTCTCGCACAGCTCAGCCGTGCCACCTCTTCTAGTACTAGGTCTCCTATTAACTCGGAGAATTTACTGGTGTCAATCCAAATTGTGGGTAACATAGGGATCGCGATTATCGGTAATCTAACCTATATAAAAGGCTTTTTTTATTAGTAACTATGTAGAGATTCGTAAATAAAACGCATACGACTGATTGCTGAACGTTGTCACAAGACTATATTCTCGAATCTACATGTACAAATATACAAATCATTTTGAAAAGATCGAGAATCCTTGAAGAAAGTGTGCATTTACTAAACGCGGAGTGGAACTTGTAAATCTGTTCAAAAACACTTCGTAGCTGCTTAATTCTAATCAGAATCATTACAACTCTCACGTAGGAAAGTAGTGAAGGGTTCATACTTCAAGATGAAATTGCAAAAGTTGATAAATTACATCTAGAAAATGCACCTACAATCGACGAAGCTTGAGTGTTCACATAGGACCGTGATTCTCGTCACTGTTTCAAAGAATCGTTAATAACTAATTAATTATAACCAAAATCTGCGCGTTGATGTTCGGGTCCTGGCTCGATTCTTTCGAATATCCGAACAGCTCTGGTGTATATGTAGATGTATCATTGTTCTCTTTTGTACAAAAGATCTCAAGTGCAGTTGGAAAGTACCTTTATGTACTTGCAGCTCATTTTGATTTCACATATTTTTTTATATTGTACATTTTCTTATATTTTTTTTTGTGCAGAAGAAGAGGGGCGTAGGTCTCTTCTTCTTTCCACTGCTACGCCGGAACGGATATGTGTGCGCGGACCTTTACTGTTTTGGGTTCTCGATTTTTCCATGCACTTGGCATATTTTTTTTACTTTTTGAAAGTTTTTTTTATGGGTACTACTTACTAAAATAAAAGTATTGGTTTCTGTTTTATTCGTAATAGAACGAAAACATGGGAAATTGTAACATATAAGACAGGACCGACAGTGTTCACATTTAACATAACACCAGTGTATATTGTGTCACAACTGGGATACATAATATTACAATGGTGCATAATAAAATTCTATACATATTTTGTTCTATCTAAAGTAAATTATATTTTAATCATTTCCTTCACCATCGTACTTTGCTTTGAATCGAAGCGTTCGCCCACGAATACGCCTGACACCAAGTGGACCGCGGTCACCGACGCGTGGTTGGAACGGGAAACATTGCAAAGAACGGAACACGCGAATGTTAAACGTTAGCATCCCGTTGTTCAGTCACTCTCCTGCAACAAGGTCGCTTCGATTCAAAGGGAACAGTTGGATCTGATATTTGCTTGCTGTGTTTGTTTTCCTTAAAAAAAAGAAGCAGAAAACTAAATCTCTTAAAAGCATGAGCCAACTCTTATTCTCATAGCGTACAATATTAATAATGATGATAATAATAAGAATAATAATTCATATAAACATTATTTCTATTTATTCTTTGTTAGATTTTTAGCAAATTGCAGGGGAGCGATGCCACGAATGGATTGCAGAGGAATTCTGTACACGTATAATCGGAAATATTACTTGCTGCAAGTTTATCCGATGCGGCATCGCAACTAATTTCTCTTCGCGTCGTGTACAGTATATATACATAATGTATATAAGCGTGAGCACTATATATATTATACATATATATTTGTTCCCTGCTTCACAGACGCATCTTTGCACGCCTCTCTCTCTTTCTCTCTCTCTCTCTCTCTCTCTTCCTCTCCTCTCCCCCTCTCGCTCTCTCTCTCTCTCTCTCTCTCTCTCTCTCGCGCGCGCCTGCGGTACAATTACTTTTTTATTTCCCCTCTTTAACTCTAAATAGTACGTGATATCTAATTATTTCAATATACTTAGTACTATTTGTTATAATATATTAATCTAGACCTCTACGCAGTGACGAACGTTTATCGCACACGAAACTCCATGTTACGCGTGCACGGCGCGTTAATAAATTTCTCATTTCTCTCTCGTGTCTATTCTCGATACTTATTATTATTATACATTATTAAGGTAAGCCTGGTAGTGCGACAAACGGTAAAACTCGGCTACGGTCTCATCTCTGCTGCTGTTTGCTGTCAGTAGTGGTAAACGGGTTAAACGTAACATTTTGGTGGCGGGTGCTCATTTTAAATACGTGATATTATTTTAGGTAACTTAGCATAACGATACGTTATCGCAGGACCAAGCTTACGATTTAATTTTATCTTAACCGTAAATATCAAATACATGGCCTTATAAGATCGCTAGAGTCATAATATTCTCCCTTTTTTCCAAATAGACGATACACAAATATTGTTAATTATTTAAAAAGTAATCGTAAAAACGAAAAATTCAAAGCATCAATTCGAACATAGACCGACTGACTAAACTGCTATTCCTCCCCCCCCCCTCTCGCTCTCTTTCTCTCTCTCTCTCTCCCGGGTTTTAAAATTTAAGATTCGGGTGTGCAACAGTGGTATTTGTCGCGGACGTCTCTTAAGCGAAGTCGGCATAGTTTATATTGCACTCGAGCATAATGTTTAAACGGGCCCTGCACGATGAGACTTGCCTTGAGACATGTCTCGAGACACGTCTCTCTGTCTTGTGCTGGCAAGCTGGAGAGAAAAAACAGAGAGACCTGCCTCGAGACATGTCTCAAGACAAATCTCATCGTGCAGGGCCCGCTTTACGATTAAACGAAAAAACAATGACTATAGCTAAAACGGGCAACCGACGTGGAACTTTAATTAACATAGACAAGTACGTATAAAACATAAATCTTTTTTAAAGTTCCTTTGGAATAGAAATTTTCGCAATGGACTAAACTACACGCCAATCGAATAAAGTAATACGGGTAAATATCTAAGTGATCTGAAGATTATGAATTATTAAATATATAGTATCTTTTTTCAGTCACGTTCATATAGAATCTTTTACGAAAATAATAGAACATACTTTCTCTTCCCACGGTATTTAATTCGCACGCGACGAAACGTAGAAATCCTCGTTTAGTTCTACAGTCAGTGTATGGAAACGGCGAAACTCATACAATATATATATTTCTTTTTTAAAAAGACACTTCGGAGTACATCGATCGGACACGTTTACCGAGCCGCGATGTCGATTACAAAATTAGAAATACCACTCCGCATCTAACGAGATCGCCCGATTTCATGGAAGTGATAGTAAAGAAATGTGCTTTTTAACGGATAGCTCGATTGTGCCAAAACGATGATGGACACAAACAAATACTATCGGTGTATCGCGATTGTATCGAACAGAAGTATTTCCCTATAAAGAGTCACGTGCCTGATTCGAAAGAAAAACGTGCATTACGAATTGTCGCATTCATTGCGTAATTTCGATTACGAATACGCTCTGTATTGCCAGCAAACGCCGCAATAAATTCTTAAAATTGCAATCACTTTTCGAAGTACGTACGTTGTATCGCCGATTGTAGAGCAACAGCGAAGTCATTAGCGAAGTCATTAGCGAAGTCATGAGTGAATCGAAGTGGTAGACAGAAGCAGGTCTTAAGTGACTGGAAAGCCAACGGGAGTTTAAAGACACAACACTAGACTCAACAGATACAATAAACACCCTTGGTACTGATCCATTGCTACTTAATTTGAAAATGGGAATGTTTCATGCGATTCCCAGTAAAATGATCTCCGTCCTCCCCTCTAATCCCTATTCCCCACCACTCGACCCAATAATCAAAACGTGCTTCTGCCTACGGTCCGGCATAATTTACGACATCGCTACTCCCCCGCACCGTCGACAATACGTTACACAATACCGAATTCTATCGTTCGTAATCAACAGATACAATAATTTTCTTCCTCTTTACATATGAAATTATCATACAAAAATAATACATCGACGCATCGATAGCGTAATAATTGACGACTAATCGCAATTCAATTAACAATGATATTTATCTGTGCCCATCACTGAATTGCAAAGTCCTGAGTTATACATTCTGTATAATCAAAAGAAACGTGAGAAGATCGTATTAGCTTCCCTAACCCCCACGTTTTTTATATATAAAGATCTACGTAAAGGTATGGTATAAAAAGAAACAAAGAAATTCAAACTTTGGATAATACGCCGCCAACGCGTAGGCAGCGGTTATTGTTCAATTTAATGTTTCTATAAACTTCCCTTCTTCGCATAACCGCAGGAGAGCATTGGTGCAAACGTTTGGAACGTGGACAATGTCTGTAGTTACATTCTCAACGGTATTATTGCGACGCAATAACAACACTGATCAACCTCCGTGGCCATGGAAACCGTGTAAGTCGTTAAAAAAAGAACAACACAAACGTTCATCATGTATACACTCACTTTGATCTTTATCAAATGCTTTCACATCTTTCCTGTTGATTTGGTTTAGTACGAGGTCAACACACCTGGCGGGGTGGGCACGACAACCGTGTGTTGTGGCACTACTGGTGGTGCTGGCGGTGCCAACGGATGACCAACCAGAACCGCTGCAGCCGGTATCGGCAGAACGCCGGATTGAGGAATGGCTGATGGCGTGGTGACTTGTGTCGGTGGCCCTTCTGCCGCATGCTTCCTTAAATGTCTCAACATGTTGCCTTTCTCGACGAATGTTTTTCCGCAATCCGGGCAGCTGTGGGGCCGTTCGTCCGAATGTGATCGTCTGTGGGACACCAAGTGCCCTTTGCACATGAAGTCTTTAGGACATAGGTCGCAACGGAATGGCCTCTCGGCGTTACTTCCTTTATTGTGCGAACGCATATGGAAAAGTAGATTGCCCTTTAACGGGAAGCTCTTGCCACATTCTGTGCATACGAATGGACGTTCACCAGTATGACATCGCATATGATTTACAAGATGCTCCTGAAACAAACGAAAAGAAATGGAATTGTTAGTAATCTATGATTGACATAGACACGAGTACTTACAGCTCGAAACTAATTAGCGTCGACACGCGCAATAATAATAATCTTTGACGTTATGGATACGAAAGACAATCTTGATCAACGTACCTTTCTTGTAAACGGCTTTGAACACACGTTACAACAGTGCGATGAATCTCCGGTATGTTGACGGAGATGATTATTAAGATGTTCTTTCCTAGTGAACGTCCTCTGACAAAACTCACACCTGTGCGGTGATTCGCCGGTGTGGATTCGCACATGATTCGTCAAATGCTCCTTACGAGTAAATGACTTGGAGCAGAAGTGGCATCGGTGTGGCGATTCGCCTGTATGTTGACGCACGTGATTTGTCAAATGTTCCTTCCTCGTGAAGGATTTGGTGCAATACTGGCACTTGTGCGGTGACTCACCCGTGTGCTGCCTGACGTGGTTTACCAGGTGATCCTTCCGCGTAAATGCTTTTGGACAGTACTGACAGCGGAAGGGCGTCTCCCCTGTACATTTTATAACCAACTGCGATTTTTACTCGTCATTCGAACAACCGATTATCCTGTACAAGGCGACTTCTCTCCTGACGCAATGCATAGGCAAAGAGCATTCGAAATGAAATCTCTTCTCTCGAACACGTGACGAATGGCGGGGTCGAAGCATTACAGGGGAAGAGCGTAAGGATTCATTCGATATTGCCGTCTCATTGCGTCGCACCGGAGGAAAGTCAGCTAGCGCAGTGATAAAAAAATCTTTACCAAAGACATTCTAATCTCAAGTGTTCGAAAGTACTAATTTAAAAAAGTCTTGGCGTCTTCGATAGCAGATTTAATTTTTAAAATGAAAATATATCATGAACTTCCTTAGGTTTAACAAAATAATACACTGGTATGCCACCTACGAAATGAAATGAGAATGAAAATGGAACTATATACAAGTTTTTGAAATGATAAGAAGCTTGCTAAACGCTTTCAGAACGCAACAAGTATTATGAATATTTATAGCGACAGGACTCTGATGGAGTTAATAAGAAGCATGTATGAGAGCGGTGTATGAGGCAGAACAGTAAATGTCTCTAGGGATTCGATGAAATGGGATAATTGTGATCGGTTAACTAATTGCTAATTAGACACAATATGAATTGTCACAGACGATCGGCAAAACAGATTATTCTACCCGGCATCGTAAATAAACTTCTATATATATGCTGTTTCTGTTTTTGATAGACATTATATCGAGACCACTATTATATATTACTTCGCATGCAATTGCTCAACGTCAGAGCTAAACATCAGTTAGAAGCGGAATCGAAACTGTGCTCAGATAGCGAAATACGTTTAGTAACCGATTGTCGTGACACGTTTCGTAATGATACTGATCGTTCTTCTTTTTCTTTATCTTTTGGACAAACACGAGAACGATTTGGTGTGTGTTACATGACATATATTATGAAAGGTGACTCAGTCCCTAACATGTTTCTTAACTAAATCATTTTCTAGCCACGTAATATAAACTACTCTTAGAGACAAATATTACAATCGGTTGTCCGTGAAATGGACATCTGCCAACCGCTCTCACCTGTGTGTTGGCGGATGTGGTTAACAAGGTGTTCCTTTCTGGTGAACGATTTGGAGCAGAAGCCGCATCGGTGTGGAGACTCACCCGTGTGCTGGCGGACGTGGTTCAAAAGATGCTCCTTTCGCGTGAATGTCTTCGAGCAGAAATCACAGCGGTGCGGCGTCTCACCCGTGTGCCACATTATGTGGTTCGTGAAGTGCTCCTTTCTCGTAAACGACTTACCTGTATTCGCAGTGATAAACAAAAGCAAAACACACGAATACTTGATTATAATGTAATATCAATCGAAATCATAAAACTGTAAATCTGCTTACAATGCCTAGCAATAGAATTTGCACAAACTTGTCGAAGCAAAGATTTTGATTTCGCCCATCGCCGTGTGGCTAATTTTATGAGTTGACTAAGTTAATACGAATCATTTCAATGTTCAGTATGCTGTGTGCGGAAACCATTGCTCATAGATTGTTAACCATATTTACAGAATATCCATACACGTACAATGTATACACTCTACCGAGTGACAGAGTGCTTATAACTGCTCGCGACACTTTCATGATTAAGCATAAATGCTATTCGAATACTAAAAACACAATTATTTCTAATATACAATATTCTCAATCAAATGGAACACGATACATTCTCAAACTGATCAGCAACTTCATAAGAATAGCTCTGTAGTCGCAACAGATATAATAGCTTGCCTACAAAGTTACGTAAATGTATTAATTTTTTTTAACTGCAATTTGAATTATAATTTCCTAGCGAAAACTACGCTCAATTGGTTTCAAAGTCTTGTACGTTAAAATTGAGTAGCAACATGATCAATTGGTAAAATTAATCGTTTGATTTTCGGTAGCTATTCCTTAACGTTGTATACTGTTCAATAGCTGAGAAGTTGAATAACGCAACTTAGTTCTATTTTAATCAAGAATATTTGATACTGCTTTAATAATGATTTAGTAATTAGGTGTTTAAGCGCAACATACATTTCTACTTTATTTCATCGCAAATGTATGTTTCGCTATGAAAAATTCGAATTGTTACCAGGGAAGTGTATTCTCAAATGTATTACTCAATTTTTCGTGTGAATTTCAAAAGCAAAAGCGTATTTTGTTTACATGAAAGAACGAAACGTATTGCAATATATACCAACCGCTCAAATTTACGAAATAGCATGTCATGATACCAATGTTTGCTTTAATACACCGATATCTTGATATTGTGTGAAACACTGCGGTAAATAGCCCGTTACATACAGTAATTAAGAAACCAATATATACCGGCAAAAGACGCCAGCAATTGTGAGGTTAGAAGGGCGCGTTTGTAAAAGAATGCGCGCGACTTGTGACAGGGGGGCTGCTAGCCGCGATGCGCGATCAATTCTCGCGAATTTTATTTCACCCTCGCGAACCCACGACTCGGCGCGCTTATACTCTATTTTTCGTAACTCCGCGCCGCAAAGACCAATAGGCAGGACTCGATAATTCTTATTTTATGCACGAATTTTCTTGAGGTAGTAAATTTTATGCTTCTCAACACCTGTACATTAAATTATGCATTTTTTTGCTGTACCCATCAATTCATCATATTATCAGTTTCTTACTGAAGCGGAAATGCTCAAGTTTCATTATAATTACTTCTCGAATTTGTATATTAACATGGGCGTCCGGTGGGGGAGTGCAGTTGCCACCCTGGCTTTTAAGAAATCGTTTATTTTTAAAAACTGCTCTTTATTAAGTTTATAGTAAACAAGTAAATAATTCTAAATTTCGGATTTCAATTTTTAATTAAATTGACACCACAAAATGAGTACAAAAAAGCAAGTGGGGGTTACTCGATTTTTCATTACTATATTTTTCATCACCGTCGCCCCAAAGTTGCGCCCTCCTGGAAAAAGTCTACGGACGCCCTTGTATATTAAGTTTAAGAAACTACTACTATTGTAATAGAATGAAATTAAACTTTTTATTGATAGGAAATTTCTTATGGAGTATATTTTATTATTTTATTATTTTATTATATCTGTGGTAACTCCAGTTTTAAAGGCATATAAGATATTATCTTGGCTGTACTATTCGGCTTCACCCGAAATTTAGGTTCTGATTTTATAAAAAAAAAAATTATTTTTTTGTGAAAATAGTCACATTCAGCTGGGTTAGTTAGACATAATTCTAGACACATTTCGGGACCCCAGAGTTTACCGTTTGAAAGTTTTTGGGCGACAGACAAACGCGCAGACACTTTCTGCTTTATATATTAAGATGTATGGGTGTAATAATATTCTATTTGAAAACTTTCTATTCATTTTCATTTGTTTATAAATTCTAAACATGCGGATGTAGGCAGTATATGCTTTTTAAAAGTGGAATAATCATAGATTTGAAAAATATACATATATCCATGTGTTGATCAAATTTGATGTTATATTTATGATACTGTATTTTTAAGATTCTACTTCAAAACTTGGAGCGTTTAATCTAAAAACAGTGTAGAACAATAACTTATAACTTACCTTACTAAGAGTTTCAGTGCATTTTAGTTACGATTTTAGACAATGGTCGACTAATTTGTAGTAAATTGTTTGTACGAACTCGCATTATTATAATAGTATACGCAATATATCTTAAACAATAGGAGCAGTGATTTTCAAATATTCACCGCAATAAATATGGAACTTCTCATTAAAAATGATATGCTTGTAAATATTTACTTTGATTTCGGAAATTTTATATTCCATACACGTGCTGAATATTACTTTGAAACATATCACAGTGTTTGGGTTTATCATAAGCAAAGATAACTATCACTGTGAGGATTTTAAATACAAAATGAGTATCAGCAGACTCACATTTTATGAAGAAGTTTTGAAGGGTCCAAAAATACAAGGTTCGAAAGGAAATATCCGAATTAATCACGTTTTCTAATCGGAAGAATACAGCTTTCTGATAAGCCATTACATAATAGTGTATATATTTTAATCGTGTAATCAACAGTGCAATTAAGATTGCAATTCCTCCGAGTTCCTTCCAAGAAACAAATATGTACAACTGATAAATTGCATTTACTATTTTAATACTCTTATAGGATAGTATATCCATCAAGTATATTATACGATATATCGTGCAGATATATAGAAATAGCATATCATATATAAACACGATACTTCGGACCAATGAATAAACAAGTTACTTACCGCATATTTCACAGCGAAATGGTGTGTCGTTGGTATGCGAACGCATATGGTTTGCAAGATGTTCTTTACGCGTATACTTCTTGCCGCATGCTTGACAATGGTGAGGAGTCTCTCCTGTGTGCCACATAACATGATTCATAAAATGTTCTTTGCGAGTAAAGCTCTTTTTGCAAATATCACACCGATGGGGCGTTTCACCTGTGTGTTTGCGAACATGATTCACCATATGTTCTTTCCTAGTAAATGTTTTCGAACAGTACTGGCACCTGAAACACGAAATGAGAACAGTTATTCGAATATCTTATCGGTACTTAATAATTCTCGGTATTGCCGGAACGCGAGAAATTGTTTCAACCGATGAATAAAAATTATAGAAACCGCAAAAGTGTACTTACCTGTAGGGCGTTTCCCCAGTATGGCAACGAGTATGATTATCCAAATGTTCCTTTCTCGCGAAACTCTTTCCGCATACAGTACAATTGTAAGGTTTATCGGTAGCATGTCTCTTCATATGGCGCTCTAACGACGGTGCATTAGCGAACACATGAAAACACACTGTACAAGTAAACATGGATCCACCTAAGTGACATTTACCATGGCGAGTCAAATCGTTCGCATTTAAAAATGCCTTGCCACACACCTGCAGAGTTCATAAATTCTAAATACAGTAAACGACAATGGAGTAAAGTGGAAAATAATAGGAAACTCTGATTTTCTATGTACTTGACATGTAAATGGTTTTCTTTCCGTATGATATCGACGGTGCACGATAAGCTGATAGCGAAACTGAAAAATCTTTCCACATATTTCACAAGCATGGCTTCCAACCGATACTGGCGATGCGCTTGGTCCTGGTGTAGCTTCACCGTCACTCGACTTAATATCGAACTTATTTAATTGAACTTGCTGTACAATCGGTGTTCCATTCTGTATTGTGGTAACTGTTTGAGTAGGAACTGTGCTTCCAACTAAGCTTGTACCAGCAGCTATGTCACTTTGTAACTTCCCGAATACTTCATGATATGCTAGAAGCTGATTAATATCTTCGACATTCACCTAAAACGTACAACCACAGATGTTTAAATAAATCTATCGCATATTACGTTAATATGGGATACTTCGCGTTGTACGTTCTAATAATTTTTACCTTATACATATTTTGCACCATTTCAACCCCAAGAGTTTTCGCTAAATCTTGTTCATTCCCAGCACTGATTTTTACAACTGAACCGTCGGCTGTTCTCACATCCATCATATGACCTCCTGGTTTTAAATCTGGCACTTGGAACCTGCACAGAAATTGTAATATCGTTCGTCATGCTACAGGAATGATCGTAATTAATAGATAAACGAATTAAACAAACGTACTGTGTCATGTTCAGTTGACGCAGCTCTTTTTCTTTTTCAGGCTTCTCTGAATTGTTCTGACTTCCACCTTCGGCTGAAGAATTTCCACTTATATTCACACCAATTTGTTGTTGCTGCTGCTGCTGCTGCTGCTGTTGTTGCTGCTGTTGCATAAGACTTTGTTGTAGATCTTGAGATGATTGTAGCTGGAGATCACACTGGACTTGGCAATGAACTTGATTGTCGCTACAACGTTCAGTAGTGCAACTTCCACCCTCATCTTTCACTTTATTATCATCTCTCTGTGCGTTTTGATTATGTGCAGTTGGTCCATTGTTCTGAGCATTTTGATGATTTTGCATCTGATGGTGAGATTGTTGCTGCTGCTGCTGTTGGGGCTGCTGCTGTGGCTGTTGCTGCTGCTGATGCAGCTGTTGCGCCTGCATTTGTTGCTGCATTTGTGCATGTGCAGCTTGCAAATGACTAACGCTTGCAGGTATATGTGCTCCGTCTAGATTAAGGCCTGGCAGCGACACTGGGATCTGCTACATGAAACATAAAAGAATGATATTGCTAAATTCCTTTCTGTGCCTCAAAGGACCGCACGATCGAGACTATTATTAAATTCAATGTGAAATATGCCTTACATTATATATCTTTTCCTAATGCATTAAGGAGACTAACAAACATAAATAATATTAACAATGCAGTATCGGTGGCAGCACGTATATAATAAATTTCATATAAATTACAACAACTAGCGTACAATCAAATGCAAAGGAAAGAAAATTTAAAACAAGAAACAGACTTTGGATAAAGCTGCATTTTAAATCATAAATATAAATATTGCAAGCAATACGTATGTATTCTTAATTTATTATGGTACAGAACTCCACTATCTACTCACATATAATATAAGAGATATGCAACATAGTATGCTACCATAATTACTACGGAAGCGAATTCTAACCTGGATCCTCTATAATCTACGCTCGATAACTAGTCATTGCATACCTCTAAGTACACAAACCTGCGGATTTGGTTGTAAAGAGCTATGATGGCTGCTACTGCTAACTGAAGGTTGATGATGATGATGCGTAGGCGTCGATTGATGATGTGAACTGGAAGTCAACGCCATTTCTTGGTTCAATGAAGAGGCTGGCTCTTTGGAAGATGCCTCTCCACCTCCACTACTCCTGTGCGAGGAGTTGTGGTGGGAATGGTGATAGACCGAGACCTGAGGTAGCGGTCCAGGAAACAGATTGGTGAGGACCCAATATTTAGCTACCGAGGAGGCTAACGCTACGGCTGTACCTACACGCAGGTCCGCGGATGAATGCGGGGTATTCGCTACATTGCCAAGACTGGTTGCAGTAGTCAAACCACCTGGGTACGAAGGACGACCACTTTGACCCGCGTTTACATCCTACCGATATACATTCAAACATTTGTACAACATTAATACGGCATGCAGCGGCATGCACCAGGCTCGGCTCCAATCGACAAATGCGCTAGTTTCCAGTTTTTATGCTTCCAGCGGTATAGAGTTACAAATGAAATTTTTTTCGACAAATTCGTGCGACCAGTATCGTCATTGGTATTTACTATTATGTACAGAGTTCTATGTCACTGAAAGTAAATAATAAAATTACACCTAGGATACCATTTGCAAGACTATTTAAAATACGTGTTTTTATGCTAGAAGCTTATATTATTTAAACTAAATTATTACAATACGTGTTTAAATGTTATCATGCTACTTTCACAAAACTGTATCTTAATATGTAAAAGTATGTGCTCCTATAAGTACTTGATATCGCAGAAAGAGCAAGCCAAGAAATATAAAATATTCAAGCATAAGCTATTCCATTTAAGTGTGGTACAAGCAATTTACACGATAATTCTCACCATCTACACAGAATCTTATGTTGCATTTCTAAATATGAATAAAGCAACTGTAATATATGAAAAGTAATTAATGATAATTAAAAGCAGCGTAACAAGGTAACTGATAAAAAGCAACGGAAGTGAAATTAAATGTTTTTTAACTGTTAGATAAATTATATAATTAAGAGAAAACATATTCCAATCGATAAATGATTTTAATTTGTCTGAGAATATTTTTAATCTCCAGTGTTCATATAATTGTTGCGCATTTGTGGTTTGGTGGTTAGCCTGTTTTAATGAAATACATGCTTACCTCTTGTGCCTGCGTAGTCGCTGGCAATGCATGCTGCTCACTATTCATCTTTGTTCACTGCTGGGTACTAGCTAAATATTTTTGATATATTTCATTTCTCATCCTGCAAAACAATCCAATTAAAATTGATTTAGGTATCATCGGTTAAGAGCCACACATTCATTTACATATCGAAGATCTAATAGCAATTGACTCTACTATAAACATATCCTTTCTTTATTACCCATAAAATGCTAAAAGTGTTGCAAAATAACATGTTCGTTAACAGAATACATAATATACGATTAACAGAGTAGCCACTATGCCGTTCGCACCGTCGGGGCAGGCTAGGAAAATAAATTCTAAAGTTTAACCTCGAAATCAATTAGTTTAATACAAATAGACGGGAAGGATTCTCACTGGGTCTAACGTATTTGAAAGAATTGCCTGGGCGTACGCTTATTATTATATAATGTGCACGGCGATAGGTTAATATTGTAAAAGATATTATCGGCATGCAGAAACGCGAGTAGTTACTTTAACCTCGCTGATACATAGGTATTCCGTGGAGTTTTTTGCCGAGTGAGCGGGAAAGGGTGACTCATCCGATGCAATCTCGCGAGGGCGACAAAGCGAAAATAGTGAAGCGCTAGAAGTGTTTGAGCGTACCAGCGGCTCGTTCGAGTACGCAGCTGTATTCCCACATTTGCCAGGAGTTGCCATAGATCTCCCCGTAGTTAAGAGAGGATTCACGGGCACCATCTTCTGATGTCTCGGGCATATGACGCGTCAATTATCGTGACTCGTAGAACGAGGACAAGGGGCCACAAGATGGAGGTTCCTCGGGTTTCAGGGCAAGGGGATTCGGGAGAAGCGTGCGCGAGGGCCGAAGGGATGACCGAGGCGGCTCGTAGGGTGGACTCACGTGGTGTACGGTGCCGTCGGCGGTTCTGGCATCTCGCTTCGTTGGCCCTGGGCCGTCTCGTGCACAGGGAGACACGCGTCCCGACGCAGGGGGGGACGCCTTTCGCCGCCTCTCGACGTCTCACCTCGCCATGGGTACCCACAAGCAAATCCCTGATAATGGCCACGCGCCCTCGCCCTCCACCTCCAGAATATATCCCAAGCGAAGTTCGCAGGGCTTCGAAAACGAGGCTGCCAATTTTTATCCGTATAGACGCCAAACTGCGCAACAATTTCACGAAAACGCTGCCAAGAACATACGTGCTTGCGGTTAACAGAAAATACGACGACTGTCATGGCGTCCCTCGCCCACCCCGCAGGAACTTACGCGTTACGGGCATTATTTGGTCAACCGTCCTTTAATTTAGCACAGTATGCAAAAGTCATTCGATAAAAAAGCTTGCCACAGAGTAAAACGAATTGCTGGCCAAATTTTCGGGAAATAATAAGCCTGATCTGCAACATAACGAAATGAAATACGTCAAGTGCTTTGTTAGCTCGTTCAGTATGCGCGCGCAACATCCGGCTGCGCGCGCCGTTTAATCACTTCCTGCGTGAAACCCCGCCAATATTTAGAAACATATTCACATTCATGGCTTTTATGGAAAATCATTTTCTTTTCGTTTGTCATAGTCTTAAATACATATTAGGGACTTTTACTAATTCTTCCTAATATTTTGTGATATAATTTCTCGCGGAATCAAAGAAATATATGTATCTGTGTAATGGTTTTTCAATTTATGTACATATATCTCGAAAGTGTGTTTGCACAAGTATACTCTTTTGTAAAAGTATAATTTTCGTAGGAGATTAATATAATCTTGTATGGTTCAAGTAAATATGTTGCGAAATAATTATATGAACTTTTATGACAGTTTACTACTTAGGGAAAATTCTGCACCTAAAAGGGAAGATGGTTATAAATACAGGGAAAGTTATCGGTGTAATTATTTTACATCCATATATATTATATTTAACATTTTCCTAGATTTGCTAGTAAAATATCAATATTTACATCAATTTGTACATACAACCGACCATTTCGGCCTGATATATAATGATTTTTATAAAATGATCAATGAGATTACGTTTGAAGATATTGTAAGAAAAACTGCTCGCGGTGTTGACGATGCACTTTTTTTGCATGAACAATTCTTCTATACGTTCTCGAACTTTTGCGGTAACCGTATCGGTCATTTTATAAGAATCACTCTGTCTAATAATACATACAAATATGTGTACACATGTATTGCATTAAAACATGTTTTTGTTTTGGTAGTGATATGTTAGTAAACCAATACAGAGTATTTTTAGAAAATATGTAAAATTATTCCTACGAACTTGCTTCAACTGTTGGTAATACAAAGACATGATCTTAGAAGCCATACTCTCAATAAAAGGAAATCTTGACTAGTATAGTAAATTAAACATTAATAATTAAACATATGCGTACAAGATAGAAATTAAATAAAAAAAATATCGTCTACAACAAACGCTTACAGTTATTTTGGTATCATTATAAATTTTTTATATTATAGAATTAACGTGTATGAACATATACAGGGGTACCCAGGAAAACGTGGCCAAATTTTTAAAAATGTTTACGATTCTTTACACGAGTTGCTCATTCAAGTGAATGAATACCGCGCGTATGCCAATACACAAAACATAGGTTTATATAATATAGATTCTTTCGATCCCAGCCTTAAATGTTTTATCCTGTATATGTATCAAACATTTAAATAAATTATATATGAATCGCGTAATTATTTGAAAATCTGATTTCATAAAAGTATATCGGGTACAAATAAATTATTTTAATAATATGAGAGTGCATTGAGTTTTCAGGTGGTAGTTTTAAATATTAAAACAAATGAAATACTGTCCATAAATGGAGAGAATATTTTTACAAGTAAATACCATGGTATGAAGAAATGTACATGTTACATATAATATTATTTACAGTTCCGTAGTAATTTCATCTTGCGGTCGAAAACCAAGAATTGTGAAATCGTCGATGAGGTATTCACGGGCAGGCGACCAATCTGACAAAATGGTATAGTTAGCAGCCTCTGTAGTACTTTGAAATTCCCACTGCGGATTTAATTCACGGTCAAGTCCACTCGCCTCGCACTCATCTATTGCACATGCTGGCCCTGTTATAGTCGCACCGGTATTATAAGTATGATTAAATGTCGAGATGGCAAGCTCTTGGAAATGTGTATTGGACGATTTTAGTCGTTTTTGGTTATCGTATACTAGCGGAGTTGTTTGTCCTATACTGGATCCATTTGGGCTAAGTTTCTCGTTGTACACTCCGGAGCTGTTCTGTCCGAGGCTGGAGCTCACAGGGCTGTCCTTTACGTATCCAAGGCTGGAGCTCGCAGGACTGATACTTGATTTATCGCTCGCTTGAAATGTTGCAAGTGGTACGTTTGCTTGGAATGTAGTCAGATTAGTTGGAGTGGTTCTCAGTTCGTACGGCTGAGGTGATTGTGTGATTTTCACTTGCTGCGGTACGTTCATTTGGACCGATGCTGTTGGTTGTTGCAAGAATGTCACAAGTTGAGCCACCTTAAAGTATAAGAACAAGTATTCGGTACATCGCTTCGTTCTCAAAAGTTCGTTTGAAATATCACTTGTTATCAGCATATCCGATCTTTCGATTAAAGTATATATCCTTCCTGCCGTGCAATTTAGGAAACTAGTTACATTAATTATTCTTTTAATACGTATCACTCACCAAAATGTTTTAAAGACTTGCGTGAAAAAGAAGTAAAATTTAAAATGCCAAGCGTCTTGAAATCGGGTATCTCAAAATCATTGTTTAACGGAATATTTAATTTACCTCCGGAGAACTGTGCCTCTTGTAACGCCTCAAGAGCCTCTCCGCCCATGAAAAAAGTCTCTGCCAATCGTCCGGAGGAACTGGTATCTCGTCGTCCCTTCTATTAATAAAAACTAGTATCCTCGCTAAATCGCGCAGAACTGGTCTATAAATTACAATTATAGTATAGAAAAGGATTTGTACATTAGAGGATCATATTAAATATAAAAATAATCATACCTATACGCTTGTATGCCGACAGCACCGTCCCCGTTATTCCCGGAGTAATATAACTCTCTAACTTGTCTCCTAGTATCATTGAGCATAGACAGAAATGTATTTCCTTCTTCCCTAAGCGTTGCGAGGTGTTTCAAGAATTCTCTTCTCTCTGCGCTAAAACACAAGCGGAGGCACGTCTTTCCTTCGTAACCACTGTTATCCATTTCGCAGATTACAATCGTAACATACTAGGAATGTACCTGTCCTCAAATTGCTGGATAAATTTGGCAGCTTTTTTCTTTCTTCTATGTACAATTATAGCTCCGCACAATATAATAAGGATACATATAGTGGCTCCGGATACGACTCCCACCAGAATCGCTACCTGGCTGCCAGTGAATCCAAACATGTACCCGGTTTCTTTACAAATTCTGCCCATATATTCGTCTCTCGTCGACCAATCTGCGATGTGACCCGACGGGCAAGTATCGACACAGGTTCCCTGATGCAAAAGTACCGCGCATCTGGCGCACGTTCCATCTCTGCACCTCTTGCAGCCTCCTTGGCCTTCGATGCATTCTGCAACTGCAAAAAGAAACGTATAATTCAATTTAGCCCGTGCATAATGAACGCAGAGAGATCAAACAGTTGTTGAAACGCGTTACGATCCCGTACATACAATAATTATAGCTTTAGCAATTCCTTAAATACATATAGCCGAAGAGGCGGCTGTAACTGCCTATTAGTACACACATGAGGAATGCCGTTGTTCCTTTCTCGATTATGTGCTTAATATATCTCGGAGGATAGTGTAAGAATCAGTGATCACATTCTCCAAGTTGAGAACACCATTCGGTACCTGCTTGTTTTGTCACATTCTAGACCTTAAGGTCACGTGCCTATTTCATATTTACTTTAGTCGGAATAGACTTTGTAAAAGATTAAGCGAAAATGGTTTACATTACAATAGAACGACGCTTTGATTATTAGAATTCGACGGCACAGGGTTTGAATTGAAAAATTTTTAATTGAACAATCCGGCCTAAACGTAAAATATGTAATTTTGGCAACTGGGCAATTTAAAGCGAGCGATTCTTACCATCTCTTTTTCTTTTTACGTTTTATTATCAATTAGCGGAGTTAAGTGGAGCACCCGTCGCCCTCCTAAAGGAAATATGTTTCCAGGTCAGAAAAACTGTGATAATACTCTCTCATCTCAAAGTATACATCAATCCTGTCCGAAGCTGCAACTGAGAGTATGGCAGCTACCATGTTACGAACGCCAGTGATGCTGCATTCCTAAAACGTTTAGGCAGATTTAACATTTCTGCCGAAAGTTGCGTATCAGAGAAATCGGGCTCCTTGAATATTTCAGCTTCGCGATATCGTTTTATTGATTGCCGAGCATTCCCATATTCTTAATTACCGGTCTTGTCGTAATGATTGCTGCTATCATGTTCACAGTTATTCGGTAACCAAAAATTAGAGGGTTTACAAAAATACTCAGGAATTCAAGAATTCTTTCAAGTTTCGTTCAAAACTAATTTCGAATACCAGAAACCCTTGTACAAAATTTAAAATCGATTTACCATTTAGTTATCGAGAAATTGTTAATTAAAGTTTATGCATTTTAACACAGTGGTATATAGCAGAGTCGAAAGAAAGAGGGTTATAGTTTCAGTTTTTCTTCTGAAACAAGAAAACTATATTCAAGAGATGTACCAAAATTGGCAAAAAAGTACATCGGAATGTCACGAAATGAGTTTATTAATTTCTGCGAAACTGAGCACATGGTTTCTTCGTAAATGCCCATAAAAATAGGTTTACGTGCAGATTTTTTAGAAACTACGTAGACCAATGAACGTGGCAACGCCGCACAATCGATATGTTTAGATATTTAAATAGCGAATGACGATTCAAATTCAAATGAACATTTTTTCTGACATTTTGATTATAAAAGACGCTCCGAATGAATGCGGCGTTGTTAGATCTGCTGCTTCAATTCACTACACTAACCAATTTAATATTCTATTTTCGTATTACAACTATTTATACTACAATGAACTTCTTAAAATATATATACATGATGTTAAAAATTATTATTATTATTTCTATAGTATCATACTACTTCATATTTATCGTTTATTACACAACTTTAATTTGAGTAACATAGTTGGTTAAGTTTATCAAAATATCGAAAGATCTTCGCTAATATATAACTTTCGATGTCTGTAAAGGTGCGTTTAAACCAAACGAACGAATGCTCGTTCGCCCCCCCCCCCCCCCATCGATAATGAAAAGTTGCAAGTGAAGATGCCGTTTACACTACATGAGCATGTATTTTGTCGAAATAAGGTGCGAACGAGCATTCGTTCGTTTGGTTTAAACGTACCTTAAGAAGAACGCAACGGGAAATAATGCATTTGTGGGCCACTGCTATGCACGAGGCCTACTTCACGTCGTTCTTAGTCTGCTGAACCACGGCCGAGACGGCCGTGGCTCAACGCGTGAAGCTTTAATGAAATCTTTTTGGAACACCCTGTACAGAATATACGACTGATTTTTGACTGATAATTAGAGCAAGAAAAATCGACGAAATTGTGGAATCTTCCACGTAATCGCCACGCCATCGACTGATAATAAAATCGCCTATGAATTAACACCGCGATTAATGTTAATTGATACCGAAAGTAGCTGAATATTTAACGAGGAAAGTAAAACTCATCGCGTGGCGTTCGAAGATGGTTAATCTTGTTTAGTATGCACGCGGTTAATGATAAACTCAGTTACTAAGCTTGTTATTTAGGTAGAAACGTTGCAAACTATATACCCTGAAATAAATCTTAACAGTTGTAACATTTGACCTGAATAAGTTGAATTTCTTTCGACGGAGCGAGTTATGAAATAAGTGGAGCGTGAACGATTTAGTTCTGTTAGGTCTACTCGAGGCGAACTTCGATTTTCTCGATTTCTGACGCGATATGGAGAGAAAGAACCAATAAAATAATAGGTGAACCGAGAAAGACCAGGGGAACGCGAAGCGGCTCCAGTATTTCCAGTTACGTCGTAATAAACACAGGCCTTTGGCCTGCATTCTCAAGCTATCCAGTAAGAAAAACTCTCCGATGTATTAACAATAAAATAGAGTCATAGAATTTCTTAAAGATTTCGTTATGAAATTAAATATAATTCAATATAAAGGAGACGTAGATAAAGGCTAGTTATATTATTACGAGTAATCGTACAAATGAAAGTGATTACGATTAATTGGAAGGAAACATCTTCGCGGTAAGTGTTTAGTGTGAATAAAGGCCGTAGGAAGTTTCCGGGTTATTAAATGAACCTCCTTGGAACGTATCGGCGGAACTTGTTTATGTTTAAAATGCTGGACCAATCAGTATATACCGACATAGTCCACCTAACTAGCAGGAAGTATCATTACTGGTCAGGTGAAACTTCTCAACGATCCTGCACTCCCCTTTTGTTGCTATGTATTTGTCGCATTCCTCGTAACATCAAGCACTGGTAATTTATCTTGCAGGAAGTACCCAACCCTCCGAGGCCAATAAAACGTTCGTTCGTGATGATATTTTACAAAGATTCTTACCCCTTCATACGCGGCTGCTAAAGTTAATTAGAAAATCCAACTTTGACTAAACTATAAAATCCTATAGGATCGTTCATTCACACAGTATAATTTAATTTAAGCATTTTTACATAAAATTAATAATTTATATTAGAGACAGTAAATATTTCATCAGCTCATTCATACAAGTCTTCAATAAAAAGACTGATTATTATGCTGCGGCCATTTAAAAATAATTCATTTGGCAGAATAGACCTTAAATTATAATCAAAAGGACATGCTTTTGATAGACAGTTAAATATTAAATTTGCCGAGTTCCTTTAATTTATTATTATTAGTATTATAATAAATTTACTAATTTAACTTATATTTTCAAAGTTTCCTCCTCATTTCTTTTAAGTACTACTTCTTTTAAAGAAATTGCAAAAAAGATTACATTTCTTTCTGCTACTACGATGTCTACAGTTTGCACTTTTCCGACCCAGAAATGAAACATCCAGATGGAGAAGTGAACTTTCGTTTCAACAACCGCTTCTATGTTACGTGTTTGTCCGCACACAATCCTTCACTTTCGCTGGTAGCCGATACTTAATTGTAGTCGAGTGCAAAAATAATATTGCGTTTTATAACGAGACTATCGCTTTCTACGGTTTTCGTGACGGTAATCTTCGCGGTCTTAAAGTTCTGGCCGTAAATGCATAACAAGCATTTTCGCATGCCTATCGCTTTTTAGCGCAGTCTTTACCTCTCGTATGTTTCCTACTTTCACAGCAACAATTTGCTTCACGCCTTTTGCACTTCAACGGCGCAGAAACAAACGCATTAAACGTAGGTAGGTATACATTAATGAGAATTACTACGCAAAAACATTATGCGCCACCAAAGAAATAATAAAAAAAAATATTTCGATACAAAATGAGAAAGAATAACGGCGCAAAAGTGATATGATTTAAATGTTTCCTTTCATAAATTAATCGCGTCCCATTGCGATAATATTAAATTATGAGGTCATTACGGATGGTGAAATAGATCTGTGCACCATGCAGTGGCGCACTCTGTCACTGGATCCGTGGATCTTGAATATGCAATTGAATATTTTCTCTCTCAAAACAATAAAAAAGTGGTAGTTGATTTTCGTTATATGTAAATATTCCAACTACACTACCCCCTTTAAGGGTCACTGTAAGGATGTTAATCGATTTCAAATTTTGCACACATTTTTTCTCCCAATAGCACAATCCTGGAGGGTGTCCCCGTAAAAAATCACAAAATTACTTTTCGACAAGAGTAACTAAAGTCCACCCTAATACACAGTGTATACAGCAAGATATAATCGGTAAGCACGAACAATGCACAGTTTCGCGATAAATACGAAATGAATTTTCGTACTACACTAATCACACATATACGTTGGATTCCTCGCCTTTTATTCGCTATGCCAGATAAACAGGTCAAGGAGTATCGCGAGCGGCTTCGTGAAAAAGTGCACGATTGCAATAGATCTTGATATTCCTTCGATATTCGCTAGAGAACTCGATACGCAGCAAGGCTAAATTTTGGAAAGTATTTCTAACTGCAACATTTCATAAATCCGGTGTTACGGAGTGCAAAATGAGGGATTATCCTCTGCACGCTATTATTTAATTTCTAATCGATGACTCTTATAAAATATTTACAATCGCGAGGCGAACCGCGTGTCCGCTTTTACCGATTCGACGTGTCTCAGAAATCGCGACAGAGCGCTCTTTCTTTCGGACTATTTCGACTTGCAGGGGATCTATTAAAACGCTCAATTAACACGAAGGCGCGGAGTGTCGTGAAATTAACGAGCACAAGTGGTAAATAGAGCCGGATGGCGAGCAGATGCTCGTGGCTGGCGCGCGTGCAAGTGCAACGCATCGGATGTAACACGTGAAACGAGCTGTTCTACTAAGTTCCCTATGTGCCGTAACGTTGAAACCGATGACGCTCCAACGAGCTTATTCTAATCGTTGATTCGACAACAAGAAAGAGTGCCGACCAGGCCTTAAAGTTTAGAATTCATCAATAATTTAAATTTATAGAATTTTTCAAAAAGTCCTATTGAAATTTTGTTCAAATAATGCTAAAAGAGCATTCAATTTTCTACAATTACTGTATATATATTTTTTCGTGCTTCCAATCATTTTTTTAGATAATAGCGTTTGAATACACAGTTCAACAGCCATCTGGACTTGTAACATTCAATAGCCGTTTCTTACAGGTTTTCGTGCGCTGAAAACGAATCCGCAAATCGTTTGTTGCCATCACCCTCAGTTTTTGAGAAAATTCATTTTGAAAAAAAAAGCTGCTTTTCAACTTTGACCATCTTTTGTGTGGAAACGGTAATAGTAATTCGATTGTTCGTTGCGTCAAATTATTCTATGAACCCTCCCGAATACAACGATATAAGTTATTATTACATTATAAACATTTAAATATTTTTAAACAACGATCAAAGAGAAAAGGACACCCGAAATTAGGGAGTCGAGACCGAAATTCAGACCGGTCACATATCGGTCAAGTAACCAGTAACCGTAACGAAAGTGGAGAGAAATTCTGACCGCAATAGCGAGAGGATGCAAAAGGGAACCGAAGCTCCTGACCAATGGGGTCCTCGGTCGGGAATCGGGGACCGTAATTTTGAGACAAACGGGGACCGGTCGATCGATCGGTCGCCACTTAAGAGGGTATACCCGTTTGAACCCTCGGAAAATGTGTACATTTTGTGGACGTTTTTACAAGTCAACGGCTTGATGAAGATTTCCATTTTTTTTTAATATCTATACCTTAAAAAACTATTGTTTTTCGGAAGTTATGGATACATATCCGAAAGTCTCTCGATTTTAGACGGCTAAACAATGGCCCTGAGAAAAGCTGAAATCAAAAACAGGAAAATTTTCTTATAAAATATGTTAATAGCTATCATCCTAGCTGATTTTGTTCTTGCTTTCATCTCCTTGTAATTAATTCCCTCGAAATACTTGATTTTCGAGCGATCTGAGTGCCTAAGTAGTTCCCTGCCGACCAATCGACACGTTTAACAGTCGCAGCGCCCGGATACGCGAAACTCGCTTTCCAGTATTCCGCGTGGATTCGCAGCAACGGCTATTAAACATTGGGAGAAAGTCTTGGTCACCTTTTACATTTAGAGCTACCAGCTCTAAGAGCCATATTTTACGATTTTCCTAGTTGCAGCGCGATCGGTATCTCTGCGTTTCGACCGATTATCATTCCTGGCAAGAAATTCAGGTGGTCTTACGCAATTTGAATGTAGCAGCGGGCGTTCCGCTCAGAAAGATCGGTCGGTTTGCATAAACTTTAATGCAGCCGTTTCCCTTTGCAAAAACATCGTAATATTGCAGAGCTGATAAGAGAAGCATTGCAGTAGGGTGCTATAAAGTATATACATAAGAGCTGTAATGTTAAAAAGATAGCCGTAATTGGATTCGCGTGCAACGCACCTATGCGCGTATTTCGCTGCAATTTTAACGAAACGGAAACGAAATATCGGAATGGTGGTGTAAAAAAATCCAATGGACGCCCATTCGAATAGCGCTCGGAAACAGCGGTCTACCGCCCAGACGCCTAAATACACCTGCTGCGGCCGTTTGCGCGGGAGAACTTGGGGAAAACCCATCCCCAAAGGAAGCGTCACGGGAAGGATGCTATGCACGGGACGCCAGGACGCGGCCACTCTTGTACGGTCTTTGGGAGACGCGGATCGTCACTTCAGAAGCCCTCCGCATTCTTTTGCACGGCTCGCCTTACTCTTGTGAATTATAATGTATTCCCATCGTAAGAAAAACATTTCTTACAGTGGCCCGGGCGGGCCACCAGCGGGCAACCTACTTTCGATCATACGTACGTGCCGCGTTAAAGTCTTTTCGATCAATTGGTGAAAGAGAAATTGTCACTTGAACACGTATGAGAACTTTCCACGTACCCACAGTCAATTTAGCTATTTGGAACGACAATCTGCATCGTTGCCAAAGTAGGAACTGAGTTCTCTCTTAAACGTTTCCTCGTTGCGGAATCCGTTCTCATTTCGCAAAGTGGAGGCACGCTGGTCACCGTGCGACGATAAAAATCTAAACCGGGAGAAACTTAATAACGGCTATGTAACAGCTCCGAGCGGGATACGCTAGTTTTGCAACGTTTTTCCAAAAAATTTGCGGATATGATAGTAGAACGGTGACAGAAAGCAGCGTAAAGGCCTCATACACGAGCGAGCTGCTCGTCGAGTCGCTCGTGATCTGCAGGCTCGGCTCGCATGCTTGTTGGTGTGTGGGATCGACGAGCGGCTCGCTTGTGTATGGGATCGACGAGCGATTAAAATACAGTCATCGCTTGAGTGTGTGAACACGTGATCGAACATCAAAACAGTAGAACGAGCAACATATTGGGTGCAGGAAATGGTGGAAACTTCGGGTCTGTAAGGAATGCAGGCCCGATTGGCCATAATATAATGTCGTCCCGATTGTAGTAATAATATTTATGGCCGTCACATCAGTGAATCTGTAAACTGTAATTTCTTTTGCCATTGCATTGCCAGGAAAACAAGTGGATATTTTTGAATGCACGCAAGTAAAATTTTGCAGTCGTTTTCTAAGTTAAGGCTCCCGCGAGCATGTCGACGAGCTTGATGCAAGCAGCTCGCTCGTGTATGGGGGCATTAATGTCATCAATGACTGAATAGCAGTTAAACTAAATGAAACGAAATGTATTTCTACGACCGCTACACGTCGCTTAATCTATTTTTGTTTACAGCAATCTTGAAGAAACTTTGCGTCACGCTCGCGGGATGACCATCGCGAGGAAAATTCGTCAACGGGACGGATAATTATACGAAATAGAACGAATTAGTTAAACTCGTGAAAGTAGAAAAGATTGCTCGCTGAGATTGGACGTTTACCTCGGCAAGAAAGCTTTCTACTCTTCGCTCATTGTCAGGACCGAGTTGTTCGTGTTTAGTATATTCAAGATGAGACAATTTTATGGGAAGTATGTCAAGTGGGATAATTTTTCAATGATACCTTAGTATTACAATTCCCTGAATTACGAGGAGACCATTAGATGATAACCACATTATTTATAACCGCTTTTACCGCATTAGTTCGTCACAAAATCTCTCAAAACCAAGTAAAAGTCTCTCTGCTTCCCTAAGATACTCAAAGCGCAATGCTAAGCAATACTTTGAAAGCTGTTATAACACTTCTCCACTGCAATGACGAAACCACGATAGCACCAGGAAGCGACCAAATTCTGTCGGAATCCGTATCGTGTGGTGGTAGTGGAATAGCCTCAATTGAATGCTGTATGCATGACCAGAATAACATTGCACTATCGCGGCCCCATCATTCCGACGAGGAAACTGTTAAATCTATCCGAATAATTACCAAACACATTTCTTCCATACTTCTTTCTCTACAGCATTGTTTAACGAGTTGTATTCACATTCCCATTATTTGCTGTACGAATTTGAGGCGGACTTAGAGATTTGGCGCCTCTGAACTAACAACCGAATACCGCCTTCTTCGCGAAATATCATTAAATATTTTAATTTCACAGAGTTAAGACAATTCTGAAATTAATTTAATATGTCAACTCACACACGAGTTATTGCTAATTCGCTTAAACTTGCTCGCACACGTATATGAAAATACAATAATCTGGGGTGCGAGTGGTAAACCTGGACCGTGAAATTCCCAATAGCTCTTTGCGACGTTAATTTTAAAGAGACCAAATTAAAAATTTTCGAACAAATTTTCACTGCTGTCCAGCGGTCGCTGGCAGCTCTCCGCTGAGCCGGTGCATGGTTGTAGTGGAATACGTCCGTGAGGCGCTGTTGCCATTTTACAAGTTCGCGCGCGCGCGGGTTGCAGGATAAAACGCTGACCCTGTACAAATACCTATGTAACTGTACTCGGCGATTTACTCGCGATCCCGAAGCGGCGCGAGCGAGCGAACGATCGGCGCGCAAGGAGGGACGAGGAGCTCCCCCCGCCACCGTACAGCCGAGATATTCGTTCCCTGAGAAAACCAGTCATTACGTAACATAGTTAATGCCAAGACCTATACCGGGCCCAGGGATATACAGTTATAACTCTATGGATATCCCAGTGAAATACAAGAAGTGACTGAAAATGCGTGACGTCCAATGTTGCGCGAAGCCTCGAAGGAGGGGCAGGTAGCACGTGAAATGCACCGGTGACCTAGCAACGTCGCTCGCACAACAATGCAGCCGCATCTTCGTCATTCCGAATTCACGTTTTCGTACCGTTTGAGTTTACCGTGGCGCGACAAAGCGTTCTCATTTAATTAGACGTACTAATGACCCACCAGCCGCCAGATGTAGGTAGTTACCATCGATGTCTGACGGCTTTTGTATCCATTTCTTTAGGTTAGCTGGCTTGCTCAGGGGAAAAATGCCACCTTGTTATTAGCGGAATTATGTATTGTTATTTCTTGAATATTTAGCGATCGCTAGTGGATGCTTTAAAGGAGTGCCGAATATTTTATTTGCCGCAGAAACGTTTTTTCAAGAATCGAATGCGAAGGTCGAGCGAGCGAGTGGGTTTCGAGTAGCGGATTTTAAGACGTGAAACAGATGGTGTGCAAATGTTTTTAACTGTTTAGTGGAGGACATTTAATGGGGAGGATTATTATTATAGGTGGCTAATTAATCATGGAGTAATAGATTTTAAATAGGTGGCTTTCAAATGGGGTATGTTAACCCTTTCTGTGCCAAGCTCGCTTTTATCAATCGCACAACGTGTACGGAATATTTATGGGCATTTGTGCCGCATTGTACCCAATGAGGTGACATTTTTAATCGTAGGCAGGATTAATTTTAGGTAATAGGTACTAGATACCTATTTAATTCTAAAATTAACATAGCGCTCGAGGATAGATAAGTAACACCGTGATAATGAAGCTGTAACAAAGGTTAATGGCCTGTAAAGGATTTCTAAATAAGCAGAACTTTTTAGACGTACTTCGCGTTCTCTACATTCAGGCAAACCACCGCGTAGGACTCATATTATTACTTAAATTGCATTTGCAAATGTACGTAACGATCAACAGCATATATTTATACCCAGGAGCGTACTCGTAACCCGATAACGTTCTCATAACAATGAAACTGCATCTGATCAGCTGTTGTAGCAACGGAACATGCTTTAATTCGACGCGCTACGTTTTTCTGAATATCCTTGCGATAATTTAACGAGTGGCTACGGCTCATGATTTACCCGAAACCAATTTGCAATTACTTAATTCGAGCGCACTCTCCTTAAACAAGGTGACGAAAAACATTACAAAAGAAAATATAGGAAAAGAAACTTGGGCCTTTTTTCTTTTAAATATTCAAGACTTTTAAATGTTTCTTTCCGCCAATCTACACTTTTATACCGTGAGTCACCGTTGACTCATGATACATATTTATCGAAGACGAAACTTTCCTCGAACCGAAGTGAAAAATGTAACATAATTATTGCCCCCTCGCTAAACGTGTTCGAAAGTCAAGTTCCTTTACAGAACGCAACAAAATGCGTTTCCACTCCGGGAAACGTGCTGACGTCTGTTGGTTTTGGGCTCGCGGTAGGCACGAGATAATCGGACAATGAGGAGAGTCGCAAAATAGAGTGAAATACGACAATGCCGGAGAAGACACGGCGGGAAAACTATGCGGTCACGAAACCACTGCGCACACGCATTTAAAACCGTTAACATTGTGTAAATTCTAAGGTTAGTGTTCTGGAGGCACGAATCACATACATACGTCAAGCACCGCAGGTATGGATGCAGTATTTCTACTTTTCCGTATAAATATTCAGAAGCGATCAGGGACGGATTTGTGTATAGAGTGGTAAATTTTGGGAAGCGGTAAATTTGGGGGAAGCTTCAAATAATTTTAAAAACAATTCACCTTTTCTTCATATAGCAAATTAGCAATGACTCGTACGCGAGTTGCCATATTGAATTAATTTTGGAATTGTCTCAACTATTTTAAATTAAAATATTTCATGGCCTATGATAGCGAAATCTCTAAATACGCCCTGCAAGCGATGCTTTCCTTCGAAATGGAAGACACCTCGGCAATTTTGCCAACAACAGGCGAAGAAGAATTAATTTCTAAGAGAAATGACCTCATAAGAGCCATACAAAGCTATCTGTACATATAATATAAATTCATTCGTAGCACGTGAAACTCGCAAATTCGATTATTGTGACGCACTTATCGCCAGTATTGACTTTTTCCATGGACTTGTAACGTGTAAAGGTACCTACCACTTAATAAAGTACCAAGATCGGATTCTAAAACAGTGACGGCGAAATACGGTCGATCGGGAAACGCGACGGAAGCGAAACTTCTGCTGCGGGGGGTTCGGTGCTGATATTATTTTATTTTATCGCACGGGTATTGTATTTCGAGACTGTTCTCAGCGAATTAAAGTCCTTTGCAGCAGGTAACGAGATAGCCAAGAATAAGAGGGACGGAAAGCGACGATAGAGGGGACACAGAAGAAGGATACAGATGTTTCGCTGACGATGAGTTACCGGAGCCAAGGCGGAAGTTGTCGGGCCGGATGACGATAGCAAGACTGCCTGGTGCCTCATAAAGAACTGCATTCGGGCGATAAGCTTGCTGGTCTCTTTGAAAGCGAGTCAGTTCTTTTTTCATGCGCACCGTGTGTCAAGAGGAGTTCTAGTGATTTCAGCAGATGAGTAAATAGGGCGTGACTTTGAATAAACAGATATATCTGATGATACTTCTAGGTTCCATTAATGTCACATTAATAGAGTTATAATACCACAAACTGGAA
This sequence comes from Andrena flavipes, assembly GCA_963971345.1. Taxonomy (NCBI): domain Eukaryota; kingdom Metazoa; phylum Arthropoda; class Insecta; order Hymenoptera; family Andrenidae; genus Andrena; species Andrena flavipes. Next base: position 58,982,595 of record OZ020481.1, read on the forward strand.
ATGATATAAATACCGTGAACTGGGGGAACATTGGCATGCCTTTGGAACATTCTGCTATATTAACATTGTTTTTTTCTGTTTCAGATAACTACAACAGCTGATTTTGGGCTAACAATGCGCGCGTCGATTTTTGTAAGGCGCTATATTTGAAGCACTATAACTCCGGCTATAATCACTATTTTTGCATACAATTGTTTTTCATTCTCTAAAGATTGACAAATGAAGCCACAAAGCTGGAAGTAAATACATTTAATGGTTTTGTTTTAAAAAATTCCCAAACTTCGCATCATTGTTCGTCCGTCAAGATAGGGAGATCCCTTAAGTACCCTATCATAACATTGCATCTTTTGTGAATATCCAATTATTAATATCCCCTAAAATTACCCTATAATTGCGATTACATGCAACGCGAAGACTTCAGTTGCACGACCTAATAAACGTTGAAATTGAAAACGCTGCGGGTTACCCGTTCGGTTGCTCGAATCAAGCGGTACCCACGTGTAGGGGGAGGAGACGTACAAAAAGTGAGCAGACACAAGGGATACGTGGAAAGTCCGTGTCTCCTTAGGTGTACATAATATGAGTCCGTGTCTGGCTTGCGCCAGACGGACGGATCGGGCTAGATTCGTAGAAGAAAACGGTACCTCGGAAAATCAAATAGGTGTTCAGAGCGGAGGCTGCCGTTCCCCGCTCCTCGTTCTACCGCCGGGCTCCGCGCGCCGCGTTCGCCGCACGGCTCGAAAAAAACTCCAGATTCCGCTTACCTACGGTGCCTCCGAGATCGCGTATGGCTCTAGATAAGAAAAGGCCTTCCACCGCTGCAACCTAACGAGCTCCGCTGAAACTCCTGTTAGGATTCACTCGTCTCGACTTCTAAACGCCCACTCCTCGGTATAAACTTTCGTGGTGGAGAAATCTATAACTGCAGAGGCCGTATGCCTATTTTGTTTTCCCCAAGGAAAATATGGTATTGTCTCGAGCTTCCCATTGTTGTTCCAATACGATCACCGGAAAGGCCCAGTTTATGCTTTTATGACACCCCCGACAGCTAAATGATCGCTTGGCTGCAACTGACATACACAGCTCCGTCACTGTGTGCATCAGCAATCTCAAGCGGTGAGTTAAAATTGACTCAGGCACAGGATACGAAGGATTAATTAAGATTTGAAAAATGTTTAAATTTTTGTATGCAATAATAATAATTTTATTCAAAGTTATTATGATAGCAGTAAGAAGGGTTTAAAGAAATTTGTTGCTGGCGTCGATAATTCTGGTTGTCGTAGTCAACGGAAACAAAAAGCACAAAATTTATCTTAATCTATACGAGTCTGGTTATCGTGTGAACTAGAATGATGTAATTATTTGCAAAAATCCAATTTTACAACACAGAAAACTAACAAATGCTTTTCCAAAAAATTAATGTTTTCATTTGAAATACAACCATTTTTGTGCTTTTTAACATTATTCATTCAACATGAACTAAAGTTCATACGATAACCACACTCATTTTGATTGAGAAAAATTGTAGGTTTTTTGTTTCAGATGATTACGACAGCCAAAATCATGCTCGTCAGCGACAAACTTTTTTTTCAAACCCCTCTATCTATTACCATTATAACTTTGAACCAAATTACTATTATTGCATACAAAAATTTGAAACACATTTTTCAAATTTTAGTTAATAAAAGTACAGAGATTGAAATTATAATACTCGATACTTTTCTTTTAAAAATTCCCCAAAATGTGTCTTATTTATGGAGCGTCGAACTCTGGAAACCTCTGCGGCAACCTGTGACGCTCCGCTCCCCAGTCCGTTGGCGGACTCGCCTGCTTGAACGAGCTCGAATGTGCGCTCGCGCCCGGAATTGGGGGTCCTGTGCATGCCTGGTCTTGACTATAGAAACTGTAAATCGGGTAACTCCGTTCCCCTTCGGTGTTTTTCAGATATACAATCGCGCTATGTGTCTATGAGAGATAGTCGAAAAGGTTATACATAAAATATTCCGTATATCATATAGGTAATATATATATTTAACGAAATTAATAAATAGTATGAAGTTCGCCTTTTCACAAAACAGCAAAAGTAGTTATGTTAAAGTATTATATTTTCCCGGAAAAAGTTAGCAACCCTGTGCTGTCTAGTTATACATATATGTACCATGAAAATACTTCCTTTAGAAACTCATGTGGAATTTGACAATTTCGAATAATTAAGATTTATTTGTTAAGTGAGCTTGATAAATAATAGCGTGTTAAAAGTGCAATGATGTTTTCTTTAGGCGTGCACATTAATCTTTTTAAGCCTCACACCGTTTAACGGATTAAGTACTCGAGAATACTTTGTCGAAACACCGTTAGAATTAAAAGGCCATGCGTAACAGCACAACAGCGCAGAATTTATTTCGAATCTAATTCCCATAATTGCTTACTCAACAGCAAACCACAGAGCGCGCACGGAATCATAGCTATTTTCCGGTCTGATTTCTAAATAATTCTTCGTATTACCCACTTTTAATAATCTAGAAACGCGGTAGCGTCTCGACGCCAAGTACAAGTATTTAAAATATTTATTTGTACAAAAATATATCTGCTTACTATTATTTAATACATTTTTTCTTTGTATAAATAGCCACTGTTATAATTGGCGCAATTTTTCTATATCATTAATTTTGTAAAGCTATTAATTTACGACAATGTTTTTAAATGTGATTCTTTTTGATGGGTAAATTAAAATGTCCGCGATATGAGTAATGGAATGTGCGAACACAGCATTCTAGCTGTGTATATGTAGTTGCGTCATCTTAAGCGCAGTTGGAAAACACCTTTATGTGCTTGCAGCTCATTTTGATATCACATCTTTTTTTTATTTTGAAATTATTATTCTTCTATTTTTTTGTGATTTATTTGATTCCATGTACTTGGTGTAGTTTTTTTACTTTTTTGATGTTTTTATGGTTCATATTTCATGAAGCACGATAACACCACAATTTTGCTATCCAAAGCGGCGTCTGGTAACAGCGGGAGTCAAGGAGAGGAACTGGCTCGACTATTACAAACAGCCAGTACGTTGAATATCGCGTTTATTAATTTCAAAACTAGTATCCCGGTTACACAATGGACTCCTGAAAATCACTTGTCGATTCTGCACGCCCCAGCCCGAGACTCTGACCTGGTTGCATTTTACGCGTAATTTCTACGGCATAGTACACGCGAGTAAATCGGCTAACAGTAATGTAATCGCGTTAATTAGAGTATCCGCGCCGGTGTGCGAGCTTTTACGCGCCGCTATCCCGATCGTTAACTTTTGTTTTAATTACAAAAATAAGAAACTTCAATTACGTCATGCAAGCTGCACTCGCTGCGGCCATTAAATCTAAATAAACATTGATTAAATAGTGTTTTCGCACCGATTGCCCTGGGCGTCGCCAAGTGTTTAGGCCCCCGTACCACGAGTGAGCGGCTTGCGTCAAACTCGTCGACATGTTGGCGGGAGCCTTTAGAAAACGACTGTAAAATTTTACTTGCGTGCATTCAAAAGTATCCACATGTTTTCCTGGCAATGCAATGGCAAGTGAAATTACAGTTAATAGATTCACTGATGTGACGGCCATAAATACTATTACTACTGACAGCAATAATTATTATGTTATTGCTTCTTTTAACATAATAAATAATATTGATAGACAATAAATACATATTGCAAGCATGGGCGTCTGCAGGGGGTGTGGCAAAAGGGACCGTTGCCCCCCTGGCTTTTAAGAAAAAATCGCTTATGTTTCAAAACTGATCTTTATTAAGTTTATACTAAAAATGGGAATATTTTTAAATTCCGGTTTTAAATTTTTTCAAGCGATAAGGAATCCTTCTGAAATTTGAAGAGAGGATGGATCAGGCGGGTCCACGGTCACAATATTCACACACAGCCGTGCAAGTTGGATTGCCCGCTCGGCTCGTAGGCCATTCCCAACGAGCCGAGCATTTTAATCGCTCGTCGATCCCCACATCAGCGAGCCTACTCGCCGAGCCACTCGCGAACTGCAAGCTCGTCGATCCCAAACACCAGCGAGCATGCGAGCCAAGCCTGCGGCTCGCTCGTGTATGGGGGCCTTTTGTCTTGAGGCAAGCCAAGCGAAGCTTAGGGAGAATTATTTCGGGAAACGCCTGGCCAACTTGAACGGGCATTTTACGGAACCTTGCGCCGCTTAATTATTATTATGTGTGGCTGAAATTCTTTTTACAACTTACTGAAATGTTAATAAATACACGCGGATAATCCTCTTCGGTAAAAACTGTGTAGCTGTTTTCTCTGCGTCGTCCTTAATGAAAAGGAAAAAATTGGCCCTCCTTTATACCTCCTTGAAGCAACGATGTACGAAGCTTACGATAGAAGACATCGGTTTCTTATGTGACTCTCCGCTGTCTCGAGTAGTGAAAACGCGAAACAACGACGGTTGTCGTATGGTTGTACTAATCAAAAAAGTCCCGAGCAATCTTTCCATCTAAATGATAGCTATGGTTGTACGCGGAGCAACTTGCTCACAGGATGCTAACGCTCATCAGGCTCTATCTAGCGATGTGTTAGGGGCACGTGTGTACGGCACAAGACCATACGTGCGGCAGCAACCCCGGACATAGCGAAACACAAAGCGAATAATTTTGCAACGGAACAACCAAACGGGAAAGCTTGATCGTGTGCTGCGTTGACCAACAGTTGCGAGATTCTATTAGAAACTGAATTCGAGAGTCCTTGTAGAAGACACCGTAAGCGGCAAAAATCAAATTCTATAATATAGTATTGGCATTAACACATAGGACATTTTCTGATAATTTTTTTTTTAATTTTGATCGCTTTTCCCACGAAAAGCGATCAAAATTAAAACTGTATTTTATTCTTTCAATAAATTCTTGTAATCACTTAATGAATTTTATTGAATTTTCATTAAGAATATTTTTAACCGTTCAACTCGGCTTCCCCAGAATTAAATACCGAGTGCGCCACTGCATATTTGTATTGTAAATAGAGCGCACTAGATATACAGTAGTGGCAGAAAGGAAGTTTAAACTGTGAAGATTGCTTCAGAAGATAGTTCTATCAGAGAAGACTGTGTCTTAAAATTTATATTACGAGGGCTGAGGCCTGCCAGAATAGGTCAGTGATGCGAACATACTCGGTGTACTAACAATAAGTTAGTAAGGCACGCGTGTACAAATGTGAGTTTCAAACTTTCCTTCGATCACCACTGCGAACAGTTTTTTTAATGTGTTCAGCAAAATAAGAGTGTTTCTACGATAGAAATTGCCAGTGATTTTGATGGAATGAATAACGAGTGTGTACTTTCTACTCGTAATACGATAGAAATAAGACTTGGCGAGTATTCGCGCGCGAATTTCGCTAACAGAATCACCGAGTCATGATAAAATGAAAATGCTTATGAAATACTGTTGCGCCGGCTCGTTTCAAATTAGAAATTTTAGTGAGAGAAAGAAGCGAGGAATGATGAACGTGCCCGGCAACAAAACAGATGCATGCGATTACTTGTTTGCTACTTGACAAGCGGACAAACAAATTCCTCACCGTTTTTTTTTTAAAAGGCACTTTAAATGCAAAATACAAAAAAAAAGAGAGTGAAGTTTCACGGTCTATATACATTTCATTCAACCAAGAATACGTTTCTCATTGTGCTCTAGAATCGCCCGTTAGTTTCGTTTCAACTTAAAAATAAAATTCGCACAGCAATCTAAATAAATAGGACTTGAATTTCTGTACGCTCCGCGGGGAAACGACGGGAGGGGGAACTTATTTGTATATTTTCGCAGAGTGCTAAATTAAATTTTTTCACCGGTGGTTCGCGTTCGCGAGTAAAGCGCGATCCGCCTTTTTCATGTTTCGAGTTCGGAATAAAATTCTAATATTAACGCAATGTTTTCAATGCGGAGATATTAAAAAATTGCTCGTTGCGTGAAACGAAATTTCGTTAGAATTAGAATTGTAGGGGCGGGAGTGCTCCCTTGTGAGATCTAATCTCCGACCATATTTCTTTTGGGGACGCAGCTTTCCACGCAGATCTACATCTTTCTTGTATCTAATATCGCGCGATGATTCTTTCGGAATGAAAATTTTCGTAGAACATAAGAGTGTCTTACAAGCGGCGGCAAATGGCACGATTTGCTTCTAGGAGACTTTACAGAGGCATTTCCATCGTAGAACTGTATACCTTTCCCTTGCATCTACGGTTCCTGACCAGCCGTGGTCCGTCCTGGTCAGGGCCGGTGAGTAGCGATGGGACCGACACGATAAGTAGCTACGACATTCGAACAAATCGGTAGAAAAACTCTCAACTGTAGGTACGTTAAAAGGCGAGTAACAATCGTTACCAGTATGAATGCATTGAATGGAATAAACGGAAATTATATTTAATTGCAAGTAAAATCATTTCAAGTTGAAAGTACTATTCCGGCTGAAACGGGATTAATCGAAACACGTGAGTGAATTTATTTTATGCTCTAAATATACGCTCGTGGGAATTAGGGTTGATGAAGTCCTAGTAGTGATAATAGCAAAAAGCGACTAATATCGCGGTACTGTTAAATAATTCATTGAAAATGATATTTTGCCATCCGGTGTCGATATTATTGATTCGGTATCATTCCCATTGCTGCAGGTGAGCACAATGCGTTCTCTAAGCCTAGAGTAGCTCGCGTTCAAGCACGATCCAACAGCGCAAAAACCGATTCTTGTCTCCTTTCACTTGCACAAACAAGCCGAAACATCGGCTTAATCTCAATTAGCGCGATCGCTGACATAACTGTGTTGTTTAAAGCATTAACGCTATCTTCTACTAAACCGAGTAGTTTCCATATGGAGCTATGTATAATTATAATAATTTTATATACTTCGGTTAGTCATACAAGGTGGTATCGGTGGTAAATTAGTAAAACAGGGAAGAGATTAATTCTTCATGATTTATTAATGTAAACATGGTCAAGAATGATTTACGTAAGTACTGTATGCATAACTGTACCCTTAATGTACATTCAAATTATATAATACTGGTCATATAATACAGTTTTTGACGCAAAAACATTATTCTGTTTTAGATTCATTTCGGCATGGAGAATCATCCCATTCCCGAATGCACCGCCATTAATGGACCACCTTGTATATAGAGTATCCATTGTAGCGGTCCATGTATAAAAATTACCCTATTTGGTCACGAGAATCGATGAGCAGTGTGAATAAAAGAAATATATTTACACAACTCTTCTTTCCTGCAGTAGATGTTAACAGAAGTATAGTTTCTGGACAGCCATAAAACGTTGACAGGATGCGGAGGAATAAGGGAGCACAGCTGATACCCAAAGAGGATTTCTAGTACGATGCACTTACAAACTCGCGAGCATTGCATGCACGACAATTAGCTCCTAGATGCACTGACCATCAATCACAGTGCTATGTTCCGTACAAGGCAAAGACAGAGGAAGGATAATTTTTATGGATTGTGACGGCATGACAGGAACCACTACCTGGCGCGCGATATAATACTGTTTAATAAAAATATTATGTCACAAATCGAAGATCCTTTAAATTTTTCTACTAAATAAGAAAAACTTTGTATTACCTCCATTCCTCGGTTTGGTCCATAATACCCAGTATTCTAACCGCGCAACATATATTATTGTAAATGGGAACGAATATCAGTTTTGGCACAGCGACAAAGTTGCTGATTAATTGTAATCGATGAGCATTAATTACAATTGACACGCGTTATTAAGGGCAAATGCACTTTCACTCGCGATGTGTTCGTTGAGCTGCGTATTGCGGAGAGATTTGAACTAACGGAATGGCGCCAAAAATGATAAGTGACAAGGACGCCGTAAGGATCGGGCAGATTGTATTAAACCACGTGTGTTTGACGTGCAGGATATAGGCATACGTGATACAGGCATAGTTAATGTTTATTACCTCGTAGCTCGTTTTCAGCCCAGGTATAATCCACAAGGCAGGAGAAGAGTGCCGCACTAAACTTCACTATAGTCGATAGATTACCCATTTCGTGCCGACATAATCCCCATGTCACCGTAAAAGTCACAAAACTTCACGGAAACTCGGCCATCGTTTAAACGCGCGGCGATGCACCGGACCCGGACGGCAGTCGACAACACACTAAAAGCGCATACTCTACTAGAAAGTGGGAAGACTTTCTCATTCCTCTCCCCTTCCTCACGCAACCATCGATGTATCGGGGATAAGACCCATTCAACGCATACCTGTTTCGAATTTCAACATGGCGTTTTATGGCGCGATGTATGATTCCGCGTTTAAGAATCAAGTCTTGCATGTTTGTTAAATGAAGAGAAATTTATTTTACAGGTTCTAATGTGGACATGATTAACATAACGCCTGTTTTCCTCCATTATTTTACGGCGATCTGATAAAAGACGGTTCTTCTAGTTCGTATTAAATATAGAAAGAAATATTTTTTATGCAGAAGCCGAATACATAAATACTGGGAAACGTACAATTTGTAATATAAATATGTTACACATTTACGAACTAATGTATGTACATAAATCTTATAGTTCCACATCGACGACAATATTGAGTTTAAATATTTTAGCGATGTATAAGGTTTTTACGCCAGTTTCAGAGGAATAAGTAAAAAACGAAAGGAAATACATTTGATTCGTGATCCTTTTATTTCTGCTTTTATTAAAACAATACTATTTACTGCTGTGCGTCTCTACAACGAATTATTATGTCGTATATACCAGAAAGTAAGAGTGCATAATCGTAACTGAAAAACAGTTCGTTCCTACGAGTCGTACCTACGAGAAACTATTGAAACGTGCATGTGTCTATTTAATAATTGATTGTAAAAAGTGTTCGATGCTGTTAATGCGTTATTATAGCGGCAACTTTAAAATCATCGAAACATTAAATTAAATAATAAAGATCCTTGTATGTTAACATGGTTATATTTTTTGGTAAACGTGACGTAACACGTGTTGTATGTAATTTTACGTGAAAAAAACTACGTTTATAAAAATAATAACATTTTAAGAACAGTAGAGTCCCCTGTATCTTGATAGTATTTCATAGTTTCATATGTTACGAACTATTCCATTTGTGATAAGTGAATTCATATCCTTAAATTAAATGCTATCTATATAAATCTATTCCGATGATTAAGAGCTAAAACATTTTACGATTATAGCGTCAGGTATAAAATAAAATAACCGTATCATTATTTTTGGTAGATACCATACCTGAAGTGATGTGTTACTTAAATAAAAAAAAATATGTCATTCAACACCGTCGCGATATAAAAGTACATATACAATTGATTTGATTATGGATCTGGTGTATTTAAATATATTTACAAAGTTTTATCTCATTACGCTTTATAACAAGAAACAAATCAAATATCATCGATTAAAATAATGTTATCCATCTTTTAACGTACGTAGAAATTTTTATTACACAATCGAAATCTGCATGGTATTCGTGTGCGGTGCTCCTATCTTCTCTTTTTCATTAAATGGAATCAAAGTTGACACAAGGGTACAAAAATCATTCCGCCCTCGTTAATTTTGTACATTTACACAACATTTTGAAGGGCTATTTCGAAAGTGTCCGTTATTCCGACTTGTGACTTATATATCATGTTTTATTCATTATATTTATATTACACAAAGATGTATACTTAGCTGTATTATTGTATTGATTTCAAATACATTCCGCGAATTTCTCTACCTTTCCATATCATTAAATAGAGTAAAAGTGATATTCCGTTCCCTATCGATTATTCGACAATTAAACCAGGTCACAAACGAATTTATACACACCTATGGTCAGTTGAGAGAATAAGAGAGGATCGAATTGAAGAAGAAAAAGAATAAGAAAGAGAAAACAAGACACAAAAGCGAATTAGACTTATGACATACAAAGGCAAGGAATTAAAAATACCTAATGATTTCATTCTTTTTTTTTTGTTAACAACTCAGAATTGTCCTTGTTGATTCGAATTCGCGATCAGTACTACCGTACTTCTCTCGCCACGTATCACGATGCGACACTTTTATTTTACAGATCTATATTTTATACAAATTACTTAGGCATTGTGATATCCGAGTTCCTTTGCGCTTGATTATTCCGGTGCTTTAAATTATCCTCTCCGCAATTTACAAGCCAAATGTGCTCAGCATTTATACAAGACAGGAGGCGGGACGCTTTCGCGCGTCGCCGTTGAGATTTGTTAAATATTACGTAAACAATGCGTACAAAGAGGATTCTAGAATCTCTAAAATTTTGGTATATAATATCTTGATTTCTCTCCTCCGCGAATAGAGACTAAGTATGTACTATGTATACAGCGGTACGATTACTTACTATAAAATTAAACTGTACACGGGTACGTAAGAAGTGCTCTATGTACGCATAGTTGTATATAGAGTTGTAACGTAAGAATATACTGGAATTATTCATCACACCGCTCTATCCAGAAAATTTTCTCTTTTGTATCACAAGTATTAATTAATCTTACAAGTTATTCGTCTAAGATAAAATTTTGTTTCCCTTTCATACATAATTGTATAATATAAGCGTTTCGTTTACAATTCAATTTTCCTCCTCGCACCTAAGCAGTTATTTCCGACTGTACCCCCTTTATATTAATTTTTACGAAGACCGCTCTCCGTGTCGAAGGACTTGAAGGAAAACCGAAATATGTTCACCTTGTAGTAAACCATTTTGAGGTCTTAGATTTAAAACGGATACGTCACGCTTCCAAATAGAATGCTTCTTTACGCTGTTCAACGTTTCTTTACAAGACATTTGTTACTACATATGATATATATGTACAAAGAATTAATTCCTCTTCGACAATTTAATTGCGTATCTATGCAACTAATATTTAAAAACGGTTATTCTTAAACTGCTGCACTCTGTGTTGTGGGAGGAGGAGTGGCAACTATCTTCTTTTAGCGTACACGTCGATGTTTGTTTTATATATACATAAAATACTTGCGCATATCTTCTTATGTATATATAAAACACTCGCTTCCATCTCTACTCAAATTAATGTTATGTACACTTTTCATTCTATATACTTTTATACAATTTTCCTGATTTCTACTGCCTGTCCCTGATGCATCGAAACAGTTCAACAACATCGTCGTCCTTAAATCTGTTATTACAAAAATTTCTCTCTTTTACACTCTTACAAAGTCTGATGAACATGACAGTGACAATAATGACAGCGCGGGTAGGTGACTACACAATAATATTAATATGAAAAATAATATAATATAATATAAATCAGTAATAATTGCCGTAAATTTTATAATAATAAGTAGCGATTAATTTAATCACTAAGTGGTATATGTTCTAGTAAATCTTAATCACTGGATTTCACACTCATAAATTATAGCAGACACGAAGGTTTATGGTCGCCAGAGCGCCAGAAAACGAGAAGTTAATATGTCTGGAACAAATGTACGTTTTGTCCTTGGAGATATTATATTAATAACAATAATTACAATGATTACAAAGTGTTCTCTTTAAGTAAACATGTGAGCCGGTTCTCTTTAGGCACAGAAATTACTTCGACAATATAGTTGCAAAGCGAACGAGGTGAAGAAATAAAGAGATTATACGAGCGAAAAGTCTATTTATTTACACCTACACAAGATTTATATGTCACAAATAACTTTCAAAAATTGATAATAGAAATTAAGTGTCGTTACACTAGATTTATTCTCGCGCAGAAAGAACGTAACCACACATGCTTACTAAAACAGCATGGATCTTTAAAAACGGAAGAATGTCTTACAGTGTCATTGGAATTGTATAATAATATAGTAGTCATTTTCTCACATAAGAACATTTTGTTATTTACAGATGATTTCTTACATTCACGGGAGAACACTTGCCTATATGATTCTCATCCGCACTTTTTATGAAAAGTGTCAAGAGTGTTCGAATTCCCATCAATTTAATTGATTAATAATCCGTCCCATTTTATATACACACATACAACTGATAGCGGAGCGATCCGCCCCTTCCATGCCTTTTGCCGAATTCTCACCGTTCCTCCCTTCTTCGAATTTTGGTACAATATGCCCTATAATATTTATTCCTGCGTACATGATGTTTTAGGGAAAAATTTGTAACCTCTCGAAGTTCCTTAAATATCAGTAAAAAAGCAAATACTTTTTTGATTAACAATTTTTCCTCGGCAACGATTCGTCTATCCTACAGAGTTTAAATTAAAAAATCTTGCTTTTACATTAGGTCGAAAAGGCCACTGTTCAAGGCCACAGGCCAAGAAAATTAATTCAATTTAATTAACGAGAAAAACTTCTGCTTCCTCGTTTCCGTTAATCTCCATTTTCATTTGTAATTCTTAATGACAGCAACAGCAACAGCATTCTCATTCGAACATCTTGTACATTGGAAGGTATTTCTGTCGAGCATATTGATATTTTCCGTATGCAAATTACCATGTATCGGTCCTGACATTTATACTTTCACACTTCAAACACACTTATGCATCAAACGATGCAAAGCGTAATTTCAAAACGTCTTAAAGCTCTTAAATGCTGAAAAATATAAATTAATCATTAGCTTCCACATGAACTGAAGTGACGAGGCTATATTTATCGGAAAACAAATTTATACGCGGCCAGCCATAAGTATCGTTAATCATTTCATACTTTAAATTAAAGCTATATTTCGCGACATAATAAATATAAGTTTCTTCCGCGCTATAACAGCACACTCACCGAAGTTTCACGTAACTCGGTGGAGGTTACACTTCGGTATATACTGATTAGTGTCCAGGTGCCAACCTTTTGTTAATGCACAAGGATAATGCGTAACAGCTTTACATCCTCGTTTAACGCAGCCAATATTTGCTCCTGTTAAACCGCAGGAATCGCATACCGATTTCGCTGCATCCCACACTGCTTCTTGTAAACCTGTTACTCTGCCACCTGTAATAGAGATCACACCTTTCTTAGAACGTGTAACGAACGTACACTACGAGCTTGAAGCGAGACTTCTTAATAAGATCTGTCCGCGTAAAAAGTATCATTGTTCATTATACCTGCCATGTACACCCCAGCTGCCCAAATAGCACACTGTTCGTGGAGCCAAACTTCCCAACGTTGCTCCTCCCCAGGAAGTACAGTCATTCCCGTAAACATGGCGTTGGTGTTATTTTCCACGGAATTCCGTTTCTTTTTACCCATCTTTGCAGTGAACTGATCGGCTAGCCCGGCGTACCTCAAACTCCTTTTATTCTTACCACCTTTCTTCTGTTCTGTAGTAATCTCTTGCTCGTCGGCTGAAAGAATTCCATCCTCCAAACGCTCTTTACCAATTAAATAGGGACCAAATAAATCGCTCAAAACGCCAGCTGGAACCTGCCATTAAAACAGATAATGCTGTTAATCGATGGGATTCATGATTAATGCTAACCAGTCGTTGTATACGTAACGTACAGTGTATGTTCCAGGTGCTATGTGTGGACCAGCCAAATTAGGATGCGGCCGAGCAGGATCCCCAGGTATAACAGAATGAGGACCTTGTTTACAGAACACACAAACCCATGTGGAATCTGTTGTGTGCGCATCGTAACGCGACGATAATGTTGAACTAAAGAGTCCCGCTCTACTGACTTTACCTGCGCGAGACAAATCACTCAAATGTAATCGATGATTTTAAATCATTAATACAGCTGGACTGGGCAGGAATATATAAAATTTAAAGACACGTACCCCTATAATCTAAATCGTTTTGATGGCTGAGTCTCTTGCTCCTCCCAGCACTACCATTGCCGACACTCTTCCGCTTTTCTTTATTCTTCTCCTCTTCCTCCTCTCGCGGCGCATTAACTACCTGAATGCTCAATGGACTGTCCCTCGGACCTTCAACGTGAACCACCGGTCCACGAGATCTAATAGAACTTGCATTTGATCCGGAATCGTATGCCATTTCTCTTAATCCGTCTATTTTCGTGTTTTTCTTCGTCTTTTTCGAAACGCTTTGCTTTTTCGAACTCTTCGACATTTTCCTCTTTTTGATTTCTTTTTGAGGCATGTCGTTACCCACAGTCCCGAAGATATTCTCGGACGATCTGGATATTTTCCTTTTACCCCCCTGAACTTTGGTCTTTTTACCTTTCTTGCCAGACAATTTCGTATTAACTGTAGACGAGACGTCAGTGGGGTGCACGTGTTGCGATTCTTTTACATGCAGAATACTATTCTCTAAATTCTCGATCTTCGCCGCGCCACCATCTTGAAGCTCAGATTCCGTAAGTTCCGTTTTCGATTCCTCCTTTTTCACGTCTGTCTCTGTCTCGACAATACCAGCGAACATCTTCTCCAGCTCTGATTCGACTTGATTAAATGGATTTGTATTATTTACACCTTTCGGACTCGTCACTTTCGAGAACTCAGTGGCATCGTCGCTGGATTTTCTTCGAACCCTTTGATTAGACGGAGTTGAACTTGGAGGCGTACTTTCGCTGCTCCTCCGCCTTCTAATTGGTTGATTCTCTTCACTCCGTTCCTCCGCATTTTCTTCTATCTTCTCAGGTATTCTTTGCTCCGCCGAATCGGTATTGTCTTCCAATTTAACAACCGGAGTTGCGCGTATTGCTTCCTCTGGTACTGGTTCACTCGTCCTAGGCTCCGCTGGTTCCGTAGGCTCTAATTCCATATCCTCTACTTCCGTTTTCGAATCTTTACTAAGCCTCACAGGCTTCTCTAGCTTCCTTTTCCTGCGCTGTTTAGTGTTATCGTTGGAATCGTCATTACTGAATGTCGGAGACACCACGTCGTCTTCCCTGTTTGGGGATTTCGATTTCTGTCTATCGGGGGACATACTTTTAACGCTAGACGTATCTTTCTCTTCCACTGGCATCACGATAACAGATCCAATGTTTTCAGCGCTGCCAAGCTTCTTATTCCCGCCCTCTAACTTCTCTAAAAGAGAATCCACACCCTTCTTACCTCGTTTCGGTAAATTCTTGGGCGATCTAACATTCGTTTCCTCGACTTTCCGATCCCGTTCCGAGGATGATTCCCTCTTCGGACTATCTGCTACATCTTTGTCTGGTTTAGAGGTAAGATTCACAATAACAGGTAGAACATTTCTTGGCACTTGCGCAATAACACTTAATGTATCTTTACTTTTTATAATCTCGGGCTCCTTTTTGTCCGGGATTACCCTCTCGATCGTTACACTAGGCGGTAGATTTATAACTTTCTGCGTAAAATTATCCACACTTATTTCCTTAATCTTATCGTGAAGATTTGCCACGCCTTTTAAATTGCTTTCGAAATTTTTCACTGTTATTTTAGGTGTTATAAGTTCTTTCGTCGAGAGCGAGACTGGCTCGCTAACAGAATTAGGCGTTGGTACCGACGAACTGATCCCACTATCCGATGATGTTTCTCCGTTTAAAGGTATCGGAGGAGAAATTATATTCCCGTTTCTGCTACCTTTGTCTACATTTCTTGCAGTCAAACTTATCGGAATATCTTGCGGTATTCGGGAGTAATTCTCAGGGATAATTTCAGACGTAGAAGATAAATCTAATGTACTTTGCGAACCCGGCGAGTTTCTATACTGACTTTGATTCTGCCTATTATCTACCAGCATTTGTAAACTAAATAACGGATTTCCTGGCGCGTTGGCTGGAGTGACACTTTTCGATGGAACAGTCGGTGTATGCCATGTCGGGGGTGCTTGAGTATGCGCAAGTTGAGGCGTAAGCTGTGATGTTATGTGAGACGCCCTTGCCATAGATGGATGCGTATAAAATCCAGCTGGACTTAGCGCAGCGCCTGACAGCGCCGTTGGATGAATATTCAAGCCTGAAACTGTTACAATTGGAATTAATATTTCTAAAACATGGAAACGTAGCGCGTGTTATCGCGAAGGAAGGAAATTACCTTGACCCTGAGTCATCGTAAGGTGATTCCAAACTGTCTGCGGTGGAGGTGTGCCAACCGGAGGTCGGCTATGACCTGGATATTGCCCTGACATTTCGAAATCCTCCCAATTACCTAATGTTGGTTTGCAAGCGGTTGCAAAATAGGTGTCCTTTGACTTATTTGTATGCTCCTCTGTACAAGATTCACTTTTAAGATTAGTACCTTCAACATTCAGCGTCGGATGCACGAAAGAGAAGTTTGTATTTTTCTTTTTGCATGAAAACAACGAGGCTTTACCATCCAAATATTTATCCAGAGCAGGAGAACTCTCTCGCTCTCCGTCTGACGCGCAATCTGAATTTACTTGAAAATTTTTACATACTTTGCGTTTCGAGGTTTTAAGCGACGTTTTATCGGTTTCCAAATTATGAGACAAATTTTCTAAATCTGAAAATTTTAATAAACCATAGTCTATTTCCTTGTACTTTGTGTAACAGCAATTCTCTATGATACAGGAATGATTTGTTCGATTCGAAATGGCGCAGTTCTTTGAAGATCCTTTCGTCTTCGAAAAATTGCACAGTTCTTTCTTGCCTCCGCTTTGTTTGTCGCAACAGCTTTTACTATCCTCCAGAGTTTTTATTAAATTAAGTGGCTTGTCTTCTTCAGAAGCACAAAGAAGGTTATAAGTATTTTTACACTGTTCCAAAATGTCGAATAAACACTTGTACCGTGCAATATTTTCCGTACTATTTAGGCGCTCTGACAAACAATAAACACTATCGAGACTTTTACTATGACGCCGAACTCCTGTATCTATATAGGGCAAGTTTTCGCTTCCGCCTTTACGGAACTGAGCGACGATGCCGTTAGTATTCGGTAAATTAGTTGCTTTTATTCCGCTATCGTCCCTTCGACAGGTACTATAACTTTCCTTGCGATTCTTACACTCGTGTTCTGATAATTCCGCTAAGTCTTTATCAATCGTTCCCTTTTGCGGATCAGAATTTGCTATCTTGTCGTTATTTGTTGGTTGCAAGAAGTTTATGAATTGATTGACATATGTTGAGTTTACATCTGACACACCTATAATATTTTCCTCCTTGTGATATAAACCATATACATCTGGCACACCACCATGTGCTACCAACTCTTGTATGTAATCCCACTGCATGAAATTATTCGATAGCGCCCATTTTGGCGCGACTCCAAGTACGAATGGCCCTGCAAATGAAAATTTCAATTGGAAGCGACGATTATAATTCTCTTATTTTATAATCAAGAATATACGACATCATATCAAATGTCATCTATATGAAATGAAGCTTCCCAATGTAGGAAATTAATGTAACAAGAGAAATTATATTTACGTTGAACCAACAGTTACATAGCATTCTTTTGTATAACGTGCTCGTAAGTGAAAGAGGTGCTAAAAATTATGTTTACCATTGCTGGGAACAGCCCACGTGTTTTGACAAGTCACACCATAGTGCAGATTTGGAATATTTACGCTTTGTTCATTTATATTCTGTGTATTTTGACAAAACCGATGATTATTTGATAAATTATATAAATTGGGAGTATTAACTTCTCCTTCTTGCAATACACAACTACGAGTGTTTCCAGTTTCTGAAATTATCATAAGAAGACATGTAGAGACTCGAGTAACCTTCTCGAATTGTATTCATCGTTAAGTTAACAATCAAAGGATCAAACCAAGTAATATGGAAATATTTGACCAATGTTACTAGTACACAATGATGATCACATAAATATTATTACCGATAACAACAGCAATCAAAACTTATTAAGTCTTCGAGATTTTGTAAAACAAGACACTATCATCGATACTAAATTATTTAATTCTAAATCAAAAAAGAGCAAAGTAGTGCCTCTTTCTATTAAAACACTTGTAAATAGTTCATTATACAAAGCGCAAATCCTTCTTGTATAGTACTTATACATCGCAGTGTTTATACTTTGAGAGGGTGCTTGTCTTAACTTTCATTCGCTCAAGTTATTAGGAAGCTAAATGTTACTGTACAGATACTTTCAATATTAGTACGTTGAAAGTGCGTACGAGCTGTTCGCGGAAGGAGGAACATTCTTACATTCTGAGCACATAATTGTAAGTACCCTTTCACGATAAATTAAAGTACAAGGAGGTACAGAAAACACATATAACATGAAATCGTACAGAATCCGTGAATAAACAGAAACGAGTAGTGACGAGAGCGAAATTATTGCCAGGGTGTCAATGTTGGTACGTTCAGTGTTCACTGATGTATCACACAACACGGGAGCCCGTGTGTCCCAGAAATCATTCATCATAGATTCAATACGGCCGCATTCGATGGATCAGTCAGAGCAGGCGAGAAAGATTCTAACGGTTCCCGCAGAAGCCCGGCGTAAGAAGAAACAACACCTACGATGTTTCTCGGCGCCGATTGCCCACGAGGGGAGCGACGAGCATGTTAACACTGTGTATCTCGATCAGCGATCACCACGTCTAGCAGCGTGGTTCGCAGAGTAGAGTTCGCGTGGCTTTTCGTGAATTCTGATAGCACGCAGTGTGGGTACCACGTACCGCACGGTAGCACGCATATGCACGGAGAAGAGGCACGTTCGTTAACAAACCCGCCGCGCATGTACACCCGTACGAAAATACACACGAGCGCGCGTATACATACACACATGAATGACGTGCGTCGCGCGTGCACACGCCTATGCACGCGCAACGTGCAAAGCGTGGAAAGAAGACATCTAACCCCGTAAAACTGCGCACACACATACACGCACACATACACACACACACGGAGGGGAAAACAGAGCGAGGCAGGGACACAGTTCCCGCACCTGGGACACTATCGCCGATGATAACGCGCGAGCCGCGTGTGCCGGACACGCGGAACAACGTGCACCCTACTTGGGATAGAGAAAAAAGAAACAGAAATTGCAAGTTACCAGCGCGCGGTCTCTATCTAACTCCTGAACACCAGAGTTTCGGTGGACACGGATAATGAAAGTTTTCCACTCCGGCCAGCGGGACGATCTAGGATCGACAGATTGCACGGTGCGCGATGCAAACGCGTCACATCGTACCGGCACGCATGCACGCACGTCTGTACCATGCACAATTCAGCCCACCGCACACAACACCAACACCCCGACAAGACGTATGACACGGACATGGGTGCCTCTTTCTTTCGCGTAAATCGATGGGCACACTCGATTTCACTGGATTTCCCCGATGGGCCCTTAACCGCGGAACGCGCCACCTCGGGCTGCTACAGCTCGGTCATAGTCGCGGGCTTATCACGGGATACGCACCTTCCGCACAAGGCCCTTGCCAGGGGCTGGCGAATTTACGATTTTCGGCCAAAAAATCGTCGGGGCATCAACCAAAGCAGAATTTCAACAATGGTGGCCGCTAGCGAGCGAGCCGCATGCGATGCTGACACCTTGTGGTGGCGGCGCAAATTACGCTCCTATCCTGCTCCCACTTTCCTTCACCCTCTCTCGCTCGTCCGTTCGCAATCGTAGATTCTCCCTCGTGTGCATGCAAGTACGATCTTTTTTTCTGATGAACGAAACTGCTACTTGCCGTTTCTCCGTAAATGAGAATTAGGCCGTTAAACGGGAAGATTTCATTCGCGGAGAACGTTTTAGTTACATCGGGCATGATTTTTGCAAGTTGCGCAGCGTTAGAATTTGGGAAAGCAAGACTGACCGTACGTTTACGTAAGGGAGACGTTTTCGGGGTTCAAATTTATTTGACCGAGCGTGACTCGTTCGATTATATATTACTAGTCCTGCTATTTAAATATTTCCCCCTGGATACCATTCTGTTAATCGCAAAAGCGATGCGTTGAAAATTACATGTAAATACGTTTGAAAATGTCAGCGGTTAAGAACCAATCACGTATATTTCATGGGCGTTGAACAGCTTCGCTTAAAGTGCAATTGATGTTATAAACCGTGTTTGCAATATTTAAGTTAGAATTTTATTACGCATCAGCTATCAACGTCGCAAAAACTCATTCAAAACCTATCGCAGCCGTTGACATCGTGGCGTTCGTGAGCTATATATATATAAGATTTCCTTTCATTAGAATTCTGCCCATATATTCCGTGCGCCATGTAAGAGCGCGATCGCAAATTTCATACGAGCGATCCAATTATTTAAAGAAACATATATATTTTTTAGTTTACTTACAAATACATTGTATTCAATGTTAGCAACAATTAGTTTTCAATAGCTTTGATACGCACTCTTATACATTTTCCTTCTATTATTGTTTTAAATTTTTATTTCCATCCCTCCAATTTTTTCTACAATATTAACAATTCAGCTTTAGTTTTATATTCGAAGATTGAAATTATTCAACATTTTAATAATTCTTATATCGATTTTTAAATTAAATTCAATTTTATACAATTTATATAATTACCGCCAAAAGCAAAGCACATGCTTAGGAAGGAGGAAAAAATGTTTTTAAAAATAGTTGTTAAATGTGAATATTTCGCAGATATTAAGAAATATACGTTGTTAAATATTTATACTCACCACGTCGGAGCATGTCTTTCTTTTTGGAATACATATATACCCGATGTACGTCGAAATATTTCGACGATTTACAATATCTACAAGTTCTGCCACGAATTCATCATAATCGAGTTTAATAATTACAAACTTTATATTACATCGATTTTTACGAATACGTAAACTTTAAATGAATTTTCAGAAAACAGGTGCAGTATACGCATATTTTGCATACCATGTATACTACACTTCTGTGTCTTTCTCGAGTCTTCTTTCATAAAAACATGCAGCCGATCATTTTCATAATGATCCTTATTAACAGGATTTAATTACACATGCTACATCACTCCTGAACACGCACAACATTCGTTCAAATCTATACATATTTACATGTTTATTTACATAATTGACTGGTAAACGATTCGATGTTATTTACATAAGGCCCGCATGAGCAGTGGTATATGTTTTTCGTCACGGATTATTAGTCAATTATTTCGGTGCAGTGTTTGTGTATTTTCTATCCTTCGATTTAATTGTATGGTCGCATTTCGTGGTACGTGCACTTATCGTCAACGTAAACAAACATCGAAGTGACGCAACCCGCCAAACGGCACTGGCCAACGAGGTATATACGTGCATACACACACATCTACGCGACCCGCATATACAGTTCATGCGTGAAGTATGTTGCGTCACAGATGGCTCCGGCCAGCAAAATGGCGTCCACGACTGTCGTCTGCACGCTTTGACAGATACGTTTTTGAATGAGACAGTACCTTATTGTTTCTCCAATTCTGGTAGCGAAGAACATACGCCAATTCTGTACCCTCATTCGTTGTGCTAATTTCATCGAACGTCATTAACATAACACGAAGTTCTCTTTAACGCGCATTGTAATGTGACAACATTGTCGCCCGCGTGACTAATAGCTGCGTAAGTTCGGAAATCAGTGGCGGAGTAGTGATTGATTCATTGATTACACGGTTTCGGATATGTGGCGACAGTTTCGACTGTACTAGGGAGTAATTCTTGTCGATGCACAGGATTATAATGAAGTCTATCGCCAGGTGTTAAATAGTACAGTATATACACAGTATTATGCTATTTATTTTGCCGTTTACCTGAAAATGGAGGCGGAAGTCAGAGTTAATGATCGAGTGTCAAGTATTTTCAATCGCAATGCGCTTTGTTGTGGATTTCGGCGTGAATGACGCATTGATGCGTTACAAATGCGAGAATCAAAGTCAAAGTGAATTTCGTAACGACGCAAGGGAAGCGTATGCGATCTAAATCAGATTAACCTTTGATAATTAACTGGCACAATGCTCCCTCACTGAATTTAATTCGGCATAATAGCTTAACACGATATATACCATAGAAAATTTACAATAGTTCCTGAACACAATTAAAGGCATGATAAACAGACGCATGCAGGGAAGATGAATCTTGTGCCTAAAGAAGTAAACCACGGAGAGCTAGAAATTGAATTGTCACAGATATTCACACTATATTCATAAATATGTGTTACTTACTTTTAGTGTAATTACACCGTACAAGTTGTTTTATACGCAAGCGTTGAATTTAGTAGTATTTAAAGTGCGATTACTTATTAATACAATATTAAATGTATTTATTTAAGCACAAGAAATGCCGATGATAAGCTATTGTCAAGCTGAAGTATTATATACACTGGCAAGATAAAGAATCCTGTTTTACGGATCTAGTCTATGACGTACAATAAAATATATAGTATAATTATTGAAAAACTGCACATTGTTCCACGTGAGGAGTATACGTATTATAGATATTTACTATAATCATGAGTTCGCGCCGTTAACGATCGTAACCATTTAAATGGCCAATGATTGTACCACAAGCCATGCATAAAGAAGAGAGCGATTATAATTATATGGTAAATTACAACTTCAGAATCACTTTGTACATGCCTAAATTTTGATTCGTTTTATAGTAATATATAAAAGAAGACCTACCGTATTAAAGCTTTCTAATTATTGTACTGGGCATAACCAATGAGAAAGTTATCGGTATATCGATAGTAAATTTGTTATATTCAATATATATAACTGCAAATACGATGGAGCAGTACGAAGAAAATGATGCGTCTAACGCGGCTAAAGCGGACATTTCGCCTAAGTCGAAACAGAAGAAGAAATCTCTTTGCCGCATGCTTATGAATAAAAAGACTAAAGTTGGCTGTTTGGAAACATCTTACAAAGATGGTAACTCGAAGAATTCTAAACTGGAGAATTCGCAACATGGATCTCATACTAGTACAAAACTCTCGCTATGCTGCGCGATGACTGAACGCAGCAGGACCCCGCCGCAAAGTTTGACAGTCAGTAGATTGTCCCCGACTACGCTGAGTCGCACATCCGTTAAATCTGAAATAGCCTCTGTTAATGGGAACTGTCAAACGGATGCATTGGTAGAGAAAGAAGAAACGTATGCAGCAAGCAGTACGCGCAATGTACAAGAGACTGTTACGGACAAAAATAGGATTTGCATAGGAAAAGAGCAACTGCAAGATACTTTTGTCGAAGGTAAGAACTATTCTGTATTTTACTAATTACGACGATGGGGCGTGACGATGATTTGTAGTGAAATCCGCTATGCTAAATTTGAGAAAAGTGCACACATATCTGATTCAAGCTCAAAGTCATCTTCCTAGAAAGTATAGCACTAAACGAAGAAACCCCATTCTATTGTTTTGATGTGTATTAAGACATAGAATCATCTTTCTTAATTTTCTCCTTTAAACAATTTTTCTTATCTTTTACAATAGTTGGAGTCTCCAAATAAGGACACAATCCTATTTGGAATACATTCAGTCATATATAGATTTTAATAGTACATCCATCACAATATTCTTTTTATATCAGTTGGGTAATATAGTGGAATGAGATAATGACCTTGCGTATATCCCCGCCATGTCTCCAGACTTAGGTAGGAAAAGAATTGCTTTCATTGTCCTCATAGAGGGAGACGTGGGCTTTACTGGCACTCAGTTAATTCCTAATCTTTGATACAGAAGCATGTTTGAAGTACCACTTCAAGCATTACTTTTCAAGAATGCCTAATTCAGATAAGAGAAAAAAGAAATCTTTTTTTAAAAAACTATTTCGAATATTTAAAAGAAGTAAAAGTGGTAAATTAAAAAAGCAAACATCAGATAATCTAGAATTTGAGGGAGCTTCGGAAACAAGTATTGAAAATTTAAATGTCCAAGATCGCGATGCTAGTTATGAAATAAGGAATGCGACCCAGACTCTGCGGGATGTTAATACTGGGTTAAATTTTGATAGTACTGAAAATCGTTCCGAAATTATAGTTACCGAGAAAGTATGTCAAAGATATAGCGGAGGTAATGAAATAATGTCTAACACGAGTCAATGTTTTAAACAAACGGATAGTACGTATACCGTCGAAGGAACTACAAATATCTTAGGTTCACAAAAAGACAAAAGGGCAGTGAGTGTAAGAAATGTTAGTATGGGCAAAGGAAAAGACACTAACAGTGGCTTGGATAGGACTTTAAATATGAAAATTATGTTCTTGGAACAAGATCATCGTGGTATTGAAAATATTCATCAATCTTCTGAAAAAGGTGCAACGAAATACTCAGTTTCTTTTTCAAAATCACCAAATTTAGTGGCATCTAACCCTACAAAGATTTTACACGAAACACATAAACTTATATTAAAAGAAACAGAAACAATGTCCGAAGGGAGTAGTGAAGATAG
The DNA here is from genome assembly GCA_963971345.1 of Andrena flavipes. Taxonomy (NCBI): domain Eukaryota; kingdom Metazoa; phylum Arthropoda; class Insecta; order Hymenoptera; family Andrenidae; genus Andrena; species Andrena flavipes. The sequence continues at coordinate 59,006,844 of OZ020481.1, forward strand.
TGATTTATCTGCAGACTTAACAGACGATTCGTTTGAGGAATCATCAGAAGATGAAAACGAACTTTTGATTGATTACGAAAAAAATGAAAAGAAATTAAAGGATGAATATTTTACGAAAGGAAAATATATCTCTTATTTCTTCTTGGAAATGGAACGCCAATTCTACAATCCTTCTGATGTTTACAGTATGGTTCAGTATCATGAATCTAATATTGAAAAACCAGGAAAAAAAGGTATAATAAATTAGGTATAGGTCTCGCCAGCAAAACAAAAGTGATTGGGAAGCAGGAAAATGTGAAAACCTGTTAGAGTAGTATGACCACTCCTCCCTCCGTCCCTCCTCCCACAAACTTCTGGTTCTGGTATATCCTACCTATCGTAAACAAATGCAGATAACTGTTTTCAAGAAATTCCTGATAATTTAAATGACACAACTTAAGTATCATTGAGTGACTAACAGCGAAAGACAGTCCACAGATTTCTTGCTTTTCCAGCCCCTTCGGTTTTACTCGCGACATCTATATATTTGCTGCTTGAAATTTGATTCTTCTGCTTCTTCAAATATTTTTCATTTTATTATTATGTAAGTGTTACATTATTTGTTCTATTTAACCAGTTTTAAAATATAGGTACCTGAAGTATGAAATTGTTTGTTACACAAATCATAGAGACGTTAAATACTCTTTACTCTATATAACAAATGAATCGTATTCTTTATTACGAATGGTTGCTCGGCACTCCGAATTTATAATGTATAAATCATACGTTAATTCTTTGTGTTAACTAATAAATGCTGTTACGTTGAAAGTCTGTTAATAATATTACTATATGTAATTATATTTATCTACGTGGATAAGCCACTAGAGATGGCCACGTAAAACAAGCATTTTGTATGAATCACAGATATTCCTGCCACTTTCTGAATAACTGTGTCAGTATCAAGAACATAATAGGAAGCAATTGAGCCAATTTGGTTTCATTACGGATACAAAGTGTAATATCTTTTAATGATCTACTTTGTATTATGTTGATTTCGTTAAGACATTATTTTGAAGGACATATGTGTTACTCAAGTTCCGTAATTGATGTCACTGGATTTATAGCTTTTTATATAATCGTTTCATATTTTGATGTTTTAGGTGAAAATTCATCCTCTGGATCTATCTCTCCAAGTATCCCTACGTATTTAAGGCAGAGACTAATTCATAGACGATCCGTGGATAATTTAATAGCAAATTCACCAACAAGTTCTATGCGACATTCAAGTCCGGAGTCTATAAAAAGTGCACCTGTCCAACTTAAACCACGTTCCACATCGCACGATGCTCTATCCAAAAAGAAAGAACGTCATCAATCTCAAACATCCGGTACATCTATGAATAATTTAGCGAAGCAAGCATTATTGGCTGCTCAAGTTCTCAATTTAATCCCTACGCAAAAAGCACGTGAAAGGTACGACAACTTGATGAAATATTCATTCAACGAGGACACTAATTTTACATATAAATAAATGTTATGGTTCTGATCCTGTCGTAGAAATTTTCTTCACGGAAGGATTGCCGCGAATTCATTGCTAGGACCAGTGGAGCTTGAAAAAGTATTGCCAAACCGCGAATTAAAAATTTTTATCGGGACATGGAACATGAACGGACAGAGCCCGCCAAAAGAGTTAAATGATTTTATGTTACCCTCGGATATAGAAACTGTTCCAGATTTATTAGCGATCGGGACACAAGAATCTTGTTCCGAAAGAAGCGAATGGGAAGCGGCTTTACAAGAAACCCTTGGCCCCTCCCATGTACTACTTTTTAGTACTGGCTTGGGAACACTGCATCTTGCGCTCTTTATAAGAAGAGATTTAATTTGGTTCTGTTCTATTGCAGAAGATGATAACTTTTCAACTAGAACAGGGACTGCTTTTCGAACTAAAGGGGCAGTGGCTATAGCTTTAATGTTATTCGGCACAAGTTTTCTCTTCGTTACTGCACACTTAACTGCGCATCAAGATAAAGTTAAGGAACGGGTACACGACATTAAAAGGATAATTAGAAATCTTGATCTTCCTAAAGATTTGCCTATAAGACACAAAAGCAAAGGTGCGAATCAAAGGAGATTTCATTATTATCATTAGCATAATTACAAGAAACACTTAACACGTATATTTTCAGATGTGACTCAAAATTTTGACTGCGTATTTTGGTGCGGCGATTTAAACTTTCGTCTATCGCAACCACGGGAGGAAGTTATTCAATGGGTCACGGATACCTCGTTTCCTCAACAATCGCCAGTAAATTTACGTAAAGATCAATTACGAACAATCCTTAATGAAGGAGCTGTTTTACGTGGTTTCGAAGAAGGGCCAATTATGTTCCCTCCTACTTACAAATACGACCCAGGCACGCATAACTTTGATTCGAGTAGCAAGCAACGTACACCTGCGTATACAGACAGAATTCTCTTCAAGGGGAAAGGGCACACAAGAGGATACATTCGAAGAGTTAGCCACGAAAGCACCAGTTCATGTAAAGACGGAGTTATAGAATGTCTGGTGTACGATTCTGTTCCAAGCATTTGCACCTCGGACCACAAACCTGTATGGGGTGTTTTCAAAACAACCATAAGGCCTGGCATTGACACGTGCGTACTTCTATTATTTATACTGGTATTAGCATAACAATATTTTCAAACTATACCACATGTTTTATTATAGAATTCCCCTTGGCGGCGGTTTGTTTAACCGTGAGATATATTTGGAAGGTATAAAGAGACGGGCAGCTGCTATGGATGAATCCCATGGAACTTCAAAAGTATGCGCGATTCAATAAATGTAGGTACAAATTTCAATGATAGAGAAAGCGTTATATTGCCAAGTTCGTGTATAATTTTAATCTTTTAACACCATTACGTGAGAATATAGCTATTGCACTTCTCACAACCAAAATCATTTCTCTTTTGTACACTCTATATGTATATATATATATATATACATATATATATATACATATATATATACGACAAATTTATAACTGTTCTTAACTTTTTTACGTGAATAAGAAGAACCGCTTTTCTAGCGCGCAGTTTACATAGCATGTTATTGAACAATGTGCACTTTGTAATATCTAGTCAAGATAAAAATGTACGTAAACTGTCCCTTCTCATGATCAGTAACTATTTACAGTGGCAGGTATTATATTATATATATATATATACATAGGTACTTAGGTGTGCTGTTCGTAAAGACATGGAAAAAGGAGAGAAAGAGAATGTTTTGTTCTCTTGAAACTATGCGCTTATAATTACACACACACATATACATATATATATATATATATATATATACCATTTATGCAATCTTATAAGAATGTTAAAGAGTTTAAAAGACATGACCACCGTATTACGTAGTTACATTTAATTACAGTATTTTACGTTCAAATGCATTCACACTGAAACAAAACCATTGATTGAATATTTTCGATATATTTTAATTTACCGTACTTCGTGTAATAATGGTAAATGAATTTAGTATCAGGGTTTTATTAATATTTTGCTAAAGAGAACGTAAGGCCTATAATATGTAATGTCTCGAGAATGCGATAGTAATGTTAAAATGTAAGTTCTGTGTATGATTTTATAGCTTATGAATTGTTTCATTTACGACTTCATAACTTATAAGTTGTTTTGTTCATGATTTTATACCTTTATTTACTGGGACCACCTGCTGTATTAAGCAAAAAATAAATTTAATATTATTTACTACATACATACAATTAAATGAACATTGTCATCGATTTCGAGCACAGAAAATTGATTTTTTTCTATCATTGTAAGTAGGTGAGCGCAGTTGATTTGCCAGTAAATGATTTAAGGAATTCATGAGTACCATAAACATCCCAAATGTGTTGAGATTGTAATGCATGTTGGTAGACACATATGACGTACAGTTTCGTAAATATTATTATTGATTGTAGTACTAAAGTAGTAATGATGAATTATTCGAATAAGAAATCTGATGAATTTTAAACGTCTTAATAGGTTGATATGTGTTAAAAATGTTTTCTAGTCAGCGCATACATTCTAATCGCACAGTAATATCTTATTTTGCCGCGGCGGCATATATTTCATAAGGAACCATATTCAAAACCGTTTTGATTTTTAACCAATTCCAAATGGAAGACGAAACATTTCAATCGAACTTTAACACTTTGTTATTGTTTACAGTTTAAAGTGAATTATGCTTTGGTGAAAAATTCAACTTGACAGATTCTGACCCAATTAGTAACAAATGGTATTTATAATGAACGAAGTCCAAGATTTGGTGCTCAAAAGAATAACTATTTTTTAGTATATTATATTTAGTATATCACTTGATAATTAAATATATTTTTAAAGGTCAACGTAACAACCATATAAATGTGATTAATGTCTTCTTACATTTGCAGAGTACGTATACTCTGACGCTCCTCGTACACAATAATACATAATAATGTATTAATGTAGGGGCTTAATGTACCGTGTAGAAATATTACAGTATTATATAATACATAAAGCTATATATATCCACAACAATAATTTGATGTTAAATAGTTCATAACATTTAATTACAAAGCAATATATAGACAATTACGAGAAGGTATTAATATATTACTACATACATATATATATATATATATATATATATATATATAAGTATATATATACGTGTATGTATATTTAGAAAATCAAGCTTTGTTAAACACTATTCAATCATTGAGGTAAAGTTCAGTGCACAAAAAATTTAACCAAGGCGCAGCGTAAACATTGAATATTAAAAAAAAGTGTAGGACTCCTCTTTAATAATAACAAAATAAATAGGTGATCAGAAATTTATAAAATCTATTCGTATAGCTACATGAATGCTTTATATTATATATTTGGTTAAAATTTGTCGTAAAAAATTCTTATTTGTGCTCTAAATTATACTTGTAAGAAAGTTATACAGTATTAATGATAGGTTTAATTTATATTTAAGTGTAACAGTGGTAATGCACTGAAAATTGTTCCAAAAAGTTAAATAGTGTATGAAATATTTTAAGATAAATGAATTATTAGTCTGCGAAAGCGGAAAAACTATTTATATGTATAACCTCATTTGCTTGTTATATACAGGTTATACTTGCCTCTGATTCGTTCGAAACATTAAAACCTAAAAAAAATATGTGCATCAAAGCGATTTTTATTATTAGTATTTAATTTATTTCTATAGTTTCATAACTTAACGTGATATTCAAGAACAGTACGTCTCTAAGCATCTTTAAGACGTCTTAAAAACGCCTGTTTCGAACGTAGCCAAGACGTCTTAAGGTCTGCGTCAGAGTTCGACGGTCTCCAGTTGGTCTCCAGCTATCGCTACAGCTACAGGAGCGGTGGTAATGTGTGCGTGAATTGACGCCAGCTCGAAACAAGCCAAGTGGCAACACACGAAGCGAATGTGATGGAAGGGAAACGTCTACAGGCAGCAGTGGTATTGTGTGTGTGAGACGCCACGATTGGAGACGGACCGACCCAGCGCCAAGCGAGTGACACCGCGGCCAACCAGCGTCGACAACATACTTCCCGGTGACACTGACTGGCCGTGGTGTCGGTTCGTTTCCCATCGTGGCGTCTCACGTACCATTAGCCACCGTTTCCTTTAGGTGTTTTCTCCGCCAATTGCTTCACTGGGCTATCCGGTAGTTGAAGACCACCGAAGTCACGCATGCTAGGGAGCCCAGTAGTAACGCAAAAGTATGTGACGTCACATTCGTTTTGCGTTGTCGCCACTTGGCTGGCTTCGCGCAGGCGTCAATCCACGCACACATTACCACCACTACTGTAGGTGTTTCCCCCTCTATCAGTTCTCAAATTACAGGTCGGTAACACAGTTTCGCTAACCTAAAACTACACACTTTTGACCGCAAATACTGAAATAAATATACAAAAAGTGTACAGAAACATTATGAAAGCTGTATAAAACCTGTTTGAAAACATTCGGTCAAAAACATTTAAACAAATGCCTCTGTTTTTTGTTTTCCATTGTTCTGGGAGCATTCATAAATATTTGTATGTATGTAATAGATCCAATTAGGCTTTACCTGTCGAACTATTCATACTTCGTGGAGGGTTTGGGTTAAACAGCGGTTACAATCCCTGGTTTCCTTTAACTAATGTATCGACATTTCTAAAATAACACATAGACGTCTTAAAGACGTTTTAGAAACGCCTATTTCGGACTTAACCAAGACGTCTTAAAGACGTCTTAGAAAAACCTGTTTTAGACTTAACCAAGACGTTTTCTAGACGTCTTAAAGACGTACTGTTTTGTGAAAATAAACGTTTTTAGGACCTTTTCAAGGCGTCTTCTGGACGTTCGTGGACGTCTTAAGACGTCTTGAATGCCTGGCCTGGATGTCTTTAAGAAATCTTTGTGCTATCTGGGTATTATTGCATTCACTTAAACTAAATCTTGCATCTAAGTAGTTTTATTCATAATACTGTACTGTATTTTATAACGTTTTGTATAGTCTGTAAATATTATCAAAATTATAACTACTTGTGCATACTGCTGTGTACTCTTAACAGCTATTTAAGATAAATTAAACTTTTCTTTTCAATTTCTGTTTTTTTCTTCGCGAAGGGAATTAATACCAGACAATTGAAAATGTTTGTCAAGCGTGACAACGACTACGGGACACGTCTGTAAAACGATTCCCAAAATTATTCTCGTTTCTTGATTCGTCGGTTATGAAATACAAAGCCGCGTTCGTCGCCTAGCCTTCGTGTACTCGTTTCCACGCGCGCCGTAAGTTTTTGAATTTGCCGCGTCTGCGAAACGAAACGGCCTGTCGGGTGTGCCATCTGATGAGCAGGAAAGACTCCGTGCTCTATACGAATTGCATGCAGAACAGTTAGGCAGGCAGGAGATCAGTGCGGTCCGTCGCCATTTTGTTTATTTTCGCGTAAAAGAGATCCGAGAGGCGATCATCCAAGCAGATCGTCCTGTCTTCGTCCGCGAAAACGTCAGCTGAGTGTATCGGTGGCCACGCTACACACCTGGAAGCACCGTCAGGGAGACTGATACGCACGGTGACCTGTTGGCAGAGGTTGGAATAGATATTAAGATTAAGACGCAAAGGAGTCGTGGTTCGGGAGAAGTACGTAGGTCTCCCGATTAGTAGCGCGCCGGTCCCGCGGTGCGGAAACCGTTTCTCGGATCGGCCGAGAAAGAGCGAGGGAGTACTTTACGGGGAGTGTGAAGTGGGAGCAGGACAGGTGCCACGAGAGTAAGAAAAGAAACAGCCGTGGCGACAAGAGGAGGAAGAGCGTAAGAATTACGAAAATATCGCACGAGGCTGGAATATATGCTGTGGGCGTCCCCCGAAAAACCGGGGGCACTTGGATAGTCGCAGAAATTGGGCGCATCGCAAGCAAATATCAATCGTCGTCTTGCGGTAAAACAACGTCGCTGTCGAGTCGCGGTGGTAGTGACGCGAGCCCGGTTCAACCGATTGGGAGCGAGCGGCCCGAGGAAAACTCGCCCGAGGAAAAGTCGCCTTCCGCCCTCGACGAGAATAGTCGGCGCATCGAACGACAACAATCAATTCGCGCCCGAGATTCGTTTGTGGTTACACCAGTTCAACTACCTTCGGAAGTAACCTCGACGGCGGAAGCCGCCTCCGAGGTTTCCGGCGCAATCAAGACGACCATCAATATCGGCACTGCGATGAACCACGTTAACGACCAGGAAAACCTTAAGCAGCTTAAACTGGTACCGATTCAGGTCAATGAAGTCGAGGAAATGGACACACAAGAAGGTATTCTTCACCTTCGTTTCTTGCGTTCCGTTTAAATTTTTTACACTTTTATCATCAGTTTCATATGTCTCTGTTTTCGTTTTGAAGGTTATAGAAAATATTTCTAATTTCACCTTGGTATGCACTTTCTGTCTCTCCTTTTCCGTGAAATATTTTCCTTTCAATTGCCAGAATTCAAATAGAATTCAAACATTCAAAATAAGTGCATGCATTTATATTGGAGCAGACCTACATCTTCTGTTTCTAATCACTTTTGCCTGATGCTTTCAAGTATATATATCACCAGTAATTAAATGTAGCGCAAAAGTTTGCGAACAATCGTGCTTGCTGGATCCTTTATTAGAGTAAATATCATAAGATATCTTGTAAATGTATTAAATACTCTATACGTATGTACATGTTTTTGCACACCAATGCTAATATTATATATTATATACGTGTAAGTATAAGGCGTCTCGTATACATTGTAACAAGCTGTCTTCACTAAAACTTTCCAAGTCAATGATAAAATCTGTTTGGTGACTTTTATGGTCCCCTATGATCTTTTTATGACAACTCGAATATTGCTGTTAAATCTGCCAAGTAGGACGAAGGGACCTTATAAACTTTTCTATTTTGCATATTTACAGAGTCTAATTAAATAAAATCTGCATGGAAATACTAAGATTTATATATAATTTTGTGTAAAAGAGGCAAAGTGGAGATATCACATATAATGGAACAATACTGATATTCCATTTGTTATGTCAAAGAGTATAATGAACGACGAAACAAATTTTGTTGCTGTTTTCTATAATTTTAGAAAAGGAAAGCAGTTTGTAATATCTCTGTACGCATATTGTACATCTTGAAAGTGTGTTTCATTTAAGAACGATTTAAATGGATTTTTATATATTTATAGCATTTCATATGCATGTACAGTTAATTGTATATAGGTCTTCATTTGATGAAAGCCTTCATTTGTCTTCTAATCATGTCATAATGATTGGAATTTGACACAGCATTTCTCATCAGACATTTATATAAATTAATGGATACTTTTATAACTTGGCTTTTTTAAGATCATCGCGAAGTATTAAGTGAATCGTATAGTTCTGTAGTTATCTATGGTGCACATAGAACTTTTAGTGGAAAGGTGTACCATTACTTTCATAACATATAACCCTTAACGTACAACAGATACAAAGTATATTCGCGTCTGTGTTAAGCATAATATCCTTCCTATGCAAAGCCATGTATAATTTCTCTTATACATTTTATTTAGGAGACATATTTATGCATATTTTAATTTTCTAGAAACACCTAACGATGGTGGAGGAGATGGCAATGATACCAGCCCTATGAACGGAGAATCGGACGTAGCTTGTATAGTTCAAGATCATGAAATGGAAGGGGGTAAGATAAAAATGCTGTTGCATCTGTACGCCTTTCTCCGAAAACAAAAATTATTCTGAATCCATTTACAAGAAATTATAGCTGATCTAAGAGAATTTAATAGGACTTGTACCGTGATGGTTCGGATTTGAATGCGTATCAATAAATCGGTACATGGTATAAATAAAGTTCGGCGGATGTGAGAAATATGCAGTTGCTGTTCTTAGCGTTTCGTTAGGTTTATAACCAAGAAGCGCATTCGTATATGCTTACGTTCGAGTAGTTCATACTGAATGTTAGAAATGGATAGAATGCTCCTAAGTAGATGTTCCATTTTTTTATCGTGGAATGTGATACCACTTACGATAGATTGAAATATTATACTAAATTAAGGCGTCAGTGACATAGTGATATATTAATGTTCCTTTCGTTCCTTGTTAGACGACGCAAGACCAGAAGCATCATTTCGCTACACAGTAGAAAATGTTTCTAAATTGAAGGATACTCAATTGTCACCCGCATGTTATGTTCGTAATTTGCCATGGAGAATAATGGTAATGCCAAGGGCAAGTCAGACACAAGAAAGATCACCTCAAAGATCGCTTGGTTTTTTCCTTCAATGTAATGGGGAAAGTGATTCCGCCTCCTGGAGTTGTTACGCAATGGCAGATCTTCGATTGCTGCCATGTAAGGAAGGCCAAGAAGTATTTTGCAGAAGTTAGTATGTCATAATACGTTGATATTTTATGCCCCCGAAGTATTATCCTCTTTGTTTGATTACGATTATATATCCTTGGATATACTTAAGTGTATGGATTCTTATTTTAGAGATTCAACATCTATTCTATAACAAAGAAAATGATTGGGGATTTAGTCATTTTATGACATGGCAGGATGTCTTGGATCCTGATAAAGGTTTTATTAAAGATGATTCTATTACACTTGAGGTTAGTGATGCGTAATGTTTTAAAATAATCAATAAAATTAATCACGTTCTAAAGATGTATAGCAATCGTGGCATGTTCCTTGGCTTAACAATACCCTTTAAACGAGTTTTAGATAGTTCTCCATTCGTATAAGTTAATCTCTCGAAATAATTTCGGAAAATTTAAACGCTATTGATTATTTACTGTACACGATCTTTTTCTCATATCTGATTTTTTTAAATAGGTTCATGTAATGGCTGATGCCCCACATGGCGTCAGTTGGGATAGCAAAAAGCATACAGGATTTGTAGGTTTAAAAAATCAAGGTGCTACATGTTATATGAATTCTTTGCTTCAAACTTTGTATTTTACTAATCAGGTAAGTTAACTACGAATTTAGAATGACGCTTAAGAATTTTCTGCCTGTTCAATTAAAAAGTCCAAACTGTCTGTACAAATGTGTGAAAATACCTGTACGTTTCTTTTCAGTTACGCAAAGCAGTGTACAAGATGCCAACAGAAAGCGATGACTCCAGCAAGAGCGTCGCTTTGGCTTTACAAAGGGTTTTTCATGAATTACAATTCTCCGATAAGCCAGTAGGTACAAAGAAGCTAACCAAAAGTTTTGGTTGGGAAACATTGGATTCTTTCATGCAGCATGATGTACAAGAATTTTTACGAGTGGTAAGGGAATGATATAATTTACCATGGACGCTTTGTTTTTGTTTTTACTAATAACTGCTTTAGCTTTTAGATAAGTTGGAAAGCAAAATGAAAGGAACATGCGTAGAGGGTACTGTACCAAAATTATTCGAAGGGAAAATGGTATCATTTATCAAATGTAAAAATATTGATTACAAATCAACTAGAGTTGAAACTTTCTATGATATACAGTTAAATATAAAGGGCAAGAAAAATAGTGAGTATTCGGAGAGATATCTTCGTTGCCGTTCGAGTCAAAGTTATATTGTTCATTGAAATACATTGAGATTTACCCTTATTTTAGTTTATGAATCTTTCAATGACTATGTGAGCACTGAAAGTCTAGATGGTGATAACAAATATGATGCGGGAGAACATGGATTACAAGAAGCAGAAAAAGGTGTTATCTTTCAATCATTTCCTCCAGTTTTACATTTACATTTAATGCGATTTCAGTATGATCCACTAACAGATTGTTCTGTCAAATTCAATGACAGGTAAGCAGTATTAAAGTAGTGTTAAATCATTCGCGATAGATTTATCTTTTATTATGTTTTTCACTTTTAAGAATATATATATATATGTATATATATGTATATATATATATATATGTGTGTATATTTTATTTTACGAAGGTTTGAATTCTATGACAAAATAAGTCTTGGCAAATATTTACAAAATAAAGAAGCAACAAGTGCAGATTATACATTGCACGCAGTGTTAGTTCACAGCGGAGATAATCATGGTGGACATTATGTTGTATTTATCAATCCAGCCGGCGACGGAAAAGTATGTACATCTGTTATATTTTCATTTCAGAAGTGTAGTTTACTGTAGAATAGCTCGTAAATGGAGAATCCTTATGCATAAATATTGTTGGAGCATGCATTTTAATTAATATATTTTTAAACTGTATATTGCTTTAATGATTAATAAAACGCTTAATCTTGAAACAGTGGTGCAAATTCGACGACGATGTCGTCTCAAGGTGTACAAAACAGGAAGCCATTGAGCATAATTATGGTGGTCAAGATGAGGACATGTCTGTGGGTGTGAAACATTGTACGAACGCGTATATGTTGGTGTACATAAGGAACTCTGAGTTGGAAAACGTCTTGCAAGAAGTAAAGGAAGAGGATATACCTCAAGAGGTCAGAAACGTCCTTCAAAGAGAGCTTTCCCAGGAGTTGAGCGACATTGAACGTGACAAAGACGCGACTGACTCCGTTAAAGACTCACACACAGAGACTACGACTCTTACTCTTCGTCCGTGCACGCAGAATCCTCGAAATCCAAATCTCTATATTCATGATTTTTAAGCGACAGATGTCATGCAAAGAGCTGGAAAGAGTTGTAAATTGCTTGCATTGTTTTCCGATGGAACTCTTCCCACTTCTTAAATATGTTTTAAGCTAATTAGCTCATAGTATATGAGACCATCAGATTCATAAAACATTTACATCGAGTTAAACGCAAAAATGAAATGGGTTTAACGAAATAGGAACGTATTCGAATAAATTCAATATTTTGGATATATCAATTAATCAGAAAATAAGATCTACAAATTAAATTTAATAAATTAATATTTTTTTTAGCACCTATATATACATACACATATATTTTCAAATATTTGTTATAAAATTTCTCTTAATATTTTTTAATGAACAGAAATTTATAGTGTTATCAGCTTACAGGCTGTTATATCACCAAATGTTGATACTAATATACATTGTGTCCATATTCAGATACGACATGTTCTATGTAATATGTCATACTTGATCATTTTTAAAGTGTCACGCGCGCATTACTCTGCTGATATTTATTAACCGTGATAATGAGAAAATTTCATTATATTACATTCAATCGAGTAATCGAGCATCTACATAAAAGGGATATTTAACCCGGGCATGACGAGCATCGGATGTCAAATTTTGTATCACTCTTTCTCCGAGATGTATCTAACGAGGTAGACTTTTAATAATTCCTGGTATATAGAGATTTGTTCCATTCGAATGAAAATATTTTTAATTTTTTGACAGAGGATTTTTTTTGTACGGACGATTGAGTCATGTAAAAATGAAATTTTTGTTAATTCTTTTAACTTATTTCTTTCGTTATTTAAATTTTTCATGCCGGTATATATTAGTTGACTGAGAATTATACAGCTATACTTAATGTACGCGTTGCACTTGAGTTACTATGAAAAAAAAGCAAAAAAAAAAAATAATGAATTACAATCAGGTTGACATAGAATCCTGATTATTAGGCTATTAATCATGGTGAGCCTTAGAACAGTTTTGAAATGTTTATTGTAATAAATATTGTACAATATTATATCTAAAACGAATAATTGTATTGTAGTATTCTAAAGCTTTGGATGAAAAATGCACAGACATATCGCAGAGTAGTTTGAAAATGTGTGAATAACTATAAGAAGAATAAGGGCAGGAAAGACTTATTAGTTAATATAGTGAGATAATAAATATTAAAAAGTCTAATTTGAAGCAATGAGTTTCAACTCATAAAACAGATAACATTGAAAGAAAAGGGGAAAAAAGAGAAGGGTGAACAATAAGTAGAGTTTATTAATAATATCGGCTTCTTCCTTAATACGTCTTCTACGGTGTGTTTGTTATTTAATGAAGATCGTTTAGTAAGTGAGACGAAATGTGATTTATATTATCAGATCCGTGATTTTTCGTAAATTAATAACTGAATCAACGTTAATAATAAAGTATAGGATATCGAGCCTTCTAATAAGGTCTGAATCAATTAATCGAGTCGTTAATTCATTAAATTTCGTCAATGTTAATAGTCACTATGACCATCAACAGATTCTACCTATTTATTTGTTGTTACATATTAATAAATAGAAAAAAAAACTCAATGCATCATCGACAGAGTGAATACTTCATAACTATAAAGTACCTATAAATACTATGATAATATTTTAGACATAAAAGGAATGAAAAAGTATGGAATAAACTGTTGAATACTAGAAAAAAATTGAGAAATAGAATTCACGCTAGTTGATTCGTAACCACTTTTAATTTCTATCTACTGAAACTTACAGCTGTATCTTTCGTTTAAAACATATCTGTATACGTACAATTTAAAGTGTATAAAAGCATCTCCACACTACTACGGTTATACATTACATATTTTATTATTATTCGGCATAAATGGTGGTCATGTATTTGATAATTTTGTGTGTTATAAGTAACATCGATACGAGTAATGTTCCCATTTCAAAAGAAATGTGTAATAAACAGAACACAATGATGTGTTGTAGTTTCATTAAAATTACTGATCGAGCTGATTAAGCATTGACCAGCTTTGTAACACGCAATCAGAGAGCTTGTAAGTACCATCTAAGAAATCAAAATATCATTCCTGTGAATACAAATTACTAACGTCCAGAAAGATAAATTACATGCATCCCAGTAAATTTATCTATAACAAATTCAAAGTACAGTACATGATCCCATCATTCACGGCTGAATAATTTTCATTGTGTAATTGTTTGACTCAGTAGTCTGTATTGCGGCAGATGAACAAAATTAAAATTACATAAATGAGAAGTACAATTCATTCTTTTGATGTTTCGAATACTATTTGTTCTCGAATCACAAAAGCATGATACTAGTATGCTGCTTTTCTAAAAATTTCAATTTTAGAAGACAGATGAGGAAAAAAAAAATTACGAATGAGATGAATTTAGTATACATATGGATAATTTTAATTTTGTTGGTCTAGCTGGTGGAGAGGCTGCAAGAGGAGAAGAGGCTGGAACAAATAAGAAGAAAGGAAAGAACGGAAGCATACTTGTATATAACTGTCAACGTCCTTCTTGAGGATAACTTTGACGGTCACCAAGGGAATGACTTGTATGATCCAGAGCATGCTTTGTATCGTGTGTTTCGCGTACGTAAGCAGTGCACCTTGCACGAGTTTCTCGATTTGCTGAGCGATAGCTTGGTAAGTGTACTCCTTGACAAATCTTTCATCCTATTACACTCATCGTACTACATTTCAAATAGTTGGTTAATATTACTACATTTCCGTGACTTTATATGTGATACTAGTTTGGTTTTGTACCGTACTATTCTGATCGTCTGCGAGCACGGTAGGTGATTGAAAACACAATATTTAAGAATGTATCGAGTATCGATATCTTATTCCAATCGACGATGCGAACACAATTCTGCACAATTCTGCTGCCTAATTCGCGGAAGCGTCTAATCTATGATATCTTTGCCTACAGAAATATCCAACAGAGCAAATTCGTGTGTGGCCATTGAATGTACGTACTAATCAGACCTGTAGACCGATGCCACTCGAATTAGAACTTGATCTGCAGAAATCTATCTATCAGTGCGCAGAGAATCCAAATGTTTGGAGTGTGTTTGTTGAACTTGTTCCCCCAGATTCTGATTTAACAGCATTGCCGCCGTTCGACAAGGACACCGATGTTTTATTATTTTTTAAACTGTACGACCCTAAGAACAAGAAGATTCATTATTGCGGTCATCGTTATATGCCTGTCACAGCAAAAGTCCGTAAGTTTCATTTTAAACAACAGGGAACAGAGAATTCAGGCCGACACATTTCTCTATCTAACTCTATATTAAGTGGAAGTATTTAAAGTGACGTTAGAAATTGTATGTATCCTATGCTGTTAACGTATTTCTTACGATAATACTTATAGATCCTCCGGAAGTATTTGAGTTGCATCCTCATTTAGGACACGTGTTTTTCATTGTTAATCCAAACCTTTTATTTTCACGACAGTGGAGAATAATAATTTTTTATCACGATTTTGTACAGAGGAACTTATACCGATTTTAAATGAAAGAGCTGGATTCCCACCGGGTACAGAATTGGTGCTTTACGAAGAAATCAAGCCGAACTTAGTTGAAAAGATAGAGAACTTAACAGAGCCGTTAGAAAAGGTCCTTGACGAATTAATGGACGGGGATATCATTGTTTTCGAAAAGGAAGGAGATAATCAAATGTACGAGCTTCCAACGTGTAGAGAATACTTCAAGTAAGTTACGTAAATAGTTACAGGAATCTATACCGCCACGAGGGACAGCTGTATGTAAATTTGTATTGCATTTCAGGGACCTATTCTATAGAGTAGAAGTTACGTTTTGTGATAAAACGATTCCTAATGATCCAGGCTTCACACTGGAGCTCTCGCTAAGAATGACATACGATCAGATGGCAAAAGCTGTGGCGCAACGAGTTGGCACAGACCCGTATCTTTTGCAGTTCTTTAAATGCCAAAAGTAAGAACCCGCAGATTCGTATAACAGAATTTAAATTTGGTTATACGAAGCGTTTCGCAGATATTATTAATAATTGGAATCCTTGTGTATGAGAACTTTATTCTATTTATAGTTATAAAGACTCGCCCGGGCATCCATTGAAATGCACATTCGAAGGCTCGCTGAAAGATTTGGTTTCTTATTGTAAACCGAAACTGAAAAAGTTGTATTACCAGCAGCTCAGTATTAGAGTAAACGAGCTTGAGAACAAGAAGCAATTTAAATGTATATGGGTCGGTCCGTCTCTTAAAGAAGAGAAAGAGATTATTCTTTATCCTAATAAAAATGGAACCGTAGCTACTTTGCTGGAAGAAGCTACGAAACAGGTGGAGTTATCTGAGAATGGATCTGGGAAGTTAAGAATACTAGAAATGTACTGTAGTAAACTGTCGCCTGGCCCGAGAGAAGATGTACGCTTAGAAAATTTAAATACGTCTGGGACAAAATTATACAGGATAGAAGAGATTCCAAACGACGAGTTAAATTTAGCAGAGGACGAGATGTTGATCCCTGTCGCGCACTTTCATAAGGAGGTTTTCTCAACATTTGGTATTCCCTTTTTCTTTAAAGTTAAACAAGTAAGCAGACTCGAATGGACAATGAAATATGTTTCTGAATGGGCACTCTAGTTTTGCAAATATAAACGCTCTGGTTGTTCACGTGTGTTCGCAGGGTGAACCTTTCCCGCAGATGAAGGAAAGACTACTGAAGAAGCTGGGAGTACAGGAGAAGGAATTCGAAAAGGTAGGTGTCCCCCATCTAATTTTCTTTGATATTTTATGAGAATTCATAAAAAAACTTTGAAGTTTAAGTTCGCGTTGGTGACAATGGGTAAACCACACTTTATTGTGGATTCACCAGAATACTGCGTGGATCTCGCAGATTTCCGTACTCGTCCAAGTCAGAGTAAGTGTATCAAACAGCACCGAATCTGAATAGAGATTAGTAGACTTAAGTAAAGTATCGTATAATCTTTGTAGTATAAAGTTTTAAACTGACGCTGACAAAGAATAAACTTTGTAGTTTATGCACTTTTAAACGTAGGCACATCGCAACACAGGCCTTGGCTCGGCTTGGAACATGTCAACAAAGCGCCAAAGCGCTCTCGTATCAACTACCTCGAAAAGGCCATTAAGATTTACAATTAAAATTTTCATCACATGAAGAGGAGATAACATTAGGCAGGCACTCATATAATTTATACGACTCTATAGTAAGAAAGCGACGTCTGACACACAATGGTTGGAAATGCGTTTATGTATTCGGTTCTTCAGCCAGATAGTGCGCGGTTTTAATATTATGATCATGTTAACGGAAGGTAAATCTACGCTTTGTATACGATGGATTACGAGACTGTATTCAACATGCAATGATACTTTTATGCATCATGGAAGTTATTCCTTTCGAATCGACAGGGATTTTACGTAATGGCTGGATCTATAATACTACGTCGATTCTACTATGCTCCGAGAACGGATTAAACACGTTTCTATATGCGAAATCAATATTTTGTGTTTGTAAATATTTTTACTGCTTGATGGCGATCGTTTGAAAAATATTTTCGAGGGCGACGCTTTATGATGCGTTCAGTTCTGTCAAGAGCAGAGATCGCGCCCGCAAAATAAAGAATGCTCGTGCCAGGAAACGGAGGAGAGGTATTTATAAATGTAGCATAGTACTACCCTCTGTAGAGGAACACCCGAATTTATCAAAATTTCTCGTCATTCGATCCTGCCACGTAAAATCTTTGTATTCATCTAAACATGATCCAAAGAAACACTGTTGTACTGTTCCACGTGTTGTAATACTTAACGCTCATTATCAAAAAAGAATTGTCTACACACTCCTGTTTTATATTATATTCAGGATGTTTGAAACGCAGACTTACAGTTACCTATCCTGTAATCTTGCATTTTCCGCGCATACTAACGTAACTTTCACGGGAAAGAATGATAAATGTCAACATCTCGTTCGCAATATCATTTCTTAGAGCATGCATCTCTGTTTGTTCATTAAAATATAGTTATCGATACTTAATTCAAGGGGGAAATAAATGTAATCAAACGAATGCGATATAAAAAAGAAAAGGAGAAAATTACTATAAAACACCTGCTATATGATTTGTAAGTAAAATTTGAGTTGCCTTCCAAACACCCTGGAGCTTTTTGCGTTTGAATATATTCTTTTTTGTGTGTGTTTTATGCGTCTTTTTCCTATATATTTTACCGAGTCTTTATAAAATTTTGCAAATATATAACAGTAGATTAACATATTGAAGAGGGCAGAGTTTTAATTTAAAAAAAAAAGAAACGCGTCGGGCATAGTAAATAATTGAATTCATCGCATATTGAACCTGTAAGTAAACTATAGCGGAAACATTGCGGGGAGCTAAACTATTATTTAAAAGAGGAAACAATCACTTCACGATTTCATATTTATCGTTATAGGTAGCGTCTTTTTCTATTAGATAATATTTTACAGTCTTCTTATTTTTAATTCACCTACATATTATAAATCTACTTCCGAATACCTTTCGCACGAAGACTTGCCACGACATTATACGAGATCTCCTGTTATTTATGAATCGATTTTCTTCAGTGTTTCTCCTGCCTTAACCGTGATTGAAGTCTTTCGTCGTGACGCGTTTAAACTTCATAGCTCCTAAATACCTAAGAGTGTTATTAACTATTGGAAGATGGAGCAATTTATTCAATTTATTTAATAAAATTGTTTTTCTTTCTAAGAGACTAGTTTGTTACGATTTATTATTAAAAGAAATTGAGGTTTTAAAAGTTTTGAAAGCGAGCAGAACTTAAATAATATGTCGAATTAAGAAAATTTAATTCAGTCGAATTAGTTGTTAGTCTGTTAGGGTAATAAATTGCTGCAACTCAGTTGAAACTATAATTTTATAATATATATTATTATAATATATATATATACACACATATATATATTATGCAATATATAATTTGAAGAAGCATGTCAGGTATAGCTCTTCTAATGAAAAAGAATTGTCCTGCTTCACGATGTCACATTTCTATAGCGTATTTCAACATTGGTGAATAGTACTATAAATGAACAATACGTATGAAACTTATGCAACGTGAAAAAATAACATACACGAAAGCTGGACATGCTAGTTGTGAGGATATACCTATTGCAATAATTTGTAAAAATCTAAACGTGATTGTACAGATAGTTTGACTACTTACAACCGACAATTTTAATGATGTACGTGCTTCAAATGCCGTTGTAAACAGCCAACATATATTACTACGTACTCCTGTTTTCGAAAATTCATTCTAATAGTTTCTGTGCAGTACGGATGAAATAATATTTTCGTCCTGATACACGATTCTACGTAGAACGGGCGCGATTTTCATTAGTTTCTTAGATTCGTGCGAACGAAATAGAAAGGGAATGGAAATTAACAGGTTTCGAAACACTTAAAAGTACCGAAGTATTTCTTTCAATGTCGAGCAATGAAAGTCTCGTTCAACGATATTGAGATATTCGCGGATGTTCCTGACTGCATTTTTTTTTTAATAATATATAGAGACGAAGTACAGACAGAGGAACAGACGGAGAGCCGTTTCGTTGAATCACATGTAAAATGATAGCTTTTGATCTAGGACGGAAGTCAAAATCATCGTACATGTTAACTTGGAAGCTCTGAGAATATGAATTACATTTTGTTGTATATGAACTGTATACATATATTTCGTTGCTAGGTTCCTTGATGAATACCGTTGATGGCGATGATTTTGGAGTTGAAACTAGTACGAATACTTACGACGATATTGATAGTAACTCTGTATTTTTTGCACGAAATCATAAAAACTTTATTGGAAGAGAAATGTTTAAGTTATTGTATTATAATAAAAGGAAAAAAAAATATTAAGCATCAGACGTATATGTAATAAATAATCTGCAAAAGGGCGCACTTCTGATACGTAATGCTTGTAATTAGTTCTAGCGCGTTTCTGTGTTTTTGTACAGCTAACTTTGTAGCAGCTGCTCAATGGCAATTGTAAATCTCATCTATATAAGTTTCTCGATAATTCTTTTTCTAAGCAAATAAAAGCAGAATGCAATGCAGGTATGCATAAAAGAGATAATTGCTAATAAAATGACGAAACTATACAAATACTATATGATTTTCACTGGTTGCTCCAAACGGGCGATCCGACTTTTACGTCTTTTAATCTTCATAGGCATGTATAGTTTAATATTATTTTTATAAAGGATTCGAACAGTATTAGATTCTAGAACAGTTTCGTAAGAAAGTGATTTGGGGAAAACTAAGGAGGTACGACAAGCTATAACAATGATATTTTGTAATCATCATTACTTAGCCATTATAGCATATTATAAAAACATAATATTTTATAAATGCAATATTTGGATACGATTCTACTTTATATAGAACCTCCAACTTAAAAGCTTTGTATATACACATTAAACATAATTAAAATGACTCCCTTTTTAATTAATACTAAAACTGTAAATACGTTTTTGCCTAGGATATTATTTGTTGTTTATTTCTTGTATGTATGCTTATTTCCATCACATCTGTCCTAGCACAATTTACGAAAGGAAAATTAATCGTGAGATTTCTTTTGCGTATAGTTTAAGTAACTTAACTGTAGTTTCATACAGATGGACAGAATGATTTCAAAATAGATATTC
Source organism: Andrena flavipes (assembly GCA_963971345.1). Lineage (NCBI taxonomy): Eukaryota > Metazoa > Arthropoda > Insecta > Hymenoptera > Andrenidae > Andrena > Andrena flavipes. Next base: position 59,027,697 of record OZ020481.1, read on the forward strand.
AACCAATTTATTCTCCTTCAACGATAAAGGTGAAATCATTTATTGCTCTTTTCTTTACGGGATTGAAATCATTTGAGATACGTTCAATAATGCATAAATCAATTGTGGTCACGGGACTACAGACCAAGGTAGCTTTTTTAACTGTATTTCCAAGGATTATAGAAAAATGTTAAACCGGTTATAAGTCAAAGAAATTTGTAATATCTTCATATCTTCATAGGAGTTACAATTTTTCTACTTCTATAACTTCTACGCGATACTTCAAGTTAACATACAGTCAATAATTTTGTTGAGTTAATAAAGTCAAGTCAAACATAGTTTTGGGTTTATAGGACTGAAGAAGCTACTTTATTCAATAGATATTCAATATTAATATAATCGTATGCACCAAGGATAAATAATTAGTATGGAAACTTTATTTTCATCTGTAACGTTAATCTTATGTTGTCTTACGTGAAAAAACATTAATTTGGTATAATTGTTAGCCAGACAATACAAAGTATGTTGTTACAAGATTATGTACGAACGAGCGAAACATGTTTCACAAGTTGTTCTCCATATTTTATTTTGATCGTACTGTGCGTTCTGTTATCTTCCACTGGGCATTGCTAAACACATTCGTATCAAAGACTGTAGAAGGAAGATACGATTACTATACATAACGCGCGTAACAAATAAGGTATTGGTGCAACTACGTAACGTAAAATATTATTTTACAACTTTCAATGATTCGTCTCTCGCATGCAAATAATGCCTAGGTACTTATTGCAAGGTTCCGAAGTTATTCTGAAATGTATTCTTTTGATAATCTATACGTAGAAGTGGTACGATATGCAAATAGAAATGAGAGTAATTATTCTCGTTGCATTGGTTCTCGTAGCATTTTAATAGTATGAATAAGTATAACAGTCATAACAGTCGCAGCAAAATCAACTGGCCGCTCAAGGCCGGCGACTCCCACTACGAATAGTTTATCGCACTACTGCTCCATCTTTAGTCACTTCACAGAAATCCATAGGTACAGTTTTCTTATTCTATCGACGAAAAACCATCGATCTGTTGTAAAAGTAGGACTTGCGGCCGGGTAAATAGGTAGTTCACAGTTGATTTCGTTTTGACCATAGGCTTATCGGATGTTAGAAGCATGCCTTTGCTTAAGAAGCTACGAAATTCATTGAACATGCCGGACTGTATTTTTTCTTTCAACAATTTGAAACAGAAAGCGCTGTTAGCAATATATCGTTTTTACATTAATCCCTTGTAGAAATGTATATTCCGAATTTCTTCGTCCCAAAAATAGGTTTGTAAACTTATAGTACGCGCGACAAAGGTTTAAAGGCGATTAAGAAACGGAAGAATTTGGGGGCAAGGAATAAAAGCTTATAATGCGAAAAGAGAAAAATGTTTTGAAACTCTTGATAAAAATGTCGATTGGATTGACCAGTGAGAAACTCGATCATGACAGACGCGTGTATACGTAATCGCAGAAAGTACATGGATCGTGAACTACTTTCCAAGCAGTGCCGTTACAGTAAAAACGTAAAATCTGTTATTGTTGCTCGTTACCAGTACAGAAATTGATGTGGATAGTAAGTTCGCATTATGCACCAAAATTGTTTATTATACGATATAATACAATTTTGTTGTACGTTAACTAAATCGATACACGATTATGATAGAACGTGGATCAAATCTATCCTTGTTTTTTTTTTAAATAAAAAGCAATTTGTAATAGGAAGTTGTATTACTGCCAACAGCTGTTAGTTTAGCATTTAACTATTGAGGTATTTCTTTCGACAATTTCGATGTTAAAAGTAGCATTTAATCGAATTACATGCAATTATCATATTTTAGCTTTTATCGAGGATACTTATTGTAAGTTTTCAAAAACACGCGAAGATTGTTCACTTTGTTTAACGTAGATTAAAACTGTATTTGGTGTAGCAATTATGAATAAATTTTAAATATTTATTTATGGAACTTCTCGTGCTAATATGAGGAATGCGGCGGAATGCAGTTAGTTGTTTCGTTAGTTAACATTCATGTGTGTTGTTTAATATATTCTTCAACTGATTAACGAGTAATCTCTAGACGTTACGTAGATAAATGATTGGAAAATATTTCAAACGTGGCCTGTCATTTGAACCTATGTCGATATCGAAGTAAAGTAAGAAACTTGAATATTACGCGCCTCGTACTTTATAGCGTCGTCGATGTAACACCTTGTGGGAGCTTGTTATAATATGTATTTGATTTAAGAAAAGCTCGGCTATGATTCGAAATTGGTTGAATTTAAATCGACGCGATTTTCGAATCGCCGAACACTTGCTAATCGCTCGCGCGCAGCGGATAAAACGTCGCGGACTTGAAGGCCAAGTTCCAGAAGTCTTCGGAATTTCAAATCGTAACGTACACCTCTCGACCACCTGTTGCGTACCGAAAGTCGTGAGTAAATTTATAACTTGAATAAAATTCTAATTAGTTTAATAACAATAACTGATATTCCGAAGAAATTTCACGTCTCTTTCTACAATTTTTAATATAACTAACGAATATAATAAGTGACACTATTTATATGATAAGACACGTGTTTTTCTATATCTGTTCATAACGAATTTATTCTTTCAAACAGTCCTTTGGTAGCCAAAGCTTTTAATTAAGAATTGAATTAAAAATATTTACTAATCAACTGGCGAAGAAAATAGTACTTCTAAGTAATGTGTCGGATATATGCTTCTTGATAAACAAAATGTTATTGTGTCATTACACCACGCGCGGGGTTATCAGTTAGAACCATTTCGTGTCACAAAAATAATGAATAAGAAACGTTTTGTAATGCCCCTCGCAGAACGATGTTACGCATGCATCTCGGAAATTATGAAATACTACAGTCATAAATGATGATTTATTATTATGTTACCGAGGCTATGCTTAAATACTTTAAACAGTAAAGAATAAGTTCAAGGAGTGTTCTCTTTTGCACAGAATATGACTGGGATCCTTCATAAAAATGTTTGGGAGACGGATCCGGAACTTTTTGAACTGTTGAAGAAAGAGAAGAAGAGGCAGGAATGTGGTCTCGAAATGATCGCTAGCGAAAATTTCACATCTCTTAGTGTACTTCAATGCTTGAGCTCCTGTACTCATAATAAATACAGCGAAGGTCTTCCCGGTCAAAGGTATATTTCTCCTAGTTCATTATATCTTGATTTCTTATATTGTTTATAAAGTTACTGAAATATTTGATTCCCTTCCACGCTCAGGTATTACGGAGGAAATGAATACATCGATCAGATCGAATTGCTGGCTGAGAAACGTGCTCTGGAAGCATTCAATTTGAATCCAGAAGAATGGGGTTGTAACGTACAACCGTATTCGGGAAGCCCAGCAAATTTTGCTGTTTATACAGGCTTAATCGAACCTCACGAACGTATAATGGGATTAGATCTTCCCGACGGAGGGCACCTCACCCATGGTAATATAAATTTCTTGTAAATCAATCAAACTGTTACGCATCCTGGCGTTGCTAATCTTACAAACTGTTTTACGTATTTTGCAGGCTTCTTCACAGCGAGTAAAAGAATTTCTGCAACGTCGATATTCTTTGAATCGATGCCATACAAAGTTGATCCTGAAACTGGTTTAATCGATTATGATAAGCTGGCGCAAAATGCCAAATTGTTTAAGCCTAAAATTATAATAGCAGGCGTGTCCTGCTATAGCAGATGTTTAGATTATAAACGATTTAAAGAAATAGCGAACGAAAATAATGCGTATTTGTTTAGCGATATGGCTCATGTAGCAGGTCTAGTCGCCGCTGGACTGATCCCCAGTCCGTTTGAATACAGCGATGTTGTATCAACTACTACTCATAAAACTTTAAGGTAATCCTTGGATAGCTATTTAATTATTGTCGGCTATGTAAATAACATCTGATTTGTTAATACTTAGAGGACCTCGAGCAGGTGTTATCTTTTTCCGTAAAGGAGTTAGGAGTACTGGAAAGGACGGACAGAAGATTATGTACGACTTACAAAATAAAATTAATCAGGCGGTGTTTCCATGCCTGCAAGGTGGACCTCACAATCATGCAATCGCAGGAATTGCCACGGCAATGAAGCAAGTCAAGTCGCCAGAATTTGTTGAATATCAAAAGCAAGTTATAGCAAATGCAAAAAGACTTTGCAAGGGTCTTCAAGAACGTGGCTATAAAATTAGCACAGGTGGTACCGACGTTCATCTGCTACTGGTTGACTTACGGTCCACAGGTATTACAGGCGCTAAAGCGGAAAAGATTTTGGAGGATGTCGGTATTGCCTGCAATAAAAACACTGTGCCCGGTGATAAGAGCGCGTTGAATCCTAGCGGCATCAGACTTGGTACACCCGCGTTAACTACTCGTGGCTTAGTTGAGGAAGATATCGATCATGTTGTTAATTTTATACACAAAGGTAAACTTATAACATGATATAAATAATGCTAATACCTATCAAATGTACAACAAACATTTTGTGTATTTCAGGATTGTCACTTGTCAAAGAAGTGTCTCGTATTTCTGGCCCTAAACTCGTCGACTTTAAGAAGGTATTAACGACCGATGATGCCATTAAAGCTAAAGTCGCTGCTTTAAAAGAAGAAGTTGAAACTTTCTCTCAACAATTTTCCATTCCTGGTCTTGACACGTACTGATTATAGAACATTTATATTTCTATAACAATGGTAATCTTAATCTTTTGCATTGCGTATATTATCGAACAATTTTGTGGAACGAGCTATATTTTATAATCAACTACCTAGCGAGGGATATAAACGTATGCATGCACGGGTCTGTGGTGTGAAATATGTATTTATATACATACATAATATTTTTACAGATATAAATTACTTAAAAAATGTTCGTTACGAATACATCAGGAAATTAATTACAAGAAAGTGTTTAATTACATTTTAAAAGTATTAGATTATGTGGATAATAATATTGCATTGTTTATATATTGTAACAGATTTCCATACTCTTTGCCAATCGTTTAAAAGTGTATGCACTTATTGCAACTGCATCTAGACGTATTTTCACATACACGTTGCCCATTTTGCAGCTCTGCGGGTATAGTCCATTTGTACAAATTACTATTCACAAAAAGTTAAAACATTTAAAAATACAATTTTAAGTTTATACAAACCTACGTATTTAAATTTTATTTCCTGATTTCTATGCTGTTACATATAGGAGAGGGGACTTGTATTCACTCGCAATGTTAATGATCTGCCTAATTTTGTTACTGCATTATCATAAATATTTAAATACTTCCAGCACTATTGTTCATTGCTCCCACCTCTAAATAAAAAGTTAAATAAGTCGGGCTGCTTCAGCAGCATAAATTAATTTCATAGTTATCTATATTACATCGTATCATTAAATATTTTCATTTTCTTCTTTGTATGTAGAATTGTGATTCTGCTTTGTAATTAAAGATCATCGTCATGCGGATAATCAACATTTCATTAGAAGTATTATATAAATTAGTTTACGTATTAACGCACATTGATACCAACAGTTGTACGGTTTTAGCGATGCACTGAAGTTTACAATTAATTTACAGACAGCAATATCGTGCATCCTGTTAAGTAACAGAAATGAGTTTCACTTAGGAACATAATGGCTGATTAAAGTTAAACGTTTATATTTCGTCTTTAGTTTTAATACTCACTGATAAGTATATTAAAAATGCGATTAATATACTCACTCGTGCGGTGTAATTACCACGTTCAAATAAATTTCGAACGAATTCTTGGATAAGTATGGATAATGAAAATCTCGTACGTTATTTTTCGTAAACAATGTGTTACATACGTGTGTACAGACTATCGAGTATCCGAACACTTCAGATTTGGATTCCTTCGTTGCCTCGTTGTGAAAGGCATGGAGCAATAATATAATTTCAAGCACTAACGATAATATAATATGAACTTAATAAATAAATCTTTTTCACTCCATTCAGTGTTTTCTCTGTTGTAGGATCATAACGATTCAACAATACGAAAGTTTAAAGTGACCGTCATAGCATGTTCGACAATGCAATATTTGAAAAGCTTCAACTTTATTCCCCGTTGACAGGGAGCCCCGTATGGTCGTTCGTAAAATAAAAATTAAATAGTACAAAGTGTCGCAACAATTTCAATATTTGTACGACGCTTTGCCGTGTCCATTGATCGTGAAAAAATGTGTTTCTATACCGATAATAAAAGGATACTTTGTGTATGTTTATGCACTTTTATAATACACGTGCGCACATTATGTGTACGCACATGTATATACTTACAAATCTATGTATTTAATTATGTTTTTTTTCATACTTTTTTCCATTCAATACTTAGTAATAGTATAGTTGCCTTATTAGTAGTGAAAAGTGTTTCATTACAGAATCATGGCCGTTTTATTTTGTTAACTAAATATGTAATCTACTTTTTCTTGCTAAAATTTTAAACAATCTCGTTTATATTAGTACAGAGTTTAATAAATAAATATTTTACTTGTTGCTACAACATTTACTTGGGTACGATCCACTTTACTCGCTTAATAATTTAGCAACAAGTAATACTATTAAGCACTCATTTTCTGAAGCTATAAGTATATATATATATATATATATATATATATATATGTCACGTTTATTTGTCACACGACTAAGTTTATATAAAATAAATCTTCGTTTCAGCAATTACACTCAAATACACGTTTGCTTTCGTATATATATATATATATATATATATATATATATATATATACGAATATATATGTATATACATATACGGTGTACGGATTGTAAGGATTTTATTCAACGTTCAGGTTTACTTTGAAATTTGTAGCAACATTGAAATAGAAGTCTGTTGGTATAATTGAAAAATATAGATCAAGTTTCGACATAAGTGTAGCAAATTATAATTCACATTGTAGTATCAAAATAGATTCCAATGATGGGAAAAAAGAATCGTTGAAGAATCGTTAATTTCTTTAAATTTCATTCTGGGTAGATTTGTTCTCTGAGAAGTGAATTTTTGAAAATTGTTGAGAATCCACAATTTACAATTTTGTAAAATTCCTCTATTAATTATCAATGCGTCCCACATATTTTCTTCTTAAATAATTTCGTCTATACAAGTTATTGAAAAAAGATAATTTCATCATGCAGTATTCTCTTAAAGTTTCAAATAACAGCACAATGCGTTTGAAAATATGCAGAACACTGATATATATACATACATACATATATATATATATATATATGTATACATATATGTATATATACATATATGTTTATTATTTACTTTCATCCCATTGCACAGTGACGCGTAACCTTTAGTCAGTCAAGATCTTGTACTGTGTGTGATGTCGAAGCTGTATTTCTTTGTTCATCATCCGAATCTTCGTCTTCAAGACCGTTAAAAAAAGATTGTAAAAGTGAACCGAACAGTCCTTGGTTACGAGGGCGTGGGCACGGTACATTAAAAAACAATTGCCCTATTTTGTCTAAGTACTGTCGATAACATGGATCTCTATCTAAAGATATTTGATACTGTTCACAGAGTACTGTAAATACAGTGAGTTTACCACTGAAAAATATTAATTCCAAGTTATATAACCTTCATCGATTACCAACCTTTCTCTATTAAAGTAATGAATAGTAACGTGTACTCACCTATCGATTGTTTGTAATAAAAAAAATAAGAAATTCAATAAAGGAAGAAGATATGGTGGGCCACTGTTTATTTTTGGATGCCGTGAGATATAGGAGTTGAAAACTTCCTGCGCGGTTGCTTTATTTTGTAAACAGAGGTACCTGAAAAAAATTAACAGTATCGCGTGAACGTACACCTTAGGACACTGCAAAACATTTAAAAGCTTTGCACGTCGCTTCCACCAAGTAAATGCTTACTGCAGAACTGCCTGGGCTATGAAGAGCTCTATTTCATTTGTGTAACCACGCTGCTCGTGAAGCTCAACGAGCATTGCGGCGCATCCAGAACCATCTCTACTATGTATGAAGTGTTGCCGTGCCATAACATAGTTTTTTTCTAAAACAAATGCGTAATGTACCTCTGGTACTAATAGTCGAGTAATTGAAATATCTTCCCTTTCATAGGTTACCTCTCCAGAACACTTGTGCTATCTTTTGATGTAAATCTGGGTGGCCTGTTTTATATTCTGTATTCTTTATACTCCATCGGAGAGCGGATTGCACGAATACATCTCTTTCGGGTGACGAAGGGCTCATTACTTTGAACAAGGTTGTAATCTTTTCGAAATAGTTTTGAGAAGGTTCTGCCCCCGACTGTGTTAACACATTCACAAATAAAATTCCTAAGTCAGCTCCACTGGCATACTGGAATGCACAACAATGTTACAACATGTTAGATGATTTATCCGAGCTTATAAGTTACAATATAACATGCACAGATGCGTGCAAATTTATTTATAACAAGATACTTTCGATTAACATAGAACACATGGTTAAACATATCAACTTATGATTACTAGCAAAAAAAAAGGATTCGATGCATTACAAAATCTTTTTAATGAAAAGCAGCGTGCAATAAAGTGCACGTAACGATGACTGATATTAATGAAATTTAATTGCAGATTGTTCTAGAAGAAAATTTGTAAATAATACTCGAAACTGCTGAATATGACATTACTCTGAAGGTATTCTGTTTGATAGCGTATTTATTAGATTGACGAAGATAAAGGCGGCGAGATGTGTTACATACTTGTTCATGCTGTAATAAAAGAGTACAACCATTATACAGTAATTTCAAAAGTTCCGAATACTTCTTCTGCCCGAGATATCTGGAAGAAGAGGTTAAGCAATCATATTGACGATTATACGGAAATAATTGCTCGGCGATATCGGTCAATTGGATTACAGACTCACCTGAAATACAAAGTTCTATACATTTGATGAGCTTCATAATAATTTTCCGAGTTTATGGACGCTTCTAATTTTGCTAAAACTCGCTGAACACCGTGATTGTACCGCGAGGCCATGTTTACGCTGTGTGGGATATTTCTTTTTCCTGCTTCTGTAATTGGTACCATTGCTGTATAAGTAATTTTGCTCTTTGGTGGTAAGGGGTAGTAGTGGAATAGTAAGGGGATCAAAATTAGGGATGGAGTGCAAATCACTACCAGTGATTTATCACCAGTGGTGAGTAAATACATGAATTTTTGATTTTATACACGACACGTGTCTTAAGTGTCTTAAATGTCGTAAATGTCGTAAATGTCATAAATGTGCCTTAAATATTTGCCAATTTATTAATAATTATAATTTTGATTAAAAAAATTAAATTAAATTACACTGACGAAGAATGGATATTGAAAGGTTACTAAAAGAAATGCATTGGGAACCCAAGAATTTCGATACGCCAACTAGTGATAGAAAATTGAAGTACTGAGTGTAGATCGAAATCCGTCGAAGTTCATATGACTATCAGTGTAATAGACATGTTGTGAAAAACGAGTGTTTTTAAATTCGTTTGAACGCTAAATTTTTACTTATTCTATTAATAAATATTCAGAATGTTTGGTGGAATCTGTACCTATTTTCAATAGTTTGCCAACTTACCACCAGAGGGCTGAAATCTAAGCTACGTCTCCACTCAGTTTCCAATATAGAATAATAAATATAATTTGTTTTAAATAACAATTATGTTAATAAAAAGTGCCGAACCTTGTTGTTCATTTTGTCCAATGGAATTGTATAATTGTTCATATTGTACATTTAAAAGTGTTGTACAATGTTTTTCTCGATGGAACTACATATGTATCTGTTTTGGAATTAAATGAAAAAACGCGTCTTTTGAATCTTTTTAAAGAGGTTCTGGATTACCTTTGCAAACATTTTCTAAGGGAGACAATAGTTTTGTCTCTTCTTTTCGATATTTTTCCTTTCCTAGCCACAAGACACTCATTACTTAATTCAGTAGATATCTATACAATTTTTCTAAATTGTTAAATAAGAATTTAAAAGTTCTGCAGTTTAGAATTTTGCAGTCAATAATGTAGAATCTTCTCTTTTGAGATTTTCTATTGTAATTCATATAGGTTCTAATGTTACTAATAAGATTTATTATAAATTATACATGTGTTTATACGTTCGCGATTTGCTAGACTAAAATTTCTCGAGAAATAAGAAATAAGCAATTATAAAATTTCTCGGGAAAAACAGTATTTCTCGAGAAATAAGAAATAAGCAATTATAATATTTCAATCAAGAATTTAAGAGTTTTAAACTTCGAATCATGTTCGAAGTGCTTGGAAGTTTTCGTCATATATGTAGATTCGAAGCGCTATTCATTTAGTACAGACAGTTCAACTAAAATGTATTTATACAGTATAAATAATACTATGTAATATGTATAAGTATTAACATTCATTTATAGAACGATTAAACATTGAGAATAAAATAGAATTCAATTGGCATAGAAAATCATTTGCAAATCCAAGGCCAAAACTTACTAATTCCTTCATATCTCGAGTTGTATCGATCATAGTTAATAATAATTTATACTGGCCGGTTAGTGTAAATGTTGTTAACATTATTTGTCACAGAAATAGCCACTGGAATGGATATTTTAGCGGAAAATCCATTTTTGACGAAGAATTCGTTCGATTTCGCAATTGTAATCAACCGTCGACTTTGTTTTGATTGGAGGACATAGTTTCTCGAAGTGAATATACGGAGCTCACGGAGCTCCATGTACTCAGTCGTCGTCGGCCCCTCGGGCCGGGAGGACCTCCGGGGACCCTGGAGCTGCTGGAGCCGCTGGAGCCGCTGGAGCCGCTGGAGCCGCTGGACCTGCTGGACCTGCTGGACCTCCTGGGGACCTGGTCAGGGTTTCAGCCCTGGTCCTTCCTGCGCCACCTGGACCATTCGGACCTACTGGACAACTTGGACTTCCTGGGGACCTCGTCACGGTTTCAGCCCTCGTCTTTCCTGCACCCCCTCGGCCCCCTAGCCGAGGTTAGCTTATTCGTTTGGTGCCGATGAAATTTTCGGGTTCGTTAAAAGCCATTCAAAATGTTAATATTCTGCCAAGGCCAAAACCGATTTCTCTTCCTTTTTAACTGATTTCTTCGATTGTTTTCCATCATCTGTCCTATTTCATACATTCCTTCGTGGATTTTTGCATGAGTCGTTCTATTTCGTGTATTTCTTCGATGGGATTGCATGATTTATTTTATTTGATGCATTTCTTCGATAGGTTTACATGATTTATTTTATTTGATACCTCCCCAGATTTGGGATCTCCCCAGTAGTAAAAGACATATACAAGAAAATGCAGGGTGCATGGCTGCAGCTGCGAAAAGTACATACTTTGCAATGAACATTGCTGTATCAAATTATTTCTGGCCTGAACGAATTTCAAGTTAGTTGGGAGTCGTTGGAGCGAGACAGAACGTCAACAACCTTTACCAAATTCGTGATCTGCCAGTTGAACTTTACCTGCGACAGTGATCGGATGTCAGTCAACGCGTGAGCATATTATTTCGTGATATCTCGATTCCTGGATTAATTGCATCGATTACTGGACCATGTGGGAGGTCGCTTAACAAGATTCCACTACAATTCAACCAGTATCTAGAAGACTTCTCGAGCAATACTTTTCTCGAAGAGCTGGGAGTCGTTGGAGCGAGACAGAACGTCAACAACCTCTACCGAATTCGTGATCTGCCAGTTGAACTTTACTTGCGACAGTGATCGGATGTCAGTGAACGCGCGAGCATATTATTTCGTGATATCTCGATTCCTGGATTAATTGCATCGATTACTGGACCATGTGGGAGGTCGCTTAACAAGATTCCACTACAATTCAACCAGTATCTAGAAGACTTCTCGAGCAATACTTTTCTCGAAGAGCTGGGAGTCGTTGGAGCGAGACATAACGTCAACAACCTCTACCGAATTCGTGATCTGCCAGTTGAACTTTACATGCGATAGTGATCGGATCTCAGTGAAATCAAGCTTCCTGTCTGCATGGATAGTAGTGAGACTGTGTTCAACGATCGGTGAGTGGTACATTTTCATTTTTTCAATTTTTCTGCATGCTATTGAACAAATGATTGCTGTAGCAAGCACAGTGACCACGAATACATACTTAGTTCTCGTAAACAGTAACAATAAATTTCAAATTCGAGGTCAGAGTGCTAATACCGTGTTTTAAATATTAGAAATTACTTTTCTTGAATTTTATAATCAAAGCTTGATGCTTTGAATACGAGTTACACTTCTCAAGTTTAATTATATTCGAGTCATTAGATTATCTTAATAAAACGAGAATGGAAAGCATTAATTTCTTATGGATTTTCAACTATATTACTTGCAGCTCTTTCTCATACAAATATTAATAATTGAGAATGACAGTTGATATTGATACTACTTGGTCACTGTGCTCGCTACTTCTACTATTCTCTCTCCTTACAATATTTAAACCAGTCTAGCAATAAGTCTTAGTTTAAGAACTTTAGCCATAAGACTTTTTCCAAATTTTTCAAAATGCACAAAGCATTGGTCGAACATAGACCAGAAATATTTCGTAGAAATGGGTCACTTTCGTAGGTACCTCCAAGTGGTGTGCTCGGCTCCTTGGTAACGTTTCCCAAGCATTGAGACTTTCGAAACGGAATCAAGCTAAAGCCTACGATCTAGTTTAAGGGTCCAGATCAAGCCAAACTCACATTCGGTGAGCTTGGTTCGGTCTGGACATCTATTCAAAAATGCACTTGCGTAAAAGTTGCTATTCCTTTTTCGAATTAGAGTCACCCCTATATACCCCGCGGCGTGTATACACTTATTAACCCTTTGGACTTTAAATTAAAATGTTTTGAAAGAACATAGTAGCCTTTTCTCTCTAAATATTGCAACCAAAGTTCAAAGGGTTAATATATTTTCGCAAGATTTTCAGGAAATCGTGCGTTTTGATTTAAGTAAGAGAATTGTAAAGACCTACGTACGTACAGAGACATAGACGAGAATGGAAAGTGTATATCTCTTTCGCGTCCGCGACATCTATTAAAAAATGCACTTGCGTAATTCGAGCGATAAGCTTCTGTTCCGTCTCGTTCTTTTTACATATAAGAGTGCCAAATGCACTTTTCTAGAAATACAATTCGCCTTCGACCACTGATTTCGATTTCGAGCAAGGTGTTGCTCGACTGTAGAGCGCGACAGACTGTGCTGGTATCACGGCTTTTTACGAGTGTCTAAAGTCGTAGTACTTACCTGAGTCTCCATGTAGAAACGAAATTTCGGTGCATCGAGGGCGAATGTCGCGTCGCGTCGCGTCGCGTCGCGTCGCGTCCCGTCTGACCATTGTTAGTCAAGACCATTGTTAGTCGATGATGCCCGCCAGTTCATGACCATTCTGAGTTCTATATCCTGTCGAATACCGGGCTTCTATACCGGGCTTCCAAGTCGATGCGCTCTGTAGTCTCAGATGGCTCGTTCTCGGCCACGCGCGACATGTAGAAACGAAAATTCGGTGCATCGAGAGTGAATGTCGCGCCTGTCGACTTTAGACAGAAGACCCTTGTAAGTCGATGATGTGCGCCAGTTCATGACCATTCTGAGTTCTATATCCTGTCGAATACCGGGCTTCTATACCGGGCTTCCAAGTCGATGCGCTCTGTAGTCTCAGATGGCTCGTTCTCGGCCACACACGACATGTAGAAATGAAAATTCCGTGCATCGAGAGTGAATGTCGCGTCTGTCGGCTTTAGACAGAAGACCCTTGTAAGTCGATGATGTGCGCCAGTTCATGACCATTCTGAGTTCTATATCCTGTCGAATACCGGGCTTCTATACCGGGCTTCCAAGTCGATGCGCTCTGTAGTCTCAGATGGCTCGTTCTCGGCCACGCACGACATGTAGAAACGAAAATTCCGTGCATCGAGAGTGAATGTCGCGTTTAGTCTCCTTTGCAATCTCAATCGGGAGATTCTTAGCTTTCGCATATCCCTCGTAAGTTACGCAAGTGCGTTTGTCAATTCTTTTCTATCTCTGCAATGAGATACTTAGAATCTGTTTGTCACTCGAAAGCATCGAGCAAAGCAAAGAGATCGACGAGAAACTCTCGTCTATTTCTCTCACGCGTGTATGTTAACCCTTAAAGTAAAGTCTTTTGAAAGAATTTTAGTAGCCTTTTACCGTATATTGCAATCACAGTCCGAAGGGTTAATATACCGAAGCATAGTCTGTTAAGACTATAAAATTGTAAAGAGTACCTCTCTTTCGCGTTTCATGTACAGTTGCCAAGTAGTTACAGAATTTTATTAGCTTTGTCGCTGTTTCGTTGGCTCCTTATCTCTTATGAGGAGGTCGCCTCTGTTTCCGTTTCCGGAAGCAAGCGACTGAGCATGGAATCTGTATGGGTGGACCAGTTTCATCCCCTGGTGTTCTTGTCGAAAGGGAAAAGTTTCGGGCGTAGGGGGTGTACCGTTTGGAAGCTGCCTGCGTAGGTCACTCGGGCCGATTGCCCAATCTCCGCGTAAGTAGGCTTGAGCCAGGGTACACGCGGCTGGGGGAGCTCGCAGGTTCGCATGTGGTCGGAGCAACAGTGATCGCCTGAGAGATGCCGTGCGCTTTTCCATTTCGACTCCTTCAGGGTGGTAGGAATTGCGCCATTCATTACTCGTTTCATGCTCTAGCTAGGCATGGAATGTGTATGAGTGGATCAGTTTCATCCCTTGTTCTTGTCGAAAGGGAAAGGTTTCGGGCGTAGGGGGTGTACCGTTTGGAAGCTGCCTGCGTAGGTCACTCGGGCCGTGATTGCTAACTACGCACAGTAAGTTCGGCCGGGGTGTTTCCCACCGGTTACACCTGGCGGGTCGCACGCGTCGGAGCAAGTAGGATCGCCTGAGAGATGCCGTGCGCTTTTCCCTTTCGACTCGTTCAGCAGGGTGGTAGGAATTGCGCCATTCAATACTCGTTGCATGCTCACCCGTAGTCTTTCCTTCTTTGTTGATCGACGAGAACCTCTCGTCTATTTCTCTCACGCGTGTATGTTAACCCTTTAGACTTTAAAGTAAAGTCTTTTGAAAGAATTTTAGTAGCCTTTTACCGTACATTGCAATCATTACGCAAGTGGATATTTGCGATAGATTATGCCACTAGGGCTCATTGTAAAGAGTGCGATAGGCTAAATTTAAGGGTAGAGGTAGGCTTGCTTGTCGAGAGTGACACCTTTTGCTTTTGCTTTCTCTTACAATTAGCTTGACCGTGCACCATGCCGTTTCTCATTTAGCATACTTTTAAACACTTGTCATAGTGACTTTTATATTCCCTACTTTCGATTGTCTTTTCTTTCTTTCCGGAAATATGATTCCGAAGACGGAGACGGCGAATCCGTGTCCGTTTGTCAATTCTTTTCTATCTCTGCAATGAGATATTTAGAATCTGTTTGTCACTCGAAAGCATTGCAAGCGTACCTCTAAAATATGCGAAAGAAATTGTAACCGCATGTAACTTAGAAAACTTGGGCAGGCAACACTAGTTTTAAGCGTTCCATCGAAGAATTCGCCGGGGGATTCACCGAGGGATTCGCCGAGGGATTCGCCGAGGGATTCGCCGAAGAGTTCTCTGGTGAATTCTTTAACAGATTCACACAGAATTTCGTTGGTGGGCTCGGGATTACTAACATTGTAGAGTAGAATTAGAACATTTTTCTGGCATTCCATGCCATTAGCGCCTGACGAGGCTGCTTTTTTCACGTTACAATTCGGAATTATTATGCGCCCAAGGAGGCTGCTGTCCTTCCGTTTTGTGATTAGACATCGTTAAGCGCGCATAGACGCTGCCGTTTCTTTTCTTATTAAAATTGAAAAGTATTAGGCGCCCAAAGGGGCCACTCCTTTTTCCTATGAATGTTAAGAATCATTAAGCGCCCAATGTGGCTGCTCGAAATTTTTCTAAATGTCTGAATTGCGTGGCGCTCCATGTGGCTGCCTGGAATTTAAAGAAAATTTTTTGGAACTTGCTTAAATACAAATTGTCTGTTTCAGTAATAGTGTTTGTGATTGCCCGTAATGCAATCGTAGAGTCAGTGTTTTTGCGCAAGTAAAACTAGTTGAGAGCTTCGGTGCTCTAATAGTTTTTTGACCGCGAAAGTAGAGTCATGCACGAGTCCAACTGGAGCTGCTGGGCTGAGGGGTGCTGAGCTGAGGGGAGCTGGTCCGATGGGTGCTGGTCCGATGGGTGCTGGTCCGATGGGTGCTGGTCCGATGGGTGCTGGTCCGATGGGTGCTGATCCGATGGGTGCTGGTCCGATGGATGCCGGTTCGAGGGGTGCTGGTCCCAGGGGTGCTGGTCAGGGGTTCGAGTTTGCAGAGATGCAGTACTCTTGATGACAGCGAACGATAAGTCACTTTATAATTCTTTGAATGTGGGTGCATGCAAGAGAATAAAATGGTTTCTGTAGAAAACGTAGCGTAGCCAGCTCTTTCGATTCTGGCCGTTCTAACACAAATGCGCGACATGCAGGGACCCATTTCACATGGTCGACATTCGTTTTGGGAACACTTACGCAATATTTCGCGAGTATGGCTTAGGGCGTCTAGGCAATAGCCTCGTGACGTGGCTCTTTTCTAAACCATATTCACGAAATATTGCAGAAATATTCCTAAAACGAATGCCAGTTATATGAAATAGGCCACTAACCGCCGCGCATATGTGTTGGAAAGAGCAGAATCAAATGAGCTGACCATACAAGGTACTCGTAGATAGTGACATGCATGTGTCTGCTTTAAAATCAGAAAATTAAATCAGTTGCTCGCGATTTTGACAATTCCGATTAATAATTCATAAAATAACCGAATCGATCGGGTCGAGTAGAGTCACCGCGAAAAATTTGTAATGCGATCGTAGAGTCCCCGCTTTTTTCGCGTCCATGTATTGCAGAGCACCGTGGCTCTTACTTAGAGTAGTATTACCGCGAATTTAGAGTCAAATTTTTGCGTATCTAAGACTTGTTCAGAGCACCGAAGCTCCAGTTGAATTTTCTTCGCGAAAGTAGAGCCAATTTTCTGCGCATATAAAGTTCGTCCAGATCACCGGTGCTCTAATTGCTTTTTTATCGCGGATGTAGAGTCAAATTTTCGCTTAGCTTCAATTTTCAGCTTAGACTTGCCAAGGAGATTCTAGGCCCTAGAGAGGGCCTAGCTGTGGGCCCTGGAGAAGGCCCAACAAATGGACCCTAGAGAGGGCCTAGCGCGTAGGCCCTAGAGAGGGCCCAAATGGGGACCCTAGAGAGGGCCTGCCATAGGCCCTAGAGAGGGCCTAAAACGTGGGCCTTAGAGAGGGCCTGCAGCATAGGCCCTAAAGAGGGCCTACTTGCATGCGATTGTAGACACGAGTACCTTGTATTCCAGGGTAGTAATCTTTGTGCGTGCATTTTGGAAGGGTAAGCATCCTACTTAATTGCACGCAGTGCATTTTGGTAGGATATGCATCCTACAAAATGCAAACAAAAAGACTTTGCCCAACGAGTCCATTCCGGGAGCAAGGAATCTGAAATAATTGAAATGGCGCGTTTAAAATACAAGAGGGCCAAAAGTTGCTACTCCTTTTTCGAATTAGAGCCACCCCTATATACTCCGCGGCGTGTATACACTTATTAACCCTTTGAACTTTAAATTAAAATCTTTTGAAAGAACATAGTAGCCTTTTCTCTCTAAATATTGCAACCAAAGTTCAAAGGGTTAATATATTTTCGCAAGATTTTCAGGAAATCGTGCGTTTAGATTTAAGTAAGAGAATTGTAAAGACCTATGTACGTACAGGGACATAGACGAGAATGGAAAGTGTATATCTCTTTCGCGTCCGCGACATCTATTAAAAAATGCACTTGCGTAATTCGAGCGATAAGCTTCTGTTCCGTCTCGTTCTTTTTACATATAAGAGTGCCAAATGCACTTTTCTAGAAATACAATTCGCCTTCGACCACTGATTTCGATTTCGAGCAAGGTGTTGCTCGACTGTAGAGCGCGACAGACTGTGCTGGTATCACGGCTTTTTACGAGTGTCTAAAGTCGTAGTACTTACCTGAGTCTCCATGTAGAAACGAAATTTCGGTGCATCGAGGGCGAATGTCGCGTCGCGTCGCGTCGCGTCGCGTCCCGTCTGACCATTGTTAGTCAAGACCATTGTTAGTCGATGATGCCCGCCAGTTCATGACCATTCTGAGTTCTATATCCTGTCGAATACCGGGCTTCTATACCGGGCTTCCAAGTCGATGCGCTCTGTAGTCTCAGATGGCTCGTTCTCGGCCACGCGCGACATGTAGAAACGAAAATTCGGTGCATCGAGAGTGAATGTCGCGCCTGTCGACTTTAGACAGAAGACCCTTGTAAGTCGATGATGTGCGCCAGTTCATGACCATTCTGAGTTCTATATCCTGTCGAATACCGGGCTTCTATACCGGGCTTCCAAGTCGATGCGCTCTGTAGTCTCAGATGGCTCGTTCTCGGCCACACACGACATGTAGAAATGAAAATTCCGTGCATCGAGAGTGAATGTCGCGTTTAGTCTCCTTTGCAATCTCAATCGGGAGATTCTTAGCTTTCGCATATCCCTCAAAAGTTACGCAAGTGCGTTTGTCAATTCTTTTCTATCTCTGCAATGAGATATTTAGAATCTGTTTGTCACTCGAAAGCATCGAGCAAAGCAAAGAGATCGACGAGAACCTCTCTCGTCTATTTCTCTCACGCGTGTATGTTAACCCTTTAGACTTTAAAGTAATGTCTTTTGAAAGAATTTTAGTAGCCTTTTACCGAATATTGCAATCACAGTCCGAAGGGTTAATATACCGAAGCATAGTCTGTTAAGACTATGAAATTGTAAAATCTCTTTCGCGTCCGCGGATTTTTTTTTAAATAGTAGAGTGAGATTGCCGCTTCCTTCATTGCTTGCAATGCGGGACGCGATGAGTTGATTATAATGGAGGGTGGATGGGATTAGAGTTTTTTTTTCGGGATGAACCTTTTGTTGGTTCCTCATCTCCGATTCGATATCTGAACCGAAGGGATCGATGGATCTTTGTTTCCATCCATCTCTTTGGTTTAGTAGGCTAAGGGTTTCATGTACAGGGAGATCGACGGAACTATGATTCCATCTATCTCTCTACGGGTCTCCAAGCGCAGCAACCTCCACGCGGTGAGACCTGGTAATTGGTGAGAACCGAGCCGATAGCTGCCATTGTATAAAAATTTATTTGAGTTGCAATACTTTGGTGAAATTTGAGAATAAAATATGTAACGTGAAATGTTATTCGATTGTTCCTACCTGACCCAAAAACACGCGTATAGTGTTAAGATAGAAGGATGTGCAAGTTGGAAACTTTTAGCGAGGTCCTGGAACTGATGGGTTTTCGACAATTTTTAAAGTCCTCTCTGCTTCAGCACCATATTAAAATATACCAAGTTACAATTCCTTAACGAGGTATTCCACGTTACATCATAAAAGCATGTCTTCGACAAATAATGTTGTTGTTTGTATAAATTTTTATGTCCAATAAATTTATTTTGCGTTAAATAAACTGAAATAGAAAGCAAGGTTAAAGGGCGTAAATTGTTACTCTAATAGAATCATTTGTAAATCGCGGGTTTTAAATGATATAAGTTTTACCCGTGTTAAATTCCAATTCCTACCACGCGTAGCGTTACAAACTTATTTTAAATTGAATCGATAACGTTGGGTGTGACATGAAAATGGTAAGGGGGCTCGCGAGCCCCTCGAGTAAGTATGTGACACAAAATTACATTGCGTGATGGGTCTATCCTATATCTGGTCTGTGTTATA
Source organism: Andrena flavipes (assembly GCA_963971345.1). Taxonomy (NCBI): domain Eukaryota; kingdom Metazoa; phylum Arthropoda; class Insecta; order Hymenoptera; family Andrenidae; genus Andrena; species Andrena flavipes. The sequence continues at coordinate 59,047,547 of OZ020481.1, forward strand.
AGTATTGCAATAGAAGATCTATATATGTAGTCTCATTTTTTTTTTTTTTTTATTGAGAAAAAAGTCCCTCGACCCTCTGTAGGTCCATTAGCACGTACATACAAACATTCCTGCCAACCTAGTACAGGTAGATCTCATTTTTATCGACCACAGAATACCACCGCCATCTAGCGTCATGCCAATTGTTTGTGTTTCGCGGCCATATTTTGGCTCCTGGTAGCAGGATTACATGATGAGCCAGGAGGTATCCGACAAGGATATAAAGTTATTGGAGTGAGAGGTATATAGTCGATCACTTCAAAATGGCGCCCGTTCAAACACGATAGACAACCTCGATAAAAAAAACGGACTATTCCCCTCCAGTAACTATTTCATGCACTTTTACCGTTGAATATAAAAGTGTATGGTCACGACAACAACCAACAACAAATGTTTCATAGATTTTTGTTACGATTAATTGGATATTAAGAATTCTTGTTGAGACGAATTGTTCCACAAAAGGCACAGCTAAATTCAATTTTAATTCAGCTTCTTCCCCTTGTTTATCCTGTTATATGATAAGAATGCCAACACAGAACACACCCCGTCCAATATATCAACTTCTTTATTATTATAATTACATATACATTAAATTTATAAGCATTGTTTACAAAGTTTGCAGATATGTATGTTCGTCTTCTTTATCGACCATGTACTAATGCTAGAATGAGGGAAGCCATTTTGGCTGTGTTACGCAGCTCGAATTCGGCTCCTGGTAGCAGGAATACATGACGGTAGTGGAGGTATCCGACAAGGAGAGAAAAATGGCGAGAGTGAGAGAGAAATATTGTGGACCAATATCGACAAAGAAGGAACATGTTTCCATTTTCTGCCGTTAGGTGCATTAGTGCATTTAATTTAATACTTTCCCGTATCGTACGCCGAAAAGTATTAAACATTCACGTTACCGACATTCCCGCGAGTTTCTATTGCACTGTTTAATCATTCTAGTGAAGTAATAATAATTAGTTTCTATTTGCCCCGAGTGTTAGTTTATCGCAGACATTGAAATTTACAGTAAAATCTAATTCTTAAAAGCCTCGCAGAAAGTTTGTATGATGCATGAGTGTCGTAGGGTGCATGGATGCAACTGCAAATCGAGTTACTTTTCAAACCCGCATTTCGAAATAAAATTTTGTCTAGCCCAGGGGTGTCCACAGACTTTTTTCCAAGGGGGGACAACTTTGGGATGATGGTAAAGAAAATATACCCCTCTTGCTTTTTTTAACCCACTTTATAATGCCAATTTAATTAAAAATTTAAAACCGATATATAAAAATATTCCCTTGTTTAGTATAAAACTTAATAAAGATGTACCATGCCCCCTTTATATGTGTTTAATTAAAAAGAAATTAGTCAAGAAGATACGTATATTTAAGATAAGTCGTAAGGAATTGTGGAAGAAGGCATAGGGAAATAATAGAAACCATGCTTCCTTGAATGAACTATTTATTTCAAACTCCAATATCAACAGAAGTGATAATAAAAATACTATAAAAATCCTGATTTCCATGTGATAGCTATAACGTAGATTTACACCTGTACACCTAACGCTTTTCTCACAAATCCAACTTCACTAAACTACACGGGACAGACATTATTTAACCAAGTTCTTCAGCCCAATCCTACGTACACTTATCTACATAACATTTATAAATCCTATTTCAATTTTACATCAGTTGTATACTCGATTACAATTAAGAATATTGAATTCACATGTTTAATCAAGGACAGCAAGAACTCTGCTCTAAAAAACTCGCTGGAATATCTCCGCCTTGTTGCGCGAATAACATCGATCGTGGCTCCGTGTCCCTTAAAGCTACATCTACTTCCGAAACGTTAACGTCCAACTTATTACAGACAGAGAACGCCTCTAGTTTCTCGTAAACGTTCCGAAGGCCGTCCAGCAACTGACTTTCGCCGCACATTTTCGAGCGAAGACAATTGTGCATGATGACTCTGCACCTGAGATCGTTCAACTGAAGCGAGACTGTCTGCATCTCATCCTCCGTCCTCGATCGCTCTTGGATCTCCGCGTCCAACAACGCTTTGTTACTTGACAATTCTTCTTTAAGCTTGCTGTTGGAGCTGATTATATCCACCAGCTGCGATTCCAGGTCGCACAAATTGCTCCCTTTAACGGCGCCTTCCTTTTTCATACCCTGCATCTCGTTTGGTTGCTTGCACCTCCTCTCCTTGAACCTCCGGATCCTCCTTTGCCGACAGGACTGCGACGAACTTCTGCTGTGTTTCTTCTGAAATGAAATACCAGACCACATACAGACTATCATTCCGTTAAGTTTCGAATCCTATTCAATCTTCAATCTGGAAGACTTCAATTCTATTTGAAAGTTAAACGAGAACGTACCGATGGGTCGATCGATCTCCTCGCGCCTTCAGGCCCAGGCACATTCGTTTCATCCCTTTTACGCAATCCCACCGAAGAAGCCTCTCTCCACTTCAAAATAAATTTCTTCTTCGTCGCGCTACTCTCGCCCAGCTCTCGCCGCCTCTTCAGTATCCTCAGAACATCTTGAAGGGTGTTGATAGGAATGTGATTCTCTGTTAGATCCATCGTTGTTATCACGCTGTTCGATTGCAGAACTTCTATGATCACCTCCGCGCCGTGTTTAGTGATCCCGCAGTGCTTCAAGCTCAACGATTTCAGCCAGATATCGGCCTTCAACGCTTGCATTAATTGTCGCACACCGACGTCCCTTATCTTTAGATTCCCGTTTAGAATCAGCGTGTGCAATCCCTGCGGCTGAAACACGAAGCCAATAAATTAATACCAAGCCTTAATCCCCGACGGACAAGTCACGGTAAACTGAAACTCTCACCTTTTTGTCGCAACGGTCCTCGTGTGACTGTGAAGAGGACTTTTCCCAAACGTTCTGCATCACGTCCGCTTTTCGCCTCTTCAGGAACAGGGACAGGCTCGAGGCGCTTCTGTTGGTCAGGCGACAGGACGACAGATCCAGGACGCAGAGGCTCGGATTGTTCCTCAGGCAACCCAGCAGCAAATCGCAACCTGGAGGGAAAAAGCATGATAACTAAAAGTATTCTGCAGAGACACAAAACGGAAGGGAAATGTAGAAGGGCACTGGGAAATAAGTTAGTAAACGTTGTCAAAGTATCGTACTTGAACATTACTGGCAAGTAAAACGAATTAAAGGGGCTAATAAATCGTGTGTAATTAATAGTAATGTATAATAATGCGATGAAATTATACTAACCGATGTCACCGATACGACACCCCGTCAGGGACAGAGTCGTCAGTCTCCTGTTGCTCTGCAAGCCGGTACAAAGGATGCTGAGGTACTTGGTCGCCAGTGGAATTCCATCGAGGGTGATGGAGGTAATCGACGTAGAATCTCTCGCGAAAACGGCCACAGAATCCACCAGGCATCGCAACAGGAAATTGGTGTACAGAATTGGCCACGTTTGGTCCCGTCCTCCGCCTCGCCTGGACGCGCGATCGAAACAACTCTAATCTGAGTTTTCGCCCCCGTTTCCCCATTAAAATTTCCAGTTCTCCGTATCTCTCTCCATCCAGCACTTTTACTCCCTTTACCCATTCTTTCCAACCATTCCGCCCACACCTTGCCGGTCCAGGCGATGCGACCTGCAAGCTTAAACTTGCTGAGAGTAGCATTCAAACGGCAAAACGTGGAAATTTGGGGTAACGTTTGGCGGGCAAGATTGGCACCTTTGTGTAGCAATTTTGGTTGGAGGAAGGTAGAAAGGATAATGATTCAGGTTCTTACGAGGTCGAAGGTTTTTGATAGACTTTTACAAAAATAAATCAGGAATTTGGAATATTGGAAAATCGCTGTATTTAATGATTAGATTAATATTAGATTAAAATTAGATTAAATCCTTTACGTTTATCGTCTTAATCTACTATATTTTGCTTCAACACCGAACGGAGGAGTATGTCTGACCACGACGGGGACATTTCACTTGCGAGCGTCGCTAAACACAAACTCTACGAATGCCCAAAAGCCCAAGTTAAATATTTTTAAGAGTATCGCAGAAGGATTAATAATAGAATGGAAGGGGAATTAGCCGAAAGCAATTTTTTAAAACGCTCGAAGCAAGGAACAGTGAATGGAAGTTTAAGCTCGGGGAAGCATTCTAATACTACCGTGTACTGATTCTAATATTTGTACCTCAGCTACACGTTACACACTTAAATCTTTAAATAACATCGAAGGAAGCATAATTTCTTTTGTCAAATTTTAACGGAACTCGAATGCCCCCTTTGGAATCTTTAGAAGAATTACCATAGCTTCTCAAGCTTTTCTTCTGTATTTATTTTCTCCCTGGCCGTTTTGCACCGACCTCGGCTGTAAATGTAGATTTTCGACAGGCTTCGATTCTCAGCGATGCTGTTCAAAATCGGCGACCAATCTCTCAGAGCCAAGCGGTCCACGCAGAATCGTAAGCATTCTTCGTCCAAGTAAGCTTGCACAGCGGGTAGAGGTTTCACTTGCTTGTCTTGGCACAGAACCTTGTTAAAAAGTGCTATTAATGTTACATAGCGGGCTACTTTCTGAGAGGACGTGATTCTCTGGCGCCAGATACGTTTGTATTCTTAAAGCAGCGCGGGTTGTCCTACTATCTACTGATTAATCATTCTCATTGTATATAAGCTTCTAATCTTTTAGTTCGTTTACCCATGGGATGGCGACGAATGTGACTGAAATTGTAATTAATTGCTACACTAATACTGATAGGTTTGAGAGTTGATTAAAAAGTGTATTTGAACGAATGGTAAGATTATGTAGCATCGTTTCAGTTATTTGGATTGTTAATATCTTCAATCAGATCATCATAATGATATCATTCAATAGATCTATTGAATGTTTTTCTATTAACGAACCTTGTATAACCAGGCGAAATGCCCACGATTTGTATTCTTCGTCTCTTTGCTATTTTGCATAATTTGATGATATACTGTCGACCACAACCCTTTGCCTTATCATGGTACAATTTTGTGGATTAATGGAATGTATTCGAGTCTGTATTTGGCACTTGGATAAATGAAATTCAAAACGTCACACTTTCACGAAAAATACATCGAAAACTGACATTCTCGGGGCTGGGAACATTTGAATACTATTCTCCTTCCGTCGAATACTTCAAGCGTATGAAAATTCGTATGGATGCACTATGCACGATGTATGACTGACTTCCAATAGGATCACATGTGGCCTGGAACGTTCCAAAATTCTCAGGGGGGGAAATACATTTCTGTAGATTCCTTCTCTACTTAACAATGTTCAAATTAGAACTGAAGATATTTATTGAATATTTAAGATGAATGTAACTGAGAAATGGTGAACTTACTTTTTTACACTGTGGTTTAGTAGTTTTTGTGCCAAGATAGAAAGCAGTAAAGGTACACACATCATTCAGGGAAATACTTTGCAGAAATTTATATATCCTCAAATGTTTCGGAATCATCACACTTATTCTGATGAGTGGTATTAGATACAATCACAATTTTAATCACATTTAGAATTCCTCGTTTTTGATATTCACAGAAACGTTCTACTTTCCTTCTTAATTATATTCTATAGACAATTGGTTCTCTTACATATACGTTATGCTAAATATTTGTACTACGATAGTGACTGCATTAGCTGCACCCAACACGGCGACGTGTGGCTTAATATTTAATTGTTAGTGTATCCTGTGGAAGTTAAAATGTGGTCACATAGAATTTCGTGGATTTACTTCGCGAAGGAATGAGTCAGAGGAACTTTAATAATATCGATATATGGAATACCACTTACAGGTGGAAATCGAGGAGCAAACAGCAGATTATTATTAGCCACCTATATAAATATTAATGCACTCATCTCTACATGGATTGATTTTCTTAACATCGATACAACTGACCTTTCTTGCAATACCTGCCTGTCCTTTTCTTTCGAATCGCCAGGATGCAAGAAAACTTGGGTATACGTTTTCTTTTCAATTCCAAGAGTTACCAGCAACAGTGTTCACGTTTTTTTTTAATTGTAAATTGTCCATAAACGAATATTTTTCATGTCTACTTGTCATGAAACTCCAGGGAATTGTGAACCTTCAATTTTGTTCTATCTTTCCAACTATGTAGGCTGGCTTTGGTAAAATAATGGTTGAAAATAAAAAGTAATTCGTTGCAAGAGAAGATCACTTGTTACCACGATACCGCAGTGCAGGATGAATATTATTTATTTGAAGAATAATTTTTGTGCAATCAAGAATGCAAAAGTCTTCTGAAAATAACAGAAAAGTGAATACATATTTCAGAACTGAGTTTAGCTATTCAGAATATGAATAAAGGTTTTTCTTACTTGTTTACCAATTTTATTAGACGTTAAAATAATCAAGTCACATTTAACAGTGAAATATTATGCACATATTTTTATGCTTCATCTCTGATGCTCATTGATCTGTTTTAAACCTTCCAGTTACCATGACGACTCAATTGTTACATGTTTCTTATTAGTATCATAATTATTATCCGGAACACTTTACATGTTTTGAAGGAGTTTATTTTAAATGGAGAATTTCAACAAGTATTAGAATTTTTTGAATATATTGCGTTATAGAGAATTATGCGTATTTAAATATATTTCTTCAGCTGCGTTATTTCCGCTTTAACTCTCTCTTATATAATATTTGCCCATAAATTTGTCCTTTCCATCAGAAAATTGTTTAGGAAATAATTTTTTCTTACTTTACCTAGCTCAGAAACGCTACTCGCAATTTCAAAGTTTGTACACGCTAAAATTCCAAATACATTGTTTTACACATATTTCATAATATATAGGGGGTTCATTCATTTCGTTTAGCATTTCAACACGTACCTATTTCGTTAACATTTACCAAGAGTATGCTCAGTCAAACTCTTATCACATAGGTATTCTACACACTTACTTTGAATTTTAGCAAGCCTTTTAAGCGCTTGAATCAAAGTGCAGGCCAAATTCGAACATTTAACCGAAAGCTTCTTTTCTTATTAATTAACAGTCCAAGGAAGACAATTTGTTACATGGATCGATCCAATATTCAGAGTGAAAGAGCACGATTATCACATCGGAACTAGCTTTGGTGAACGATTGCTGTTGCATCGTACTGCATCTGGGGTTGCATTATTTCAAGTGCAACGTGCACGACACAGTTCCGCGTAAGGTGTAACGAGTGCAACACGGTTACAAGAGCACGATGAGCTCACGGGCAAAGATAATTTACGCCAAGGAAACGAAAAGCGACCCTAAGCAAATAATCGCTTTTGTACCGCCGCGGTGTATGCCTGTCTTCGCTCTCTGTGTAAACTGGCAATAACAATTCCATCTTCCTGTTATTTGCCAAGCGCAAATTCTAGATCGTACCTCCTAGTCTCTTTGATTGTCACCGAAGGTGCATCTTTTCCAGTTCGCGGGCCTTTCTTTCATTTAAACCAGCGGGTATCTCTTCTTTAAAACAAGAGTCTTCGAGCCTTCCTAAATAAGTAAATTTGGGTCTATCCCTTTCCAAACGAAAATTTTCCATTGGTCGAAAATTTCTCAATAGTTTACGCTTTCCATTTAATAGAGCCCACTGCCAATTTTAGACCATTTCTGCGATGGAACATGTATTTTGTTTCATAAAATTTTGTAGCCGGGCAAAGAATCTATTCAAGTCACTATTCAGAAACGAGGACAATTCTTCGTTTACTGTATGCACGTCCGCTCTGCCACTTTGCACTTTCGTTTCAGTGGCGTCTGCGAATACAACCGGATCGCAACGTGCAACCGCTGATCGCAATTCAAAGAGTGTACGTTATTAGCCTTTCAAATCGAATAATACTTTCAAGGAGATTCCGATGAATGTTTCATAAGGTGCTGTTCGGTATTGAGATGCAAACCTACCGCGGGTTATTGCGTGTCGTCTCGATTACGATCGTCGGGAACGTTTACAGCCTCCGATGACTAGAGGTACCGCAAACCTATCCATCATTCTCAACATAAGTTCCTGTATGCTGTTCTATTTCATTAAATGGGATTGGCTCTGACATCCTCGCGGTTGCGATTATAAATCACTCATTAGAAGACGGTCCAGCAACTTGCACTAAGAGGCTTCTGGTAACATTCCTGAAACGTGGCTACGAGATAGTTACTAAGGGGTTTGTATAAATTTGTGGTATTTGCTTGAAGATATACTTTTATCAATTTTTCTCGTGGCTTTGTATCTCTACTTAAGAACCGATCACGAGTAATTTCATCGATTGATTAGTGTCATTATCTCAGATATTGTCACTGATAATTTCGCTGAGGCTTTAAAATCAAGATTATAAGATTATACCTCGGTGTGAATTTTTAATACACTGCTACTCGCAATTACCCTGAAGTGCCAGTACACCGGTCTCTTAAACACCTGCCAGATGAAGGACTTAATAATAAAATGATCGCAGCGCAAATAAAGTATTTGGCTAGGGTACTCGATAGAAGAGGGGCAGAGGCATTTTGCTTCTCCTCCGCGCTGTTCGTCCCCGCGAAATCTCAAACTTTAGTCAGTGGATTCGAGGCCAGCATGCCATCTACAACTGAGCCTAGCTTTATTAAAACATCGCGCACACTTTGGCGTATCGTGTTGCCTAACAATTGATCGACGGTACCCGACCAACTCTCTGCAATTCGTCGGTGAATACTGTCCGCGATCGAACGCGACCGATAGAACTGTCTCCTCGGTGCAGTGATCCTGCGAATACAACGCGAATTCCTTTCAAGAACAGTCACCTTCGCTTTACTATTTTCGAACTGTATAAATTAATAGCTCAAGTTCTCCGCGTGTGAAGTTTTTTAGGAGCAACAAACGTCAAACTGTTTCAAGAGGGACCAATAGTTCATTGATAGTTAGAAACACGTGTGTATCGGGGTGCCATTTTTGCCTGTGCGATCTGGGATCTCAGATTTCCATAGTACGAGTGCATAGTGGGGCGTGTTTATATTCAACATTGTGGTTGATCGTGGTTGCAGGGTTCAAGGCGATGGGAGAAATTGCGCGGGATGCAGGTATTTTGAGCTCGCGAGGCTGAAAGGTGGTTCGTGGGCGCCTGGGAGGAATGCTGCGTTTTTTAATTACGTATAAACATTCGTGGCCTGCGATAAGATAAAGTAAATCCCGGTAAAGAGGTGTCGCGAGCGTGTCCTCCAATCTTGAATTTTACCTTCGAGTTGCTTGATTCAATGTCACATGCAAATGGGACTTTGGTTGCCAAGGCTAATTACCGGAAGTGAATTTAATTATTAATCTAGCTTTCTTCTCTTGTGCTACTTTCCCATAGAAGACTAATTTTGACCTGATTTTTAATTCGCAGTTGTGGGTCGCCCATGATTCTCAATTTTTTTTTAATAATATTTCTAACTTTTTTAAGAGGCAGCTTTGAAGCTGGAGCACCAGAGCAGTCGAGTTAAGTTTTGAGGTACTCCGGGCAATTGTGTTTAAAGCTTACCGAGATACGGCGCAAGTAAGTTTGCTAAGGGATTTGTATTGATTTTTATCATATCTTCGCGATGAATCTTGCTGGGAGCCTAATGTCGATTTTCAAGATGTTGTGAGTAGAGATGTGGTCAGTCTGTTCAAAAACCTATGTCCTCTCGTAAGACAATATTCTGATTAGTTTGTCCGAGTGATCAGTATACTATAACAATTAATTTTGCCAAGGAACTGAAGTTACTTTAAGATACTTAAAATTTTGCTGAGGAAGCTGAACTAGTTTCGCCAAAATATTACGAACAATTTTAACAAAGATTTTAAATCTGTCTCTTAAAATACTCCCACGACTATCTTCTTAAATACTGTTGCTATCAAATTTTCCAAAACAGCTTCTCTTACTTCCTCCCCCGTTTCATTACACCCGTTCAGAAATTCTGACCAATCCTACAAAATCCAAAACTCATTCGTCACATGCACATTCTCAGTGTTACATTCAAAGTGTAGAAATTTGAAAAACGTGTCACCAAACTAGTGCAAAGGAGTGTAAAACGATCGCAGACAATGCGATAATAAATCGTGTACTTTAAACCATTCTATCAACGACCTCATCTGTTGCCAAGAAATATGGAAGTCTACAAACACGCGTATCATCGTGGTGAGTACATCCCTCTGTCACAATTACAAACACCTGCTACCAATGATGAACGGAACTGTGGCGCATTCATGAATATTTATATCTACGTATCGCTGTTGCCATTTCTTCCTCGCTGCATGCTTCCTGCACCAACATCATTCTCGAACTCGCCTGGGCGACATTGAAGAGGGACGTTCAACTTCTTTGCGCCTCCCAAATGCACCGAAATCTCGTTTCAAATTGATTACGTAAGCCACGCGTGCCATCTCCAAACATAAATGGTATTCTTCCGAGTAAGAGACTTCTGTGCCACACACCACTACCGAACCGATCGCTCCTTCAATGTATAATACGTTATTTACGGCGCTCCCTTCGAATTCGCCTCGACATACCGCGTTTTTGGTAAAAAGCTATGACTAAGTCACCGATTCATCTCGATGAGTTTTTTTTTTAGAATCCTTTAAAATCCAGTCGATGGGGTTTCGACGATGAAGAGGAGAGCTGAAGGATCCTGGGGAAAGTGAAAGATTGCTTCGAGGATGGGATGCAAGCTCAGCAGGTTGGGTTGCACGGCTGACAAAAGGGACACAGAAAAATGCAAGCCTTTGGAAACGCTGGAGCAAAGGTCTCTAGTTGGTACAGGTAATTTTCTAGTTCCTATCTTCAAGGGCCTGGTATTGTGTTCGCGTCACCAGGTCTTGGACTTTTGTAGCAAACAGGTGTGTAATTCCGAGCTTATAATTTTAGAATGAACGTTAGAAATAGGATTTCGGCTCTCTCCTTTATTTCTAGAATAGTTAGCATAGTGAGCTTCCATTTTGATGACTCCAAAAAGCATCTGACAGTCCCTTGTCAATCTTCGTCTCTTCTAGACTTCTCTACTTTTAGATAGTCTGATTTAGATATTATTATTTATTATGTAACTTTCACAAACACCTGACTTCCTAGTGATCTTGTTAAATAGATCGAAGGGCCCTTTGGAATACTAAACCATTAATGCACGCCTCCTAACTGGAATTTCTATTTCTCAGTTATAATTCACTCTTCTCAAGAACACTCCAGCAACCTATAGGGGAGACCGGGGCAAAGTGAACCTCGGTGAAAAATGAGCTTTCTTAATTTATTCTTTAACAATAGAATATATTTACAAATTTTGGTGACGTGATAAATGTGTGTAATACCACAATGATAATTATGCACATTCAGATATCGAAAAATGGAAATTCGTTTAAAAAATTAAAAATGAAGTTTTGGAGACTTCCGATTTTTTTTTCAATTTAGCTTTTTGGATAAATGTGCGCATTATCCTAGCCTGTCAGCTGGCTAGAAAACCACGCGGCGTGATGGAACAGAATTTAACCTCAAAGAAATGAAAAATCTGCCACAGTTTTTGATAACCACACTGCAAAAAAGCCAGAAGCTACCGTGCTACACATATCATTCCAGCGCTATATCCTTAATTATAATTCTTATTTTGTTACCTCATATATGAAGTAAAGTGGTCAGTTTTCGCAGTTTCTTTTCAAATTGAATTTTAATATACTTTAAGTTTATTTTAAGTATTGCAATTCGTCATTTATCAATAGTAATGTTCATATTATATTATAAATCTATTTCCACACATTTTTATTGAAAGGGAAAAATTTTATTCGACTTTAAACTTTTTTCGTCTCACTTTGCCTCGGTCTCCCCTAAACACCAATCCTGATCCCAAGAAGTTTCTCGCTCTACCACGAACGCTCCTACGCTGCAACCACCCCCAGTAATACAAACTCCATCTAATCCTCTCATTCCTCGTTCATATCTACCCCTCGTACCACGACAACGTGTTTCCAATAGCAATCCTGCGCACATACCAAAGCAGCGCGTTTAATGAGCCAGAAATTCAACTACCCAGATCGCATACCGAATGCACACGTTAACATCATCGATCTTCTTTCTTCTCTTATCGCGCAGCGTCTCGTTCCCTGCGCCGGCAAGGTATCGTTATGCAAATCAGTCGTCTTTCGGGGGATTGGGAGGGGGATTACACGGATTAATCGTATCGTTTTCGATGCACACGATCAACGAGAGATCTCTCAATGATCTGCAGGCTTCGCGGCGGGAAAGCGGATTCCACGGCGGTTTTAATCGGTTCGGTAAAGAGAGAAACAAATTGTGAGGGGGCCCGGGGGTGGAGGGACAGTGCTGCGTCACCAGTGGAGTACGCGTACGTTTGGCGAAGGTAGAAGGTGGAAGGCAGAGGAGGGCAGACACCTCGGGCGAACACTGTGCCGCCTTGACCTAGTCTACGGCGGTCTGGCCACAACGTGGCGTGTGTCTTGCCTGGAGTCCACCGTTCGCGTGGTGAATTAATCAGGCGTATGCTTTCGAAAAATGACGCGCACTCCTCTCTTGACTACGCTACAAATCCACAGCGTCGCGAATCAATCGGAACGGCACGCGCATCGTATCTTTCAAGGACTCGCCGACCGTGGGATTCGTAAACGGGGCTTAATTTGCTTTTTATCAGTCTGGGTACTTGAAACTGCGTTTCTAATGGGATGCCGCTGAATTTGGTTTGTTGCTCTGTTGGAGGATCGAGGAGGAAATGCTTCTTCGTTATCGTAGATCACAAATGTGTTATTTTGGAGAAGTATCTTTGGAGAGTTATTTGAACTTTTTTTTTTAATAAAATCTGGTAGGTACTCTGGGTCTTCTTTAACGACGCCGATTTGATTCTTGATTGTAGTCGAAGTGATTGGGAGAGGTTTCTTTTACTACTGTTTAAATATGCATCTAATTCTTCATTCTTCATACTGTCGAATTGGTATTAATCCATTCGAAAAAGTTGCCAAACCTACGTGTGCATATCTGTGTTGAATCTTATCTCGCAAGTATACTGTATGTACACACTCCTTCGCTGATATCGATCTTTTAATTCGATCTCCGTTTAAATTCCGTTTAAATATCCCCCCTGCGAGCAGATAATTCGCCAGTCGATATGTATCATTGTTAAGGCGGTTCAACGTTACGAACACCAAGGATACGATAAATACTACCAACAGTGTATTAATTCGTCGATAAGACCTCGTATATTTCAGTCGATGGTTGTGAATGCAAATCAGAGAGCAAGATAATGTCGGATGCTGATTCAGCCTGGACCATCGCGAATTCGCGAGCAAATTGGTTACACGGTGATTCGTTATTTAACGGACCTGGATCTTCGAAATAAACAAATTAAAATGATCTATCTCATGTCGTAACCCAATACTTGTAAAATCGCTCCTTGTAGATTTAGAACAGAACTAGTTTTTCTTCGCTAGAACAATAATTTACCATTACAGTGACCTCGCGTAATACTTTGAAAATAACAAAATGTCTCCACTTAATTTAACCCATTGTCTCCAGACAGTTCCGCACTCGACAACGGGGTCCGCGTAAGATGCACCGAGTGATTCGCGCACGAGGGAAATGCAATTAACAGGCACCATTAATTGCAAGATTTTATTCGAGCGTGAGAGACGCCTTTGAGGCCCGTGCATTCGTGGTTAAACGAGCGTGCAGCAAGGTATTGTGTACCTCGAGTTTCTCCGACGACCCTATCTCGTGTTTCCTGAGGCCACTCACTCACCAGTAGAATTTTAACCCGGACAATTCGGTTCCCTCGGCCAGTCGTTGTCTTTGAGCCGCATACATCGGATCGAGCTCGCTGTTACGCGACGATTATTTCCCTCCCCATCACTTTCCACGCCGCGATTTCTATATTCCACGCGCACCATTATCGGCCCGCGCTCCACAGTGTCTGTATTTTTTTGGAAAGAATGTCGTAACGTGAAAAAATCGACGCGAGCAGTGTAATTTTAGAAATGTGCGCTCTTGAAGCTGCACGTTCCGTTGTAGCTTCTTACTTCGATTAACGCGGTGCAGTGAAAAGATTCTGTCTGGATATCGATTTGATAACATTCTGGTGGATAAGATCGCTGGTGGATTATTTTGAAGCACGTGTAATTCGAGGAAATTTTCAACGACGATGTAATTTGGTTTCTAGATATCCGAGTGATATTGAAATTTGGATGTTTACATGGAGACGGATAATTTAGACGAGTCGCTACTGAATTTCATAGATTGAAGAAGTTTGAATGGCTAGACAGCAATTGAGGTGGATCTTTGTCAGAATTTTTTTTTAATATTTCGAAACTTTTCTCTCTCCTTTCAAATAATTTCTCTGGCTTAATCGTCAATTGCTGTGCCGAGACACTCTATTTTACTGAACGATCAAATGCTGCAAGCTCTCTCTAACATGAGGACAGAGTTAAGAAAATATCAGTGTGCATCTTCACTGCTGTGACATTACCAAGTTACAAATTCATATGGCATCCCCTCCGAACAAATATTTCTTTCCAAACGATGATGGGGCTTTGGAAGACATGTTGCTCAGCAATGGTACGTAAAAATCTGCTCCAGATAAGTTTCAAAATTAAAATCGAATGAAATCGACTCTTACCGTTCAATTTAATTGCCCATCACCCTTCAAATAACCCATAATGAAAGGCTAAAAGAACCAACAAAAGCGCTCTATCATTCGGCATTGAATTCACACGAGCACGTGAAAGGAGTTTAATTCGTTTGATCGAAAAGCGATAATGAGCTTATTACGAGACACTGGGAACGAGAAACTGGAAATCGATTCAACGAGTGGCCTTAAGCAACCGATTATGTTAACCGCAAGTATACTGATTTTTAGACCGAGCTTCGCATTCCAGTGGAAAGAGTCGACGCTTATCCCTTACGCTGTGCTCCGGCTATGCCCAATTAAGGTGCCCTACTTTCGATCAATTATCTTTAAACCCTGATGCATTCGAATCGACCGATAAACGCCGAATGATCCCGCCCGTAAATGGAGAAGATAAGTTTCACGCTCGACCTCGTTGCGCTCACCCTCTTCGACTGAACATAAATTTCGTTCTCTTAGGACCATCGAGTTCGTTAGCGATAATTGTGTAATGAAGGATGGAAAATCCTTGGTTCGGTAACGAAATGTTAATCGAGTCCTTGGCAATCGAGTGGACGAATTTTGGGAGAAGTCCTCCCGCACCCACGGCAGCTGCAATTAATCTGCGCACGAAAATAGAAGCTGCAACGATCAATCGGTTTCGCAAACTAGCCTTAATTGTCGGTTATAATTGTTGATCCATTGACCCAGAATGCTCCCGTGGCGATGTACAATCCGGTGTATCGACGAGCTTCGCTATTATCCCCGAGTGTATCGATCAATTGCCCGAGTAATGAATCAATTCATAAAGCATCTGTGTTGGAACGTGAACAATTGAAGGAATGTTGATCTCATAAGTGCATAATTGAGAGGAATGCTAATCGTTGAATTAGTGATCGATCGATAACATCTTGGTCGACAGTTTCTATTAAATTTAAAACTCAGAGAGTGTTTTAACTTTACAGGGAAGGCGGAGTACGATGCTTTGGGAGAGAAACAATTGTTTGAAGATATTTTGGCAGCGGGCGACGATGCAGATTTCACGATAGCAGTAAGTATAACTTTTTAGTATTATCTTCCTCGTTTATGTAAGAGTGGATGGAGGGGCAAATTTTTGCTCGGGTAGAAATGATCTATGGAGTAATGAAGTTGCCAGGTATTGAACACTGTCATTGGTGCGGACGCACTAAAGATAAATGATGTGAAAATATCGCGGCGATATCTCGATGCTCGTGGCTGCAATCGCTGATAACAGGGCGAAGGAGCAATGTTCCACTTCGCATTTTTTGAAGACAGAAAATAGAATCGATTCCATAGGTGTATCATAACGTTTTAGGAAATATTCTAGACTGTAATCACGAGTTTCATTCACTTTCTTCTTCGTATAATTTGTATAATGAAACGTATTTATTTGTAACATTTATTAGCAATCCTTCGAACTGAGATCTTTACTTATTCATAATTTAATTATCCCTCCCTTCGACAAACTTCCTCTACACTAGCCTCCTTTAATTATCTTCATTCGAAGTACGCTATTTATCTTCTTCATATCTTACAAATTAATTAATCCCCTTCTCAAAATACCATTCAACTTTCCCCCATTTTATTACCTCAATCTCCCTCCATTTAACACAGATTCTTCATGCTTTCATTCAACCTTCCCATCAACCCTAATTTCTCAAAGAAAATCCAAAAAACTGAGCGTATAAAGCTCCTCTAAAAACTATCTTAGCATCAAAGGGAGCGAAGTATATCAGTAGGTTAAATCGAAGAAGGGTGATCGATCGCCCAACAGCGGAGGGGTGAATTTACACGAACGTAAACAGAGAGAAGGGGGGGAAAGAGAAGTACCTAGGGTTAATCGATAGGAAGAAAAAAGACGCGGGTCGTCAGGCTTCTACTTTCTCACGAGGCTTTAATCCCGCAACGTGCAATTACACCCTTCTGCGATAGAACGTAATCGCGAGTAGTTTTCCTCGAACCACCTGTCTGGTTCTCGATCACGGGGCTCATAAAAATTGCATCGAATGTTTTCATTGAAGTTTCAAGAGGCGCGACGATTGATCAGTGCACGGCGCGACTTATAGCAGTCGATTCCGATTAATTATTGATACCCTCCGCTGTCGTGCTTCGATTCCCTCGCGCTCTATGGAACCTAAGTACTGAAATGAATTATTAACGACCCCTCGACCCTCTATATTTCCCCCTGTTTCTGTCGTCCGAGCTTCTCGAGCTGCTAAAGTGTCGGTGATCGCCCATGGACAGGGTATAAACTGCTGTCTATAGGTGGTCTGTAGGCACACGGCTGGATCGCAGCCAGAAAAGCTAGATGAAGCAGTCGCAACTTTTGTCTTGCATAATCCCCATCCACGTGGGTGGGGAACTTCAGGAAGTGTTCTCGTTTCGAAACCAACACGCAACCTTGACAGCTCGGCTATTCACCGACGAACTTTCGGGATCTGTGTCGTGAACTCGTTTCCCGTCCATCGCGGCGAAGCACAAATTTCGGACCAGAAATAGGTTGTTCTCTGCTTTTTGAGATGAAAGCTAATCGATGCAACGCGTTGACTACTTAAGCTTTTTCGATAATCTTGAGAGATGTTTTCTGTTGGATTTGTAGCTTCTATAGAGAGTACCTTAGGCGATCGTTAATGGTTTATCAAAAAGTTTGATGATAGTACTGTGGAAGGACAGACGTTCAACGTGGGCAAGCAATGTTATCGGGGAACTTTGTTTGGAAACTTTATCACCGATAGAGTACAATTTTTTTAATGCCTCCACGCGATTATGAAGGGATGGTGTTCAGTTACGTCTTCTATATCCTGGGAGCACCCTTTTCAGTTCGAATAATTAAATCGTCTGCGTTTAGTGTCCGAAAGTTTTCCCCTCGTGCGATGGAAAATTGTGCACCTTCCTCGACCGTGTTTTTTTTTTTTAGATTTCCGTTTTACCGTGTAGCATGTCCCGAGCGTTTATTGATTTCCTGAGGTGTCTGTTCTCGTTAATCTGAATGTATTTTGTACAATGTTTAGTATCTCTTGGGTAATTAGTGTCTTTTGATGCTTCAATCGTCGTCGGTATAAATTGAAACAGTTTAGAACAAGAATCTTATTGTCTCTTCCGGTTAATCTGAATGTATTTTGTAGAATGTTTATTATCCCTTGGGTTATCGGTGTCTTTTGATGCTTCAATCGTCGTCGGTATAAATTGAAACAGTTTAGAACAAGGATCTTATTGCGAGTGATCATTTTATTGCGATCTTCTCACGAAAACCCGCAATATCTCATCGGTTTACAATTCAACAACAAAAATCGCGATACCGTTTTATATATAAGTAATTTTGTCCGTGACGCACAACAGTCTTTATCGACTCTTTCCACAATACCACTATCGATAATTGTGCGAAGACACTTTTAGTTACATAGAGAAGCAGCCGTTATCAAAGATAGACACGGCTCTTGATACAGCGAAAGGATAATCTCGGCCGTTGCAATGCCCGGCTCAGTATCGCGATGGACGTCCGTGAATTTGTCTTCCCAATCGATCCACCCGTCCAATGGGCTTGACAATATTTAAATAAGGCCACGCAGAAATTAAAAAGCTACTACGCGTTCGAACACTTCGATCGACGATGTAAATTGAACGACGTTCGCGATCGTAGGGAAGCGTTAATCAGAGTTCCAATTGAAGTAGGTAATCCGGCTCTCAACGGATAAGTTATGCGGCGCGAATTGTTCTGGAGCGATCGAATCGATTAGCGGCTGGTTCGCGATTGTGTATGCCGATCCAGGGATCGGATCCTTTTGGTTGACGCGTGATCGAGGATGAGCGACAAGAGGCGATCGACGCAAACGCCGATCTACGTTTGCCACTCTATAGATGCCGGGGAGATGGTTCACGGGGAACCGTCTAGGTCATGGTACAGCTGGATCTTGAACGCCATGTGTGGCGGAGTTTGGAAGAAATGGCACGCGAGCAAATCCGGAATGTACGTCGACAAAGTGCCCCCGTCCCTTGTGTTGCTTGCACAGGTACGTGGGTGGAACTGGGCTCGAACAAGATTCACAAGATGCAATTTTATTAAACACAGTGTCATGTATAATTGATAGAATTTTGAATATTAAACATCCTCGGGGAAGAGTTTCACTGTGTGTAAAAATTTTTGTATTTTGTATTTTGGACGTGTTTCTTGCTCCCGTAACAATTGCTCACTTTCGTTTCTCTTCTTCATGGATATTGACGAAATGAACGCTATGCCAGAGATGGAAATAGTTTTGCTTGCTTCCAGAGGGGGTGATGTTCGTTATAGAGTACTGCAGCTCGCATTTGAACCTTTCTAGAACACTTTTCTTACACTTTTGTACTTGTTAGCAGAAGCGAACGATGCAAGGAGCAAAAGCAATGTTTATTACTGTCTTAGGGATACATACGATTTATGGCTTGAATCTTTGTAAGTGCTTTTCCAAGTGACACAATTTACAGAGTGAGAGGGGGTTCAGAAGAAATGCTCAATTTTTCATCATTGCGCAAGCTTATTCCGCGTTCGAGGTACATGCGCGAGTAGCACTGGATTAATATAAATATCAGTGTTACTCGAATGCACCGTGCCTCGTACTTGGAACGTCTCATGCGCTCAGAATAAAAATTTGGCAGCCAGGGGGCACTTAGCCCCTTGGCCCGAGCGATTAAGGAATTAAGTCTAAACAATCGTGGAATCGAGAGATTGTCGACTGGATCGAGATCATCATGGAAGCTCTCCAGCAAAGTTGCTAACTTCATTTGCCTGCGAGTAATTTGCCTCTTTCGATTCGTTTGTCTCGTTGGCGCGACTCTAACATGCATAGGTTATCGCGTGGCGGTGAAGCGGCTGTTAAAATCGATCACCAAGTAGTTAACACGAATGAAAAGCACGAGTACTCGTCATGGAAGTACTAAAAATGTGAAGGAGTCTCCGCGGGCACGACGACGAGCCAAGGTTCACAATGACGTCGATTCAGATTCTGGCCGTAACGAGGACGTGCCACTAGTACGGTCGCTTCCCAAAGAATTCAACGGCCCATTAATAAAGACATATCCCCGGACACTAGCGATCGAAACAACCGGCTACACTAATTCTAAAAATCATTCCCTTTGTGTGTTCTAGAAAGGGCCGCAGGATATCGAAGCTCATCCATTAACGAACAGTGTTCCTACGCTCGTAAAAGTAAGTCTCCATTAACCCTCTCCATAGGCGTTACCCCCCGTTCCATCGGGAACAATTAAACAGCGAACATGAACGGTGTCCACTCTGTTTGATCTCTTTCGAATCGAATTCCTCTCGTACGTCAGATATTGTTGGTCTTCCCCAAAGATGATCAGCAAATGGACATTCTCGCGACCACGTCGAGGAGATTGGGGTGGAGCGTGTCGGCGGCGAAAGGCGTGGAAAAGGCGGTGGAGTTCTACCAGAATCGGGCCCACGAGATAGTAATCATCGATCATCGGGGGCAACGGGGCACGGAGGCCGGCGCAATTTGTAGGTAGAGTATTCCAAAGAAAACGGATCGATCGCTGACGATAATCGCACACCTTCGAAATTCCACACAAAATGCCCGCGGGGATTGCGAAATTCCTCAACAGATCTGACTGGTTGGTTTCAGGGCGATCAGGTCGACACCCGTCTACCACAATTCCGTTATCATAGCTCTCGTAAAGAAATCGTAAGTGACTATCGTCGTTAAATGTACCTTAACACTGTACTCCAAGCTGCCAGGCCTCTCAAATTTCCCCGCGTGAACTTGAACAGGTACTTTATGCAGGGTGACAAGGACAAAGTCGTGGCGCTGGACCTGCTGGAATCAGGATTTAGCAGAGTAAGTTCTCTCGAGACCGTGTATCTTCGTGGCTCGCGTGCAGATAAGACATTCACCATCGATAGATTCTATTTTCTGTGAAGTGTGACAGCGTTGCTGCATTGTTCCTCAGAAGTCGCATCGTGTCTGTTGATTCCAGGCTTTAATGGAGTGCTCGCACGAGGAGATACTGATAAACGAGCTGGTGGGAATTTACACCAGCGCGCTTCTGCCAAGGACCCAGCTCGCGGCTGCCAACGTGCTCTATTTAGCCCTTGACAGGTGCCGCGACATGGTGCACGTGACGAACGATAAACACATTGTACAGGTAACGTGAGTAACAAAGAAATTCCTCGATCCTTGTTTCGCCGGAGGCGTGAACGCGCGAACGCTCTCATTAATCGGAACTTAAGTATATTCAGGGCAGTAGGTCACTGTAAATTCCATCCTCGCCTGTCACTGTTGCTTATCCCCGCTTCCAGTTTGTTAACAAGATCAGCGAGAAGCTGCTGGGCTATAAGGTCAGCCAGATGCTGGGGAGGAACATCGCGGAGATAGTGTACTACGAGAATTTCGCCCTGATGGAGCAACAGTTGAGCAAGGGGCGAGAATTCGAGGGGAATCTGAATTGCAAAAGGCAGAACAACCAAATGATCACCATCAGCTGCAGGGTGATACCATTCTGCGTCACTTTGAAGTGAGTTACCTTATGATCATCAAATCGCCGCAAGAGGGTCATCTTATTGCTTTTTTCCCGCGCGTTTCAACAGGAAACCGACTCACTACGTGTACATATATGACACCACCTACTTGTCGGAGAACATAGGCCCGTTAAGCCCAACTTCTGCCCCGTTTCCTAAAGGTGTATCGTCCACATCACCGAGACGAACATCTGACGTTAAATCGGGTACCAGCGAGGGTAAGATGTCGTTTCTATTGGGACTAATCTTTTTAAAAAGCAGGGGCACATCTCGTGCCTGTAATATCTCGAAAGGTAATCGATTGCGAGTGCACTGATCTGAACTATTAGTTTCTTAAATTTTGATAAAGCTTGGAGCTAGAAATCGGGCTATCAGGGAACTGTCAACATATCCAGCGGGATTTTTGAAGATTGGTATCGGTATCTTCTATCGCGGATAGTAAATACGTTTAATAGAGTTAATAGACAGAGAATTGGATCGCTATCGTGCCCAACTACATTTTTCCACGGTCGCGAAGTTTCGCGATAAAGGGATGAGATAATAAATGGAAGTCCGTCGTTCGTGTTGCGTTACCGTTTAATAAATCGAGCTCGATAATGCTCAGGAACTTTGGCGTTGCTCGTAGGTCGTAGGCGATCTAGTTTGCAGAAGCTGCAATTGGAAGCACCCATCACGAAAGTAATCACCCTTCTTTCTAACGCGATCACGGAGTCCACGAATCCTGAGACAGCAGCTCAAATTGAGAAGGTATCTAACTTTTCCATTTGCTTACTCAGAGTCTAGAATAGAGATGAGAGGGCTAGAGGATCGAGGAACAAATTGTACCCGGCGTTACGAGAGTAAAGCTTCAACTAGAGGCTGTTTAAGTGCGCGTGTCGGGCCGCGGAAATGGTTGGTCCTATCACTGAATTTAGTGGCACGTAAGCTTACAGGACATAGCTGTATTTCAAGAGGGTTCGGTGCTTACTGTTTTCGAAAATTTTCAATCAATTTTTCTAACGATGAACGTATCCGTCACTCGTCCAGGCAATACAGATACTGAACACAACAGAGCTGTACGTGCCGCACATGAAGGAAGACAGAACCTATACGGACCCTGTGGCGTCGGACCTTGTCGGAGCTCTGATTGTAGTAAGTGTTTCTTATTATTAAAGTTTGAACGTCTACTAAATGATCTCGAAGCGAGTCGCGGTCGATTAATGTCTGACGGAACACAGTCGCCGCGCAGGGCATGGGACTCGAGGAGATCCTCGGCGGAATCCACGCGATTGTCAACGATCAGAGCGATCACGAGCGCCCCGAACGCCGCTCGTATGCAGATCAGGGGCTTCAGAGGATCTCAGGAGATCGCGGAGGTCCTGGACAAATGCTTCGAGTGGAATTTTGACATATTCAAGCTCGAGGTCCTCACAGATAGAAGGTGCAAAAGTCCCCAGTGAACATTATCGACAATAATTTATAACTTTCCTTTTCTTTTCTAAAGCCCAGTCGGTTCATCTTCTCTGACACATCAATTTCATTTCCAGGACGCTGCTGTTCCTGGGTATGACGATCATGAATGTGTTCCACGTGCCAGCCAGGTTGGGCTGCGACGAGAAGACCATGCAGAATTGGCTGTCCGTGATCGAGATGAATTACCAGACGCAGAATAGTTATCACAATTCGACGCATGCCGCGGATGTTTTGCAAGCTACCGCCAGATTCATGCAATCGGAAAGGCTGAAGCAGATCTTAGAGCCACTGGACGAAGTGGCCGCTTTGCTCGCGGCTGCCGCTCACGACGTGGACCACCCTGGTAGATCGAGGTGAATGGAACCATCCTCAATACGTGAATGTTTAGATCCCTCTGCGAAAAGAAGGCTTATCCGTAACTACTCGCCCGAACTGGCCGAGATCCGATTTCCCTTTCAACTTGAAATCGTTTCAGCCAGTTCCTATGCAACGCGGATAGCAAACTGGCGATCCTTTACAACGATCTATCCGTCTTAGAATCGCACCACGCTGCCCTGACGTTCAAGCTATCGTTAGCGGACGACAGCGTTAATATCTTCAAAGTGAGTGTCGAAAGTCGATGGTCCTACGTGTGGTGTTGAGAGGGTGTAATAGATGGCAACTGGGATTCTGATTCGTGTTTGCTATCGTAGAATTTGGAGCGGGACACGTATAAGCTGCTCCGCCAGACAGTGATCGACATGATCCTCGCCACCGAGATGACGAAACACTTCGAGCACTTGGCCAAGTTCATGAACGTCTGTAGCTTGAAGGTCGGGGATAACCAAGCAGATGTAGGAAGCGTAATTCTTTTAAATATACTCAGAATCAATTTCTTCTTAAATTGCTTATTATATTACGGGAGGTACTTAACGCGATACTTTGACTGTTAAACTGACGCAGAGTTCCTCGGATTCTTTGGACATGTCTGTCGTGCTGCAGCCAGAAAACGTAGTGCTGGTCAAAAGGATGGTGATCAAATGCGCGGACGTGTCGAATCCTACACGACCGTTGAAAAGCTGCGTCGAATGGGCGCGGAGAATCGCTGAGGAATACTTCAATCAGGTACGGTTACCTTCTACAATCTAGATCATGTCGCGATCCACGAATCCGTCGATCTTTACAAGCCTGTACATGCCTCTGAAAGTCATTGGAGTCCGAAGGCAAGAGTTTTGATCGAGCAACTACTAGCGTGCTTTGAAAAATTTTACTTAAAACTACTTTTGATATATATATATGTATCCCTGACAGACCGACGAAGAGAAGAGGCTGAAGCTGCCCGTGCTGATGCCAATGTTCGACAGGATGTCATGCTCGATACCGAAGTCACAGATCGGCTTCGTCGATTTCATCATCAACGACATGATCGAAGCGTGGGATGGTCGGTGGACTTCTCCAATAATTTTACGTCCTCCATAATTTTCAAAGCACGTGACTTTGCTGCTTCTTTTTCAGCGTTTGTCGACATGCCAGAGATGGTGGGGTACATGAGGCAGAATTACGATAAGTGGAAAGAGTACAATGTAAGAATTATCCTGTCCTAGGGAGCAAAGCCCTTTATCTATCGTAGCGTTTAATTAATTTCCTTTGGCGTCCCGTTATTAATAGTAATCTTATGTTTCTTTTAAATAGGAGAGAGGCATCTCGACTCTACAGGACATCGAGAAGATCCAATTACTACCCGAACTGCACATATATCGATTCACGTGACCCACGGGAGAGATCGATCCCCTGACCCTAATCCCCGCGTCCGTCCGAACATGTTCACGTTGCGACTCGCGCGACACAATTTGTAAAATATTCGTAATGTTTAAGAATAGAGTAATGACACGTCGTACGCTTGTAAGTTCTTTTCTAGGAAATACATGTAACTCCATTCACGCCTGCTCAGTGACTTCTGATCCACAGAACCTCCGGTCCTCCTCCTGCCCACCTTTTCATCGAGTCTAATTTTACGCTCATGACCACCGGCGTATATAAATTGGCTCGTCTTATAAATACATTGTTTACTCATTTCTTTTGCTGAATATTTAAATAGAATCCTGAACCACTCGAACGTGTTTTATCCGTTTTACTCATCACGGCTCATTGTTTGTAACGTTGCTTCCAAATGGATCGTGAATTCGAGTGCTTTGGCTCGTGAAATATGAAATTCGTTTACTACTATTTAGAAGTTAAACGTTAAGATAGGATTTGTCGTGTAGACTTTCTCGTGGAAGAGCAATTTTCCTGAACTCACCGCTTCGCTCTCAATCGCCCCGCACTATCGTCACCCTTAATTTGAAACTCGACGGATCCCCAATTTTTGTTCTCAATCATCAGAATTTGCAGAATTCTCGTCGCAGAGAGGACTGGTCGTAGTAACTTCGAATTGAAAAGAACCGTTAATAGCGGAGTCACTTTATTGTTCATCTCAGCCAATAAAATAGATTGCGTGGTAGTCGGTTAAAATTTTGCGTGTATATAAGCTTTGCAAATGAACGACGGACAACAATTTTTTTTTCACGGTTACATAAAAGTCGCTGCGACGAAGATTTAACATTCAGATTTATATGTAAATACGTCGAGATTTCATGGATACAACGCCATGGTTCGGTACGATCTACAGTAAAAGTTCACGAGGAAATAGTTAGCGCAATCGGTGGAAATCATGTATATTATCCGGGGACGTTACAGGAAACGAAAGTACGGAGTCGTTACTAAGTTACAAGGTACAAAGAGACGGTTACAAACACGAAGATTTGGTATATAATGTTATAATGTTCTATCCTCGTAAGCGTATAGCACACCGCAAGATTAGCCTTCTTCCTCTCTTTATCTCTAATTGGACACACGAATAATTAATAGAATCGAAGTCGTTTTACCCAGTAACAGATCAGACACGTAGTAAAGCTTTCCCAGCCTAACAGGGCGAAAGAGACAGAGTTTCACGCATATATATATGTTGGTAAATAATGACTCGTTTGAAAAGGGTGGGTTATACAGTACCCCCCGGACAAGATATACTTAAAAACACGGGAAATACGATAAATATAGTAGTAAATAGTATCCTGGGAATAATCGATTATAATATATATATTTGGTCAATTACGCGTTCTCTAAATGTTAAATAAGCTTACTATCAATATATATATCACTATATAATGCCGCACAGTGTTACTTATATATTCTTCGAGGTGTGAGTTAACTTAAAGTAAAATTATATACGAATATATATCCTGAATTTGTATATATATATATATGTTTTACCCGCTAACAAGCACTCCCAAAACTTAGACTGCGCCGTTTCTTTCGTTGGAAATAGAAGAAGCTACTGTTGCTTTTAATTATTGCTTGCAAACGAACGAAGAATTTATGCCGGTGTATATTGCGCGTTACAGTGTCCATTGTGTACCCGTTCAAGAATAATAAAATGTTCCTCTGTGTAACAGAAATTTCGATTACAGAACGTTCGAGAACAGACTATTACTCTCTCTCTCTCTCTCTTTCGTACTTGTCGCAAAGTAGAAAAGCAAATCGACGAATAACACACGGTACATCCTAGTGATTAACATATACGCTAATGATAATATAATGAATAGAGAGTTATCGTAAATAGATCCGCGTGCTCGATGTTAAAAACGCATATTCTATCATTGAATTTTTTCTTTTCTTTATTTTTTTTTTTTTGGTGACGAGAATCGGAATTCGAAACTCGTCGATTTTTTTATTCTTTTATTTTTTTCCCGTTGCTACGTCACCAGAGTAGTTAATGCACCTGTCATGCGATTAACCTCCCGGAAGACACAACGTATAGGAGATTTCACAGAGTTGGTCAAAGGCTCCCACTTCGTTAGATGTGCACGCGTGCACCCCTCGACCGTTGCAATCGATGTTATAAGATACATCAAATGGTTGACGTACATCAAAATATTAATGGCGGAGGCGTTACAATCACATTATTATATACCGAGATGTTGGAATGTGCCGGTTGGAGGATTCGGGCCCCGAGCGGGCCCATTTCCTGGCTCGTCGACGTGCACGGACGCGAAAGAAGCTGGTACATCGAGAAACTGGCCGCTCGAAGCTAAACGCCGATGGCCCAAAACGCGGATTTCGATTCTCGAAAATCAAAAGGAATTTTCATCTGTCCCGTACATAACAACCAAAGCGGGGGGCGTCCTAAGTAATCGACGCGTACGCGCGCGTTTATCGAAGCTCCAAAGATTCCTCGGGGCGCGCACGCTCGGAAAACTGTCTCCCATCAAAGCGGGGGAGGATATGCGAAAATGTGACTGCCAGTAGAATAATCACGAGATGTTAAAACACTGAATACTGACACCGATCAGAACGTGCGACATATAATTATATAGAACCGTGCTGTCTCGCCTATCGCGGCTTTCGTCCTCGCTTGTATAGACGGAAGTTGGGACTGCGTTGGGACACCGTTTCCGGCGAAGATCCCAGTGTCCCTGGGATCCAGCGAAATGTCTTCTCGGATCTAGGAGAGGAGGCCGAAAGCCTTCAGCGTGCCAAATTTATCTCAAAACAGTGAATCACGTTCGCGTATGCTCGTACGAAAATCCTGCCCCACCTTCGAACATTCATCGGCCGCGTATTTTTAGACGAAATGTCGGTGAAACGTCACGCGGGCCATCGTAGGAGCATTCGGAGGATTCTGAACGTTGGGGTGCCTCGAGATCCGTGGGCGTCGCGAAGCTATAACCGCACGCCTATTTAAACGTCTCGCGTTTCCGCGGCTGAATCAGATAGTCGACCATCGTCGCGTATCCCTGAGTCGTGTGTCCTGCTCGTTACAAGCGCGAAGTGGTGTTCCTCCTTTGAGTCGTCGAAACGTCGTCAACGTTCCCGAGAAACACGGTAACGGTAGCACTAAAATCGGGCGTCGCTGGTGTTTCGGTTTTCATCAATCGGTCGGTGTGTTCTTGGCTGTCTCGTCAGGCAAAAAGAAAAAGAAACGCGCGACAACCATTTTGTGCGAAGTAGTAACCTAAAGTAGTGGGATCCTAAGCGATACTTAAAGACTAAGTAGTATACGCGTTCTTCCCCTTAACCCCTTACCCGTTCGCTGCCATAACTCCAAACGCGATCAAAAATCTTAGAAACCTAGAAACGGCCCTTACGATTCCCTTCTCAAAATTCTTCGACTTTAGTATTCTTTTGTCTGTTCTTTTTCTTTGGCGCGAATCTGATGGACTTCGACGCGCAACGCAACCCCTGAATTAGACTGCTCCTCCCAATCTTCCATCTACGACGCGTTATGCGATATGCTTCCCCCCTCGCTAAACTCTAACGAAGCGTTTACGTATGGTACGTCTTTTCTCGTGGTTTATCCGTAGCGTTGATAGCACTAGAAACTTAGCGGACTAAACTTATTGTTAAACACGGTATCGTCACGAAGCATGACATTTTTTTAACAGCTAAAGGTCCATTTAGCGTAGTACGATATTCGTTTTTCAATTAGACGCGTTCGATTACTCCTCGTTTTTTAATCCTCAAACTTTCATGGTCTCTTCGCGTTCTTTTCTCGCACTCTGATTTCTTCCGAGGTATCTGTCACTTAGATTTCATTAAGTAGAATAGAGATTATATTAGACGGCCGAGGAGCGCTACTGCCAGCGCTCGTGCGACTCGCTAAGTAGTTTTGTTGTTCTCGATGGTAGATCCCCTGTGGGCGTACCTTAATCGATCGAGGTGCTTTATTATCGTGTTTCCCTAAACCTAGCTCCCCTATCACATTTAATTTAAAAGCTAACGCGAGTTAACAATGCGTAAGTCGATGGAAAAGGTGCGACACGTCGATCGACGCTCGTTATCCTTTACCGAAGACACACATCCACATCTTCTCCCTTTTCCCTGATCGTTTCAGACGGTTTTTCATCTAATCCTATGGTAACGCGTTGTTCCTACTCTTGGGCGTCTACGGAACTCAAACTTTCTTCTCGCTTTTGTCTATTTTCTGATACATAACTCGAGGGATCGCCCTCTGTCGTTTCTCAGTTTGAAATTTTGTTCCCCGGTTAGTAGGATGACTTTTATTTCTGGATCGTCGCGTGTCGTGGTTCGAATGGTCGCGTAAAAGGCACGACGATAGACAAGGGCGATGTTCCTGTCGATTTCTGACAACCCTCGTGTATCGTTCGCGCGAATGAGGAATTTAATCGTTCGATAAAAATTTGACGAATCGGAATTCTCGTGTCCCACCCCCTGAAGGCAATAGTGTTCTACGAGATATCTCTATGACTAGCCTCCTAATTAACCTTGTCGTGCATACGAGTAAAGATAGTTAATATATTGTCGATGGATGCGCTCGAGGAAACGCGTAAACAATGTAGGGATAGTATTACATGTATGTATAGCCCTTTCCGAGTCGTTTATAGTGTCACTAGCAATTTCCTTGTCGATTAATATTCTCATGCATGTTACGTGCATAATTACAGCAAGAACTCTCTATGGTGTATCAGCGATAGATCTTTCTTTATCGATTATTTCCGTTCTCGCGGATCGACTGCCCTCTCGTTTTTTTTACATCCGTCGCTCTCGAAGAGGATATCCGTTTATCGTCGTCTATGAATCTCTTTTCCACGTCAGGGTGTTCTCGAAATAGATCTGCGGTTTCGCGTCCTTCGCAAGCAACGGCTTGGCGCGCAGAGTGACGCGGCCGGTTTGTCCGTCCGTAAGTTCAAAAAGATCTTTAGGACCTAGCAATGCTTATTAAACTTAGCCTAACTCCCTTAAATCGCCAGACTTCCGTCGCCGTAAACACTAAGACGCTTTCGTCGTACACATTTAATTACGAGTGATGCGGTTTTCTCCGTCGCGCGTTGTCACTGAATTCCGTTTGTACCTTAACCCTCGCATACTCTAATCACCGTGCCTGAACGAGACGCAAGGACCGACCGATTTTTCTACACGTCGCCTTCCCTTTTCATGGCTGACAGATGTCTGTGGTGCCGCTGATATTCCGCGACTGGTGGGACGATTTCGAGCGGCCGGTGTCGAGGCTGATGGATCAGCATTTCGCCAGGGGCCTCGATAGAGACGACCTGATATCCCGCTTCTCCGATCTCAACCTCGACAGACCTACGCGCTCCATCTTCGGCAACAGGTACTACCGTCCGTGGAGGAACGTGACGCGCCAGCACTCGAGCGGATCTAGCACCATTCAGATCGACGGCAAGGACAACTTTCAGGTTGGTGGATTCGATCGTAGAAACGAGACCGTACGAGCAGATTGCGGGAGACGGCAGGCATCAGGTGTTCTAGCCACTCCTCGACGCTTGATCGCGCAACTGAACTTGCAAAGCCCTGAAAAGGCCGGCAGATGTTCGCCTGTTTGGCAGCCGACCTTGTTCTCACGGCTTTCAGTGTCATCCAAAGAATGGAGCTGCATGGCGCGGTTATTCTTTTCGCGATTCGGTTCGTATGAGACGCTTTAAATAGGAAGACAGTTGCTTATGGCTGTTCACCACGATTTGTGTAGTTTGCTGGGCTCTGGGGATCGTTTAAGATTGCGCCGTTGTTGCTGCTTCGGAAAGCAGCAAACCATATCCATAGTTATCACTCGAAGGGACGAACCATATCTACTGTCAGCGAGGACAGTAGGTATGGTTGCGATCTACCTGTGGTTCGAGTGGTAACTATGGATATGCGGCCAAGGTTTGTTGATCTAGAAGACTATCCTGTTAATAAAATCTTTACCTACGATTTGACTAGTATTCCGGGGTTGTCTAGAATCGGAAATTGTTTGGCGAGAAACTGATTGCTGTTGCTGGTCTTACGAATCAATTGCACAAATAGTTTTGAGTTTAGAATGAATTTAGAAGCGATAGGTGTCTTCGAAGAATCTCAATCGATTCGCGCGATGTTACTTATTGCTTGCAATGGGTGTTGTGCACTCGATGGTTATTCAACTCGCCATCAATTCGAGGGCTAAGCAAGCGACACCTACGCGCGTGCATCCTGCATATATTCGGCGCATCAGATTTTAACTGTTCTCAATGTTCTGTGCGGCGATCTCGCGCGCAGTCTTGTGCAAAGCGTTTTATGCAAAGTTATTTCAATCAAGGGGCAAATGACACGCCGTGTCTCGCATAACGTGCTCGTACGCTGCCCGGTTGTGTGACTTTTACGCGGCGTTACTGTGGGAGCCTTTTCGTCCAGTAGACGAAATGTGACCTCAAAAGACGACAATTGTTAACGTCTCTCGTATAATATACTCGACGATGTTGAGCCCGAGTATTCGGCTTTTATCACTAACTTAAGGGTTTTATCACTAAATTAAGGGTGCCATTACAGTGGAGAAAGCATCTGCCGCGGAATGCACTCACTCCTGCAGGATCCCACCGCCGTATGAAGGGGTGAGATCCCGCGGAAGAGGAGATTCGACCGCAAACGCAAGAATTAGCTTCGTGCCAAGCAGTTACAGAATTGAAGCAGGCCCAAAGTAACGTAAAAACAATGACAAAAAATTATTTGTTCTCCCTCTCTTTCGATTGATTACAGCTCAAGCTTTATATCTTATTCGCTTGCCAAACGAAATAACATTTAACGTGGCTGGGCTTCTCAAAGTACCATGGAAGCTGCTTCTTGCGCGGTCTTGATAAGGAACTTCAGATCGAATTTTGACAAAAGACACCCTCGGTTTCGAGCAACTCCGCACCTATGATTTCCTATATTCTCGATCAGTGGTGAATTTCGAATTTACGCTTCGTTCGTGTAATTATATTCGGTAGCACGTCACTTGCAACGACCATCCCACAACTTTCTGTTCCAGGAACAGAAAGTTGTGGGATGGTCGTATTTTTTACTGGACGACTAAGAAAATCCTACCAGGAGCTTAGTTTTCGAATTCTGAACGGTCAGAAAGTAATTATTGCTGAGCAAAGTACCGTTGTATGCCAAATATACGAGTTTGTTGATCAAAATCGAAGTTGCTGGGAGTCGAGAATTTTAACCGACGATGTATTTGATCAAGCACAGCCTAGGAAAAACGATTTTCAATGACGGTCAATGAAAATTGTCGCGGGAGAAGCAAGCTTCCAAAATGATATGTTAAAAAATAAAAGGCACTATGTTCTACTCTTCTCTTTCGTTAAATAGTTTTGAACATAAAAGTCGCCTCTTTTTCCGAACTACGTGTCGGCGTTGTCCAACTGCAACTGGATAAAACGCTTGGATTTATTAAAAGCCCCTCGAGCCTGAAGTGCTACGCAAACGCGCGCTCGGGGCACCTTCTGCTTCTAATGCGTCTACACCGGAAACGTACGCTCGCTGGGAATTGCTGTTTGTAACTTAGTAACTCGGTAGGGATTTTTCCATTCTCTCTCGATCGACGAACGTATACATTTGCCGCGAGAGCTGGTTTACAAATGTTCGAACAACTGCTGCGAGCATCTATACTGGCCCAATAAGGATTTTCAAAGATTTCTTCCAAGTATCTGGTACAGAGTGAGCGAAATGTTTGTTCCACGATTCACGCTGTTATGCAATGGTGGGATAAGACGGGCTGAGATAAGCTGAAGTGATATATTGGGAAAATCAATAATCTCGTAAAAGCATTCGTAGGGGGGGAGGGGGAAAATATATTAAGGGGTGCCGGGGAGGAAATGAAGAGTAACCAAAGGAATAAACTTTCGGTGGAAGATCTAAAGTATATTATCGGAAAGTAGAGGTGTCAACGGAATGTGTTAAGAAACAAAATCGCTATAACGAAATCAGCCACGCGGGCATCGAAGCAATGGAACGAAAGGAACGGAATCAAGAAAGGGCGATAATTTAACAGAGGAGCAGGACTAACGAAACGAACGAAAAAACTGGAACACCTGAAGGCCCAAAAACCGATTTCTGTTTTTTCTGCCGCTGCTACTAGCGCTACGTCTACTGCATCCCGCGGTCATTTTCGTTTCGATTTGCATTATACGACGGTGTGGCTTCTCTGTAAATCTTTTGTTTTGCTGTCACGCCCGTTTGGATTCAGTGACGGTGCACGGTGATCGCGTAGTAGCGGGAGGAATCGGCGGGATCACGGACTATTCGCGTGGGAACCCCCCTCCTCGAAGAGGGGGCGAACGGTGGTGTGATTTTACGATCAGGTCCCGAAAACTGTACACCCTTTTTTTGGAAGCGAAACGAGCCGCGTGTATCCGGAGAAATCATAGGAAAACGAAGCTACAACTCGAATCGTACGCAGCTATGTCTTTCTGACGTACACGCGCTTCTACACCGGAAGATCCTTCCCAAAAAATCACAGTTTGCACCGACTATTTGCCATATACATTTTTCTCTTTCTCGTGACTCGCGGAGAGCCTTTTCTCCTTTTTTTTTAAAAATCAGTCGGTTCCGTATGAGTAGGTCGTTTCTTCTGTATGGAAAGCAAAGTGTATGTGTGTGTGTGTGTGTGTGTGTGCCGCGGGAGCACACCCACCCCAGAAACGGGGGAGCTGCTCTTTTTACCGGGGCTAAACGGCTCTTGAGACTTTCGGATCTGTTTTCGCTATATACAATATATTAATATAATCTCTATAAAAATAAATGCTTCTTGAATCCTCAACGTTAAGATCATAGAAAAAGATCGAAATACGAAAATTTTCTGTACATAGAAAAATGGAGGCGCGACGTCGATATATATCTCTCACTCTTTCTCGCTCTCTTTCACTCTCTCTCTCTCTCTCTCTCTCTCTCTCTCTCTCTCTCTCTCTCTCTCTCTCTCTCTCTCTCTCTCTCTCGTTCTCTCTCTCTCTTTATATATGCAGCAGCACTCGAGATGTTAAGTATGCTTTGTTCTTAAAATGTGAACACAGATTCAATGGATGGTTAAAATTTTCTGGAACCGCTCGCCGCGCCCCAGGATCACGCGAGGATCACCCGGAGGTCCGCGGTTCCCTCTCTTCAGCTGTTTCCCCTTTTCTCTTGCCCTCTGTGTCTATTAAAGTGAAGCTGCTAACCACGAGATAAAACCACCATCAAACGAAGAGTACATTAGCAAACGCGCGACTAACCTCACCATATTCCTTACGGTGGGATGCGTCACCTACTTGCATGTGTATGCTCGTCTTTTCTGTCGTCGAGAAAGATGGAACAGCGTCACACAAGTAGGTGGCAAGCCTGTCAGCTACATCTTACCGGTTCTCGCGGTTCCTCGCGGCCGCCGTTCGCCAAGACCGAATTCTAAGCGATTGATTGCATGAAAATTACCGGGTAGAAACTGAAACCGTTCGACGGAAGCACGCCGGGCGCCCTTCCTACATTTCTCTTTATAGAATACTCAGCTCGTGATTAGAGGCCTGACTAGCTTGGTACACCAAAGCCGGGCGATGGTACTTCGGGGGTAGCTGGAGAGATCGAGACAGAGGCTCGCCGGGGGTTACGAAATTTTTGCGAGTTATCTTCGACCGTGGAGAGATCTTCCGTGGGAGAGAATCGGCCGTTATCGGAAGCGGACTAAATCACGGCGCGGAAGCAGGCGAAGCTGCCTTCGCCTGCCCGAGCTTGCCGGCTTAATACCGCGGGAGATGTTCCTCGATGGTTAAAACATTTTTCGCGATATAATGGAGATGGTCGGTGGTGTACAGATGCGCCCAGAACTCGATGTTCAGGGTGTTATCTTTGAACGGTTCGACCGTTTGCGGAGCACAGGCGTATTCTCTCGTGATAATGGGCATTAGACGTTGGTTCTTTTCGTTTTAAATCATGTTCGCTTTGCTGTGATCTGTACAGGTAATACTGGAGGTTCAACAATTCTCGCCGGAGGAGATCACGGTGAAGACGACCGGCAACAACGTTATTGTCGAGGCCAGACACGAGGAGAGGCAAGACGAGCACGGTTTCGTCAGCAGACACTTCGTACGCAGATACGTCTTACCCCCATCTCACGATGTGATCAATGTTACCTCGAGCCTCTCTTCGGATGGTGTTCTAACTATCACGGCGCCCAAAAAGGTAAAGCTTCGGAAGGGGAGCCCCGCGAACCCGAAGATTCGCGCGTTGACGTCCCTCTTTCTAGCTGCTCAGTGTGTGTGTGTATGAGAGAGATTTTTTTTGCCGTTGTTTTGCGCTCTTTTTCGATTCCCAAAAGTTCCGGGCGCCCCTCTTGCGGTAGTAGAGAATTCGTTTAGAGAGGATGGTGCCCGATGGGTATCATCGATCTCGATCAAACTACGAGTCTGCTCTAAACTATAAAACAGAACGTTCTAGCTGTATTAAAAGATTTTTAGCCGACGGATGAGGGACACTCGTAGGATTATGACGCGTTCATCGACCTTAACGCTTAATACCTCAATGAAACGATCTGTTCCTTGGAAAGCTCGACTCGAGTAGTGCGGTATAGAACAAGGTTCATATATATATAGGCTTTGTATAGAGGAAATAAATAATTTTCAATCGGTTGAGATCGATAATGTTCGGAGTAGCGAGTGTTCCTCATCGAGATATCAATGGTCTTCGTCGGTGTACTTTCCCCGATTCACTCAGCAACGAGCAGACATCGTGAAAATACTCTACGAGCCGAACTTAAGGGGACATTCTACAGTCTCGGCCGAAAATTCGGCCACTTTTCGGTGATAGTTTTTATAATGAAAGGAATACTTATCATTTTAGATGTTTCCGGGATATATTGTACCATTCTTGAGTTACAAGAAAAAAATCTTTGTTGTTTGTTTATTTCATTTGTTTACATAAATATATCGCAGTGAAGTTGGGTGTCTTCAGAATTTGACCCCTTGCTGGCGGTTGAAATTTCAGACGACTGGATTATTGAAAATAAAAAACCAAACTTTTTAAGCGGTTATCCCGCTTACGGCGAATATGTTTTTCAATATTTTCTCATTTTTTTATATTGATTAAATAGGAAAGAAATGCCATTTTCGGTACTTTCAATTTTGATCGACCGGCATTTTAATAATTTCTGTCCAAAATTGTTCTCTCGCGGTATACCAGATAACCATATTCCTGCTAATTAAAAATATGTTATTTTTTTATTTCCTATAATCCAGTCCGCAACGGGTTAAATTCTGAAGACACCAACTTCACTGCGAAATATTTATGTAAACAAATGAAATAAAAAAACAAAGATTTTTTCTTGTATTTCAAGAGTGGTAGAATACACCCCCAAAAGTTCGAAAATGTTAAGTGTTCATTTCATTATAAAAATCATCACCGAAAAGTGGCCGAATTTTCAGCCGAGACTATGGAATATCACCTTAAGACTGAGACGCTAATAGAAACATTTATATCTGATATTATAAAGGCCAAAGTGGCGCTACGTTTTCTCTCTGCCCTTCAAAAATTGTTTTAGAATTTATTACAATCGATCTAAGTAACAGCTCTTGTAGAACTTGTACTTGATTTTCTTTCTTTTTTGGCGGACGAGTGAAATTGCTAAATATTGAGTAGCGACACCGCGAGCCCTAATAATGCTTCTAAACAACGGGTTAATGTTCAAATTTTTTACGGACACCTTATCGTACGTTAATATATAAAAGTATTGTGTTTCGGTTCGACGACCGCTTACCTAATGCACGCATCTCGAGGCACTCTTCTCGAACTGTTCGAAAGGAGGCGAGGGAATTTCGAACCCTAGTCAGACCAAATAATCGTTGCGTACGGATTGTTCAAGCACCGACCCCGTAGGGCGCACTATAAAAATAGAAAAGCCTCCTTCTTCATCTGTTTCGCAATACTATTACACTTCTGATGAACATTTTTTGATTGACATTTGTCTTTTTCAGGGCGAGGCGTCCAGCGCGGGTGAACGTGTTATCGAGATCGTCAGGACTGGGGAACCCGCGAGCAAATCGGTCAAAGTGGAGACCATAACCGAGCAAAACTAGTATCATCCGCGAGGGGATTTTTCTAATCTCTTAATTGTCTTTTTTTATATTCGAATTTCTATGTACGCGTAGGTCAATATGTCTCAGTATTTGGTCAAATTTTGTAATGATACGGTAATATAAAGAGATCGCAAGAGATCACAAATATAGTTATCTTCTTAAAATTATTACTTAGATTTTAGAATATAGTCAACATGGCAATAGGATAAAATATGCATAAATATACGTTCGTAGAATCAAGCAGTTCACGAAGATGAGCATATTCCCTGGCAATTCGTTGTGAAAAATATACTCATCGATATTACTTCCACTTGACTATATCGACTTTATACTAATGCATCAGAAAACCCATTCAATTTACGCAATTTCTAATTTCTAATTAAAAACTGCGCGTACGTGTTATCAAGATCAATTAGAAAACTCCAAATCTTACTAAAATCTTTCAAATACAATAGATCGGAAAATCCATGAAGTGAAAATCGTGTTTGAAATTCAAGCGCTCAGGCGCATTAAACTGCGCGAGTCAAGAGTGATGAAAATTAGCCGCAAGAATATTGAAAAAATACAGA
The DNA here is from genome assembly GCA_963971345.1 of Andrena flavipes. Taxonomy (NCBI): domain Eukaryota; kingdom Metazoa; phylum Arthropoda; class Insecta; order Hymenoptera; family Andrenidae; genus Andrena; species Andrena flavipes. The sequence continues at coordinate 59,084,589 of OZ020481.1, forward strand.
GAAACCAATGCACCAGGAGAAGAATAATTGAGATGTGAGAAAGAAGCAGGTGGTGAATAATACCCACGGTAAACTGTCGCGCTCCGCAGCGGTCCCTCACGTCTACATTTTCACTTCCTGTTAGCCGTCGGCCCGTGGACAACGTAAAAGAAGCAAAGGTGATGGTTACTGGTCGGTTGGGTCTTCGGGTGTTCGTCAGGTCCGAACTGAACGAAAGACTGTTTACGAATGCGCCGAGCTGTGCCGGCCGGTCCTCTTATATAGGCGTGCGGCGTCGCAGTAGCGAACCTTCGAGAACTGGCACGACCGACCAACGCCTAAATGCGCACATACCATCTCCCCTTCGTTTCGACGTGATTCCCACCGTTTCCCCCCCTCGTAACCGGCATCATCCTGACCCCCGTGTCAAGAACTGTCACTTCACGCGTCTCCTTTCGCAATTTCCACGCGTTCCCCGGGAAAAATTCGCGGAAAACCGAGTATTGATCGGTCCGGCAAACGGTACGAGATTTCTGGCACGTTCTACTGCACGGTGCCCCACCATAGCCAGACCCACACTACTGCGACTTCCTCCTCGCCCGCCCAGCGCTGGAACGGTTGCATCCGTATCGGTGATGTAAACGTGGCGTGCTGTGCCTCGCATGGCTTTCGCATGTGTTCTTGTTTGTTTTGGTCGTTCGGCCGCGACGGTGGGAAGGGCTGATTGCCGAGGGACACGTAGTCTCTGGCATCAAGGGCACACCGAGGTCCTACGAAACGCCGGGTCGCTTCTACGCGTCGCTTTCAGGAGCTGGGTTCGAGAAGGTTCCCTCACGGATCGTTGCTCGTTAATTTTGTCCTGATGCGCCCACAAAGGGGTATGACTGCATTTTTAGACGTCCCCTGCTGTGCGGAACTCTGTTTACTCCCGGCTGATCGATGGAAGAGGATTACTTGAGGAGTTCTTGTAAGAAGCTGAAAATGCGAGATAAGAATGATTTTAATATTGTCATGGCTGAGAGAGAGGGATACCCGTCGCTGATACCAGCAGGCGGTGATTAATTATGGAGTATAGTGTGACTAGAACGCTCGAAATCGTTGACGAGAACGATTTTACGCATGAACGTGCATATGTGCAGTGCAAATCTATTTTTTTGTGGCATTTCTTTGTAGATACTAGTATGAACAATTGTTGTTAATTAATCGAAAGATAATAGACAGAGATATAAGCTATATACATATTCGGTCTAATCAATGAAGCTAAAACAATGAAGCCTCTGTGGCATTTCCTCCCACTCAGCTTCACTGTGCTCCTACGTCGATCGCATTATATTCCAAGCCTGCTCTAATTGTCAATTCCAATTCACTTAGGTAAGCACCTATGTATCTCGGTCTGCATGTCGCCCCAAAATCAGTACCGTTCCGCGATTCTTTTACTAATGAAAATAACAGCCCACCCGAGAATTTATTTTCGGTGTTCTCTTCCCCGAGACGCCAATCCATTATGTAAAATAATCGTAGATCTACATCCAGTGGGGAATGGGTGACCGAAAGGACACGGATCTGCGACTCAACATTTCCACCGGGAACACGTGCCTTGCCAAGCTGCGCAGTTACCCAGAACACGTCCGTTTCCTTCCAACCGAAATCCCTGAACAGCCTCGAGGAAAGGGGATCACGTTATAATCTCAAGGTCACCGCGGAGGCGCGGTCATGATACTGATAAATGACGCAACGTGTTTACAAATACGCCTGATGCAACGGGGTCAACACACCGCGAATAATGCAGTCCGACTGGGAAAGCCACCGTCGTCAATTCCCACTTCCTCTGCCTGCAGCCAGAAGGAAAAAGATTGTTGAAAAATGCACGCCTTTGTATTAGACTTGGGATTTCAAGAATTTGAGTGCAGATTGATATTCAAGCCTTTTTCCTGGAACCTATATATTTCTCTCGTTACACCAAAAAAAACATTGATTAGATTCCCCAAAATCCAAAAGGAATAATACAACAGCTGTACTCAGCAGTAGAGTGTTTTGGACGCCACGCCTCGTTTCTGTTATTTTAAAGAAGACACGTTTCCCCCAAAAGCATTGTGATCTTCCGTGATCTAAGGTTTTCGCGTATCGTCGTGGCAGAACCACCGAAATTGCGTTTGTTCGTCACGGCGATGGTTACATATTATTGCGCAAGACGCGTTTCTAGCGACAGCTGCAGCTCTATCGATTTTCCTTGCCCATCTCCCTGCCGGCGTGCACGTATCCCGAGTGGACGACGCAATTAATGCAATTTTGTTCGTGAGAAACGGGGGTTGCTTTCAAGATGCCCGACATCCGCCAGGAAACGGCGTCTTTGTGTGTTTATCCTAACGTACAATACGTAACTGGCCCAGCAGGCACAGCCTTAAGGACGAGGGCTAGGGGAAAGTAGAAGAATGATGCGCAGATGCTTCGATGGCACAAAAGGAACGAAAATAGAATGGGCACGGTGGTTGACACGTTCGTAGACGAGCGTAAAACGAGTGTCTTCGATATCACCAACATAATGGATGGGTGTCTGGAGAAATTTAACCCTTTGTGTTCCAGGTAAACCTCCCTGGGGCAAACGAACCTTCGCGTCTTAATATATTCCGAGGTTTCAAAGTAACACTAGCTATCTTCCTCGCTGTATTATTCCTCATCTTAAAGTTCTATACTTCATACACACTCATGATTATGCTGAGTAAGGTCGTGGCTCAGAACTGAGCTGTATCTATAGTAAACCGAATCGGGTTACACATAAATTAGAATCAAGCTGAGACTAAACAAAAAATTGCAGCTGTCTGAATTAATTATTAGAGGAGTACTGGATGCAGAATTGAAAACATTGTACCGGGCCCTAAACCGCAGAATTCGCCTCCTCTAATTCACGACTGCGTACAATTTTGAAGTATTAACGTGTACTTATATGCGCGCATTAGATGTGTTTACTCCGTATAATCGAATACAGTATATTTAGAGATGGACGTGTACGGAACGACGAGGTCAACATTAAAGAATATAGAATCTGGGATGCAGGCGGGTGTGTGCATCTTTCCACGGGTCGGCGCATCGTGTCATTTGCAACATTCGTTTACCTCGCAACTCGTTTCAAAGTCCACGGCACCCTAAGTTGCACTCTACCGGGCATTGTCACCTGCAGCCGACGGTGTCGTCGAGTACGCTGCGAATAAGAAAGAAACTGTTTATCCCCTTCCCTTGAAATGATACGCAAAAGGAAGAAGCTTCCGAGAATGGTACAAGGGGAGCAAGGCTTAAATTGGAAAGAATAGACGTGGAGTACCACCCATCCCTGGGGCTCCAGAATGTTCTACGAACGGATGCAGCAGGTAATCAATAGTAGCGCCGCTCGAGTTTCATATATACATGGAGACGCCTGAACAGTAAATAAACGAGAGCCTTCTGTTGTTGCACGGCGTCGTGCTTCCAATCACGTACTCCACGATGTTTGCTTCACACGTACAGGCCCGCGTTTTCATCACGCGATCATCCATGACCTAGGTCTACTACCGCGTCAGCGGAATGTCAAAAGTGCGATCAAACTTCAAAGTGACAGGAGCGACGACCGTGCTCGAATCTGAACGACCGCGTACTTGTTATTGGTTTCGACGAATGGTAGGTAGTCCACGTCCTAGTCTTTTGTATTTTATTTTCCCTGTTACGGCAGCTGTTCCAGGTCGTTCTGTAGCAGAGTTGGGCAATATTCGAAAAATCTGTATTTTTATAAAATTATTTAAAATGAAGTTTAAAATTTATTCGAATAATGAATAGAATATTCTATCGTAGAACAGATATACGCAGAATTCACCTGAACCACGATGAGCCGATGAAGCAAGAGTTCCTTGCACTTCACGAGACAAGCTTCGCTCGGCAAATGAACTTTTCTACTTTATTTTTCACGCGACAGTGTTGATAAACGAAGATTCATTTTGTGTTCTTTATCTGGCTTGATACGGTGTTCGATGAAAAAAAATAGCAACCCGTCACGGGGAACTGATAATATCAGAGGCGTACCCGGGGGAGGGGGGGGGGGGGAGATTAATGTAATCACGACCGAGAGTAATTCAAGAGCCTTGTAAAAACAAAAGAAAACTGCGTTTCATTTCATAAGTAAATTTTTATAATCGACTAATGAATTGTATTAAATTTGGATTAGAAATATTTTTATCCGTTCAACTCAGCCCCCTCTCTAGGATTAAATGTTGAGTGCGCCGTTGCTGATAAAGATAGGTTTGTGCCCAGTGCACGCTCCCGCCACTATGCGTGTTACGCAACATCGCGTAACTTGGTAGAGAAAAAGTTTCTAGCGTGTTTTTCGCTGCATTGTGCTCGCTGAGAAAAAATTATGCTTCTTCGTGAATAAATAAAGAGACTGGAGACTCGTATTTGCGAGACTGTTTTTAGTGCAACAGCGAAAACCATGGGTTGAAAATTTGCAACCCCTTCGGCAGAGTTTTACTACATGGGGAAAGTCGCAGTTCGTTTCATAATTTCTGTTATGACGCATAGAATTTGCAGCCGGCATTGAGCTATAATAATACCTGGAGAGAGAGAGAACAGCAGTGGGAAGAAGTAGAGGCGACAGCGGTCTGAGGAAAATAGAAGAAAACGGGTGAACCTATCCTTCTTCCTATTATCTCTCTCACTCTGTACTACCTGTGTTATGTATGCATGTGTGTACGCGGATAACTTCACTCACATGCCCTACACATCCATCGCCTGTTGTAAGACAGAGATAGGTTCACCCGTTATCTTCCCTCTTTCTCGGACCGATCACCATTGCTCTGTTCTTTCTCCAGGTATTCTTATACCTCAATGGCAGCGGGTATTTTGCCGCACTGCGCTCCCTGAGGAAAAAGCTATTTTCCCGGGGAATAAATAAAGATACTTCGCAAAACTGATCGCGAGACTGTATTTATTGCAACTGTCATAACAACAGGTTGCAAGTTGCAACCTTTTCAGCAGGGTTTTCCCTACATAGTGGATGGGGAAACTTGTATGCATAGGGGATGCTTGATGTAAATAAACAACAAGATTAGGGGAAATGACACTTCTCCATAATAAATCTTTCTCGAATCGTAAAACCTCCGTAGGTAACGGCGTCGGCTTATTTAGGAACTACGCATTCCACGCGATCAGTACGATCGACTGCTCAACCGGCGCGCAGATGTGCCCCTGGGATGAAATTCAACCCCTAAAACCGGTACGCGATCGAAGCTTGATATTCTAGAAGCGTCTGCGAACCGCCCCATTATCGATTCACTTTCTGGCCAGGTTGTACCTGTGGAATCATCCGCGCAGGATCCCAACGAGGAAAATAGACTTTACAGTTTCACTTTGCTACGCCCTTAAGGACGTTGGATTTCTCCGTAATAAGTCTATTAATTGAAGCTGTCGCAGTTTATATTAAATCAGCAAGGAAAAAAAGAGATTCGAAAGTACTTATATAACTGAAGGTTTGCATAAGAACCCAGCAGGGCCGGCGCGAGGCGGGTTCGGCACGTTCCCAGGCAGCTGGCCCCGCGCTTTAATAGGGCCCATGGGCGTCCGGAGGGGGTGCAAAATGTGCAAAATGGGTATATTTTTAAAAACTGCTCTTTATTAAGTTTATACTAAAAAAAGCGGCTTTAAATTTTTAATTAAATTGACACTACAAAATGAGTCCAAGAAAGAAAGCGGACAACTCGTTTCTTCAGTACTATATTTTTCATTACTGTCACCCCCTAGTTGCCCCCTCCTGGAAAAAGTCTACGGTCGCCCTTGAAAGGCCTCGCGGACCACGAAAAGTTCTTCGCAAATTTTGAGGGTCAACCCAGCATGGGTTGTAGGTACTTGTGTCGAGACAGAAATGTGGAATCTGACGGTACGTGAATCGGCGAGCTTTGGACGCGTCGCCGAGCCGACGTGCCGTCGGATTCCATCTTAAAGATTCTTGGGGATGTTTTGGTGTCGTAAATGTTGAGACGCTCTCGGCAAGGGGTAGTCTGTATGTGTTATAAAAGACGATATGTTCCAATTCCTCAGACTTATACTTGCATATATTTAATGTATAAGAATATACGATGTCTGAATTCGTGTATACATATACGTGAAACATTTCATTATTTGTAATTTTTCTAATAATAATAAGTTATTTGTACATCGTCGACAGGCATCGAATAGTTTCAATTAACGATAAACAGTGGCGGATTGAAGGATTTAAGTCTTTCAGGGATCGGCGGGCTTAAGCTACGCTGGATGGAGGGGGAAACACCTTAAAAAAAATTTCATTCGAAAATGGGCCCATGGTTGCCTTTCTGGGCGAGGGCCCAGATGGCACCTGTTCATCGACTATCCATGAAATCCGCCACTGACGATAAAACTATTCATTCATTATACGTTAGTAGGATAATGAAGTAATTAATTTAAACATTCATTCTTATAAGATCATATAATTGTCAGGCAGTGGGAATAAAATTACTTTGCTTTCGGTATGGTACAAGGAACGTGCGATACGAACAGTGCGAGGGAAATGAAATGTGCTCCATTTTGTGCAGTGTACACCGACATCTCTGGCAACTTCTTGTACTTTGAACATACAGCGTCGTGGAAGACCGTTGCTGGCAGATGATAATCGATGCATAAAGGCTGTGAAAAGCATGATATCGTTCCTCGGTGGTACAGATTATGCAGCACTATCCTTCTCCCTGTGTATATGCTCGAGTTTCTCGCTTCTGGCAAATAAAGAATACATTATTCCAGAATATAACGTCACATACAAGTTAAGGGGTCGTCCATAAATTACGGAAGGGTAATTGTGTCGATTTCTTACCCCCCCGCCCCTAGTATAAGAATTCGTAAGATGTTATATTCCAAACCCTTCCCCTTCCTTAAGTAATATATTTACATTGTATTTTTTCAGTTATTAACCCTTTCATTACGGCGTATATTTTCGCGAAAATGTTTCTTCTAAATTTTTGTTTATACTACCGGAGACGCACAGGTCGTCGCGTGGGTGCCGTCTAAAGTCAGCGCTAGTATCGAAGGGGTTAAAATTCTTTTTAAAAATTAGAAAAATTAGGTTAAACAAATATTACGAAAGAAGCTACCTGCCTTCCCCTCCCCCTTTGTTAGAAAACGTAAAAAATTCGTACCCCCCCCCCCCCATCCAAAAGCCTTATGTAATTTAAGGACCACCCTTTACTTGCTAATTACTTGTCGGTCGAATGAATCGCTTGTGAGTCAACTGAAGTGTTTCATTATTTGCGAACGAAGGTGCTAATCGCTCAAGCGTGTACTCTTGCCACCCGTGTTACTCTATCGCGTTAATAAAATGCTGCAATCTACTTAGCTTAGGATATCGTAAACAGGTTCAAATAATTCGCACAAGAAGCCTGTGTCAACAAAGATCGGAGAGTGTAGGAGGCTTTTGGCTTTACTGACCGAGGCATTTCGTTCTTCAGTCTGGAGTTAAGATCGTCCTTAGAGGATCTTAAGTAGTCATCGGTATTCGGCGACGCTTTAATCGCCTCCATTTCTATGAACTCGTGCTCGTTCGCCCCGTTCGTCTCCTTCAGCGCGAACAGCATCTGATAAGTGTAGGTTCCGAGTAACGCACCGACGGTCGGTCCGAACCAGTAAATCTGAAGATGGTATCATCGAGAAAAATAGGGAAAGAAAAGCTATTATCGTGACTCGTTAGCTGCGATCTAATCAGTACGGCGGCGAACAAATATTTGCACACCTCTCTTCCTAAATCTACGAAGGAATGACGTCTACTTAGTCGATAACGCAGGCGCAGGCTCGTGTCTCTTATCGAGACCGATGGGAGATTAGGAGCCGAGAGCGGCCTGGCTTATATAAACGGTTAGGAAAAGATTTGTGAAATCTCTGAGTGGACTAATAAATCAAGCTATCGAGGCGATCGGGCTCACCCATTGATTCGTCCAGTCCCCGTTCCAGAATGCCGGCCCGAAGGTGCGCGCCGGATTCATGCTGCAGCCGGTGTAGGGGCTCTGGAAAAGAACACCACGTCAACCAAATACCCTCCGAGTTCGTTACAGCTCTGCCAGCTCGTAAAGCACCAGAGGATTCTTGGGAATTCTTGGATGAAAGAAAGGTTTACCGCCGCGAGGGAGATGCCGACGACGGAGAAACCGAATCGGATCGCCGTGGAGTCTGTGGTGTGCGCGCATCTTGAGTCCCAGGTCGCGCAGGCCGCGCAGAGTATGAACGACGTGCAGAGGACCTCGATCAGGATCGCCTGCGCAGTGTTGATCCCCGGATGGACAGCGGTCACGCAATGGCCCACCGTCGAGTTCGGGTGGCCGTCGTTGAACAACTCGGGCGGAGTGACGATCTGCTCGCGGAAAAAATAACGATCAAGCCAGGCGTAAAAAATTGAAATTACCAAATTCGGCGTCGTACCATAAGCGCTTTATAACCGACGGTAGCTCCTATAAATTGGCCCACTATGTAAAGGGCACCCGTTGGAATGCTTTTGAGGCCAATTATAACAGCCCCTATCGTGACGGCCGGATTCAGGTGAGCGCCGCTTACGTGGCCCAACATCTGTAACAAGTTGCAGGTTCTCTATAACCGTGGTAAGGCGAGGTGTGGATCTTGTGCGTGATTACAGAAACAGCAAGGGAATCGTTTTGTTTTAAATTAAGCGCCTAGTGACTATGAAGCGGACACATGTGGGGACAGTAAAGTATCTTAGAGTAGATTAAATTTAAAATCTTTGAAACTCGGCAAAGTTAACGAACCTTTTTACATTTAGAAACACTCCGCGATTACCTAAGGATTGATGATTCTTACCATGATCAGAAGATTAACCGTCATACCGAACGCCATGGACGACTGCAACGGTGGTGGTATAGGGCCCATAGAACCGAGGGACCCCATGCAACCGATGAACAAAAGTATCCCGGTGCCCACCACCTCCGCGATCACCATCGTGGTGGTGCCCTTGTCCATCGTCCATTTCGCGTCTGAAACAATAACCGCGGAAACGTTGGAATGCCTCGTTAATCCAGCGAGAATCACGGTAACTCACTCTGCGAGTCGTCCGCCATGATACACGAGCCAGTCTCCCGAGAGAACTAAAGCGCTACCGATGCTGTAATCAGCACTCCAATTACTTTAACAATACTAATCGATCGCTATCGCGGCTCGACGTGATACAGGAAAAAAAGTCGAACCGTCTTATCGACGATGAGCTATGAACGAGACACGTTGCATTCTTCGCGGAATCGGTGCACGATGGGGCAAGCACCGGCGGGAATTGCGAGAAATTTCGCGTTCGTGGCAAAGCAACGTCACCCAATATCGATGGTATCGCGCGATAGACGATTCTAAATCATATCGCAAACTCGCGGGCGCGGATGGAAAAGCGCAGCTTTCTAAATTGCTACTCGCGCAAAAGCGACGAGATTATTCTTGTAAGGGGTCGAGCCCGAGGAAATTGAAATCGCGGTTTTTATTCATACGAAATCGCTGGAAATCCGTAACAACGGTCACAAGGCGGTCTTGAGGGAAATATTCTGGGATCTTTACTTCGACCACTTTATAGTTTCCCAAAATTGTCATAAAGTACTGAGTAGGAAATTGCTCCGTGGAATTGTTGGCGCAAGCGCCGACGGACGTTGCCCCGACTAGTCGCTACCGACTAGTACTATAGTGAGTGACTACCTACTCATTCTTTATCGAGTGGCTGCTCGAAATACCTATTGCCAGCCAGAGAAGAAGAGGAATTTTTTGTCATGACGACTGGCACTGATATCACTTCGGGTTACCGAAATATTCATTACAAGTCCGATACCAAGTACTCGCTCCGTGTCGCGAAAATGCTGCTGACACCGATCGGCATCTGGCCGCTGCGGAGGGATTCCTCCTCCCTGGACAGGGTTCTAACGTTCGCCCAAATCGCGACGGTGTTTGGTCTGATGTGTTTCCTATTGATACCGCACGTGATCTACACTTTCCACGACTGCGAGGATCTGAGGCGTTATATGAAGGTGATCGCCGCGCAGGTGTTTAGCTTGCTTGGGATCATCAAGTTCTGGACGATGATCGTTAATAGACAGGAGATGAGGCGCTGCCTGACGGAAATGGAGGCGAACTTCAGGGACGTGGAGTGCGAGGAGGATCGACTGGTGATGACGAAATCGGCAAAAATCGGAACGGTGTTCACGACGGTGTACTTGGTCATGACTTACTGCGGTGCTCTACCCTATCACGTTATCTTACCTCTGCTGTCTGATAGAATCGTCAAGTCGGACAATACTACTCAAATACCTCTGCCATATCTGAGCAACTACGTTTTCTTTGTGATCGAGGACTCGCCGCTGCACGAGATCACCTTCATCACGCAAATAATGATCAGCTGCATCATATTGTCCACAAACTGCGGCACGTACCTTCTCATCGCCTCCCTCGCGATACATTCCTGTGGCCTTTTCGAAGTCATGAACAAGAAAATTGAAAGTATCTTCGAACTTAGCCAAGATGGGCTGCATGGGCGTTTGAATCGTGTCGTTCAGCATCACGTCAAAGCAATCAAGTGAGAGCACTGTAATGTATCAAATGGTACTTGGCGGACGTAAAATGATTCGAACTTTGGGAATTTTTTAAAACAAAACCATTAAATATATTTACTTTCTGCTTTGTGGCTTTATTTGTCAATCTCTAGAGAATACGAAGAAGGAATATATATGAGAAAGTAGTGGTATCCGGAGTTATAGTGCCTCAAATAGAGAGCTTTACAAAAATCATATGCGCATCGTTAGCATAGAATCAGCCATTGTAATTGTCTGAAATAGAAAATTTAAAAATTTCTGTAATGTGTATAAGTGTGGTTATCGTCTGAAGTAAATTAAATCAGAAATACTGAAAAGTAAAAACCAATGGCAGTAAAACAGACATCGATTTCTGCATAAAATTAGCTGGTTTTAAGTCGTAAAAATCTAATTTTGCAAAAACCGACTTAGTTTTAGTTACAACGCGAATGGGACATCTACCGAAGATATATACCAAGAAAGAAATTGGTTTCTGAAATATGATGCTAACCAATTCGAAAAACATCGATTTGAGAAAAGCGCGTTTAAAGTTTTAGTTACCGTTTTTACTTTAAATATATTTTTTTTTAAATGTTGCTTAAATATGCACAAATGTAGAAATCGCAAATATCGCGCTCCTTTGCAGGCCGTTAAAGTAGGGAGACACTTTAAATGACGTTCGAAATGAACTACAGGTTTGCCGAGATGATCGAGGAGGCCCTGAATGTCGTGTTTCTGTCGGAAATTGTCTGCTGTACATTCATCGTGTGTTTTCTCACATACGGAGTGATTTTGGTACTAACAAAGTATGTTTAGGGTAGATGCACAATTTGTGACCACTTCAAGGTATTGTACCAGTTTTGGCCACTTCTTAAAAAATATATTATTTTTCCGTGTAAGCAATAAATGTGACCTTATATTTTTGGCGGTATACTAAATAAAATATTTATGATGTGAAATTCTCCACATAATAACGATCTGCAAGCAATTTGAAAATAAGATAATTGTGCACATTGCCAGAAACAGTGCAATGGCCACAAACGGTACATCTACCCTAGAGGAAGAAAAATGAAATTGCACAAAATTCTTTTACGATAATTCTATTGTCAGGAATGGGCAGACCATAAACTTTTCAGCACAATAACGTACTTCGTTCTGATGACGTCGATCTTCATTAACATGTTCATAATATCATTCATCGGTGATCGCCTTAAACACGAGGTTGCTTTTTGACAAATCGCGCTAAGAGTATGTATCCACGCGACGCTGTCATTTTAATTGTATGTACGTTCGTATACAGAGCGAAAAAGTGGGGGAGACGTCGTACTTCGTGCCATGGTACGATCTTCCCGAGGACATGGCCAAGAATATACGATTGATCATACTTAGAACCAGGCGCCCGACATGTCTGACCGGTGGTAAGCTGTTCGGTCTCTCGCTGCAAGGATTCTGTGACGTAAGTATCGATATTCGAGCGTTGAAAGTATTAGCGAAAAGCCTTCTGATAAAACGGAATGAAATATCGTAGTTTTGTAAAACTTCGGCGGCCTATTTAAATTTCCTGCAAACGATGGCAACATGAATGGGATTCCTTCATTTTGAAGCAGCTAAAGAAGGGAAAAACTCGATACTGCACGGATTCTGTGCTGCAAAAATTGCAGAAAATCATTATTTAACTACATACTTACAATCTCAGAGAGTTTGGAAAAATCTGTATCGTCTGTTCCATGTAAAGAGACACATGCTAGCAAGAAGTAATCTGTGTGTTCAAGTAAAAGTCTTATACCCTTTTGTATATTTCGTATTATACAATATTCCAATCTCTAAATCACTAATGCATTGGTAAATGCAACTCGTCTCCTATGCACGCCACACATCCGTAATTATTCGCAGACCAAACACACACGCGATCCTGAATAGAATCCTTAGAATTCTTAAAATCCTTAAAAAAGGATCTTACGTACATTGAACAGACGACTCGCAAGATCGAAACAACACCACTCGCAAAGGAACCTGTCTAGCAAGGGATCGAGAACGCACGTAGAGACCCTACTAATAATTAATATCCATTGCATCCTATCGTTCCATAAGTTTCTATATCTGCGATTGCTTCTGCAACTAAAATTGCTTGAAAGTGGTATTTCACGATTAAATTATGGGTATTTACGTAAATGTTGCTTCATACGTACAAACGGAAATGCTTTCCATTCAACGGAAACTTTTCCATCACGCAGGCTTGCATAGTTACGCCCGAGCATCCAATACGTTACCACTAAACCGCCTACATTCGCTTGCAAAAAGAAGCATGGAAGAAATAGCCTCGGCGGAGGACTACAGCGACGACGTAAAGTACGTCGTGAAAGTGGCGCGCTTAATTTTGCAGATCGTCGGTGGTTGGCCGATCCATACCGCGTCTTCCATGTTCAAGAAAATTATGCTGAGAGTCCACAACGCAGTCGTGTACTTTTTCTTCATTGCGACCATAATGTCAGGTCTACTGCGTATGATCCTGATTGAGAAGACTATGTTGAAGAAGGTGATGATTCTGGGGCCGATTCTCAATTGCATCATGCAATTCTGCAAGTTCAGCATTCTGTTGTACCATTCCGACTCGATCAGGAGAATTATAGCCGCGATGGGGCAGGATTGGCTGAACGCTAACCAGTTGGAACGAGAGATCCTGCGATCCAAGGCGAAGGTTGGACGAAGAGTGGCCCTGATGTCAGCGATGACAATATACTTCAGTGGTTTCGGGTACCGAATGTTTATCCCCCTATCGAAAGGAACGATCATCACAGCTGAAAACGTCACTATAAGACCGCTAGCCTTTCCGGTCTACTTCTTCTTTAATGAGCAAATCTCACCGGTTTACGAAATAGTCTTTACTATGCAAATCATCTCTGGGTGCTTTACGTACTCAGTGATGAGCGGCTCCTGTGGGATGTGCGCGCTTCTCATCCTCCACGTGTGCAGCCAGCTGGCGATTTTGGTGAATAAGATAAACAAGATCGCCGAGGGGAAGACCATTGACGACACGATCCTCCACCGGAGGATCGTCGATATCGTCGAGCATCAGACGAAAATTAAAGGGTGAGTGTCAAGTGAGTGTAATCGTTGGACGGTACGCTGCTATTGTCCGAATTGCAGATTTTTAGCGGATGTCCAAATGATCACGGAATATGTTTGCTTGGTTGAGATTCTGGGAGCAACGTTTCTCATTTGTGTCACGGGATATTACTTTCTGCTGGTAGGGCCGATGCTGATGACGTGATTGTAGTGGTTGCTATTGTGCAGTGACTTAAACAATTGGATTTCAGGAGTTGGGGAACATTGGAGCAATGGTGGTATATATTGTGTTACTATATGCTGTAACGTTTTCGGTTTTCATGCTCTGCTACATTGGTCAGCTCCTCGACAACGAGGTACGCGCCGCTGCATTGTCTGACGCGTAATGTACCTATTCTACTGTGCTCCTTCGTTGTACCTGTGAGCGCGAATGGGAATCATCCTTTTATACAGGATCTTTATAAATATGTGGGACAATCTTTCAGTATGAGGTATACTCATCAAGATAATAAGACGCATCGGTATACGAAAATATCAGAAAATGCATAGTTTTGAAGTTATAAGCATTTTAAGTATGGGCAGACGCGTTCGCCTGTTCATACATCGGCACTATCTCCTTTGGGGTTAAATGACCGGGAATTGTAATTTTCCGTTCTAAACGCTTAGTTTACACTAAACGCGGGTCCTCGAATCTCCATGAGGTAAAAGGATTTTTAATTTATGAAAGACACACGGACGTTATGCTACTACGATTCTGCACATCTTCGTGTCATCGCCCCCCCCCCCACCCCCCTCCTCACCGACACATCCGGAATATACGTATGTAAAATACCGTTATTTTTTTTTTGGCCCTACCGTTTGGGGTGGATTATGTGCAATGTTTCAAATGTTGCGGCGCAACGTAACTAAAACATTCCTGTCATAAAGTGTGCTGTAGGGGTTACTGAATATGAAAATGCTTATAATTGCAAAGCTATGCATTTTCCGACATTTCCGTATACCAACTTGTCTTATTATCTTGATGAGTAGAATCCATCCTGAAAAATTGTTGAGTAAAGGAAAGGACGTGTCGCGTGATTTCGTGAATCAACTTGAATTACATTCAAAACACTCAATAAGCATTCAGTACATTACCGCTCAACAAAGCTCACTGTTTCCAAGCTCATTGATTTTCATGGTAAATCGTCGTGCGTTGTGCGACTGTGATTTTGGCGGGCTCACGTGTTCTCACCACGTGCCGTGCACAGTGATTTCGTTGTTGTAAGAGGGCTGAAGGTCCAACGCCCCACTAATACTGTCACTAGTACGAGTGCGGTTTGCTCAAATACATTGACCATCTCTTTTTACGCATTGTGTTGACTTTCACCTTTCTCACCTTGTCTTGACCTCACTTCTTACCGGTGTGCTCAACCATTTACCAGTCTCTAACATTTTTGGTGTAGTAAATCAATCGATTTAATTCCAAGTGTTTTCTGGAACAGAATAACAACGTCGGGCAGGCGACCATCACCGTAGATTGGTATCGTTTCCCAACGAAAAAGGCGCGATACCTGGTACTCATAATCGCCATATCCAATTACCCGATGAAACTGACGGCGGGAAAGATGGTTGATATGTCTTTAGCTACTTTCACCGATGTAAGTACGCAAACACATCTGTACAGATAAAACCACGCTTACTGTGAACTGTACTGTTCCAGATTATGAAAGTGTCGATGGGGTACTTGAATATGTTGAGAGCAGCTTTCTGAACACGAAGACTGAATCTTTCTGCTGAAATCGTTAGCAATAGTTTATTACTCGTTTTTCTCAGTTAAACAATATACGTTCAATGAACTTGTTCTTCTTCCCCTTCCCTATTCTAATGAAGACCGTGTTACGAGCCGGGGCTACGGCAACGCGAGAGACCGGCGAGAAGGGTATTTCCCAAGGACATTGACCAAATACATCGACCATCTTTTTTTACGCATTGTGTTGACTTTCACCTTTCTCACCTTGTCTTGACCTCACTTCTTACCGGTGTGCTCAACCATTTACCAGTCTCTAACATTTTTGGTGTAGTAAATCAATCGATTTAATTCCAAGTGTTTTCTGGAACAGAATAACAACGTCGGGCAGGCGACCATCACCGTAGATTGGTATCGTTTCCCAACGAAAAAGGCGCGATACCTGGTACTCATAATCGCCATATCCAATTACCCGATGAAACTGACGGCGGCAAAGATGGTTGATATGTCTTTAGCTACTTTCACCGATGTAAGTACGCAAACACATCTGTACAGATAAAACCACGCTTACTGTGAACTGTACTGTTCCAGATTACGAAAGTGTCGATGGGATACTTGAATATGTTGAGAGCAGCTATCTGAACACGAAGACTGAATCTTTCTGCTGAAATCGTTAGCAATAGTTTATTACTCGTTTTTCTCAGTTAAACAATATACGTTCAATGAACTTGTTCTTCTTCCCCTTTCCTATTCTAATGAAGACCGTGTTACGAGCCGTGGCTGCGGCAACGCGAGAGACCGGCGAGAAGGGTATTTCCCAAGGAATACGGTTTATGAGTTTGTCAATTAGGGGCGCGGACGAACCTGATGCGAAATCAGGGAGTCGCAGGAAATGTTAGTAATGCCTCGTAACTCTTAATTAATGTTTGATACAACTCGAGCGGTAAAGTTGTATGAGTGGGTGAGTGCTACTAATATTATAAGGATCGCTGGGTAAAAGATGGGTTTATCGAATCTACTTCATTTACACGTGAATACCATTCGTATATTCAATAATCAGTTTTTGTACAAATGTAAGTGTTGCGATTAGTTAATTAAATAAATAATCTAATTAGCAATAGTTGCACGGTGTTAACGCACTGGCGATGCGGGGCGTAAGAGTGGCTATTACAATATGCCAAATAGAATATAAACCGAACTTCGCGGATTCTATGAGGTTAATTGTGATTCTGAAGGGGATTAGAGCCCGATCTTACTGAACATATATAACCAACTCTGTACGAGCGTGACACGACATGACTCTACGCGTGACTCTATAGCTTTTAACCAAAGAGGGTTGAAACCGAAGGATTTATATAGTCCCAAAATGAGTGGGGATTTTCGTTAGGAATTTCCATATAAGGAAATCTTTCGGGGTCGTCGTCGTGTCACTCGCGTTCCCATGGTCGTGATCCAGATGGTCGACATCATCACCCCCATTAGTGGTGTTTGATAAACGAAAGGATTTTAGGGCGTTTTCCCTTCGCAGACGCGAGTTCGAAAAATGCTTGAGAGTAGCGTATGCTACTGAATAATATCATAAACTTACAGGCACAACAACAGCGATGCTTGTGTAAGAGTCCTTCGTGCAGAAACAACACGTGTATCCCGAATCAATATTTTCCACCATTGCGGGCGAATTGTTGGGTATCATGAAAGTGCCACAACCATTTTCAAACTTCACAGATCCCGGTTTATTCATACGAAATCGCGAGCGATCTTACTTCACCGATAATCTTCCTTCAAATCCGCGCTGCAAATAGCGAAATGCACCTCATTTTCAGAATTGCTATTCTTATACAATCATACTAGCATTAGGAAGAGTTCTTCCACTCCATACCCCGTTTCTAAAGCTTTCCAGGATTGTAACGAATGTATGACGGAAAATTGCCCCGCGAAACTTTTCACGCAGGCGTCAAGTGACGCTGCATGCTGACATCATTTCTGATCGCTACCAGACGCTTAAGGGACTTTCAGCGAGCCAGAGAAGAAAAAGAAACAGCTGGTGACATGTTAGAGAACGCCGGTGTGCTTGCAAATTATCGAAATAGCCATTACAAATCGGACAACGAGTACACGGTCCGGATTGCAAAGCCGTTGCTGACGCTGATCGGTATCTGGCCGCTGCAAAGGGGTGATTCTTCCCTGGACAGAGCTAAAACGTACGCCCAAATCGCGACGGTGTTTGGTCTGATGTGTTTCCTACTGGTCCCGCACGTGATCTACACATTTCACAACTGCGAGGATCTGACGCGTTACATGAAGGTGATTGCCGCGCAGGTGTTCAGCCTTTTAGCCATCATCAAGTTCTGGACGATGATCATCAACAGGGACGGGATCAAGCACTGCCTCACGGAAATGGAAGCACACTACAGGGACGTGCAGTGCGAAGAGGATCGACTGGTGATGACGAAATCGGCAGAAATCGGCCGATTTTTTACGACTCTATACCTGGGCCTGTCTTACGGCGGTGCTCTCCCCTATCACATCATTTTGCCGCTAATGTCGGAGAAGATCGTCATGAGGGACAATACCACTAGGATACCTCTGCCTTATCTGAGCAACTATGTATTCTTTGCGATCGAGGACTCGCCGATGTACGAGATCCTCTTCGTCTCGCAAATAGCGATCAGCAGTCTTATATTGTCGACCAATTGCGGCATTTACAGTATGATCGCCACCATTGCGACGCATTCTTGCGGCCTGTTCGAAGTCGTCAGTAGGAAGACTGAAACTTTCTTCCAGCACGGTCAGGACGAGCTGCATTGTCGTCTGAGGGACGTTGTTCAACATCATTTGAAGGCAATCGAGTGAGTATTGACAGATGGGTGTATTCTTTCTGATAATTAGTGTGCATATTAATTTTTAATTTTAAGGATTTTTGTTGCACCCTCGAGTAATGGTTATTTGAAGGGTAAGGGGAAAAACAGTTAAAAGTTATGCGATTTTAAAAAGTGTCCGAATATTTTCAAGAGTCACTATATTCTTACAGAATTTTTTGCGCTTAAAAGAGCAGCATTTAAAGAACACTTCGTAATTTTTTCGTAGAAAAATAGGCTGTACTTCCGAATGGCCCCAGTGGCCGATCGACACGAGGTTTGAGAGGAGGGGTGTATTAACGGTATTAACTAATAAATACCCGAAGCTACAACTTTAGATTTAGGGTCCACATCCCCTCCTCAGTCCTCCGTACAAACCTCATCTCGATCGGCTACTGAGGCCATTCAGAAGAATATACGAAAAGAACCATTTTTAAAAATTTGGTTTTGCGGTGAACATTGCCATTCAGAACCAGATTATCTAAAATCAAAAAACAAAAAAGATTTCGTAAGTACATTAATGTATCCTCAGGTTGACCGAGAGAATTTTCCGAAATATTAATTTAAAACAAAGTGGCGGCTATTTAAAGTTGAAATCCTGATTTTTTTTCGCGTGATTTTTGCACCTAAGGTTCGCTATGACGATCGAGAAGGCACTGAGCATAGTGTTCCTGTCGGAAATGATCGGCTGCACCATCATCATATGTTTCCTCGAATACGGCGTGCTACTGGTACTAGCAAGATATACCTACTTTCATAAAGCAAAATGCTAGTACCCGAAAATCCTTTACAATGATATTATTTCCAGGAATGGGCAGATCATAACACGCTCAGCACAATGACTTACTTCGTTCTGATGACGTCGATTTTCGTTAACGTTTTCATAATATCGTTCATCGGGGATCGTCTTAAACAGGAGGTGATTATTTCAATACATCAGAATCGTCCCAATCGATCGAATCTTAATGATACTTGATTTTCCACAAAGAGTGCAAGAGTGGGAGAGGCATCATACTTCGTGCCGTGGTACAATCTTCCCGAGGACGTAGTAAATAATATAAAGATCATCGTACTTAGAACCAGTCGCCCGATGAATTTGACGGCCGGGAAGCTGTTCGATCTGTCACTCCAAGGATTCTGCGACGTAAGTCTTTCAACACGCCACCTTTAAGATGATTAAGAAAACGTGTCGTGAAAACGGATTGAAATGTCGTAGGTTTGCAAAACTTCGGCGGCGTATTTTAATTTCCTGCAAGCAATGACGGCATGAAGGATTACACATCGATAGTTATTATATATAGCGAACGAAGAGTAAGAACATGACACTGTACAGATTTGTCTTTAGCCATTAGCACTCGACGTGATCGTCATTCAGCTACTCGGAATGTTATAAAATGCAAGTATATACATTCATTCAGACAAATCTGTATCACCGTTTCCATCTAAACAAACATATATTGGCAATAATTAATCCCATCAAGTAGTGTTACTGATGCAGTTACTTTAGTCCCCGATTCAGTGCTTTATACGTGCAGCTCGTACTTTTTAGTACACCCCTCACACTTAATTAGTCACAGAAGCCACTCTTCATTTGCAACGATACAGTAAATTCACTCCATTTGAAGGTGGTCGAACAGTTTAACAATCCTAATAAATAGAATTCTCAGAAAATAAAACATACCTCCAAGACACGAATCGTGAAATCGATGATCCGCTCACACAGAAGCTTCCCACCAATATCTCTATCTTGAATGGAAGAATATTTAGATTCGAATCTAGCATCGCATTGCTCGTACAACCTTTCTTTATATCAAGAGACACGGTAGTGTCTCGCGCCAAGTATATATAGATATATCCGCAGCGCGAGACACACCAGTGTCTATATTACGCCGCGACCCGTTATCAAGAACCCTGAGGTAACCGAATCTCAATAACGGCTGATCCGATTAGCTTTTTAATGATCTTAATGGATAGCTTAGGTTTGATTTACATAAGAAAAGTGTCTTCGTTTTGTTCCTACGTAAGACATGACACCACTGAGATAAGAAAGAAAAAGATTTTAATGCAATTTATACATATTTATTCAGTTTAGCAACACCAATTCGGAGAGCAGCGCCAAGTATTTTGAATAAAATATTTATTCGTATTAAAATATTTATTTGTATAAAAATTTATCTGCTTAATATTATTTAATACATTTTTTTTTTGTATAAATAGTCATTGTGATAATTGGCACAATTTGTGTATATCATTAGTTTTGTAAAGCTATTAATTTACGACAATGTTTTTAAATGGAATTCTTTTTGATGGGATTATTTTTTTACGCGGAGAAACCCTCAATGGACATCCCGGTTCCTAGTGGAGGGACCGGTGTAATCTCCAAATTGACCGCCCCTCGCGGCTAACGGGGCATCCCGAAAAACAGATTGGCGATACTACCGGTGGAGAGGAAGTCCCGGGAGGAAAAGCCTCTCTCGAGAACCCCTCCACTTGACGCAACACAGTCACCCTTGATAACGCGTACCATTAACCCCAGTCAGTAATTTGAATTATCTATTGAACTATAAAGGGTCAATTTCTACATGTCTAAAATCACTTTCGAAACTAAAATTACTTCAAAACGGCACACAAGCGCAATGCCTCCTTATGTAGGCTATACCATCACCGTACTTGGGCACTTGCGATCGAAGTTTAAATTACTACGAACAACTATACCCTTTCGAAACGGGAGACTAAAGGCAGAAAGAATGATTTCGAAGTTGGACGACGACGATCGTCCGAAATACATTGTGAATGCCACGCGAACGATTTTACAAATTCTCGGTGCCTGGCCGCTGCCGGCTGCGTCCCCTTTGTCCGCCAAGATCAAGTGTAGAATTCTGAACTTTATCGTATACTTCCTACTCCTGTTCACCATAGTACCGGGTGTGTTGAAAATGTTTCTAAAAGCGACCAGCACAGAAGCCCAGATAAGGATAGCGGGACCAGTTATAAATTGCACCTCCCAGTTGATCAAGTTCACCGTTGTGTTGTACCGAGCGGAAGAGATCAAGAAGAGCTTGGCTGTGATCAGCCATGATTGGATGGACACGTCGGAGGAAGATAGGCGTATGTTGCACCACGGGGCGATAATAGAGAGAAAAGTCGCGGTGATCTTTCTCCTTGTTATGTACGGCGGTGGTATGGGATACCGTATGGTTGTTCCACTACTAAAAGGGCCCGTCGTCACCGCCGATAATATCACTATAAGACCGCTGTCCTGTCCAGTGTACTACATCGTCTTAGACGAGCAAGCCTCGCCGGTCTATGAGATCACTTATATCCTGCAATGTATAGCAGGATTCACTATCTACGCGATAATGACCGGCTCCTGCGGCACCTGCGCGTTCCTAGCTCTTCACGTGTGCCATCAACTGAGAATACTAAAGAGCAAAATGATGACGTTCGGGAAATATCAGAGTCCGGACGTGAACGTTATACAACACGGACTCGAAGATATCGTTGAGCATAGGACGAAGATTAAAGAGTAAGTGCCTTGGCCCAAAACGAATAATCTGGGATGGTGGATGTTGCCAGGGGAATTGTTATTGTAGGAATAGGTTTTGTAATATGTACCCACATTAGGGTGGCTCTTATTTACGTTTGGTAAATTTTTTTTTCAAGATTTTCTTCAGGGCACCCTCCAGAATAGTTCCAAATAATTAAAAAAAATCTGTATAAAGTTTGAGCTCGATCGGATAACGAGAAATGGTTGCCCCTGCGCCCTTAAACATTTAAATCATTATTTAAGACCTCGCGAAGTCAATTTTACATAATATTCTACAAGTTATTAAATGCTGTGCGAAGATATAGAGTCTATATCATTGATTTTGTTGCGAAGTTTGGTCCCAAATTTTCAGGAAACACTCATGACAGAATATACGAAACGCTCATCCGGATTTAGATTTATTGGAGGCCGATGAAGACCATAGCGCCAGTGGAGGAATAGAACCTAAAAAATTTAAAATGGTGTTAAGAAGAAAAAAAAAGAAATGATTACTTTTCCTTATTTTACTTTCTTTTTTGTCTTCTTTCGTTTTCTTCTGTGCTTTGCGTTCTTTTTGTAAAATTCAAGTTACACATTTATGTATCACTGGTATTTCATAGTGTGCTGTTTTTAGTAAAATAAAAATTTTAAATATAATTTTGCTCATTTAATTTTACACAAAATAGTCCAAATTTTGTGGACTTACGTTGTTTTGCTAAATGCGTATAATTGAATATTAGACTTCGGTTAAATTGCATTATTTTTTCAACCTATAAAATTCGTTTTCATGCATTGTATTTTATAAAAACATACATCCAATATTCTACAGTTGAATTAATGCATAAACTTAAATTGTTTTAAATTATGACATGGGTCGTTCTTCCTTATAACCACAGAAATAATGATTTAAATGTTTAAGGGCACAGGAGCACCCTTTCTCGTTATCCGATCGAGCTCAAACTTTACATAGATTTTTTTTAAATTATTTGGAACTATTCTGGGGGGTGTCTCGAAGAAAATTCAAAAGTCGAAAATAAGAGCCACCTTAATGTACATACCTATATGTTCGGGCGTCACGAAAAGAGAGGTGGGTCCTCCGCGCTACTTGTCTCTATTTCCAGTCGCCTTACCGATGTCGTTAAACGCGCCCCTCCGAGGTCCGTTATTCCGGGCTCCCTCTTATGGAGCTTCCTGATCCCATATTATTAATATTCCATGCATAAGTAAGACACTGACAGGAGGAATCTCTTGTATCGGAACCGATTCGTTCGTTGCAGCTATTTAGATAACGCGCAGACCGTTATGGGGATCATCTGCTTTGTTGAAACGTTATGCGGCTCATTTGCAATCTGCTGCGTGGGATATTATATGATTCTAGTACAGACAATGATGTAACTTCTACATGCGTTTCGTATGTTTGCATACGTCACGCAAAGAGACATTTTCTATCCGATCAACATTACTTTATACGGGCTATTATGTTTCAGGAAATTGATAAGGGTAACGTTGGAAATATCTTTCTACATATCATTTTGGTATCCGCCATAATATTCTCCGTTTTCATGCACTGTTACATTGGTCAGCTTGTCGTCAATGAGGTACGCGCCACTGTATTGTCTGACGGGTATCGTACATTTAATCCTACACGTTTTCGTAACCAGAACAACAACGTTGGACTGACGGCGAACACTATGAATTGGGACTATTTCCCAATGCATAAAGCGCGATGCCTAATACTCATAATTACAATATCCAATTACCCAATGAAGCTGACGGCAGGCAAGATGATAGACATGTCTTTAACAACTTTTACCGATGTAAGTACTCAGACGCCGTCGTATCGACGAATTGAAGAGTCCTTCTAGAAAACACTGTAAGTGCCAATATTAAAAAAGAAACGTTTTTTTATCGCCAAATGGACTAAGTGTCAATGGTAATAGCATAGAATTTGATTTTTGGCACTTACAGTGTTTTCTGCAAGGACTCTTCAATTATATCCTGTGAACTATGTCTTCCAGATTATGAAGATGTCAATGGGATACTTGAACTTGCTGCGCGAAGTATTATGAACAAGAAATTCCAAGATTTGGAAATGGTATAAGATCTTAAAAGAAATACATTGTATAAATTTGTTCTTAGCAATAGGTCCTTTAATAACACTGAACTAGACAGCTTTCAAGCGAATCTTTCTTTTATACTAGAAAACATCAGTCCTATTGATAATTATGTGTCTTTTCTTCTATACATCCTTGTAATTTCCTTTTCGACGCGTTCTTGTACCTAATTGTGCTGGTCGCTGGACAAAATTAATCAGCCAATCAGCACTTATAACAGCAATGTGCTGTATACATAACAGACATTGTTATGCAATTATGAGTTATTTGGTATCTATAACAGTATGCAGCTTTCACGAGTGATAGAAAAAGAGCACAACTCCGTCAATGGAAACGTCTAACGACAAATCAGGAAACCAGTGAATTGGGGTTCACGAGACTTCCGTGCTTGATAATTATAATCGTAATGTCTAATTACCCGATGAAGCTGACGACGGGCAAGATGGTCTACATGTCCCTGGCTACTTTCACCGATGTAAGTGAACAGGTACCTTCGTATTGATCGGCACACGTATCCAGTAAATCATATTTTCCACATTATGAAGGTGTGAGATATTTGCACACACTGCAAGTCGTCATTAACAGTAAGTGGTACTTTGTATCTCGAAACTGCTTCGTGTTCACATCACGTTACCTTAGCGTACTAATAAAATTAAATTCACCGCTGTTCGAGCAAACGTATCTCCCGAGGGAATCAATTTTTTCCACCATTCATCTTGTACCCAATCAAAGTACTCACTGTTCGACAGAAACAATCAGAAAGCACTATGAACTTATTTCCCCTCCGCGACTATGATTGATTTACCATTCCATCAAAGCATCATCGGCAAAATGCATATAGGTTGCTACATTACATTAATTTCTTGGTAGCGTTGGCAAACTATAATCATGTTAGACTCATCATCCCTGCAATGTGTATCGAAAAGAACTTTCTTCGCTTTCCCTGATACGCCTACATCCGCCAAGCACGGTGCACGTAATGTAATCATACGTCCGCCCCTTCCCCTACATACATATACCTCCTCTGTTGCTGTATGTTGAAACCTAAGTCGATTTGAAATGTACCGTTGCCCCTCGTTCGTAACTTTGTTCGCTTAAAAATACACCAATGACAGAAACGGAAAGCGACTCGAAGCGATGCGCGCACGGCCAATGGCGGAGAACTAAAGTTGAACGACAGGAGCAATTTGCAACTGCTTTGTGTGAATTTCATTTTTCACTGGAGAGAAGCAAGCCAGCGCAAGCGCACGACCGCCACGAGCGAGTATAGTGACGACTGTGATCGAGGGTAGGTTCCAGTGACGGTGGAGTGTTTGAAGATGATCCCTAAGACGCTCGTCGCCAAGGGGAGACCCTTCAACGAGAACTACAGAGAGGATCTGGGTCGGAACGTCAAGCTGAACGCGTGGACGTTTAAGGCGATCGGCGTCTGGCCGAGGCGACCCGATCAGCCCTGGATAGCCACCGTTGAGCGCGTCTTTCTCAACGTCCTTTGCCACGGTCTGCTCGCCTTCATCCTCATCCCCTGTGGCATGTACATCGCCCTGGAGGTCAAGGACTTCTACAATCAACTGAAACTAGGCAGCGCGCTGAGCTTCTTCGTGATGGCGGTGATCAAGTACTGTGTGCTGTTCATCCGCGAGGACGACATCCGCAGGTGCGTGGAGATGATCCAAGTTGACTGGAGGAGCGTTCAGGGCTTGGAGGACCGCAAGATCATGCTGGAGAACGCGAACTTTGGGCGCCGGCTGATAATGATATGTGGTGCTTTCATGTACGGTGGCGTTGCTTTCTATTATGTGGCTGTGCCACTGACCAGGGCGAAGATCGTCGAGGAGGCTGGCAATCTGACTTACAGGAGACTGGTCTACCCTTTTCCAAAGATCCTGCTCGACGCTCGGCGCAGCCCCGTCAACGAGGTTTTCTATACGATACAGCTGTTGTCTGGTTTCGTCGCTCATAATATCACTGTCGCTGCTTGCGGCCTGGCTGCGCTTCTCGTCATGCATGCCTGCGGCCAACTGAAGATCCTGATGGCCTGGCTGGAGAAACTAGTCGATGGAGAGGAGAATAGCGACGAAACCCTGGACCAGAGGCTGGCTAGTGTCGTGGAGCAACATGTTCGAATTATCAAGTAAGTGGGGCTCATTTTGTTGCAAGTTCCTTTTATCGCTGTGGTACGATCTTTCAATGTATTTCAGCTTCATAGAGCTGACAGAAGATTTGCTGCAGGAAATATCGCTGGTGGAAGTCGTGGGGTGCACTCTGAACATATGTTTCCTTGGATATTACTCGATGATGGTACGCATAAAGATCTACGTATGTCAGATTTAAAAATCATGGCTTCGAAAATGCCCCTTTACAGGAATGGGACCCCAAGCAACCAGTCAGTGGGTTGACGTACATAATCCTACTGATATCAGTTACATTTAACGTCTTCATATTCTGTTACATTGGCGAGCTTTTGGCGGAACAGGTATTTTGCTAGTTTCTACTTGCTTCTATCGTTATTAAAGGCCGTCATACACGCTCCTTCTTGCCGTTCGATTTGCTTGTACAGTCAAAACTTGTAATTGCGTTCATGCCAGGAAATTGAGAGTACACATATACTAAGTCGACCGATTTGTAGACACATACGCTCAGTTTTGCAATCTAACTTTTGACTGTACAAGCAAATCGAACGGGAAGAAGGAGCGTGCATGACGGTCCTAAGAGGACTACTTAACGGAATATTTCCAAGAAATCGAATGGTCCAGAGACCAAGAGACCGGCCTTCGTACGGGGCATTCTTTAATAGAGCGAAGGTTAATTTTCTCTGTAAATATATTTCATATGTTACTGGTGCATTTAATTCAACAAAGAAATGAAAATGAATGTTAAAACAGACGGTGAAAGTTGGTGAAAAATCGTACATGATAGACTGGCATCGAATGCCTGGGAAGAAAAGTCTGGCCATACCTTTGATGATGTCCATGTCAGATTCAACCACTAAGATCACTGCTGGCAACCTGATCGAGCTTTCCATAAGTAGTTTCGGCGATGTAAGTATACCAGATGAAACCAGAGCCAACGTCCACGAGACGATTAGAGCTGCACATTACCCACACCATCCAATTAAGTCCTTTTAACAAAGATTTCTTTTTAACAAGGTCATCAAGACGTCAGTTGCATACCTCAACATGCTACGAACATTCACGACCTAAGCGATCCCGAACTGGCGTCGACGGTACTGAGATTACATTTCCACGAACATCGCATCGAGTAAATTTATTTATTTATTATTACAGGTAATAATCCTTATATTAGAAGAACAGTGAAAGTAAATTCGCGTATCACGCACGATTCTCAAACGCTAATCTCCCTCATTTTCACGAGAAATATTAAATTCCATAGCTCGTAAAAGAAACTATTCCACATAGTTCACAACTTTCTGTACAGCAAAGCTTTAATACTTGTATTAGTATCCTTTGTAGCATCACAATAAAATAATGATTATCGCAAATACAATCAATCATCAATGAATGGAGACACTGTTCTACTGATTGTGATTCTACAATCTGCATTCGCAGCAAAGCCCTGCAACGGGTGGGTTTGATTCGCCCCTCGCGGTGCGCCCGAATCACCCGGAGAGAGGAACGAGCGGATACTTAATAGTGTGGGTACAGGCCAGTCAGGTACGCGTGGTGATATCATGACTCGTCATGAAAGACGGACGGATAACGGGCGGGTTCACCCCCGATATAATCGCCAGTTGCAGGACTCTGATTAGCAGTCCACCTCTCCAAGCTGGAATAATCAATTTATCGAACTGTCCTCCTTCTCGTACTCCCCACACTACACTTATAATGCATAAAGGGTTGGCAACTTTTTTCAAAAGTTGCATTTGTTCATTTCGCTATTACCTACGCGGTCCTCTGGAAATTCAATCGGAAATGAGCGCAGGCGCAACACAATTTCCATCGAAACGTTCATCAGACCGCTAGCATATGTATACCATCAAGCGAGCTACCGAGCTTCAACGATGTACAAGCAAGGGACAGAGAGGACGAAGTTGCCCACAAACGTGTACGACTATGAGAAATACGTGAATCTGAGTATTCGATGGAACCGTTGGCTACTGAAACCAATGGGCCTTTGGCCAAACTCGCCCAATGCTTCGGTGATCGAGAAATCCTTTTACTGGCTGATAAATGCCACCTGCTATTGCTTGATAAGTTTCCTCGTGATACCGTGCGGCCTGTACTTCGCCTTAGAGGTAGAGAATGTCTACGATAGGCTCAAACTGTTCGGTCCGCTGAGCTTCTGCCTGATGGCATTCGCGAAGTACTACTGTCTCATGTTTCACGCGAAGGACATCCGCGAGTGCATTGAGCGCATCGAATGGGATTGGAAGACTATTAGATACAGAAAGGACAGGGACGTTATGGTGGCGAATGCGAATTTTGGCAGCCGACTGGTGATGTTCTGCACTTTATTCATGTACAGTAGCTTCGCTTTTTACTATGTCGCGGTGCCTATTAGTGTTGGGACAGTCAGGCTGGAGGATGGCAATCTCACATTTATCCCGATGGTCTTTCCGTTCTCGAGGATCCTACTCGATACTCGATATAGCCCCGCGAACGAGATCGTCTTCTCGATCCAACTTTTGGGAGGCGCTTTAATTCACGGCATCACGGCAGCTGCGTGCAGCTTGATCGTAGTTTTCGCAGTGCACGCTTGTGGCCAGATGGAAGTTTTGATGTTATGGCTGGAGCATTTGGTACACGGTCGCGAAGATATGCAGGGAACCGCGGATGGTAGAATCGCGAGCATTGTGAACCAACACGTCCGAATACTAAAGTGTGTAATCTGATTTTTTACCTCCACAGAACAGATTTATAAATCGTAACCAATTTCACTACCTAACTATATATTTCTACAAATGAAAGGTGATTTGCTTATATAACAATCCCTTGAAATCGAATTCTGTGTACATAGTAGTTTCTTACGTGTGGTTGAATATCAAATTCTTGTTAAGTAATTAAACTCTGTGTAACTGTAAAGTTCTTTTTTTTCTACAATCGAAGGTACTTCTTCGGCTCGTCCATTAACATTTCGGTAATTAACTACTTAATTATTATTTAACCAATATTTACGATTACAGGTTTCTGGCAGTCACAGAGAAAGCACTGCAGCAAATATCTTTCGTGGAGTTTTTGGGGTGCACATTGAACATGTG
The DNA here is from genome assembly GCA_963971345.1 of Andrena flavipes. NCBI lineage: Eukaryota > Metazoa > Arthropoda > Insecta > Hymenoptera > Andrenidae > Andrena > Andrena flavipes. Next base: position 59,113,650 of record OZ020481.1, read on the forward strand.
TCTTCTTGGATATTATGTTCTCATGGTAAAAAATACGAATGACAGTTTTTTATGCGAATATGCGTACTCGCTTCTTTGATGTTGCAGGAATGGAGCTCGAATATAACTTGTGCTGTAACCTATAGCGTGATACTCATTTCTCTCACCCTGAATATCTTTATATTTTGTTATATAGGCGAGCTGGTCGCCGAGCAGGTAAGATAAAATGGCAACAGCAATTGCCATCACAAAATGTTCAAAGATTCTTTGCACTGTAATGGCTATACCTTTACATCGGAAGCAATAGTTTCATCATTTTGAATTAATTCCAAATTATACATTACCACAGTGCAAAATGGTGGGCGCAATGTCGTACATGGCTGACTGGCATGCATTACGAGGAAGAAGGAAGATCGGCTTCGTTTTGATAATATTGATGTCCAATTCTTCGAAGCAACTAACGGCTGGAAATATGGTCGAATTATCCCTTAGCACTTTCGGCGACGTGAGTAACCAATTACTACTACCACCTATTTAGACCTGCAACTTCAAAGAATGTTTTAAACGAACAGGTCGTAAAAAACATCGTTTGCTTTCCTGAACATGTTGAGAACAGTGACATGAAAGCTTCTCATGACTCGAGAGGGACATAATTTAAATATACATTACACTGTAAGAAAACGTTGTTTATATCAATGTGTATTTTTACACTCTTCGTTATATTAAAGAGCAGATTAGGTTAAGTTGAAAAACAGTCTCGGACTGAACTTCGCCTCTGCTTTTGTCGATGTTACCTTCCCTTTGCTGTCCTCTTTTATGTTGTGCAATAAAGACGCTTAATAATAATAATAATAATTAAAATAAAAAACAGATACCACAAACACAAACCGGTTCAAATACACGCCGCGCTTATATTGACCATTCGTAAATTGATACACTGAACCTGCACGACGCCATCGACGTTCACCGACTTTCGAGGAATCAATTTATCGATGCTTGACAACTATACCGAGCCTACATTTATAATGCATAAAGAGAGATAGGGTTGCAACCTCTAGAAAACGTTGCTTTCGCCCGCCACACTGTTGCGTATGCGTTCCCTTCCGAGAGCAATCATGGAAGAAGCGCAGGCGCAACACTGTTTTCCTCAGAGCAGTCTTCGCACAGCGATCATTTAGTATGAAGCGTGCTTTCGAGCTTCAACGATGCAAACCTTAGAAGCAGACAACGACAAAACGAAGTTGCATACAAACGCTGACGACCATGAGAAATATATAAATTTAAGTATAGAATGGAATCGTTGGCTCTTGAAACATATAGGTCTCTGGCCAAAGTTCCACAATGCATCAGCAATCGAAAAATTCTCTTACTGGCTGGTACATGCTATTTGTTACGGTTTAATGAGTTTCCTTCTCATACCTTCCTGCCTCTACATGATTCTAGAAGTAGAGGATGTCTACAACAAGCTCAAGCTGTTCGGCCCTATAAGTTTTTGCGTGATGGCGTACATGAAGTACTCTCTGTTGATCTTTCACGCCATTGATATCCGTGAGTGCATAGAATGCGTCGAAAGAGATTGGAGACACGTCACACACGTTGAGGACAGAGATATCATGGTGACGAATGCGATTTTTGGGAGACAACTGGTGACATTTTGTACTTTCTTCGTGTTCGGTGGCTTCGTTTTGTTCTATATTGCGGTGCCTATTAGTATTGGGACTGTCATGGATGAGGAAGATAATCTCACCTTCGTACCGCTGCCGTTTCCATGCTCGAGGATCATAGTGGATACTCGTTATAGCCCCATCAATGGAATCTTCTTCGTCATTCAGTTTTTTGGCGGTGCGCTTATTCATGGTATTACTGCAGCTGCATGTAGCTTGGTAGCAGCTTTTGCACTGCATGCCTGCGGCCAGATGGCAGTTTTGGAATGCTGGCTAGAACATTTGATACTCGGTCGCGAGGACATGAAGGAAACCGTGGATGGCAGGGTCGCGAGCATCGTGAGCCAACACGTTCAGATACTAAAGTGTGTGAAATTCATTTGTAATAATGGACAATTTACAAACGAAAGGGATTCGATTTTAATTGTCTCTAGTCGCCTCTAATTTCGATGTTTGTATTTATAGATTCCTTACGCTCATTGAGAAAACGCTACAACAAATATCTCTCGTTGAATTCGCGGGATGTACATTAGATTTGTGTCTTCTTGGCTATTATATTATCGCGGTACAGTAATATAAATGGTACCACGATTCAATGCAAATACGAATATATGTGTACAATCTTTTGCTATTGCAGGAATGGAAGAAGAACGACACCATTGCTGCTGCTACATACAGCATAATACTTCTATCTCTTACTTTCAATATTTTCATATTTTGTTACTTAGGTGAACTCGTTGCCGAACGGGTAAGACCTTACAGTTGCGAACAAGCTTCTAATTATACAACACTGCAGAGTTCATTGCACTTTAATGTGTATGTCATTCTATAAATGATTCGATCTACCTGTTGCATTAAACGTGTCTATTTAAGGGTATAGCTCACGATGTAAGACAGCGTTGTCCCGATGGGCGGTCCGAGAGTACGAGCATCCATCGCATTTTCCAAAGCTCGCGTGGAAAGGGTCGCTCGAGACCAATGACGTTGCGAGCATATAACGGATAGGGAAAACTCTAGTAGTGTGCGTGTAGGCTTTTCCCGTAGGCCTATATAACTGGGGCTCTTGGAGCCCCAGTGTTTTACATTTTAGAAATTGGGAAAATAAACCGGAATTGACTAATCATTAAACAATAATATTATATAATTGGACGGAATAGTCTTGAACAGTCCCACTTACACCTCTGATTAACAAAAAGTTTCTTATTAAACGATTTTTATTCAGCTTCAATCCTCTGTTTGTTTGTTTGTTTGTATGTATGTTTGTTTACTTCAAATCTAGAAACACAATTTTAACCCACTTCCAACTATCCAATAGACTTGAAACTTTGCAGGCATATGTAGTTTGGATGACAATACAAAATTATGAAGAAAAAGAAACTTCCACAGGGATTTAAAAATTACCCAGTCATCAATAAATATAACCCATAACCACAAATCCAAACGACCTGAAATCAGCCTATAACCACAAATCAAATCAATTTAATCGACACGAAATCCGCATGTAACTGCATTAACAGTTACATGCTGATTTCATGGCACAAGCTTACACCCACACTACTAGAGTTTTCCCCATCCGCTACATACTCGCAACGTCATTGGTTTCGCCCATCGGGGCAACGCTGATGTAAGGCCTAACACACACGGATCATTTTTGAAGCCCAATGCAATCATCAAAAAACGGTTTTGCGTTGTGTCGACCACCGAGAGCTACAATTTCGTAGTGCAGTTCGTGGTACGAACTTCAATCGTGATTGATTCCAGCTACAGCCCCACCACTGTTTTCTGGTTCTGATGGGCTTCTAAAAATTGGTCCGTCTGAGTTACGCCTAAGGTCTTTCTTTAATGCAACATCTAAAGCTGGTGGTGAATGGATATTTTCAATAGAGATTAACAAAGCGAAAGCAGTATATGTGTTGAACAGTGCAGACAGGTTGGCGAAATATCCTACATGATTGATTGGTACCAATTACCGGGGAAGACTAAACTTGGTCTAGTTTTAATAATCGCAACCTCCAAGTCGGCGATGAGACTTACTGCAGGAAATATCGTTAAACTCTCTCTCAATTGCTTCACTGACGTACGTAACCAAATGTTATCGTCTCCTATTTAAAGCATGGAATTAAAAAAATGTCTCCACAGCGTAGGTCGTTAAAACATCGTTCGCTTTCTTGAATATGTTGCGAACACTAGCTTGAACGTTGCACGAGAGGCCCTAACAACGAAGCTCACATGGTTTCTACTATTTATAACTCATAATACTCATGTGCGATTAATATTATCAAAATACTTTGTTTACATCATTGTCTATTTTTATCCGCGCCGTGGTGCTGTAATAAAAAAACACGTATCCCCAATACGAGGCAGTTTAATGTACTTACATAATATTGTCGTAATATTGTCCATCTATAAATTGATACATTGAACCTGCTCAACGCCATCAGCAGATCGTATCCTACACGCTCGTCATATTGTCTAATTATAAATTGTCACATTGAATCTGTTCTGCTCCGTTGGAAGAAACGGTCTGTTCACGTTCGATAAATCAATTTATCGATGTCCACACTTATAATGCATAAAGAGAGTTAGGGTTGCAACCCTCTAGAAAACGTTGCTCTCGCCCGCCACACTGTTGCGTATGCGTTCCCTTCCGAGAGCAATCATGGAAGAAGCGCAGGCGCAACATTGTTTCCCTCAGAGTAGTCTTCGCACAGCGATCATTTAGTATGAAGCGTGCTTTCGAGCTTTAACGATGCAAACGTTTGAAACAGACAAGGACAACACGAAGTTGTCTACAAACGCTGACGACTATGAGAAATATATAAATTTAAGTATAGAATGGAATCGTTGGCTCCTGAAAGTTATGGGCCTCTGGCCAAAGTTGCACAATGTATCAGCAATAGAAAAGTTCTCTTACTGGTTGGTACGCGCCGTTTGTTACGGTTTAATAAGTTTCCTTTTCATACCTTCCTGCCTCTACGTGATGCTAGAAGTGGAGGACGCCTACGATAAGCTCAAGCTCTTCGGTCCGTTAATTTTTTGCGTGATGGCGTACACGAAGTACTCTTTGTTAATCTTTCACGCGAATGATATTCGCGAGTGCATCGACAGTGTAGAATGGGACTGGAAAAGTGTCAGACACGTTCAGGACAGAGATATCATGGTGGCGAATGCGATATTTGGGAGGCGACTGGTGACATTTTGCACTTTCTTCATGTATGGTGGCTTCGTTTTTTACTATATCGCGGTGCCTGTTAGTGTTGGGTTTGTCGTGGCCCAGGAAGACAATCTCACCTATATACCGATGGTGTTTCCTTGCCCGAGGATCATGGTGGATACACGTTACAGCCCCATCAATGAAATCTTCTTCTCCATTCAGCTTTTCGGCGGTGCCCTTATTCATGGCATCGCGGCAGCTGCATGTGGTTTGGCAGCAACCTTCGCGGTTCATGCCTGCGGGCAGGTGGCACTTTTGACATGCTGGCTGGAACATTTGATACACGGTCGCGAGGATATGCAGAAAACCGTGGACGGCAGGCTCGCGATGATCGTAAACCAACACGTTCGGATATTAAAGTGTGTGAAGTTCATTTGAAATAATAGACAAATTGCAAACGAAAGGAACTCGATTTTAGTTGTCTTTGGTCGTCTCTAATTACGATGTTTGTATTTATAGATTACTGGCGCTCATTGAGAAAACGCTACAACAAATATCTCTCATTGAATTCGCGGGATGTACATTAGATTTGTGTCTTCTTGGATATTATATTATCGTGGTACAGTAATATAAGTGATACCACAGCAGATTCTATGCAAATACGAGTACAGGGTGTCTCAAAAATGTCGGAGTTCCTTGAAAGGAGTGACTCAGGGGGTGATTTGAAGCAACTTTTTCCTTAGTGAAAATATTGTCCAAAGCTTCGTTAACGAGATATTAATAAAAAAAAAACCCGACCAATCAGGGGGGACTACGCGCAGTCTGCGAGTTACCCCCTGAGTATACTGTATACTGAACATGCAATATTTTGGGATCAGAGGTTTCGTCCTCGAGATATTAATAGTTAAATATTAGCGGTGCACTTCCGGGCCGCGAGGTTTAAAGCCGAAACAGCTGACGCGGAGCAGTGATCTGTACCACACACACGCAGAAGCATGTGTAGATACAGACCTGCACACACAGTACACCCGACCGTACTGATTCATACCGTGAAAATGAACTTGTGCGTATGCGCGCCAGCGGTCACTGCTTCGCGCTCAGCTGTTTCGTCTTTAAAACGCGCGGCCCGGAACTTGGACCGCTAATATTCAATTGTTAATATTACTAGGACGAAGCCCCGGATCCCAAAAACAGTAAAGGACTTGTCGATGAGAATTTTGCGACACTCTGTATGTGTCCATTCTTTTACTATTGCAGGAATGGAGAGGCAACGATGTCACTGCTGCTATTACATACAGCATAATACTTCTATCTCTTACTTTCAATATTTTCATATTTTGTTACATAGGTGAACTCGTCGCCGAACGGGTAAGACCTTACAGTTGCGAACTAGCTTCGAATTATAAAGCACCCGCGAGTTCCTTGCACATTAGGCTGAGCTCAGACGGACCACTTTAGAAGCTCACTACAACCACAAAACAGTGCTTGAGCCGTCACTTTTGTATGGACGACAAGAACTGTACTACGAAATTGTCGCTGTCGGTGGTTGATACAAGATACAACCGTTTCTTGTGCTTGTAGTGTGCTTCTAAAGTGGTCCGTCTGAGCTCTACCTTAATGCCTATGCCATACTATAAGAGACTGGATCTACCTGTTGCACTAAGCGTGCCCGAGGGTATAACATTCACACAGCACGGTGTAACACCTTATCTTAATGTAACATCTAAAGCTGGCAGTGAATGGATATTTTCAGTGCAGAAAGGTTGGCGAACTATCGTACATGATTGATTGGTACCGATTGCCAGGGAAGACTAAGCTTGGTCTAATTTTGATAATGGCAATGTCCAAGTCGGCAATGAAACTTACAGCGGGAAATGTCATCAAGCTGTCCCTTACGAGTTTCACCGGCGTAAGTAACCCAATCTTAAAGCTCCCTATTTAAATCACGGAATTAAAGAAACGTCTCCACTAATAGGTTGTTAAAACATCGGTCGCATTCTTGAACATGTTGCGAACACTAACTTAAACGTTTCACGAGAAGCCCGAACAACGATACTCACTTATTTCCTATTCTTTGTACACTCAGAATGCACATGTGTCTTAAAGTTATAAAAACGTTATTTACATCATTGTCTATTTTCATCCTATTCGCGGCGTTGCGTTGCCATAAACAAGTAAGTATCCTGCGTGCTCATAATATTTTCCACTCCTAAACCATACTGAATCTGTTCAGCTCCGTTAGCGGAAGCAGTCTGTTCACGTTCGAAAAATCAATTTATCGATGTCTACACATATAATGCATAATGAGATGTGGGGTTGCGACCCTCTGGAAAAAGTTACTTTCACCCTGTAATCTGCTGCGTATGCGTTCCCTGCGGAGAGCAATTATGGGAGAAGCGCAGGCGCACCATTCTTTTCCTCAAAGCAGTCTGCATACAGCGATCATTTAGCATCAAGCGTGTTTTCGAGCTTCAACGATGCAAACGTTTGAAGCACACTGCGGCAGCACAGAGTTGCTTGGAAACAATGAGAAATACGTGCGCGAAGATGAGAAATACGTGAATCTGAGTATTCGATGGAACCGTTGGCTCCTGAAACCAATAGGCCTGTGGCCAAAGCCGCCTAATGTTTCGATAATTGAAAAGTCTCTCTGCTACCTGATAAACGCCATTTCTTACGCCCTGATAAGTTCATTATTCATACCGTGCGGTCTCTACGTGGTACTAGAAGTGGAAGAGGTATACGATAAGCTCAAGCTAGTCGGTCCGTTAATGTTTTGCCTGATGGCATACCTTAAGTACACTCTGTTGATGTTACACGCTGACGATGTACGCCAGTACATGAATCGCATCGAATTGGACTGGAGGCGTGTCAGCCACGTTCAGGACAGGGATATCATGGTGTTGAGCGCGACCTTTGGAAAGCGATTGGTGATAATTTGTAGCTTTCTAATGTACAGCGGTTTCCTTTTTTACTACGTCGTGGTACCGATTTTCGGCGGGATGGTGGTGGCGGAAGACGATAATGTTACCTTTATTCCGATGATGCTTCCTGTCTCAAGATACATAGTGGACACACGCTACAGCCCCGTCAACGAAATCATGTTTTCGATTCAGGTTTTAGGTGGTAGCCTTATTCATGGCATATCAGCGGGTGCATGCAGCCTAGCCGCAACCTTCGCTGTCCATGCTTGCGGTCAGATGGAAGTGTTGAACAACTGGCTGGAGCATTTGATTGACGGTCGAGAAGACATGTGTAAAACCGTGGATGGAAGAGTCGCGAGCATCGTAGACCAGCACGTGCGAATCCTGGAGTGTGTAACATCAGTTTGTAACAATCAAGAATTTTTATTATATCCAAAAATATGTATGTATATTTGAAAATACAGAGAATTCGTTCAAATAGAATTCTCTATATTTTCCCTTGAGTGGCGAATGGAACGTGATCTAAATAAGCTTCGAGGCATATTACTACCCCAGAATGTCACAAGTCGCCTCTTATTCTGATATCTATTATTTACAGATATCTGGCGCTCATTGAGAAAGCGCTGAAGCAAATATTTCTCGTCGAAGTCGTAGGATGCACGTTACAGTTATGCCTTCTTGGATATTATATTATCGTGGTACAATAATATACTTGATATCGCGAAAAACTCTCTGCGAATGTATAATTATATATCGTTTCGGTATTGCAGGAGTGGAGGATGAACAATCTAACTGCTGCCGTAACATACAGCATAATACTTTCAGCGTTTACTTGTAATATTCTCATAGTTTGTTATATAGGTGAGATCGTCGCCGATCAGGTAATTGTATAGGTACTTTCTATTGTTAACAAGCAGTCGCTGCACGTCCAACAAATGCATTTTTACGCGTTTTGCATGAACCGTAATTGCGGCAACTCAAAAGCACCGTACATTAAAAAATCGGATGGGTGCAACGGGCTTTAATGCTTTCCTGTTGCACTCTGTGTCTATAGAAATACACTCACATACTACCTATTCATTTCAAGCTAAAGAATTTCTTTTAATTTTACACTATTCCTATCTATTAATTGAAATGCAAAAAGAAACATATCTTCTGACAGTGCGAAACGGTTGGCGACATGTCGTACATGATCGAGTGGTACCGTATTCAAGGAAAGGGGAAGCTTGGTTTAATATTGATAACTGCAATGTCCAGGTCGTCGATCAGACTTACCGCAGGAAATATCATCCAACTCTCCCTCAACAGTTTCACTGGTGTAAGTATTTATGTATGCAGTACCGTTACCGATTTAAATCCGAAAATATAAAAAACGTTTCGAACGAATAGGTTGTTAAGACATCGGTCGCATTCTTAAATATGTTACGAACATTTGCTTGAAAGTCGTGCCAAAAAGCAGCAGCAACTATGCGGTATAAATACTGATACGCTGTACCACTCTTGTTATATTTCTACCCATCAATTGGAGACTTATTCCTTAGCCATTCACTAGTCCATATCATTTGGGGGTAGTAACTGAATAAAAGCATTTATATAAACCATCCCACGATTGTTTTCGTCAGTGTCCAAACCACGCTTACTATAGTAGCGAAGATCATTCCACCCTCGAAAGCGTTATTCTCCCCCCAGCATTGAGCGGCGGGCGTACATTGTTGCATCGCGAAGCAAACAACACAACACAATGCGAAGAGAAAAAATCGAGCACACGCCACATTATAGCTACCTAGGGCTAGGTGTATCTACTACGTGCCTTTACTCACTTAAGAACTGTCCTCTGTACAGAAATCATGGCGAACTCGCCTCAGGAGCATACAGTCACCAAAGCAACTCACCACAAGTACAGAGTGCAGTTGAACCGCACGACATTTCGTGTCGGTGACGAGAGCCACTCGATGTTTCGCTTGCCCTGTTCGCTCTACACGAAGCCCATGGGCGTCAGGTACAGTCCGGCCAACAAGATCTTATTAACCCTTCAACTGTTATCCGGCTTTCTCGTGAACTGCGTGACCGTTGGCTCCTGCGCTCTGGCAACGGTCTTCACGATGCACGCTTGTGGGTAACTGAGCGTCGCTACCTCCAGGTTGAATGATATGGTGGCGAACAGGGGAAATTTGCAGGTTCCTGGCGCTCACTGAGAAAGTGCTGCAACAAATAACTCTCGTTGAATTTGCGGAATGTACATTAGATTTCTGTTTTCTTAGATATTATATTAACGTGGTACATTAATATAAGCGATACTGAACACGCCATATCCTGATATAAAATGATATCGAAAAGTCCTTTACCGTTTTGGGATCCGAGACTTCGTTCTCAAGATATTAACATTTGAATATTAGCGGTCCAAGTTCCGGGGCGCGCAGTTTAAAGTCAAAACAGCTGAGCGCGGAGCAATAGCCGCTCTTGCGCACATGCACAGGTTCATTTTCTCTGGCTGAACCAGCCCGGTCGGCTCTACTGTGTATATCGGTCTGTATCTACGCGTGCGTACCGTGTGTGCTCACGAGTGGTCACTGCTCTTTCGACTGTTACCTGCGCATCCCGGAACATGAACCACTAATATTCAACAGATAATATATCGAGAACCAAGCCTCGGATTCTAAAACGCGAAAAGACTTTTTCGCAGTGAATGGATATTTTCAGTGCAGAAAAATTGGCGAACTATCGTACATGATTGATTGGTACCGATTACCCGGGAAGACTATCTAATTTTGATAATGGCAATGTCCAAGTCGGTAATGACACTTACAGCGGGAAATGTCATCAAGATGCCCCTTACGAGTTTCACCGGCGTAAGTAACCCAATGTTAACGCCTCCTATTTAAATCATGGAATTAAAAAATGACTGCACTGCGTATGTCGTTGAAACATCGTTTGCTTTGTTGAACATGTTGCGAACATTAACTTGAACGTTTCACAAGAGGCCCGAACAACAGAACTCACATAGTTTCTACTATTTGTACACTCATAATACTCATGGGCGATTAATATTGTGAAACAACTTTGTTTACAACATTGTCTATTTTTGTCTTCATCGTGGTGTTGTGTTTAAAAAAACAAGTATCCCCAATATCAGAGAGTGTAATGTACTTACACGCTCGAAATATTGTCCATTTATAAATTGCCACATTGATTCTGTTCACCCCGTTCGCGGAAGCAGTCTGTTCACATTCGACAAATCAATTTATCGATGTCCACACATATAATGCATAGTGAGATGAAGGGTTGCGACCCTCTGGAAAAAGTTACTTTCACCCTCTACACTGCTGCGTCTGCATTACTTTCTGATAGCAGGGAAGCTCTTCTTCTCAATGAAAAAGCGCAGGCGCAACATTGTTTTCCTCAGAGCTGTCATCAGACCTCGAACATTTAGTATCAAGCGTGCTTTCGAACTTTAACGATGCAAACGTTTAAAGCACACTGTGGCGGCACAGAGTCGCTTGGAAACGCGTGCGACTATGAAAAATACGTGAATCTGAGTATTCGATGGAACCGTTGGCTCCTGAAACCAATGGGCCTGTGGCCAAAGCCGCCTAACGCTTGGATAGTCGAAAGGTCTCTGTACTGCCTGATAAACGCTATTTGTTACGCCTTGATAAGTTCATTGTTCATACCATGCTGTCTCTACGTGGTACTAGAAGTGGAAGAGGTCTACGATAAGCTCAAGCTATTCGGTCCGTTAATGTTTTGCCTGATGGCGTTCATGAAGTACACTCTGTTGGTTTTTCACGCTGACGATGTACGCGAGTGCGTGGATCGCATCGAATTGGACTGGATGCATGTCAGACACGTTCAGGACAGGGATATCATGGTGGCAAGCGCGATCTTTGGAAAGCGAATGGTGATAATTTGCAGCTTTTTCATGTACAGCGGTGCTCTTTTTTACTACGTCGTGATACCTATTGTCGGCGGGATGGTGGTGGTGGAAGACGATAATGTTACCTTCATTCCGATGATGCTTCCTGTCTCAAGACACATAGTGGACACACGCTACAGCCCCGTCAACGAAATCGTATTTTCGATTCAGGTTTTAGCCGGTAGCCTTATTCATGGCATATCAGCAGGTGCGTGCAGCCTGGCCGCAGCCTTCGCTGTCCATGCCTGCGGTCAGATGGAAGTGTTGAACAACTGGCTGGAGCATTTGATAGACGGTCGAGAAGACATGTGTAAAACCGTGGATGGAAGAGTCGCGAGCATCGTAGATCAGCACGTGCGAATCCTGGAGTGTGTAAAATCAATTTGTAACGATCAAGAATTTTTATTATATCCAAAAATATGTATGTATATTTGAAAATACAGAGAATTCGTTGAAATAGAATTCCCTATATTTTCCCTTGAGTGGTTAATGGAACGTGATCTAAATAAGCTTCGAGACATATCACTACCCCAGAATGTCAGAAGTCGCCTCTTATTCTGATATCTATCATTTACAGATATCTGGCGCTCATTGAGAAAGCGCTGAAGCAAATATCTCTCGTCGAATTCGTAGGATGCACGTTAGAGTTGTGCCTTCTTGGATATTATATTATCGTGGTACAATAATATACGTGATATCAGGAAACATTCTCTTCGAATGTATAGTTATACAACGTTTCGGTATTGCAGGAGTGGAGGATGAACGATCTAACTGCTGCTGTGACATACGGCATAATACTTATATCTTTTACTTTTAATATTCTCATTTTTTGTTATATAGGCGAGATCGTCGCCGATCAGGTAATTGTATAGGTACTTTCTATTGTTAACAAGTGGATACCCATTTTAAAACACTTTAATGGCAACGTCTTTCGATAAGAATGTGTACCTACCTGTTGCACTGTGGCGTCTATATAAATACACTCACATACTATTTATTTCAAGACAAAGAATTCCTTTTAATGTTACACTGTTCTTATTAAATGAAATGCGAATGGAACATATCTTGTGACAGTGCAAAATGGTTGGCGAAATGTCTTACATGATCGAGTGGTACAGATTACCAGGAAAGGGGAAGCTTGGTTTAATATTGATAAGTGCAATGTCCAAGTCGTCGATCAGACTTACCGCAGGAAATATCATCAAACTTTCTCTCAGCAGTTTCACTGGTGTAAGTACCTATGTATGCAGTACCGTTTCCGATTTAAATCCGGATATACATATAAAAAACGTTTCGAACGAATAGGTTGTTAAGACATCGATCACATTCTTAAATATGTTACGAACATTTACTTGAAAGCCGTGCCAGAAAGCAGGAGCAAACTATCTGGTATAAATACTGCTACGCTATACCACACCAACAATATTCTATTCATCTACTGAAGACTTACTTAAATTTAAAAAAAAAAAATTAAATCCGATTTCAATAAAACAAAATTCGTAAAAAAAGTAAAAACTAATTTTTTCCCTTATTTAATCTACGATTCTTATATTTTTTATGTCCTTGCCTCATAATTTGCACTGTGTAAATCTAGCGCCGAGTTAAAAAATATGAGAGTCGTAGATTAAATAAGGGAAAAAATTATTTTTTACTTTTTAGTGCAATTTTATTTATTTTTTGACTTTGTTTTAGTTTTATATATATTGATACAACATGTTGATGAAATATGCGTGTACGTACATAAAATAATAATAATTAAGTTACAATAGTTTTTATTATTAACCAGAACTGGCAAAATATTAAGCCAATGTATTAAGCCAAAATATTAAGCCAACTGGCCCTTGCTGGTGTAGAACATATGTGCAAAATTTGAACGAAATCCGTACAGCGTTGCAAATTTGTACTGCGAAGAAAAAAACAATCCGACATAAAATAAATTTTATATACATATATCTACAACTATAGATTATTTGTACACTGATAATACTCATGCGCATTAATGTTATAAAAAACATTTTTACATCATTGTCTATTTTTATCATTTTGTGGCGTTGCCATAAAAACGTGTATCTTACGCGCTCGTGATATTCTTTCGTTGAATCAGTCCAGCGCCGTCAGCAGAAGCCGTCTGTTTACGTTCAAGCAATCAATTTATCGATTCCACCCTTAACGAGAATATATAATGAATCATATTGCTACCACTCCTTGGAAAAGATTGCTTTCGTTCACCAAACGGCTGCGTCTGCGTCCCCTTCCTAGAGGAACGTGGGAAGAAGCGCAAGCGCAATATTATTCCCCTTAGGGTCGTCATAATATTGCAAGCATTTAGTATCAAGCGTGCTTTCGAACTTCAACGATGCAAACGTTTGAAGCAGGCAGCGGTAGCACGAAGTTGTTTACAAACACTGATGATTATGAGAAATATATAAACTTAAGCATAGAATGGAATCGTTGGCTTCTGAAACCTTTAGGCCTATGGCCAAAGTGGCCTAACACTCCGATAATGGAAAGGTGCTTCTACTGGCTGATAGACTCCATTTGTTACGCCGTGATAAGTTCACTTGTCATACCGTGCAGTATCTACCTGGTACTAGAAGTGGAAGAGTTCTACGATAAGTTGAAGCTGCTCGGCCCGTTAAGTTTTTGTCTGATGGCGTACATGAAGTACACTCTGCTGATCTTACACGCGGACGATTTACGCGAGTGCGTGGATCGAATCGAATTGGACTGGAGGCATGTCAGACATGCTCAGGATAAGGATACCATGATGGCGAAAGCGATCTTCGGAAAGCGATTAGTGCTAATTTGCAGCTTTTTCATGTACAGCGGTGCCCTTTTTTATTTCGTTGTGATACCGATTGTCGGGGGGACGGTGGTGGCGGAAGACGATAATGTTACCTTCATTCCGTTGAGGCTTCCTGTCTCAAGATACATAGTGGACACGCGCTACAACCCCGTAAACAAGATCGTATTTTCCATTCAGGTTTTAGGCGGTGGCCTTATTCATGGCATATCAGCAGGTGCGTGCAGCCTGGCCGCAGCCTTCGCTGTCCATGCCTGCGGTCAGATGGAAGTGTTGAACAACTGGCTGGAGCATTTGATAGACGGTCGAGAAGACATGTGTACAACCGTGGATGGAAGAGTTGCGAGCATCGTAGATCAGCACGTGCGAATCCTGGAGTGTGTAAAATCAATTTGTAACGATCAAAAATTTTTATTATATTTAAAAATATGATATGTATATTTGAAAATACAGAGAATTCGTTGATATAGAATTCCCTGTATTTTTCCGTGAGTGGTGAATGGAACGAGCTCAAAATATGCTTCGCGGTATATTACTAGTAGTTCGGATGCTCGAATATTCGGACGGCTTGAAATTCGAACCGAGCCAGGTACCCGTAAAATTCGAGCGGCCCTCAAAAATCCGGGTAGCTGGAATTTGTTTCGAGCGGCTTGAAAAATTCGGATAGTTCGAATTGTTTCCGGTCACTCGAAAGAGGCTAGCTCGAATTGTTTGTGTGGCTCAGAAAATTCGTACACCTTGAATGTGGTTCGAGCAGTGCGACTGTGTTGAGCAGGTGAAATATTTCGAACGGTATGAAATATTTTAAGAAATATTTTTCTGCTGGCATGTAAATGATGGCTATCAGTAATGCGCAGTTATTCATTTCTTACGTTGAGAAATATATATACGAATAAAAATATGTTAAACGATTTTATTAAAAATGCAATAACAACTAAAAATAATACTTTTCTTAAACTACAATTTCCATGCTGTTTTCACTTTAAATAAAATCATTGCGCAGCATTAAAATTGAAATAAAATTGAATTTTTCAAGCCGCCCGAAACAAATTCGAGCTACCCGGATTTTTCGGGCCTTTCGGATTTTACGGGTACCCGGTTCAATTTATTGGAGTACCCGAACAGTTGTTTACAACCCCAGAATGTCACCAGTCTCCTCTTATTCTGATGTTTATCATTTACAGATTTCTAGCACTCTTTGAAAAAGCGCTGAAACAAATATCTCTCGTCGAACTTGTAGGATGCACGTTACAGTTATGCCTCCTTGGATATTATATTATCGTGGTACAATAATATACGTGATATCGCTAAAAACTTTCTGCGAATGTATAATTATACAACGTTTCGGTATTGCAGGAGTGGAGGATGAACGATCTAACTGCTGCCGTGACATACAGCATAATACTTTCAGCTTGTACTTTTAATATTCTCATATTTTGTTATATA
This sequence comes from Andrena flavipes, assembly GCA_963971345.1. NCBI lineage: Eukaryota > Metazoa > Arthropoda > Insecta > Hymenoptera > Andrenidae > Andrena > Andrena flavipes. The sequence goes on from OZ020481.1 coordinate 59,129,533, forward strand.
GGCGAGATCGTCGCCGATCAGGTAATTATATAGGTACTTTCTATTGTTAACAAGTGGATACCCACCTTAAGACACTTTAATGGTAACGTCTTTCTATAAGAAGGTGTGCCTACCTGTTGCACTGTGCGTCTATAGAAATACATAGCATACTATCTATTTCAAGACAAAAAATTCCTTTTAATGTTATTATTATTAAATGAAATTACTATTCTTATTAATTAAAATGCGAGGGGAACATATCTTGTGACAGTGCGAAATGGTTGGAGAAATATCGTACATGACCGAGTGGTACCGATTACTAGGAAAGAAGAAGCTTGGTTTAATATTGATAATGGGAATGTCCAGGTCGTCGCTGAGACTTACCGCAGGAAATTTCATCCAACTCTCCCTCAACAGTTTCACTGACGTAAGAATGCATGAACTATCGTTATCTCTTTAAATCCAGAAATATAAAAGACGTTTCAAACGAATAGGTTGTTAAGACATCGGTCGCTTTCTTAAATATGTTACGAACATTTACTTGAAAGCCGTGCCCAAACGCAGGCGTAACTATCTGGTATAATTACCGATACCACTCCAAGAAACATTGTATGCTTGTTGTATTTCTACCCTTCTATTGAAGACAACCCCTCCGACCTGACGGAAACTAACGGCCATCTTTTCACACGGCCAACGCGGTGCAACCTTAAACTGGCAATGAGTGGTAGACATTCGGATATAGCATATTGTACAATGAAATTAGAAAGCACATGTATAGAATACAGGATATTATTGTACAGAATGTTAAAATATTATACGGATATAATGTTTATTCAAAATATGCACCGTATGTTAATATAAGTACGAAATCGTTACTTCGAGTCAGGTCGGTACGTCACCCGGTGGTATAAAATGCCTCGCGCTGACGTACAATGTACGTTTAAAATCTTTTGTACTGACGTTTTCAAAAGGCGCGTTATTACTTGCACTGCGTCCTTCGATTTTATTGGTTTCGAATTTTTTTAGAAAATTCAGGACTGTGCTTATAAATTATTATCAAGGAAACCATTTATACTAATTTGTATTATAGTATTGAATTCTTTTTTCCTTTAATTGAGAATGATCGCCGTATTTAATTGCAGTCGCTACCAAAGCAAAGAAACTTTTGTGACAATGAAGGAAAGAATTTATCATTTTGAATATTTTAGTTCTTCCAACAAAATACATTTCTCTATATGATGGTAATTTTAATAGTAATATGTCAACGTGCTCAAAGAAAGGATGCTTATTTTCATATTTCAATGAAATTTTCACCATGTATACAACTTACTTAAATCTGCAAACGGGATTTTGAAATTTGCATTATGGGTTTAGATAAAAAAGTTAAAAAAAGCGACCTTCACTATTTTCGTCGCTATCTCAACCAATTGCAATTTTTCTTCAAAACGACGAAACACGTAACATCGCAAACTAATACTCCTAGTTTCTCAAAAAGAAACTTAAGTGGTTTTGACCAATTTTAAAAAAATTACGCTGTTTTAAAGGGTGTACCTGCCGTACGTGGTACATCCTTCGGATAGGAGGGGTTAACGAATATGATGTCTGAAACATGATGAGATCATTCCTTACCCATTCACGACTTTATATTGCGTGGATATATTAACTGAATAAAACCATTTTATAACTCATCCCACGATTGTTTTCGTCAATGTCCAAAACCACACTTACTAAAATCATATCACATATTAAACAACCTCATCCTTTTCCAAAAGTAACCGAACGAAACCATTCACATTCGCTCCTACACCCTCGAAGCAAACATCTCGCAACAGTGAATCCTTACACGCCACCCCAACCAAAGAAAAAATCATTCCACCCCTGAAAGCGATATTCTCCCCCTAGTATCGATCGACGGGCGTGCATTGTTGCATCGCGAAGCAAATGACACATCACAAAGAGAGGAAAAAATCGCGCACGCGCCATCTTATAGCAACCTACAGCTAGTTGCATCGTGCGTTTATGTAGTCACTCAACAACCGTCCGTTGTACAGCAATCATGGCGAACTCGTCTCCTGACCATTCAATCACCAACGCTACTGACCGCAAAGACTATCAGTACAGCGTGCAGTTAAACCGCTGGTTTCTAAAACCTATAGGAGTCTGGCCCAAGCTGACCGAGTCTACCACAAAGGACAAGATCCTGACAAGGCTACTGAACCTCGCTTGCCACTCGTTGATCATCTTCACCGTCGTCCCTTGCTTTCTGTTCATCATGTACGAGGACGCGACTATGCAGACACGAATGAAGGCGATCGGCCCGATGAGCCACTGGCTGATGGGCGAGATGAATTATTGCTTCCTGAGCATGCGGACCAGCGACATTCTCCACTGTGTGCGCCACATTCGGGAAGATTGGCGAACAGTGAAACGCCCCAGTGACCGCGAGCTGATGCTCAAGAACGCGAAGTTCGGCCGTTTCATCGCGTGCGTAGCCGCCCTTTGCATGAACCTCGGCGTTTTCTCTTACAACATAATCACTGGTTTCCGAAAGACGACGTTCCGCGTAGGTAACGAGAGCCACTCGATGTTTCGGCTGCCCTGCCCGTTCTACACGAACCTGATGGACGTCAGGTACAGCCCGGCCAATGAGATCGTATTTGCCCTTCAACTGTTATCTGGCTTCCTCGTCAACTGCGTGACCGTGGGCTCCTGCGGCCTGGCAGCGCTCTTCGCGACCCACGCTTGCGGACAACTGAGCGTCGTCACCTCCAGGTTGAACGATATGGTGGCGAACGAGGGGGAACAGGTAGCTGCCAATAAAAAGTTGGGATTTATCGTGGAGAAGCACCTTCGCGCATTGAGGTACACTGTTTTCGTTATGATCGGTGTCCGTTTTATGGCTGTGGCACGTTACGGAGCATCGCGGAGAAGTGGGGAGTACGCGGAGCGGGGAAATTATTTTCTGGAGATGTGATTTAATGGGTCTTAACTATGAGAACGTTAATTTCAGCTTTGTGTCCTATACAGAGAGAGTAATGAATCTGGTCTGCCTTGTTGAGTTGGTGGGGTGCACGCTCAACTTGTGCTTGCTCGAGTATTACATGCTTACGGTAGGTACAGTTAATGCTTCGGAATATCTTCGAAGAAATCGAAGGCTTATTGTTAGTGCACAAATATTGTATGCCCACTTTTAGCGGTTTCGAGAAAGAAAGGTTTAAACGTACAATGGTACCAGAGATGGGCAAAAAATTAATTTAAGTAAAAATTTATATACGAAATTTTTATTTGAAATAATTTTTTGTTCAGCTCTGAATGGCACATCAGATTATATTGGGGGCATATAACGAAGAAAAATATTATTTTTTGTAAATTTATGAAGTAGATATTTATAGAGCGCACAGAAGCAGTCAGGAACTATTAATTGTTGCATATAAAAACTGAAATTTCACAAATAGTGGCCATACAATTTTTATGCACTGGGCCATCGAAATGTTCATTTAGCCGGAATAAATAACGGAGATATGCTTTCCAAGCACGTGCTCGCAAGTGGCCGTTTGAAGTAAGGCAGTAAAATACGAGTATCAATGCATTGATTTTTCTACTCGATTTCCATGTAATCCCTTATTCGAACACATTCTGGTTTCTCAGGAAAAATCGAAGGAAACCACGGCTATATACGCCATTTTATACGCATCTATGACTTTCAATATCTTCATATTTTGCTATATCGGAGAGAAACTGACAGAGCAGGTAAAGGATCGTTAAAAGAAACATACGTATCTACGAGATCAGTAAATCGATGGTGGTATGCAAACTAACATTCGCTTTTGTTCACAGTGCAAGAATGTTGGCGAGAAAACTTACATGACAGAGTGGTACCGGTTACCTCGAGAAACTATTCTCGGTCTGGCCCTGGTGATCTCGAGATCGAGCATAGTGACCAAAATCACTGCTGGCAAATTGGTCCAGATGTCCATCGCAACTTTTGGTGACGTGAGTACCGAAACATTGAATCTGAAACACCAATCACCGTATTTAATACATTTCCACGCTTCCTTAACAGGTGTTTAAAACATCCTTCACGTACTTCAACATGCTTCGTACGATCGCAATGTGAATCGCCACATTCTTAATGCCGTCTCGTCGCGTCTAACACATTGTAGGTTTCACGTAATAATAAACGAATAAAATCCCTTCGTTACTCGATGCGCACAAGCCCACGGTTCGCACCCGACAAACATATTCGCGTCCACCACAGCAACAAGTTGCACTGATCGATCGACAAACAATCGAACGGAATAATCTGCGCAAGCGTTAGAGTACAAGTGGCACCGACCCTCTCCGCGTAGCATATTTACCATATCGTTAGTAGTTACCACGACCTGAACGAGCGACCACGATGACCAGCGAATCCGTGGTCATCGAGGCAGGTCTCGACAGTTTAAGCGATTACAGTCTCCAGCTAAACCGATGGTTCCTCAAGCCCATAGGCGCATGGCCACCGTTCTCCGCTACTTCTAGGCTCGAACGAATCGTTTCGATCACTTTAATGATCATTTCCTACTGCTTAATATCGTTCACGGTGATCCCCAGCTTGCTGATGATCCTGCTTGGAGATGAGGATAATGTAAAGAAGCTGAAGCTATGCGGCCCCTTGAGCCACTGGCTCGCGGGAGGAATCAATTATACCACGCTGCTGTTGCGAAGGAAGGATATACGATATTGCGTGAACCACGTGAAAATGGATTGGAGTATTATAACGAGAGCGAAGGATCGAAGTGTGATGGTGAATAACGCTAAGTTCGGTCGCGACGTGGCTGGTTTCTGTGCTGCGATCATGTACAGTGGACTTTTCTGTTACTGTGTTGTAAGCCGGATCTCCACGGAGATCGTTTACGTTGGCAACGAGACTAGAACCCTGCCTATACTGCCCTGTGCGGTGTATAAGAAGCTGTTGAACGTGGATAACACCCCTATGTACGAAATCGTCTTTATCTCGCAGTTTATGTCGGGTTTGGTCGCCACCTCCACAGCAGTTGCAGCTTTTGGTCTGGCTGCAGTGTTCGCGGCTCATGCCTGCGGTCAACTGAATATCCTGGTGACTTGGGTTACCGAATACGTGAATGAATCAGGGGAACACAATAAAGGAGCGTATTTCAACGAAGTAGGTGTGGTTGTGGAGCAGCATCTGCGTGTCTTAAGGTGATATTAAAGCTACTCCGCGATTGCATCCTTGTACTCCGTGTGTATTAATTGCAGGTTCATAGCGCGCATCGAACACTTGATGCGCCGAATATGCTTCATAGAACTGTGCAGGTGCACGTGGGTTATAAGCATCATTGGTTATGACTTTCTGACGGTACGCTGAGAGTGGTTGAAATCGTGTATACAAAATATATACACACGTTGTTTTCGATACACGATCTCTGATCAGTGATATGACAGAGATGCAATTTTCCCCAAGTACGCGTGATTTTTAAAAGAATTTCCCGATCTCTCTGTGCCATTTCATGCGTTATATCAGGCCCATCCAACTTTTGCTCTTGCCCACGAAGAGCAGCCGCGGGTGGTTGCGAGCGAAGGGAAGAACGACGGCAAGAACGGCAGCCGTAAAAGAGTGGGGATAGTGGCGTAGTGTGAGTGTTCTTCCCACTACCACTACATTCACAGATTCCCCCCACCAAGAAGACCTTTCGCTCTTGGGCCTGGCTCCGTGGCTCCAAGAGCGAAGAGCTACTCGCGGCTGCTCGTGCGAGCAAACCCTTGGACGGGCCTGCGTTATATCGATACTTGTCTCTTCTAGTCCCACATTGGCACGTTTAAAAATTTAAGCGAAGAATTTGTTGTTTTAGGAATGGACCGGTCAAGATTTTCGAACTCTGTCCACGTATTTCGTGATACTGATTTCTATGTCCTTCAACATTTTCATAGTATGCTATATCGGTGAGGTGCTCACAGAACAGGTAACAGAAACACGTTAATACTGAGCGATGATAGACCAACTTGATATAAGAACCTGCTCGAGATTCACCGAGCGAATTCTTAACAGTGCAAGAAAATTGGTGATGTGGTTTACACGACAAATTGGTATCATTTACCTTACAAAAACGCTCATGACCTGATCATGATCATTGCCCGGTCCAGCGTGGTGACCAAAATCACAGCTGGCAAGCTGATTCATATGTCCATTTACACGTTCGGCGATGTAAGTATGTTTATTACCCATGTAAATACACATACCCATGCTTCTTATTGAACGCATGCCATTCCAGGTGTTCAAAACCGCATTCGCATATTTAAACATATTGCGGCAAAAGACGTGACAGTGTCGCATACGTGAAGCAATCTGTAGGGTGTATAAATTTGTAGACAGATGTGCAGATTTCGAAAATTGTATGTAAAATACAATATTCACTACAATTTTAAACACGAACAGTCTGTATTCATTCAACCGTCAAATATACCATCTGCGGAATCATCCATACACCTCACTATTAATACCATACTATAATATAAACTATTACTCTGTGAAAAAGATGTCGCGTTCAGAACCCCGTGAGATCGTCATTATTCGATGCGTACACGCAGACTGAGCTAGCTTAGCTTACAAACAATGTGTACCTGCGTTCCCTATCGCAACAAGTTGCTATGCCAATGCAAGATCGATCAGGAAAGATTCCTGCAAGGAACACTGCGCAAGCGTGGTGCAACGAGATATATGCACGGGTGATCGTCCCCTGCAGAATACTTAACTCAGTAGATTGCTCGTCTTCGATGAGAGACCACGATGACCAACGAATCCCCAGTCACAGAGAACGACCCCGGCAACTTGAGCGATTACAGTCTTCAACTGAATCGCTGGTATTTGAAACCGATAGGTGCTTGGCCTTCGTCCTCCGCTACCACTAGGCTTCAACGAATCGTTTCTATCATTTTGATCGTAGTCTGTTATTGCTCGATATTCTTTACGGCGATCCCCTGCATATTGTACATGGTGCTGGAAGATGAAGATATTGAAAACAAGCTGAAGATGATTGGCCCCTTAAGCCACTGGATCGTGGGAGGAATCAATTATACCACATTGCTGTTACGCAGCAATGAGATACGATACTGCGTGGAGCACATCGAGATGGATTGGAGGATAATAACGAGATCGAAGGATCAAAGCGTGATGCTAAAGAACGCTAAATTCGGTCGCTACGTGGCTGCTTTCTGTGCTGGGTTCATGCAAGGCGGAATTCTCTGTTACTGTGTTGTAATAGCGACCTCCACTGAGATCGTGAGCGTTGGAAACGAGACAAGGACCGTGCACATGCTGCCCTGCGCGGTTTATAAAAAGCTGTTGGACGTGGATACAAGCCCTGTGAACGAAATAGTCTTAGCCTCGCAATTTCTGTCGGGTTTCATTGTGAACTCAAGTGCAGTGGCAGTTTTTAGTCTGGCTGCGGTGTTCGCCGCACATGCCTGCGGACAGCTGGATATCATGGTGATTTGGGTTACCGAATACGTAAACGAGTCACGGGAACACAATAAAGGCCCAAATTACAGCGGAATAGGTGTGATCGTGGAGCATCATCTGCGGGTCTTACGGTAACATTGAAGATACTTCGTGGTTTCATAGTTACCATATTTCTGTGATTATCGTGTATATTGATTCCAGCTTCATATCGTGTATCGAAGACGTGATGAATCGAATATGTTTCTTGGAATTGCTTAGGTCCACATCGGATATATGCATGATTGTCTATTACATTCTGACGGTACGCCGAACGTGGTTGAATTTGTGTATACAAAACACACCCATCGTTTTCGATACATAACAATGATGAAATTAGCAAACGATTTATTAAAATTGAATTTTTGATTAATGAAATGTCAGGAATGCAATTTTTCTGCAAGAATGAGTGATTTTTAAAAGAAATTCCTCATCTTGCCTGCGCCATTTCGTACGCTATATCACTCATTGTATTTTCTAGTGCATTTTATTAGCCCGATTAAAAATGTAAAAGGAGCATTTGTGGTTTTAGGAATGGTCCGTTCCCAATGATGAAGGTGTGGTCGGGCCCCAAATCAATATCCAAATTATAACCGCGTATTTCATGGTACTGATTTCTACAAGCTTTAACATTTTCACATTGTGTTATATCGGTGAGGTGCTCACAGAACAGGTAACAGACACACGTTAATACTGAGCGATGATAGACCAACGTGATATAAGAACCTGCTCGAGATTCACCGAGCGAATTCTTAACAGTGCAAGAAAATTGGTGATGTGGTTTACACCACAAATTGGTATCATTTACCTTACAAAAACGCTCATGACCTGATCATGATCATTGCCCGGTCCAGCGTGGTGACCAAAATCACAGCTGGCAAGCTGGTCCATATGTCCCTTTACACGTTCGGCGATGTAAGTATGTTTATTGTCCATGTACATACACACCCCCATGCTTCGTATTGAACGCATGACATTACATGACATTCCAGGTGTTCAAAACCGCATTCGCATATTTAAACCTATTGCGGCAAAAGACGTGACACTGTCGCATACGTGAGACAATCTGTAGGGTGTATGAATTCGTAGGTAGATAGGCAGAGTTCGCACATTGCATGTCAAATACAGTATGCCCCACAATTTTAAACACATACAGTCTGTATTCATTCAACCGTCAAATATACCATCTGCGCCGACACCCAAACACCTCACTATTAATACCACACTATAATACAAACTATTACTCTATTAAAAAGATATCGCGTTCAGAACTCCATAAGTTCGTCAGTATTCGATGGGTACAACCAGACTGCACTGGCTCCGTTTACCAACAAAGTTGCGTTCACCAGCGCAACAAGTTGCTATGACAAAGCAGGATCGATCAGCGAACCATTGTTCAAAGAAACCTGCGCAGGCGCTGTGAAACAAGGTATAAGCACCGTGATCATTCCCTGTAGAACATCAAACCCAGTTGTTTGCTCGTATTCGATTAGTGACCACGATGACCATCGAACCCGCGTGCAGCCAGATCAATCTTGGCGACCTGAGCGATTACAGTCTTCAGCTGAATCGCTGGTATTTGAAACCGATAGGCGCCTGGCCTCCGTCCTCCGCTACCACTAGGCTCCAACGAATCGTTTCTATCATTTTGAACATACTCTGTTATTGCTCGATATCTTTCACGATGATCCCTTGCCTGCTGCACGTCATGCTCGCGGATGATGATCTTCAAAAGAAACTGAAGGTAGTTGGCCCCCTGAGCCACTGGTTCGTGGGACTAATGAATTATACCACGCTGCTGTTACGCAGCAAAGAGATACGATACTGCGTGGAGCACATCGAGATGGATTGGAGGATTATAACGAGAGCGCAGGATCAAAGCGTGATGATGAAGAACGCGAAATTCGGTCGCTACGTGGCTGCCTTCTGTGCTGGGTTCATGCAAGGCGGAGTTCTCTGTTACTGTCTTGTAATAGCGTTCTCCACTGAGTTCGTGAGCGTTGGAAACGAGACAAAAACCGTGCACATGCTGCCCTGTGCGGTTTATAAAAAGCTGTTGAATGTGGATACAAGCCCTGTGAACGAAATAGTCCTAGCCTCGCAATTTCTGTCGGGTTTCATCGTGAACTCAAGCGCAGTGGCAGTTTTTAGTCTGGCTGCGGTGTTCGCCGCACATGCCTGCGGACAGTTGGATGTCCTGGTGACTTGGGTTACCGAATATGTGAATGAGTCGCGGGAACACAATACAGGCCCCTATTACAGCGGAATAGGTGTAATCGTGGAGCATCATCTGCGGGTCTTACGGTAATATTGAAAATAATCCGCGATTCCATATTTGCCATAGTTCTGAGATTATCAGTGATTATCGTGTATATTGATTACAGCTTCATATCGCGTATCGAAGACGTGATGCATCGAATATGTTTCTTGGAATTGTTTAGGTCCACGTTGGATATATGCATGCTTGGCTATTACATTCTGACGGTACGCTGAAAGTGGTGGAAATTGTATACTAAGTACACCTATTGTTTTTCATACATGAGAATCATAACAGTTGATCTGATGAATGATATTTCAGGAATGCAATATTTCACAAAGTATTATTGAATTTTAAAAAAAATTCCCAATCTGTCTGTGTCATTTCATGCATTATGTATATTGATAATTGTATCTTCTACTTACCATACAATTTGCCCGTTTAAAAAAAATGAAAGAAGCATTTGTTGTTTTAGGAATGGTCCGATCGCAATTTTCAAGGTATGACCGCGTACTTCGTGGTACTGATTTCTATAATCTTCAACATTTTTATAGTGTGTTATATCGGTGAGGCGCTCACAGAACAGGTAATAGGAACACATTAATACTGAGCAATGATAGACAGAGATCGGCTGACTCGAGCTGTTCCTATACACCAGCGAATTCAGGCACACATTACCACCGCTCCTGTAGTTGTCTAGGGACAGCCCGAGTCAACCGATCCCTGATGATAGACCATAAGTGAACGAGATTTACCGAGCAAACTCTTAACAGTGCGAGAAAATAGGTGATGTGGTTTACATGACAAATTGGTATCGTTTACCGTACAAAAATGGTCTTGATATGATCATGATCATCGCACGGTCCAGCGTGGTGACCAAAATCACAGCTGGCAAGCTAATTCATATGTCCCTTTACACGTTCGGTGGTGTGAGTATATCTGTTTTCCTAAGATAATAGAAAGAAAATAGTCACATGAAACAAGTTTATCAGTATTAAACCATTGAGCTCAAGCGTTATTCCAGGTGATGAGAACTTCATTTGCGTATTTGAATCTACTACGCCGAACGAAGTGACACAAACGCGCACATAGAACCAACCGTAGACTGTATAAATTTGCAGATAGATACGCAAAGATCGTGCAATCTTCGTAAGATACATACAATATTCTGTACCATTTTTTCCTTAAACCATCTATATTCAATTACCCTCCTACCATCTGATACATCACACTAACATTTTATCAGTATTTACAATGTCACACTGTAGAATGGCTACACAGTTATAAAGGTATCGCGTGCAATGCCCCATATGTTCATCATTCGATGCGTACACGCAAACTGCACAAAATTAGACAGTAAACAAAGTTGCGTCCACCACCGCACACAGTTGCTACAACCAAGCAAAATCGATCAACCAACTGTTATTCAAAGAAGCTTGCGCAGGCGTTGTTCAACCAGGTATATCCAGCGTATCCCTCCCCTATATTGACACACGCTTCAGTAGCTTGCTCGTCTTCGAGCGAACAAGATGATCAAGGAATCCACAAGCAGACAGGGCGATCCTAGCGATCTTTGCAACTACAGCCTCCAGCTGAGTCGCTGGTATCTGATCCCGATAGGCGCTTGGCCTTCGTCCTCCTCTACACCTAAGCATGAACGAATCATTTCGACCATTCTAATTATCCTCTGTTACTGCTTGATCGCGTTCACGGTGGTCCCTAGCTTCCTGAACATCCTCCTGGAAGATGAAGATATTCGAAAGAAGCTGAAGATACTCGGTCCTCTGGGACATTGGTTCGTGGGAGGAATCAATTACACCACGCTGCTGTTACGTAGGAAGGAGATACACCGCTGCGTGGAGCACATGAAGGTGGATTGGAGAATTGTAACGAGGGGAAAGGATCAACGCGCGATGCTGCAGTTCGCTAAATTCGGTCGCTACGTGGCTGCCTTCTGTGGTGCATTTATGCAATTCGGAGTCCTCTCTTACTGCGCTGTAACAGCGTTCTCCACGGAGATCGTTTACATTGGAAACCAGACCAGAACAGTGCACCGACAGCCCTGTGCGGTTTATAAGAAGCTGTTGAACGTGAATACCAGCCCTGTGAATGAAATTGTCCTCGTCTCGCAGTTTCTGTCGGGTTTCATCGTAAACTCCAGTGCGGTGGGTGCTTACAGTCTGGCTGTCGTCTTCGGAGCTCATGCCTGTGGTCAGCTGGATGTCCTGATGACATGGATCACCGAATACGTGAATGAGCCGGGGCAGAAGGATAAGGTATACTTGAATAAGATCGGTACGATCGTGGAGCAACATCTGAGAGTTTTTAGGTAAGATTCAAGGTGTTCCATGTTTCCTTGGCTGGTGGGTTTCTTGAACTTGTCGTGTATATTAATTGCAGCTTCATATCGCATATCGAACACGTGATGAATCGGATATGTTTTATGGAATTGTTCAAGTGTACGCTAGATATGTGCATGCTTGGTTATTATATTCTAACGGTATGCTCAACATATTATACACCATATACCTTACTTATTATTTATGATTTCTCCATATGCAATCAGTTTTTCGAATGAAATCGTTTTGATAATTAGGATTGTAACGCTTCGACGACGCGATTAATTAAGTGTGAAGTATCCGTTCTTGTAGGAATGGGCCGATCACGATGTTCAGAATTTGACTACATACTTCATTATACTTACGTCGATGTGTTTCAACATCTTCACAGTTTGTTATATGGGTGAAGTACTCATGGAACAGGTAACAGAGAAACGTTAACACTGACAAATGTGACCCCTCGCCGATTTCAATGAAACTTGTGCGAGATGATAGCTCTACATGTACAATAAGGGTAGCTTTATGGTGAAAGTAAAAATAGGTAAGCATCGAGCAAAAAATTTGGAGTCTCCTACGCTTGCCGGCATGACCGCTGTTGAACTAATGTTTCTTGAAACTTTACATGAAATTTTTCGTAACTAGCTGAATTTTAGCAGCTACAATTGTAGATATAGATCCATCATCTCGCACGAGTGTCATTGAAATCGGCAAGGACCATATGTGAGGCTTCCCTCACGAGTGACGTACAGGCAACTGCTTCAAACCGTGGGAAAGGATTATCCAATGAATTCTTAACAGTGCAAGAAAGTCGGTGAAGTGGTTTACATGACGAACTGGTATTACCTGCCTGGTAAAGCTATTCTCGATCTGAGACTGATCATCACGAGATCAAGTGTGGTTATTAAGATGACCGCAGGAAAGTTGATCCACATGTCTATATACACATTTGGCGATGTAAGTATGGTTACTGTCCATATAAATATCGATGCTTCTCATTGAATCCATGGGATTACGTACCATTTCAGGTGATGAAGACCGCTTTCGCATATTTCAATTTATTGCGCCAAACGACGTGACACAGACGTGCAAGTAAAATAATCCGTAGCGTGTATAAATTTGTCCACAGATAGACAGAGTTCGCATATCGCTTGTAAAACACAATATTTCCTAGAATTCTATCCACAGTCTACACTCATTTCACCTATTACCATTTAAGGGGGAACACCACTGTGACGGCGGGAAAAATAAGCCATTTTTAAGAATTTTTTTCAGAAATAATTTACAGTTTTCATCGAAAAATTTTATTACCTGCCTTTAGTACGTTGTCTTAAGAGACTATATAAAAAAAAATAAATAAAAAAAGATCCATAAATTTTTATATATTAATCAATATTCACAACAGGTTCGAAATAAAATTTCATTCTATTTTTTATAAACTATATGATTGTAGTTTCCGTCGTGAGTACCGATTTCTTAAACAAATTATTTTTGTAAAAATAGTGCGCTTCAGAAAAAAAGTTTCGAAAATCCGCGAATAAGATGAACAGTTTTTCGAGTATATTTCCAAAAGTTTGTTTTCGATCACCCCGATCAAACACCTCATTTTTAATAACACTGCCACCATGTAAACTACTGCTCCGATAGTAAGATATTGCGAGCAAATAACTGCTGCACATAAACTGCATCAGTTGTACTTACAAACATAGTTGCCTTTACCACTTCAACAAGTTGCCTCTGACTGAAATAAAAAATCGATCCGCGAGCTGTCGTTCAGAGAAACCTGCGCAAGCGCTGTGGCTTCAGGTATATGCACCGCGAATCTCCTCTGAAAAATACTCAGTTCAGTTGTTCCGTCGCCTTCGATGAGTGACCACAATGACCAACGAATCCACAGTGATCCTGGCCAATCTTAGCGATCCGAGCGATTACAGTCTTCAACTGAATCGCTGGTATCTCAAACCAATAGGCGCATGGCCTGCGACCGACGCTACCACTAAGCTCCAACGAATTGCTTCTTTCATTTTGAACATACTCTGTTATTGTACAATTTCGTTTACGATAATCCCTTGCATACTTTACGTCACGTTCGAGGATGAAGACATTCAAATGAAGCTGAGGGCACTTGGGCCCCTGAGCCACTGGTTCGTGGGAATGATTAATTATACCACGCTGCTGTTACGCGGCAAAGAGATACGATACTGCGTGGAGCACGTCGAGACGGATTGGAGAATTATAACGAGAGCGAAGGATCAAAGCGTGATGGTGAAGAACGCCAAATTGGGTCGCTACGTTGCTGCTTTCTGTGCAGGGTTCATGCAAGGTGGACTTCTCTGTTACTGTGTTGTTACCTGGTTCACTTTGAAGATCGTTTACGTTGGAAACGAGACCAGAACAGTGCACATTCTGCCCTGCGCGGTGTATAAGAAGCTACTGAGGGTGGATACCAGCCCTATGAACGAAATTGTCTTTGGGATGCAGTTTCTGTCGGGTATCATCGTGAACTCAAGCGCAGTGGCAGCTCTCAGTTTGGCTGCGGTCTTCACGGCTCACGCCTGCGGGCAGCTGAATGTCCTTGCGATTTGGGTTACTGAATTCGTGAATGAATCAAAGAGACACAGTAATGGTTCTTACTCCAGCACGATACGCGTGGTTGTGGAGCATCATCTGCGGGTCTTAAGGTAGTATTAAAGATACTCTGTCATTCCTTGGCTGATATATTTCTGTAATTATTGTGCGTATTGATTGCAGCTTTATATCGCGTATCGAAGCCGTGATGCAACGAATATGTTTCTTGGAGTTGTTTAGGTCCACGTTCAATATATGCATGCTTGGCTATTACATTCTGATGGTACGCTGAAAGTGGTTGAATTTGTGTATACAAAATACACCCGATGTTTTCCATACATGAACAGTATGAAATTTGTAAGAGATTTATTAAAATCGAGTCTCTGACAATGATATATCAGGAATGAAATTTTCCCCCATGTACAAGTGATTTTTATATGAATTCTGTCTTCGCCATTTCATGCGTTATATCGATACTCGCATTTTACAGTGCTACGTCAGCTCGTATAAAAAAGTAAGAGAATAATTTGTTCTTTTAGGAGTGGTCCGATACCAATTTCCAAATTATTACCGCGTATATCATGGTACTCATTTCTACAAGCTTCAACATTTTCATAGTGTGTTATATCGGCGAGGCGCTCACAGATCAGGTAATAAAAACGCGATAACACTGAGTGATGGTATTCGTAAACGGTGAATTCTTAACAGTGCCAAAAAATTGGCGAAGTGGTTTATATGACAGACTGGTACTATTTACCTTACAAAAACGCCCGTGACCTGCTTATGGTCATCGCACGGTCAGGTGTAGTGACCAAGATTACAGCTGGGAAGATGATTCATATGTCGGTTTACACGTTCGGTAGTGTAAGTATATCTGTTTCGTTGACAGGAAAGAAATTCACAATTTTGGTCATTTAACACAAATGTATCACATAATAATGAGCACTATTTCAGGTGATAAAAACTGCATTCGCATACTTAAATCTACTTCGCGGAACCACGTGACAGAAACGGGAGCATAAAACCACTTGTAGAATGTATGCGTACATTTGTAGATAAATACGCAAACTTCGTATATCGTTGTGAAAAGCGATATTGCGTATTATTTTAGTCTGAAACGATCTATATTCATTCACCCTCCTTCCACCTCAGGCATCACACTACCACTTCGTCATAATTGGCAAATGTTACACTGTAAAACTGGTCCACCGTTAAAAAGATATCGCGTGCAAACCCCCGTGAATTTGTTACTTTTCGACGCGTGCACGCGAACTTCACCAGTGGTGCTTGAAAACATAGCTGCATTCACCACCGCAACAAGTTGCTCGGACAAAACGAAATCGATCAGCGAGCTGCCGTTCGGAAAACTTGCGCAGGCGTTGTGCAACCAGGTATATGCACCGCGATCGCCCCCAATAGAATACACAATTCAGTAGTTCCCTCGTGTTCGATGAGTGACGACAATGACCAGCGAATCCGCAGGCACCCAGTCCAACCCCGGCGACCTGAGCGATTACAGCCTTCAGCTGAATCGATGGTACCTGAAACCGATAGGTGCTTGGCCTTCGCACTCCTCTACCTCTAGGCAGGAACGAATCGTTTCTATCATTTTGATCGTCATATGTTATTGTTCGATATCGTTTACCGTGATCCCTTGCATACTGCACGTCATACTCGAGCATGAAGACATTCGAAAGACGGTGAGGGTACTTGGCCCTCTGACCCACTGGATCGTGGGAGGTATCAACTATACCACACTGCTGTTGCGGAGCAAAGAGATACAATACTGCGTGGAGCATATTGAGGCAGATTGGAGGATTATAACGAGAGGGGAGTACCAATACGTGATGCTGAAGAACGCCCAATACGGTCGCTACGTGGCAGCCTTCTGCGGTACATTCATGCAAGGTGGAGTACTTTCTTACTGCCTGGTAACAGCGTTGACCACGCAGATCATTCAAATTGGAAACGAGACCCGAGCAGTTCATGTGTTGCCCTGTGTGTTCTACAAGAAGCTGTTGGACGTCGATACCAGTCCGATGAACGAAATCGTCATTGCCTCGCAGTTTCTGTCGAGTTTCATCGTGAACTCCAGTGCGGTTGCAGCTTTTAGTCTGGCCGCGGTATTCGCGGCTCATGCCGGCGGTCAGTTGAATGTCCTGGTGACAATGGTTACAGAATACGGCAACGAATCAGGGAAGTACAGTAAGGGCGTTCAATTCAACAAAATAGGAGAGATCGTGGAGCACCATCTGCGGGTTTTAAGGTATCATTCCAGATATTCTGTGGTTCTTTCGCGGGTGAATTGCTATGATTGTGGTATATGTTAATTGCAGCTTCATATCGCGTATCGAAGACGTGATGAATAGGATATCTTTTATGGAAATGTTTAAGTGCACGCTGAATATATGTCTGATTGGCTATTACATTCTAACGGTACGCTGAAAGTGGTTGAAATTGTGCATACTAAGTACACCTGTTGTTTTCAATACATGAGGAATATAAAATTTGCCAGCGATTTATTAAAATCGAATCTTTCATCAGGAATGCAATTCTTCCACAAGTACGATTGATTTTAAAATTTCCCGAACTGTTCGCGACATTTTATCCGCAATATCGATACTTGTATCTTCTCAAACACCATTAGCCCGTATAAATAAAAAACAATTTAAGTTAAATGATTTTATTTAAAATGCACTAAGAATTAAAAATAATTCTTTTCTTATACTACAATTTCAATAGTGTTTTTTCACATTAAATACAATCGTGAAACTGGATATGTCGGAACAATTTCATTTTGACGCTGGATTCTGTATTAAATTGATTCATAATTGATTGACATATCCTGCTCCACGATTTTATTTAAAGTGAAAGGAGTGAAGAAGTGTTTTTTAGTTTTGAGTGCATTTTAAATAAAATCGTATTAACTTAATTTTTTTCTATTTACTTTTTAGTGTCTAAGTTTTGATTTGTGGTTATGGGTTATATTTATTGATGACTGGGAAATTATTTAAACCCCACGTTTTTTTTCATAATTTTATATTGTCGTCCAAACTACGTAAGCCTGCAAAGTTTCAAATTTATTGGATAGTTGGAAGTGGGTTAAAACTGAATTTCCAGATCTGAACCAAAACAAACATACATATATACAAACAGAAGATCGAAGTTGAATAAAAATCGTTTAAAAATTAAAGGGTGTATTTCTTGTTTTAGGAATGGTCAGATCACAATGTTCAATATCAGCTCACATATTTCATGCTACTGATTTCTATGACTTTCAACATTTTCATAGTGTGTTATATCGGCGAGGCGCTCACAGAACAGGTAACAAAAACACGTTAATACTGAGCGATGATACACCAAAGTGAACAAGATTCATCGAGCGAATTTTCAACAGTGCAAGGAAATTGGTGAAGTGGTTTACATGACAAATTGGTATCATTTACCTTACAAAAACGCTCTCGACCTGATCATGATCATCGCACGGTCAAGTGTGGTGACCAAGATCACAGCTGGGAAGCTGATTCATATGTCCATATACACGTTCGGTGATGTGAGTACATCTGCTTCGTTATAAAGAAACAATTGTCCATTCCTCACAAGATTATCCACATTAAATCGTTAAGACCGTGTGTTATTTCAGATAATAAAGACCTCATTTGCGTATTTGAACATACTCCGCCGATCGATGTGATAGAAACGGACACGTAAAACAATTGGTAGGATGTACATACATATTTGTAGATAGGTACACAAATTTCGTGTATCACTTGTAAAATACAATATTCCGTAGAAACGTGGACTAAAATGGTGTATATTCAATTACCCTCCGCCGATCTGAATCATCAATTCGCAATATCGCATTGTAAAATTGCCGCATAGGTAAAAAGATATCGCGGCCAGAATCCCATGAGTTCGTCATTATTCGATCTGTACACGCAGACTGCACTAGTTTAGCTTACAAACATATGTACCTGCGTTCACCACCGCAACAAGTTGCTATGACCATGCCAGATCGATCAGCGAACATTCGTGCAAGGAACACTGCGCAAGCGTGCAACGGGTGAGCGTTCTCTGCAGAATAGTCAACGCAGTAGTTTGCTCGTCTTCAGTCAGTGACGACGATGACTAACGAATCCCCGGTCATAGAGACCAGCCTCGGCCACTTGAGCGATTACAGTCTTCAACTGAATCGCTGGTATCTGAAACCCATAGGCGCTTGGCCTTCGTTCTCCGCTACCACTAGACTCCAACGAATCATTTCTATCATTTTGATCGTAGTCTGTTATTGCTCGATATCGTTCACGGTAATCCCCTGCATGCTGTACATGGTGCTCGAGGATGAAGACATTCGAACGAAGCTAAGGGTGGTTGGCCCCTTGAGCCACTGGATCGTGGGAGGAATCAATTATACCACGCTACTGATACGCGGCAAGGAGTTACGATACTGCATGGAGCACATAGAGATGGATTGGACGACGATAACGAGAGCGAAGGATCAAAGCGTGATGCTGAAGAATGCTAAATTCGGTCGCTACGTGGCTGCCTTCTGTGGTGCATTCATGCAAGGTTCGGTTCTCTCTTACTGTGTTGTAATAGGGTTCTCCACAAGGATCGTTTACGTTGGGAACGGAACCAGAACGGTGCATCTGCTGCCCTGTGCGGTTTATAAAAAGCTGTTGGATGTGGATACAAGCCCTATGAACGAATTTGTCCTTGCCTCGCAGTTTCTGTCGGGGTTCATCGTGAATTCAGGTGCAGTTGCAGCTTATAGCCTGGCTGCGGTCTTCGCGGCTCATGCCTGCGGTCAAATGAATGTCTTCATGATTTGGATTACTGAATACGTGAATGAATCAGGGAAGCACAGTAATGGTTCTTATTGCAGCGAAATACGTGTGATTGTGGAACATCATATGCGGGTCTTAAGGTAACGTTAAAGATATTTGGTGGGTCTTTACTTGGAATATTTCGATGATTACCGTGAATATTAATTACAGCTTCATATCGCGTATCGAAGACTTGATGCATCGAATATGTTTCTTGGAATTGTTTAGATCCACATTGGATATATGCATGATTGGCTATTACATTCTGATGGTACGCTGAATGTGGTGGAATTTGTGTATCTATACAAAATACACCCGCGGTTTTCGATACATGACAATGATGAAATTTGCAATTTAAAATCGAATCTCTGATCAATGAAATGTCAGGAATGCAATTTTCCATCATGGACGAGTGATTTTTAAAAGAATATATCAATAATTTTATTGTATCTTTCAGTGCACAATTAGCCCGTTTAAAAAATAAAAGGAGCATTTGTTATTTTAGGAATGGTCCGTTCGCAATTTTGAAGGTATCATCGCGAATTTCGTGGTAATGATTTCTATAAGCTTCAACATTTTCATATTGTGTTATATCGGTGAGGTGCTCACAGAACAGGTAACAGAAACACGTTAATACTGAGTGATGGTAAACCATAAGTGAACGAGATTTACCGAGCGAACTGTTAACAGTGCCAGAAAATTGGTGAAGGGGTTTACATGACAAATTGGTATCATTTACCTTCTAAAAGCGCTCTAGACCTGATCATGATCATCGCACGGTCGAGTAAGGTGACCAAAATCACAGCTGGAAAGCTAATTCATATGTCCGTTTACACGTTTGGGGGTGTAAGTATATTTGCTTCGTTCATAGGAAGAAAGTAGTCATTTGCCACAAGTTTATCCACATTAAATCATTTACCTCAAGCGTTATTGCAGGTGATAAGATCCGCATTTGCATATTTGAACTTGTTACGCCGAACGATGTGACACAAACGAGCACGTAGAACAATTGGTATGATTGTACATACATGTTTGTAGATAGGTACGCAAACTTCGTATGTCACTTGTAAAATACAATATTTCGCACCAATTTCAGCCGAAGTATTCAATCACCCCCCAAGCATCTGAGACAGCACACTCACATTTCATTATAATTCGCAATGTCGCATTGTAAAATTACCACACAAGTTAAAATAATATCGCGTCGAGGACCCTACGCCATCACAATTATTCGATGCGTTCACACAGACTGCATAAGATTATCCTGTTAACAAAGTTGCACCCACCACCGCACAATGTGGGTATGGCCGAACAAAATCGATCAACCAATTGACGTTTAGAGAAGCCCGCGCAGGCGTTATGCAACCAGGTATATGCACCGTGATATTCTCCTATATTGACACGTGTCTCAGTAATCTGTTCGCTTTCAATGAGTGACGACGATGACCGACGAATTCACAGACACCCCGTCTAATCTTGGCGATCTGAGCAATTACAGTCTACAACTGAATCGCTGGTACCTGAAGCCGATAGGCGCTTGGCCTTCCTCCTCTTCCACTCCTAAGCATGAACGCATCGTTTCGACTATTTTAATCGTCGTTTGTTACTGCTCGATATCGTTCACTGTGATTCCCAGCACGCTGAACATCGTGCTGGAAGATGAGGAAATTTATAGGAAACTTAAGCTGCTCGGTCCTCTGGTCCACTGGTTCGTAGGAGGAATCAATTATACCGCGCTTCTGTTGCGCAGCAAAGAGATATACAGGTGTGTGAAGCACATGGAGGCCGATTGGGAGATCACAACGAGAGCGAAGGACCAACGTGTGATGTTGAAGAACGCTAAATTCGGTCGCTACGTGGCAGTGTTCTGCGCTGCGTTCATGCAAGGTGGAGTGCTCTCCTACTGCTTGATAACAGGGTTGTCCACACAGATCGTTCGTATTGAAAATGAGACGCGAACAGTGCACATGCTGCCCTGCGAAGTTTATAAGAAGCTGTTGAACGTGGATACCAGCCCGATGAATGAACTCGTTCTTGCATCCCAGTTTCTGTCGGGTTTCATTGTGAACTCCAGTGCGGTGGGTGCTTTCAGTCTGGCTGCCGTCTTCGCAGCTCATGCCTGTGGTCAACTGGATGTCTTGATGATCCGAATCACCGAATTTGTTAATAAGTCGGCACCACAGGCCAACAAGTTGTACATGAATGAAATCGGTACAATCGTGGAGCATCATCTGCGGGTCTTGAGGTAAACTGATACTCAGTCGATTGTATTTTGATATTTCTATGGAAAAGGAGATAGTCCTCGATTCCTTCGATTTCTACGAATGTTGATTGCAGCTTCATATCATGTATCGAGGATGTGATGAATCGGATATATTTTATGGAACTGTTCAAATGCACGTTGAATATATGCATGCTTGGTTATTACATCCTCACGGTACGCTCAAGATATTGTACGCTATAATATACGTCAGAATATTTATTGCACCAGATGCAATACAATTTAAAGAGATTTTTCTACGTTTTGAATAATTTATTTGCTCTTTTGCTAATTAAAATTGCAAAACATTATCGAAGCGATTGATCTACACAAAGTATCCGTTTTTCTAGGAATGGTCTGATCACGATGTTCGAACCTTAATCATATATGCCATTATACTCACATCCATGTCTTTCAACATATTCACTGTTTGTTATATCGGTGAAATACTAACGGAACAGGTAACAGAGGAAGGTTAAAGCGGGGTGATGTACTGCAACTGACTAACAAGGGAAATTATGAAACCCGGAAATTCGGAAAATTATGCAACTTTGTGTGCAATTTAGAGTAGCCCTTGGAAAAATGCAGGATTTTCTTTTTCAGGGAATATCTCGAGGACAGTGAGTGATATCGAAAAGGAATATAAACAAAAGTTGTGCTTTTTTTTATATCTACAAACTTGCGTAAAAGTAGACTTGTCTTACGCATGAACCTACCAACTCTACTTGCACATAAAGGTGTATAATTTTCTGAATTTCCGGATTGCCTAACTTCCGTTGCAAGAGTGCCATCAAGACATATCCAATGAATTCTCAACAGTGCAGAAAAGTCGGTGAAGTGGTTTACATGACGAACTGGTATTACTTGCCCGATAAAGCGATTCTCGACCTGATACTAATCATCGCGAGGTCAAGTGTGGTAATTAAGATGACCGCAGGAAAGTTGATCCCCATGTCTGTATACACATTCAGCGATGTAAGTATGCTTACTGCTCATGTAAATACACATTCTATGGTTCTGATTGAATCCATGAGATTACATGCCATTCCAGGTGATAAAGACCGCTTTCGCATATTTAAACCTATTGCGCCAAACAACGTGACAAAGACGCACACGTAAAGTAACTTGTAGCGTGTATAAAATTCTACATAAATATCGCTTGTAAAATACAATATTCTGCACAATTTTGGAATCAAGCGGTTTATATTCGCTTAACCAGTATGTATGAGCACTTAAGGGGGGAGACCACTGTAATGGGCCGAAAAGTAAGGGTGTTTCTGAGAATTTATTTCAACCAAACAACGCAAGTAAATCAATATATGTATTGCTTAGTATAATTATTAATATATACTTATTGAAGGGTGAAATTTTTTTTTCAATCCAAATTTCATAAATCCGTTTCCTGTACATGTACTCTGCATCAAAATGTGCACTGCGGCAAAATTGTGTTTGTCGCGTTGACAGTGCCCAGGCCATACGGTTAGGTAAACCGAATTCTAAAAGACAACAATATTTAGAAACTAGCACACCCGCGAGCTCATACATTGTTAGTCGGATCGCACAAGCAACACACGCGAGTAACTCAATATTCGATGTGTACACACAAACTGCACCAGTCCAGGTAGCCAAATAAAGTTGTGTTCACCACCGCAACAAGTTGCTATGACCGCAGCGAAATCGATATGCGAACTGTCGTTGAAAGAAAACTGCGCAAGCGCTGCGCAACCAGGTACATGCACCATGGTCCTCCCCTGTAGAATACTCAATTCAGTATCTTGCTCGTCTTCGATGAGTGACGACGATGACCGACGAATCCACAGATACCCTGTCCAATCTTGGCGATCTGAGCAATTACAGTCTCCAATTGAATCGCTGGTACCTGAAACCGATAGGCGCTTGGCCGTCGTCCTCTACCACTTCTAAGCATGAACGAATCATTTCGACCATTCTAATCGTCATCTGTTACTGCTCGATATCGTTCACGGTGGTCCCTTGCTTTCTGCACATCGTACTGGAAGATGAGGAAATTTATAGGAAACTTAAGCTGCTCGGTCCTCTGGTCCACTGGTTCGTAGGAGGAATCAATTATACCGTGCTGCTGTTGCGCAGCAAAGAGATATACCGGTGTGTAGAGCACATGGAGGCCGATTGGAAGATCATAACGAGAGCGAAGGACCAACGTGTAATGTTGAAGAACGCTAAATTCGGTCGCTACGTGGCAGTGTTCTGCGCTGCGTTCATGCAAGGTGGAGTACTCTCCTACTGCTTGATAACGGCGTTCTCCACACAGATCGTTCATGTTGAGAACGAGACGCGGACAGTGCACATGCTGCCCTGCGAAGTTTATAAGAAGCTGTTGAACGTGGATACCAGCCCGATGAATGAACTCGTTCTTGCATCCCAGTTTCTGTCGGGTTTCATTGTGAACTCCAGTGCGGTGGGTGCTTTCAGTCTGGCTGCCGTCTTCGCGGCTCATGCCTGTGGTCAACTGGATGTCTTGATGATCCGGATCACCGAATTCGTTAATGAGTCGGAATCACGGACCAACAAGTTGCACTTGAATGATATCGGTACAATCGTGGAGCATCATCTACGGGTCTTGAGGTAAACTGATGTTCAGTCGATTGTATTTTGATTCTTCTATGGGAAAGAAGATAGATTCTTTCGACTTCTATGAATGATGATTGCAGCTTCATATCATATATAGAGGATGTGATGAATCAGATGTGTTTTATGGAAGTGTTCAAGTGCACGCTAGATATATGCATGCTTGGTTATTACATCCTCATGGTACGCTTAAGGTATTGCACACTATAACTTACATCCGAATATTTATTCCTCGCAGGTTACAATTCGTTCTCTACGGTCGAAGTATCTTTGTTGACGGAATCCAAGATTTATTCTATCTATGTGTAAATTGAGAGATTGCTCAAAGATCGTATCACTTATTTTTTTTTTTTTTATGAATTCTCCATGTGCAATATGTCCAGTTTAAAGAAATTTCCCAACGTTTTGAATAATTTACTTGCTGTTTTGATAATTAAGATTGTAAAAGACTATCAAAGCGATTGATCAACACCAAGTATCCGTTTTTTTAGGAGTGGTCTGATCACAATGTTCGAGCCTTAACCATACATTTTATTATACTCACATCAATGTCTTTCAACGTCTTCACAGTTTGTTATATCGGACAAATACTAACGGAACAGGTAAGAGAAGAAGGCTAGCGGGGTGTACTAATGTAGATGCAACTATCCAACACGGGAAGTTGGGCAACCTTCGTAAAAATAATTATGGAAAAATCCATAATACTCAAGTTATCTCCACTACCAATCCTTAATTCAATGATTACTTTTACGCAGTTTTTTATATATGAAAACGATGCAACATTTGTGTCAACTTCTTTCCAATATGTCTCACCGTTCTCGAGATATTCCAGGAAAAAGAAAGTTCTGCTTTTTTGTCAATGCGTGATCCCTCCCCAAAGACTGCACTATGGCATCGACAAAAAATAAGTTTGTATTACGCATGAACTACACTACTTGCACATAGAAGTACAAATTTTCTGAATTTCCGGGTTGCCTAACTTCCCTTGTAAGAGTGTCACCAAGACTTATCCAATGAATTCTCAATAGTGCAAGAAAGTCGGTGAAATGGTTTATATGACGAACTGGTATCACTTACCAGATAAAATGATTCTAGACCTGATACTGATCATCGCGAGGTCAAGTGTGGTAATTAAAATGACTGCGGGAAAGTTAATTCCCATGTCCTTATACACATTCGGCGATGTAAGTATGGTTACTGCCCATGTAAATACATATTCGATGGTTCTTTTTGAATCCATGATATTAAATGCCCTTCCAGGTGATGAAGACCGCTTTCGCGTATTTAAACCTGTTGCGCCAAATGACGTGACGAAGCCGCCCGCGCGAAATAGCTTGTAGCGTTTATAAAATTCTATATAAATATCGCTTTTGAAATACAATATACTGTACAATTTTGGAATTAATGCGGTTCATATTCACTCAAACTGTATTACCACTTAAGGGGATGGCCTGCCTAGGACGGTCAAAACAACATGCTTATATTATTAATTAATATTAGTCTATTAGAAACAGTACATCTTACAGATATTTCAGTATTTTTTTGTGGTAAAAAGTATTGAAAGGTTAGTGAGTGATAGGGGATGCCCGAGGCGTCTTTTTTTAGGCACTTTGCGGTAACAACCGTAGTTTGGTGTAGAATCATTCAAAATTAAAACTGAAATTTTTATTAGATAACATATGAAGTTATCAAAGCGCTATTGGGCCCGATTTTGAAAAAACTATTTATGAACCAAATGGCACCGCAACGAATATTCGGCAAAAAAAATCTCGTTTTTCGAGTGTAAAAAAATCTAGGCAAAAAAGGAAAAGCTCGCGATAGCGCTTAGATTTTTAATCCTAAAATATGCCTGCAAAGCCCCGAATAAATCGGTTCATTAATTTTTAGTTATGTCTGTCACCGGTTTTGAAAACATGATTTTGAAGAAAGCACGATTCAAATTTTGAGTCTGAGCGCTACACCGAGGAACACCTTCCTACTTAAACGCATGTATAACTTTGTAAATTTTAGTCGGATTATCTTGATACTTTCAGGCAATTTTTCAAGAAAATATAAAAATCGAGAGATTAATTTTTCGAAAATTTCTAGGTGGGTCTCTCCCCTTATGACACCAAACAAACATGACATCATAATTCCTAATGTCAAAATGCAAAACTACAGGTCTGTGAAAATATATAGATATCGCGCGGCCACCCCCATGAGCTCGTACATTGTTAGTCGGCACGCACGCACAGCACATATGAGTTCCTCATTATTCGATGCGTACAGACGGACTGCACCAGTCCAGCTAGCAAATATAGTTCTGTTCACCACCGCAACAAGTTGTTATGACCACAGAAAAATCAATCAGCGAGCTGTCGCTGAAAGAAAACTGCGCAGGCGCTGTGCAACCGTGCACCATGGCCCTCCCCTGTAGAATACTCAGTTCAGTAGCTTGCTCGTCTTCGACGAATGACCACAATGACCATCGAATCCGTAAAGATCCAAACCAATCTTGGCGATCTCAGCAATTACAGCCTCCAGCTAAGCCGCTGGTACCTGAAATCGATAGGCGCTTGGCCTTGGCCACCCTCTGCTCCTAGACACGAACGAATCTTTTCTATCACTTTGATTATCATATGTTACTGTTCGATATCGTTTACGTTGATCCCTTGCATCCTACACATCCTCCTCGAGAATGATAACTTTCAAATAAGGCTGAGGGAGTTTGGCCCCCTGAGCCACTGGTTAGTGGGAGGAATCAACTACACCACGCTGCTGTTGCGAGGCAACGAGATACGATACTGTGTAGAGCACATCCAGATGGATTGCAGGATGATAACGAGAGCGAAGGACCAATTCGTGATGCTGAAAAATGCTAAATTCGGTCGCTACGTGGCTGCTATCTGTGCTGCATTCATGCAAGGTGGTGTACTCTCCTACTGCTTGATAACAGCATTGTCGACGAAGATCGTTTACGTTGGAAATGAGACTAAATCAATTCACCCGTTGCCCTGTGCGTTTTACAATAAGATATTGAACGTGGATACCAGCCCTATGAACGAAATCGTCCTCGTCTCGCAGTTTCTGTCAGGTTTCATCGTAAACTCCAGTGCAATCGCAGCTTTTAGTCTTGCTACAGTCTTTGTGGCTCATGCGTGTGGTCAGCTCAATGTCCTGATGACTTTGGTGACTGAATACGTGAATGAATCAGGGCAACATAATGAAGATGCCACAGTCACCGACATAAGTAGCGTTGTAGACTACCATCTGCGTATCTTAAGGTAATATTAAAGATACCCCGTGGTTCCATAACTGCTATATTACTGTGATGATCGTGTATATTAATTTCAGCTTCATATCGCGCATCGAGAACGTAATGCAACGAATATGTTTCTTGGAATTGTTGAGATGCACGTTGGCCATATGCATGCTTGGTTATTACATTCTGACGGTACGCTGACAATGCAACCTGCTTTCACCGGCGTGATTGATTTTTAAAACTGTTTGCCAATCTCCCACGGCATTTTAGGCATTACACGCGTAGTTATACCAACCTTCTCATTATTAGAAGCAATGATTATTCGAAGCAATTAGGATTTAATGCATCATTATCAATTTGAAAAACTAAAAGAAGCATTTATTTTTATAGGATTGGTCCGCAGGCGATTTTCAAAATACGGTGACGGGTTGCATGCTACTTTGTTCTGTGACATTCAACATTTTCATATTCTGTTATATTGGTGAAGTGCTTACAGAGCAGGTAATGGAGACACGTAAATACGGGGCGACGATAGGCGAAAGCAATTATAAGACCGTGAACGAGATTCACCGAGAGAATTCTTAATAGTGCAGTAAAGTTGGTGAAGTGGTGTACATGACTGACTGGTACTATTTACCTCACAAAGCCATTCTTGACCTGATAATGATCATCTCACGGTCCAGCGTGGTGTTCAAAATCACCGCTGGGAAGCTGTTTCACATGTCCATTTACACTTTCGCTGATGTACGTATATCACTTGTTTATGTAACACGAGCACCAAGCGGCCATTCCTCACTTGTCTCCGCTTAATATATCAACAAATTATTCTAGGTAATGAAGACCTCCTTCGCCTATTTAAATCTGTTGCGCCAAATAACATAAAACAACCTGTAAGTTGTGTAGATTTATAAATAGATTTGCCGAGTTTTCATAACGCTTGTAAAATACGTAATTCCGTAAAATTCTAGACTCAAGTGGTCTGTATGTATTAGAGATGTACCGACCAGTGGCCGACTAGTCGATTAAACCCACTATCCGGTCACTTCTGTAATGAACGACTAGTCTGCTTCTTGGGGACCGATTAATCGGCTAGTCAGCCTAAACCCTAGCCGGTGCATCTAGTTTGTATTCATTCAACCTACCATCATCTGAGACGTCACACAAACATTTCATTACAGTTCGCAATCACTGGTGCACTGTTAAATACATGGTTTCGTCATTACTCGATGCGTGCACGCAAACTGCACCAGCTCCGCTTACAAACACAGTACGCATTCACCACCGCAATAAGTTGTTCTGTCTAAACAAAATCGATCAGCGAGCCACCGTTCAGAGAATCCTGCGCACGCGCTGCAAAACCAGGTATCTACACCCTAATCGCTCCCCGTTGAATACTCAGTTGTTTCCTCGTTGCCGATGCGTGATCACGATGACCAACAAATCTCTGGTCACACAGACGAACCTCGGCAACTTGAGCGATTACAGTCTTCAGTTGAATCGATGGTACCTGAAGCCGATAGGCGTTTGGCCTTCGTCTCCCTCAACCTCTAACCACGAACGAATCGTTTCTATCATTTTGATCGCCGTATGTTACTGCTCGATATCGTTTACGTTGATCCCTTGTATCCTGCACATCATCCTCGAGAATGAAGACTTTCAAATAAAGCTGAGGGAGCTTGGCCCCCTAAGCCATTGGTTGGTGGGAGGAATCAACTACACCACCTTACTGTTACGAGGCAAAGAGATACGATACTGCGTGGATCACATACAGATGGATTGGAGGATGATAACGAGAACGAAGGACCAATGCGTGATGCTGAAGCATGCTAAATTCGGTCGCTACGCGGTCGCTTTTTGTGCTGCATTCATGCAAGGCGGAATACTTTCCCACTGCATTGTAACAGCGTTGTCCACAAAGACCGTTTACGTCGGGAACGAGACTAGAATAGTTCACCTGCTGCCCAGTCCGTTTTACAAGAAGCTGTTGAACGTGGATGCCAGCCCTACGAACGAAATCGTCCTTGCTTCGCAGCTCCTGTCAGGTTTCGTCGTCACCTACACTGCAGTTGCAGCTTTTAGTCTGGGTGCAGTCTTCGCGTCCCATGCCTGCGGTCAGCTGAATGTCCTGATGGCTTGGATCACTGAATACGTGAATGAATCAGGGAAACACAATACAGGTGCCAAAATCACCGAAGTAGGTGTGGTTGTAGAGTACCATCTGCGTATCTTACGGTATTATTAATGATACTCTGTGATTCCTTGGCTGGTTTATTTCTGTGATAATCGTGTATTTTAATTTCAGTTTCATATCGCGTATCGAAGACGTGATGACTCGAATATGTTTTTTGGAATTGTTTAGGTGCACCCTGGGTATATGCATACTTGGTTATTACATTCTGATGGTACGCAGGAAATGCAACTTATGCCTCATGTACGATTGATTTTTAAATTTATAGGGCGATCCGTTTAATTATGAACCCGCGCTCGCGAAAGCAGATGAATGATCAAGTAGCCAGTCCTAAAGAAGAAAGTGGATTTTGGATGTAAGTACTCACGCCTTGCTCAGTTTTTTTGGCGACGTTTTCCCTGTAGCCTGAGGGAAAATGTCGAGATAATTGACTGAAAAAAGCCACGCAAGCAGGGGTCGAATGAAACTGTTAACTTTTGTAAATAAATGTAATTTATCGAACTTTTAAACTTTAAATCGTTTTTTTTCTGCCTCAAGTTAACTTTGTATATTAGCACTTCAACTAAGTGCGAAGAGTTCACTTTTAACAGTTATTTTATATGTTTCATTAATAAAAGATCTCGGGGGTCATATACTTTTTAAGTTAGAATATTATTTAAGGAATTAAGGACAGGATAACTGTAGAAGAGAAAGCACATAGTGATTTTTATACAATTATTGTCACCGAACGGCTTAAGCTGTCAACTTCAGATCTATCCACTACACCAACATTTCCAGGAAATCTGCTTGTCGCAACTTTCACTTTTTCAAAGTAGAATAAATGTTCCTGTTTAATTAGAACTTCCTTCTACTTTCAAGAAAATGAAAGTGTCATTTACACAAAAATGTAAGGAATAAAAGTTTCAGTTAATACACTATGTTTTATAACACCTTCCTCGGATCAGATAAAATTATATTTATTTTATAATTAATTGAAAATTGTAACAGTTTCAGTAGACCTCTTCACGCAATGCACCTGTTCTCGCGGGCGCGGGTTCGGAGTTAAGTGGATAACCCTGTATTTGCTGATCACCCGCGACAGTTCAGACGTTACATACATCATCCATACTTGTAACTTTTAGTGCATCATTAGCTCGTTTGAAAAAGTAAAAGAACCATTTATTCTTATAGGACTGGCCTGCAGGCAATTTTAAAAATGCGGTGACGTCTTTCGTACTACTTTGTTCTGTGACATTCAACATTTTCATATTCTGTTATATGGGTGAAGTGCTTACGGAGCAGGTAATAGAAACACGTAAATACGGGACGACGTTAGAGAAAAGTAATTATACGACCGCGAACGAGATTCACTGAGCGAATTCTTAACAGTGTAGTAAAGTTGGTGAAGTGGTGTACATGACTGACTGGTACTATTTACCTCACAAAGACATTCTTGACCTGATAATGATCATCTCACGATCCAGCATGGTGTTCAAAATCACCGCTGGAAAGTTGTTTCACATGTGCATTTACACTTTCGCTGATATACGTATATCACTTTTTTATGTAACACGAGCACCAAGCAGCCATTACTCACATGTCTCCGCTTAATAAAACAACAAGACCGTATGTTTTTCCAGGTAATGAAGACCTCCTTCGCCTATTTAAATCTGTTGCGCCAAACAACATAAAACAACTTGTAGCTTGTGTAGATTTTTTTATAGATATGCAGCGTTATCATAACGCTAGTAAAATACAATACTCCGTAAAATCCCAGCCACAAATGTTCTTTTTTCCTTCACCCCACTACCATCTCAGATATCGCACAAACATTTCATAGCAGTTCGTATTACACTACAAAACTCGTATGTATGTACAATGTTAAAAAGACGACATGAGTAATCGATGCGTGCACGCAACTGCACCAGTTCTGCTTAAAAACACAACTGCGTTCACCACCGCAACAAGTTGCTCTGACAACACAAAATCGATCAGCGGGCTGCCGTTCAGAAAAACCTGCGCAGGCGTTGTGCAACCACGTATGCATGTCCGCCGAGACCGTCCCCAGTAGACTACTCAACTCAGTAGTTTGCTCGTATTCGATGAGTTACCACGATGACCAACGAATTCCCGGTCACACAAACGAACCTTGGCAATTTGAGCGATTACAGTCTTCAGCTGAATCGCTGGTACTTGAAACCGATAGGCGCTTGGCCTTCGTCCTCCTCTACCTCCAGGCACGAACGAATCGTTTCTATCATTTTAATCGTCGTATGTTATTGTTCGATATGGTTCACGGTGATCCCTTGCATGCTGCATATCATGCTCGAGAATGAAGACATTCGAAAGAAGCTGAGGGTCCTCGGCCCCCTGAGCCACTGGTTCGTGGGAGGAATCAACTACACCACGCTGCTGTTGCGAAGGAAAGAGATACGGCTGTGCGTGGAGCACTTGAAGGCCGATTGGAAGATCATAACGAGAGTAGGAGACCAACGCGTGATGCTAAAGAACGCTAAATTCGGTCGCTACGTGGCTGCTTTCTGTGCTGCGTTCATGCAAGGTGGGGTACTTTCCTACTGCCTGGTAACAGCCTTGTCCACGCAGATCGTTCAAGTTGGAAACGAGACCAGAACAGTGCACATGCTGCCCTGTGCGTTCTATAAGAAGCTATTGAACGTGGATAGCAGCCCTATGAACGAAATCGTCCTCGCCTCGCAGTTTCTGTCAGCTTTCATCGTGAATTCTACTGCAGTTGCAGCATTTAGTCTGGGTGCAGTCTTCGCCGCACATGCCTGCGGTCAGCTGAATGTCCTGACAACTTGGGTTACCGAATTTGTGAATGAATCAAGGGAGCGCGGTAAGGGTGCTTATTTCAGGGGAATTGGAGTGATCGTGGAGCACCATCTGCGGGTCTTAAGGTAACATTCGAGAAACTCTATGATTTCTTAGCCGGCATATTTCTGTGATTATCGTGGGTATTAATTGCAGCTTCGTATCGCGCATCGAAGACGTGATGCATCGAATATGTTTTTTGGAATTGTTTAGGTGCACGTTGGGTACATGCATGCTCGGCTATTATATTCTCGCGGTAGGCTGAGAATGTTTCAGTATGTATGAAATTGTCCTACAATCCTCTTACAATATTTACACAAGTGTAATTGACTTTTTCCTTCTGTGCAATTCATTTTCAAAAGAATTATCGACACCGATGCTTGAATCTTTCAGCGTACCGTTGGCCCGTTTGTAAAAGTAAAAGAAGTATTTGTTCTTTTAGGAATGGTCCGATCACGATTTTAAAAATCTGTCCACGTATTTCATGATACTCTTCTCTATTACCTTCAATATTTTTATAGTATGCTATATCGGGGAGGTGCTCACAGAACAGGTAATAGAGGCGATTGGAAAAAGCATTTATCAGATTCGTGAACGAGATTCACCGAGCGAATTCTTAACAGTGCAAGAAAGTTGGTGAGGTGGTGTACATGACAGATTGGTACTGTTTACCTTACAAAAACATCCTTGAATTGATACCGATCATCGCACGGTCCAGCGCGGTTACCAAAATCACTGCTGGGAAGCTGTTTCACATGTCCATTTACACGTTCGGCGATGTGAGTATGTTCGCTCCAGTACCAATTAGTGATTTCACGTGTCTTTCCTTAGCAAGTCAACTAAGTCGTATGTCATTCCAGGTGATAAAAACCTCTTTCGCCTATTTACATCTACTGCGTCAAATGACGTGAAACAAGTTGTTACATGCATAAACATGTATATCGTCGTGCGGATTTCATAATATATCACCTGAAAAATATAATACTCCGAAAAGATGCAGGCACAAATTGTCTATATTCACTCAACCCATCACCATGCAAGAAATCGTACAAGCATTTCACCGTAAATCTCAATATCGCCCTGTAAAACAGCAAGACAATTGACAACATGTCGCGTGCGCACCCCCGTGGGTTCATCATTATTCGATGCTTGCACTCGCACTGCACCGGTTCTCTTTGGAAACATTATAGTTGCGCGCAGCACCGCAACAAGTTGCTCCGACTAAACAAAATCGATCGGCAAATAGTCGTTCAGGGAAACCTGCGCAGGCGTTCTGCATTCAGCTGTGCACCGTGATCGCCCCCCAGTAAAATATACAATTCAGTAGTTTCCTCGTCTTCGATGAGTGACGACAATGATCAACGAATCCGCAGACACCCACGCCACTCTTGGCGATCTGAGCAATTACAGTCTCCAGCTGAACCGATGGTATCTAAAACCAATAGGCGCTTGGCCTTCATCCTCCGCTACCACTAGACACCAACGAATCATTTCTATCATTTTGAACATCCTTTGCTATTGCTCGATATCGTTCAGGGTGATCCCTTGCATACTGCACATCGTGCTGGAGGATGAAGGTATTCAAAAGAAGCTGAGGATAATTGGCCCCCTGAGCCACTGGTTCGTGGGAGGAATGAATTATACCACGCTGCTGTTGCGGGGCAAAGAGATACGATACTGCGTGGAGCACATCGAGACGGATTGGAGGATGATAACAAGAGCGAAGGATCAAAGCGTGATGGCGAAGAACGCTAAATTCGGTCGCTACGTGGCTGTTTTCTGTGCTGGATTCATGCAAGGCGGAGTGCTCTGCTACTGTATCGTAACAGCATTGTCCTCGGAGGTCATTCGCGTCGGAAACGGAACTAGAGTAGTTCATTTGTTACCCTGTGCTTTTTACAAGAAGCTGTTGAACGTGGACGCCAGCCCTATGAACGAAATAGTCCTCGCCTCGCAGTTTCTTTCGGGTTTTATCGTGAACTCCAGTGCAGTGGCAGCTTTTAGTCTGGCTGCGGTGTTCGCGGCCCATGCCTGCGGTCAGCTGAATATCCTCATGATTTGGGTTACCGAATACGTGAATGAGTCACGGGAACACAATAAAGATGCTAATTCCAACGAAGTAGGTGTGGTTGTGGAGCATCATCTGCGGGTCTTAAGGTAACATTAAAGATACTCCGTAAATCTTTAGCTGGTATACTTCCGTAATTATCCTGTATATTAATTGCAGCTTTATATCGCATATCGAAGACGTGATGCATCGAATATGTTTCTTAGAATTGTTTAGGTGCACGTTGGATATATGCATGCTTGGGTATTACATTCTGACGGTACGCTGACAATGCAATCTCCACCTGTACGATTGATTTCTAATACTGCTTGCTTGCCCATTTCTCGCGACATTTTAGGCATTACATGCATACTTGCAAGGGAGAGCGGGGTAATTGCGAACACCTAAGCAAAAAAGGAAACAAAACGAAAACTATGTGAGAAATGAATTTGTTTACTATGTATTTATAAACATACTTAAACTATTCATTTATAAAGGACTGTGATGAATTTTTGAAAAATTTATAATAAAAATCAACTTTATAATGAAAAAGCAAAACCCTTGGTGTTCACGATTACTCGACTGCCTTGGGGAAATCACGAACAGAGTGCTAAATATCGCAGAAGTCGTACAGAAAGCGCGATTTCAATGGTCACTCCATAAAAAATGTTACTACAACCTATAGCTAATGTATTTTTCATATTCCTCTTCTTGTGCGTTAGAAAAAAATGCAATTGGTCGGAATACTGAAAATAATAGTAAAGGTCGCTTTTTGAACTTTTTTTCTGAGCCTGTAATAAAAATTCAAAAAATCACTGTTGTAGATTTAAGTAAGTTTTATACATGCTGAAAATTTCATCAAAATCGGTTAACGTTGCTCTGAGTTACAAACGCTTAAAGATCGCAGAATAAGGTCAGAAATCGCGAAATTCACGAAATCAGTTATTTAAAACACAACCTTCACTATTATTTTCGTATTCCGACCACTTGCATTTTTTTTTTAAACGACAAAACACGTCACTTAGCAAACTAATCCTGCTAACTTCTCAAAAAGAAAAGTCAAGTCGTTTGGACCAATTCTAAAAGATTTTGCGATTTTAAAAGGTGTAAACTCTCTTTCGTCCGCCACAGTATCTAGGGTACCTAGACATACGTTGTTTTCGTTTTTCATTCGTAATTTCGCGGCATCTAAAACAATTAATTCAATATCAAAATTAAGCAAAAAGAGAGAAAGGGTATTGTTATTGACGAAGGGTAATCTCGAACGTTGGAGATTACCCCATCTAATTTGTTGGTCAATAGCTCACGACATCAAAAAATAAAAAAGAATTTATTTTAGAGATTAAAATCATGATTCAAGATCTTATAGTTATTAGATGAAATGATGCATTTGAAAAAGTAAAAGGAGCATTTATTCTTGTAGGACTGGCCTGCACGCGATTTTCAAAATGTGACGACGTCTGTAATGCTACTTTGTTCGGTGACATTCAACATTTTCATATTCTGTTATATTGGTGAAGTGCTTACAGAGCAGGTAATGGAGACACGTAAGTACGAGGCGACGATAGGCGAAAGCAATTATAAGACCGTGAACGAGATTCACCGAGAGAATTCTTAACAGTGCAGTAAAGTTGGTGAAGTGGTGTACATGACCGACTGGTACTATTTACCTTACAAAAACATTCTTGACCTGATAATGATCATCGCCCGGTCAAGCGTGGTGATCAAAATCACTGCTGGAAAACTGTTTCACATGTCCGTTTACACTTTCGCTGACGTACGTATTCGCGTTTCTGCAACACCGGCACAAAACAGTCATTCCTCACCTTTCTCCACTTAATAAAACAACAAGACCGTATGTTTTTCCAGGTAATGAAGACCTCCTTCGCCTATTTAAATCTGTTGCGCCAAACAACATAAAACAACTTGTAGCTTGTGTAGATTTTTAGATAGATTTACAGAGTTCTCATAACGCTAGTAAAATACAATACTCCGTAAAATCCCTGACACAAACGGTCTGTTTTCCTTCACCCTACTACCATCTCAGATATCACACAAACATTATGTATGTACAATGTTAAAAAGATGACATGAGTAATCGATGCGTGCACGCAACTGCACCAGTTCTGCTTAAAAACACAACTGCGTTCACCACCGCAACAAGTTGCTCTGACAACACAAAATCGATCAGCGGGCTACCGTTCAGAACAACCTGCGCAGGCGTTGTGCAACCAGGTATGCATATTCGCCGTGACCGTCCCCTGTAGACTACTCAACTCAGTAGTTTGCTCGTATTCGATGAGTGACCACGATGACCAACGAATTCCCGGTCACACAGACAAACCTTGGCAATTTGAGCGATTACAGTCTTCAGCTGAATCGCTGGTACTTGAAACCGATAGGCGCTTGGCCTTCGTCCTCCTCTACCTCCAGGCACGAACGAATCGTTTCTATCATTTTAATCGTCGTATGTTATTGTTCGATATGGTTCACGGTGATCCCTTGCATGCTGCACATCATGCTCGAGAATGAAGACATTCGAAAAAAGCTGAGGGTCCTCGGCCCCCTGAGCCACTGGTTCGTGGGAGGAATCAACTACACCACGCTACTATTGCGAAGGAAAGAGATACGGCTGTGCGTGGAGCACTTGGAGGCCGATTGGAAGATCATAACGAGAGTAGAAGACCAACGCGTGATGCTAAAGAACGCTAAATTCGGTCGCTACGTGGCTGCTTTCTGTGCTGCGTTCATGCAAGGTGGGGTACTTTCCTACTGCCTGGTAACAGCGTTGTCTACGCAGATCGTTCAGGTTGAAAACGAGACCACAACGGTGCACATGCTGCCCTGTGCGTTCTATAAGAAGCTATTGAACGTGGATAGCAGCCCTATGAATGAAATCGTACTCGCCTCGCAGTTTCTGTCGGGTTTCATCGTGAATTCTAGTGCGGTTGCAGCTTTTAGTCTGGATGCAGTCTTCGCCGCACATGCTTGTGGTCAGTTGAATGTCCTGACGACTTGGGTTACCGAATATGTGAATGAATCAAGGGAGCGCGGTAAGGGTGCTTATTTCAGGGGAATAAGAGTGATCGTGAAGCACCATCTGCGGGTCTTAAGGTAACATTCGAGGAACTCTATGATTTCTTAGCTGACATATTTCTGTGATTATCGTGGGTATTAATTGCAGCTTCATATCGCGCATCGAAGACGTGATGCATCGAATATGCTTCTCGGAACTGTTTAAATGCACGTTGGGTACATGCATGCTCGGCTATTATATTCTGACGGTAGGCTGAGAATGTTTTTGTTCGTATGAAATTGTCCTACAGTCCTGTGAATATATTTTCACAAGTAATTGACTTTTCCTTCTTTGCAATTCGATTTTCGCAAGAATTATCGCCACTGACACTTGGATCTTTCAACGCATCGTTGGCCCGTTTGTAAAAGTAAAAGGAATATTTGTTCTTTTAGGAATGGTCCGATCACGATTTTCAAAGTCTGACCACGTATTTCATGATACTTTTCTCTATGACCTTCAACATTTTTATAGTATGCTACATCGGGGAGATCCTCACAGAACAGGTAATAGAGACGATTGGTAAAAGCATTTATCAGATTCGTGAACGAGATTCACCGAGCGAATTCTTAACAGTGCAAGAAAGTTGGTGAGGTGGTGTACATGACTGATTGGTACTATTTACCTTACAAAAACGTCCTTGACTTGATACTGATCATCGCAAGGTCCAGAGTGGTTATAAAAATTACTGCTGGAAAGCTGATTCCCATGTCCGTTTACACGTTCGGCGACGTAAGTATATTTGTTTCTGTAAAGGAAGAAATTCATCATTCATCTTTCCTTTCTACATGCAAAAGATCATATGTTATTCCAGGTGATGAAAACCTCTTTCGCGTATTTGAATCTACTGCGCCAAACGACGTGACGCGAACGCTCACGTCGATAACTCGTGACATAATCGTATTCAAAATATGCAGATATGTAGAATTTGATACTTTAAAATGTATAATAATGAAATTGCTAGTAAAATACAATATTGATAGAAAAGGAATGATCTGATCGCGATTCTTTATCATCCGAACTGCTCGTAAAAGAATTCATATTCTTTCTGACAAAAGATTACATCCAAAGAATGGAAGGAATACAAACTACGTACAAAAACGTGATTATAGTCTAGATGGAACTTAATAAAAGGAAAGAAATTATTTTTGTGAAATTTAATAATAAGAATTTATAATTCGCAAAGGTTTAAATATATTAATCTTATGATCTTACATTAATTACATACAAAATACTCAGCAGAATTAAGTATATGAAAAAAAATTATATTAAACGATTTTATTAAAAATGCAATAAAAACTAAAAAATAATTCTTTTCTTGAACTACAAGTTCGATGGTATTTTTCACTTTAGAATAAAATCATTGTGCAGGATTAAAATTGAAATAAAACAATAAAATGAGGGGGAAAAAATACAGAAACCGTGAAAATAATGAAATTTTCGTGTTTTCACGCAATTGTCTCTAGCTTCGCTGTTTACCCATAGATTTTCTTCGGAACCACCTTATTTTCTTCGTAAAAGTGCAGATTCAACATAAGAAATGAGAAACTGCGCCCATTATTGCATTTTAATTCTTCGCATTATTGATAACCATCATTTACATCCCAGTAGAAAAAAAAAAATGTTAAAATATTCCATACCATTCGAAATATTTCACCTGCTCAACACAGTCGCATTGCTCGAACCACATTCAAGGTGTACGAATTTTTCGAGCTACCCGAAACAATTCGAGGTAGCCCCTTCTTTCAAGCCGCCCGAAACAAATTCGAGCTACCTACCCGAATTTTACGGGTACCCGGCTCGGCCCGATCAGTCGAGCCGAGTCTGGCTTGGCTCGCTTTATTCGAGTACCCGAACAGCTCTAGACTGCTCACAAATCATGGTTACGCGTTATGTGACGTATCAAGTGGTGTTGCGGAGGGTTCAGCTATACTGGTGCAACCCCTTAATCCATACATTGCAACGATTGGGGGGAAAGTGGTAGTACATGCGCGCAACGAGAACCTCGTGGGCGGGTCGATATTTTGCCGTTCATTGTAGCCCCGTCAGTTGCGCATGCACATTTGTCCTAGCCAGTAACATTCATGACTGCGACGATGACCAGGGTCAACGCTCCGCCCCGCAGGGACTGGATGTACAGCGTTCAAATAAATCAGTGGCTCCTGAAGTCTATAGGCGTTTGGCCTTGGTCATTGTGCCTGACCACCGCGGAGAAGATCAATTCCGTGGTGCTGATGTTTATCAGTTCCTTTCTCATAGGGTTCCTGCTCGTTCCTTGCGCTCTGTGCACCTTCCTCGACAAAACAAACGACCTCGACACCAAGATAAAGATGATCGGCCCGCTGAGCTTCTGCGTGATGGCTGCCATCAAGTACTGCGTCCTCCTGTCCCGAGGCGCGAAAATCAGCAACTGCATCCATCACGTTCGTGCCGATTGGTATCGAATGGACGCGGAGCAGCGCGACGATAACAAAGCCATCATGACGGAGAACGCCAGGATCGGTCGGAAGCTAGCGATCATCTGCGCGGTGTTCATGTACTCCGGCGGATTCTTCTACACCACCGTGATGCCTTTGTGCACGCACAGAACGGAGATCATCGACAACGAGACCGTACGCTCCCAGGCGTTCCCCATCTATCGCGGCCTCCTGGACCCACGAGCCAGCCCCTTCTTCGAGATCGTGCAGCTCCTGCAGTGCCTGGCTGGATTCGTCATATACTCTGTCACCGTCGGCGCTTGCGGCCTCGCCGCGGTGTTCGTCATGCACGCCTGCGGCCAATTCGGGATTCTCATGGCGGAACTGAACGAGCTGGTGGACGGGGCGACGGAGAAGGGCAACCTGGACTCCCCTAGGAAACGATTGGGCGCGATCGTCGAGCATCACCAGCGGATACTCGGGTAAAGAACTTTGGGGATTTCGGTCGGGGCTGTTGAGTGAACGCGGCGGGATAAGACTCGGGGAATTTTTAGTTTCATTGCACTAGTGGAGGAGCTCTTGAACGAGATATGCTTCGTCGAGTTCATCGGCTGCACGATGAACATATGTTTCCTGGGTTATTATTTGCTCACGGTAGGAAATACACACGAAGCTTAGGTGTTCGGTTTATCGCTGACACGCGAGGATGTTTGAGACCGCGATTACATGGCTCGTTTATGAGTTTTCCAGGAGTGGGAGCAGAGCGAAACTGTAGGGACACTGACCTACTGTACGTTGCTCGTATCCTTCACCTTCAATATCTTCATACTGTGTTACATTGGTGAAACTTTATCCGAACAGGTATCTAATTTATCCATGGACACGGTAATGATCGTTTCGTCTTGCCAGTCGGTTGACAGACACCCATTACTTCCGTTTCAATGCCCTAGTGCGAAATGGTCGGATTAACGGCTTACCAGATCGAGTGGTATCGTTTGCCACGGGGAGAGGCTCCTGGGGTGATACTGATATCCTCTGTGTCGAACTCTTCCGCGAAGTTAACAGCAGGAAAACTCGTCGAATTGTCCTTGAGCAGTTTCTGCAGCGTGAGTACCGAAGTACCGCGGGCGTGTGAATACCTCGAACACCAGCAGCTCCCCAATTGTAATATTTTGCATTGCAGGTATTGAAATCGTCGCTGACATATTTCAGCCTGCTTCGTACGCTGACGACGTGAGGAAGAGTCGCTAGATTCACATCGATTAATATAGTTTGATCGAACACCCATCCCAGACCACCTAACTTATAAAAATTCTTGAAAATTACAGACTACTATGGATATCGTGCGTGTAATCGATCGAGAACTTTATCTACCACTGTGCGAAACCAATTTTATCCAATGTAATACATTTTAATACCCAATTTCCTTGGAGGAACATCAATTTCGCAATCACGCCAAATGCATTCGAATAATATAGGTCGAAGCCAGATATATTGACCGATGAATTCGTTTTCGCGAGCAGCGATCGAGGAGAAATTACCGACACCACCTGACGATCGTGGATTTGTCGATTGGAGTTGCGTGGCCTCCGCAGGATATGGTGAGGTAACGGAAACGCTGGTCGGCTCCGCCTGAACGTAGCCCATAACTGTTATTTATTCCTAGTTTATTATATAGTTTATTTATTCTTAATTTCACCCCCTGCATCGGTTAAACACAGCAATTGAGGCATTTGATGGAAAAGGGGCACACGGGCTTATGAAAAACATTGGCTTATGTGCCCTTTTTCCATCAAATGCCTCAATTCTAT
Source organism: Andrena flavipes (assembly GCA_963971345.1). Taxonomy (NCBI): domain Eukaryota; kingdom Metazoa; phylum Arthropoda; class Insecta; order Hymenoptera; family Andrenidae; genus Andrena; species Andrena flavipes. Next base: position 59,171,449 of record OZ020481.1, read on the forward strand.
CGCAGCAATCGGATATACTACGGTATGACCCAACCAACGGAATGAACTGAAATTTTGAGGGATTGGGCGGGAAGGGAAGAAAACATAAAATTTCAGCTGCAGGTATTTGTTAGTTTCTGAGATATTAATAAAAAACTTTCGGCATAATACATTGAAATCTACCTATACAGACGGTGCTAACACAACCATCTTCTTCCCTTTATCTCCAGCTAGTTGTTCGCACCTTTTTTTCCTCTGCCTTTTAGGCACCGCTAAAAAGGAGACCGCCGAGCCACAAGCTCGACTTACTCTTTATTATATTATCGTCGATGGTTGTGTTAGTAACGTCTGTATAGGTAAATTTCAATGTATCTTGCGTAGGTTTTTTATTAATATCTCAGAAACTAACAAATACCCGCAGCTGAAATTTTATATTAGAGGTTCTCTTCCCCTCCCGCCAACTCCTCCAAATTGCAGTACATTCCGTTGGTTGGGACATACCGTAGTACAGCCCAACAATCAAGCAACACATGCGTTAGTGACACTGCAATCGATTCGCGACGTACAAATTGAAGAATCTGTTGCGCGACTGAAGAAGAACCTAGGCTACTTTGTTCTAACACTGGAAGCCGCACAATCGATTCGACGTTATAAAGACACATTTTCCCCTCAGGGATTAATTATTCCCCGTTCCTCCTCAGAATTGCACCCGCGCACTCTACTATCGATTAAAAAAAATACGCTCGCCGTGAGCACGGTTTCCCTTGATATTCCCATTGCTGAGCTCTGTAGACGACAGTGTATACAATTAATTTCCCGTTCCACTCGGTGGCAACGCACATGCGCCCCTTTCTGCTTCGCCAACAATGTTTCACCCGTCATTTAGTTGACAAGCATTGTGATCGTTGCAACGGATAGTCGGGTCGACGGGCTCGCGATGAACGACAGTTACAAGAACGACGCGAAGAACGCCCTCAAGTACACCCGGTTCTTTCTGCGACTGATTGGTATGTGGCCCCGAATTAACGGCCACGAGAGTGGTCGTTTCGAGACAGTCGCCTCGGTGCTCTCGATAACCATATGCACCAGCTGCCTGGCGTTCATACTTCTGCCCTGCGGCTTCCACTGCTTCTTCTACGTCACCGACATAAACGTTAAGATCAAGAGGTTCGGGCCACTGGTCGCTTGTGCAGTGAACGCGGTAAAGTACTACTATATAAATCGGCGCGGGCACACCTTTCAACGCTGCATCAGGCACATAGAGAGGGACTGGAGGATGATAGAGGACTCGCAACACCGAGACATCATGATCAAAAACACGGAGGTCGCCCATAAAGTGTCCGCCGTCTGCGCCACCCTGTTCTATACCTCAATTCTGTCCTATCACACCATCATGCCGTTCTGGTCCAACGTGTTCAAAGGCAACGACACCCACGGGCTAATCATCTATTCCGGCTTCGAACTATTCGCTGACCTCCAAGCCAGTCCTACGTACGAGATCATCTACACCGTACAGTGTGTGTACATCTGTGTGATCGGCAGCGTGTCCTCGGCGTCCTGCAGCTTGATTGCACTGTTGACAACCCACGCTAGAACACAGATGCAGGTGCAAATTGCGAAGCTGCAGGGCCTGGTTGAAGTAGAGAGGAACAATGGATGTGGGCAAAAGGGACTATTAGGTACCATTGTCGACAGCCACGTGGAGATTATAAGGTGAGTTTTAAGGGTACATTCTCATCACATCTCTTTTTTTAAAGAAAATTGTAAAACTTTTGGTAAAAAGCCTTTTTTGCATTGACGTATATATATTTTACGATAATGAAAAAGTATTTGTAATTATTTACAAATGGACTGTCCTCGCCGATTTCGACGACTTTCGAATATGTTGTCGGGGACATGATTCTGGACAACTTTTTCAAATTAAGGAGTTACACTTAAGTTGCAATTAGTCAGCAGACCGAAAAGAGACGAATGTTTGTGATTTTTTTTTAAAAAGCGGAAGCATATGGTGTTACAAAACTTTTCCACATAAAAGTGCAACATTTCAAGAACAGTTGGTAATTTTTTTGTAGAAAAATATTTACGTTTATAATAAAATTACAACCGATATCCAAGAAACCTAGTGAAGAAAATTGTTTTGGGGTGAGCACTGCCATTCGGAACCAGATTAAATAAAATCAAAAACAAAAAAAATTCTTTGGTATATTAAAGTATTCTCCGATTCACGGAGGGAATTTCCGAAATATTTATTTAAAACAAAATTGCAGCTATTTAAAGTTGAAATCTTGATTTTTTCGCGTGAATTTATTTTAAATTAATTTTTCTAATAGTCCCTCCGTGAATCAGAGGATACTAACGAAATCTTTTTGGTTTTTTTGATGTTTGATAATCTTGTTCCGAATGGCAATACCCACCCAAAACCAATTTTTTAAAAAGGCTTCTTGGACATCGGTTGTAATTTTATTATAAAAGTAAATATTTCCCTACAAAAAAAAAATACCAAATGTTCTTTAAATGTTGCTCTTTTAAGTGGAAAAGTTCTGCAAAATTATATGCTTTCGCTTTTTCAAAAAACATCACAAACATTCACCTCTTTTCGGCATCCTAGGTATAACTCCTTAAAATATATGAGTGTGGGTTATCGTATTACCAATCATTGCTGCTAAATATTTCGAAAATATTGGTAGAATCTTTAGACAGAGGAGGATCGGTGTTTCGTGTGGAAACGTTATTGAAAAAGTTGTCGAAAGAACATCTTCGCTATGAGTAATCGAGGTATCGTTCACCACTCGCCTGGCTTCAATTCCCTATATTTTTAATCGAAGAACTTCCGCTCAAAATACCCCGAATTTATACCCAAAGATTTATCTACCCATTTCAAACAAACTTATTATTATTACCTTTCACTGAATACCTCGACCTTCTTTCTCTCGAACTGCGTCAAATTTATGTGAGTGGGGTTAGAGAGAACCGGTAGGATGATATTGGATGAGTGAATGAAGGCTACAGGTGCCTTTATGTTACGAGGGTTTTTTGAAAAATTTCAGGTATTCGAGAAATATCTCGATCGCGCTACAGGAAATCTGTTTCATGGAAGTGGTAGCAACCACCTTGATGGTCTGCGCTTTGGAGTATCTATCCATACTGGTAAACAGGATTATTGTTGCAACGGCAATGATTTTAACACATGAAATCCACGACGAAATCGCAATTATCATTTTTAGGAATGGAGAAATCGCGATATCGTCGCGATGGGAACGTACTTGGCTTTAACACTCTCGTTCACTTTTAACATATTTATAATTTGCTATGCTGGGGAATTTCTCGTTGAAGAGGTACTCGTTCCACGTATCCTCGTTCCCGTTCACTTTGATTATCAGCGATTATCATAAATCTCTATCAGGGTAGCAAACTGGGCGAGGCGTCCTACCAAATCGATTGGTACGATCTACCTGGAAAGAAGGGTCTCGATCTCGTTATGCTGATCGCCGTATCGAAATCCCCCCCGAAACTCACTGGCGGGAAGATATTCGAAATATCTGTGAACACGTTCAGCAATGTAGGTAGCAATATTCACTTGCATATTAGCCATTTTGCAGAACTGTTTTTATGACCTTTATAATTTTCAGGTTCTTAAATCATCCGTAGTTTACGCGAACTTGTGTCAAGCGATTACAAAATGGTAAAAGGCTGTGCCAAGTACCCTTCCAGTACTTTTACAAGAGACAGAGCCAATTAAATTTTTTACAGATCCATCGTTGTGCATAGGGAGAGATCGACGGTAACCGTTCGCGGAAAAGCAACTTTAGTACTTACTGGGAATGGAAACCATTGGAAAATCCGTACAAGCGTCAACTTCTTCATAGTCCTCCTGGGTAATAAGCATAGACACGCGCGCTTTAGATACATGTACCGTACAGTAATGTATTTTATAACAATTGCCCCTGGCTTCAAAAGTAATCTTTGATGGAAATACATAAGTACAGAACTGAACGACCGACCCTTCGTATTATCCTCGCAATGTACAATTCGACGTATACGTAACGCAAAAAGGCACCCCTCCCGATTATCGATGACCGACGACCCCTTCCCTCATTAATGTTTTAGATAGCTATGCAGTCGCATTTACCGAGGCAACGGTGCACGCGCTTGCGTTCTGACAAACTTTCGGCTAATACTGCCTGCCGCGCTTCGTCGTGTCGGCAGTGTGTAGCGTGGGCGTCAGCATGCATCATCGACCATCGAGCCCCGCCGACGATCACCCGCCGAACTGCAATCACGAAACCGACGTGCGTTACACGCTGCAGATGTGCCAGTGGGTGCTGAAGCCAATCGGCGTGTGGCACTTGATCCAGGAAGAGTCAAGCACGTTGAATAGAATCGCCTCGATGGCTTTGATGACCGCTTGTTTCTTCTGTCTGTTCTTTATCATCGTGCCTTGCGGTCGCTACATGATATTCGAGGAGAAGAACGTGTACAGGAGAGTGAAACTGCTCGGCCCAGTCAGCTTCACCCTCTGTTCCACCGTCAAGTACTTCTACCTAGCCCTGAATGGGGCGGTATTCGCCCGTTGTATTCTGCACATGAGGAGGGACTGGGAAATGGTGGAGGAGCCGAGCCACCGCGCCATCATGCTCAGACAGGCGACCATCAGCCGGAACCTCACCAGAGTGTGCGCCGCGTTCTTCTACTGCGGCGGCATGTCTTACAACACCGTGATGCCATTCTTATCCAGACAGAGAAGCACTGCCAACTCCACCCTCAGACCAATCATGTATCCCGGCTACGACGCGTTCCTCGATATCCAATCCAGCCCAACCTACGAGATCGTCTTCTCCATTCACGTGTTCACAGCATTCGTCAGGTATACCGTGACAATAGCTGCCTACAGCCTAGCGGCTCTCTTCGTCACTCATATCTGCGGGCAGATAGAAATCCAGACGACGAGGTTGGATGGTCTGCTGGGCTCGAGATCGGAGAAACCTAGCCAAGACCCACTGGCCGTCGTTATTAGGGACCACGTGCACATTCTGAGGTAAGTCACTGGTTTTTCTGTAAAGGCACGTGGAAATGACCGATGAAGCGAATGTTGCAGATTTTCTAAGAACGTTGAGGAAGTCCTGCAAGAGATATGCTTGGTGCAAATCGTCGAGTCTACGTTGATTATATGTTTGCTTGAATACTATTGCTTGATGGTACGCGCGAGTTGTGTATTAACCCATACAGCACACTTCGTACCGACAACGTTGCTGGATCGTTGCTGCAACCTTGCTGTGTTGCATGGTTGCAGCATAATGTCGATTATACGTTGCTGCGACGTTGCGAGAACGTTGCAGTGCAACATTTCAATCTTGCACTACAAAGATCCTGCAACTTTGCTGCAACGAGAGTACGCTGTATGGGAAGGGACCGTAATCTTCATGTACCTATTCGAATCCTTATTGGGAGTACTTGATAGATCATGCTTCTAGGAATGGGAACACTCCGACGAGATTGCTATATTGACGTACTGCATTTTGCTCACCTCTTTCGTTTTCAATATATTTATATATTGTTACATAGGCGAGGTTCTGACCGAGCAGGTAGTTTGCAAAAGTACCTATTTCGCGAAATTCCTTTCGGATATCGTCACTGAAGTGTAATAGACGGTAAACGTTCCACCAGTGCAGCCAAATCGGCCCATTTGCGTATAACGTCGAGTGGTACAATCTGCCAGCTAAGGAAGCTCGGAGTCTTATTCTACTCAATGCCATGTCGCTCTATCCGCCGAAGCTTACCGCGGGCAAGATGATGGAGTTGTCTCTGAAAACGTTCAGCACAGTACGTGACTGTTTTGCAAGTAATTTAACTGCTTTCAAGGCAGACTATTAAACGCTTAAGATTCTCATGATTTCCAGGTGTTAAAGACGTCCGCGGTCTACTTGAATTTACTGCGGACAGTTACTGACAGGTAGTGACGCTCTCGGCGAATTTTGACCATTGAAATTCGGCAATCGACCATCCGAGTCTTGTAAAGAGATTAGTTGTTGAATATTTTCATTAGGGTTGATGAAATTTGTATAAAATAAATTGTTGTTGATGATTATTTACTTACGTATTATTCTTAGCTTATGGGGTTAATCTTCTGTGAATAGTCGTTCTCAATATTCGAAGGACAGTTACTCGAAGTACAACTGTAAGGAAGACAATCATCAGTTGGCCACGTTATGGAGCGCAACAGGTGGATTCTACGAGTGATAGTGCCGTGCATGTCGCACGATATAGTAAAAAGGTAAATTTCAAGTTTTTTCAGAAATCTGCACAAGATAGCTCGCTGCTAAGAAGAGTAGAGCGGTGCAAAACGGAATAATAACAAGAAAAAATAGCAAAAGCAAAAAAAGCAAAAAGAAAACAAATCAAAAGCTTTGTTGAGAAAAGTCTTTGGCAACGAAGGAAAATTAGAATTTCCGGGAGGTATTGAAATATTCTCCTTGCTCAAGTGGTGGGGTAAAACGAAGCACTCATTTGAAAACCATGTAAAAGTACAAAATCCTTATCTTTATGATTTAAAAAATATTAATTAATGTGAAAAGCTATGAATATAGGTATGTTGTAGGTATAACATATTACAAAAATATATATTATACAGATGAGAAAAAATATTTTACAAGAAAACAAGAAAATTACTGAAGATAATCAAATATAAATATAAAATTGTATCGGTCTCGAAAAAACGTCAAAATGTAGTGTATGGACTATATACTGCATTCCACTTTAGAGTAGACCCGTTCCCCGCAGGAATGTACTGTTAATTGGTAAGAAACCGGCAGGGAAAGTGCAACGACCAATCACGCATGCCAGATCCGTGGGAGCTGCACAGATCGGTCGCAAATCGGTAAGGGGCGCAGGTCTACTCTTATATGGAATGGAGAATAGAATCCACTGCTGCACTAGACGTTATAAATTTTCTAAATCCAAGTTTAAAAAATGGTTGGCACTACAACACAATGTCAAAATTTCGACACCGGAAATAAAAAAGGGGCGAAATATTTTTTTACCATTCATGGCTTCTAATAATTGTCAAAAGTTGCCTTTTATAATGGTATTTATGCTGCCAACGTTTCAGCGTGATAAACAAATTGTTTGATGTGCCGCAAGCCTTTCAAAAATTAATATTTCAGTAAATATTAATATTTGAAGGGCTTGCGGCAGATCAAAAAATTGAGGTGCAAACAAAATTAACACTTTACAGGATAGAAACTCGCCCGTGAAAAATAAACGACTGCAACAGTCCCCGCACCATTACCGAACGGAATCTTTTTGAAGAACCTTGCGCCACCGAGTATATCTATCTATACGCAATCAAAAGGCTCAAAAAAAATCTAAGTATTATTTCAAACATACCTTAATATGCAGGCAAAACGCCAGACAATATAAACTCATAATTTCTGTTAAATAAATTCCCGAAGATGGCGTTGAAACAACCTATCAATTTCACCCCCTGCATCGGTTATACACAGCAATTCTGTTGCGGCAATCCAGCAACACGTGCGTTAGCAACTCTGCAATCGATTCACGGCGTACAGATTGAAGAATCTCTTGTGCGACTGAAGAAGCACCTCTATGATACCTGGGCTACTTTGTTCTAACACTGGAAGCCGCATAATCGATTTCAAATTCAACGCTCTAAAGTAACGTTTCCCCCCCAGTACCGCGATCAGCTCGCAACATTACCGTTCTCCTGCACCCGCGCAATCAATATTCCCGTTGCTGCGCTTTGTAGACGACAGTGTGTACAATTAATTTCCCGTTCCACCCGATGGCAACGCACATGCGCCCCTTTCTGCTCGGCCAACAATATTTCACCCGCCGTTTAGTTGACAAGCATTGTGATCATTGCACAGGATAGTCGGGTCGACGGTCTCGCGATGAACGACAGTTACAAGAACGACGCGAAGAACGCCCTCAAGTACACCCGGTTCTTTCTACGAATGATTGGTATGTGGCCTAGAATCAACGGCCACTCCAGTGGCCGTTTCGAGAGAGTCGCCTCGATGCTCTCGATAACCATGTGCACCTGCTGCCTGGCGTTCATCCTTCTGCCCTGCGGCTACCACTACTTATTCTACGTCACTGACATAAACGAAAAAATACAGAAGTTCGGGCCACTGTTGGCTTGCACTATGGACGTGCTGAAGTACTACTACATCCATCGGCGGGGACTCACCTTTCAACGCTGCATCAGACACATAGAGAGAGACTGGGAGATCATAGAGGACCCGCAACACCGAGACATCATGATCAGGAATGTGGAAGTCGCCCATAAAGTGTCCGCCGGCTGCGCCATCCTGTTCTACACCTCAGTTCTGTCCTATCACACCATCATGCCGTTCTGGTCCAACGCGTTCAAAGCCAACAACAGCCGCGGGATAATTATTAATTCCGGCTACGAACTATTCGTGGACATCCAAACCAGTCCTGCCTATGAGATCATCTCCGCCATACAATGTGGATACATCAGTGTACTCTGCGGCGTGCACTCGGCGTCCTGCAGCTTGATTGCACTGCTGACAACCCACGCTAGAGCACAGATGCAGGTGCAAATTGCGAAGCTGCAGGGCCTGGTTGAAGCAGAGAGGAACAATGGATGTGGGCAAAAGGAACTATTAGGTAACATTGTCGACAGCCACGTGGAGATTATAAGGTGAGTTTTAAGGGTACATTCTCATCACATCTCTTCAAAATTTTGGATTTTTTTTAAAGAAAATTGTAAAACTTTGGGTAAAAAGCCTTTTTTGCATAAGATGATAAAAAAGTATTTGTAATTATTTACAAATGGGGAGTCCTCGCCGATGTCGACGACTTTCGAATATGTTGTTGGGGACATGATTGTGAAAAACTTTTTTCTATATATGTTGCTGTCACTTGACCTTAGTTTTCGAGGTATTTGCAAAAACCTGTGTTAGAAATAGGTTAGAAATACAAAAAAAGCAATGACAGCTCACTTTAAACGTTGCTCTTTTATGTGAAAAAGTTTTTAAAAAAAATCACAAACATTCGCCTCTTTTCAGTGTCCTGACTAAGGGCGATATTCATAGTCTTTGCTTAAGACTAAGATCGTTTTAAGCATTCGGCATCCTTTACTAGTCTAATAGGTTAGTAGAGGATGCCGCATGCTTAAGACGATTTTAAGAATATGTAGCAACTATGAATACCGGCCTAAGTAGGTATAACCCCTTAAAATATATGTGTATGGGTTATCGTATTACCGATCGTGGCTGCTAAATATTTCGGAAATGTTGGTAGAAACTTTAGACAGAGGAGGATCGGTGTTTCGTGTGGAAACGTTATTGAAAAAGTTGCTCTGCGCGTTGTAAATAATCGAGGTATCGTTCACCACTCGCCTGGCTTCAATTCCCTATATTTTTAATCGAAGAACATCCGCTCAAAATACCCCGAATTTATACCCAAAGATTTACCTACCTATTTTAAACAGATTTACTATTATTACCGTTCATTGAATACCTCGAGCTCCCTTCTCCCAAACTACGTCAAATTTATGTGAGTGGGGTAAGAAAAAATCGGTAGGATGATATTGAAAGTGTGAATGAAGGCTACAAGTGCTTTTGTGTTACGAGTATTTTTTGAAAAATTTCAGGTATTCGAGAAATATTTCGAACGCGGTACAGGAAATATGTTTCATGGAAGTGGCGGGAAGCACCGTGGTCATATGCTCTTTAGAGTATCTCTTCATACTGGTAAACAGAAATATTGTTGCGACAGGAATTATTTTAACACATGAAATCCACGACGAAATCGTGATTATCGTTTTTAGGAATGGAGAAATCGCGATACCGTCGCGATGGGAACGTACTTGGCTTTAACACTCTCGTTCACTTTTAACATATTTATAATTTGCTATGCTGGGGAATTTCTCGTTGAAGAGGTACTCGTTCCACGTATCCTCGTTCCCGTTCTCTTTGATTATCAGCGATTATCATAAATCTCTATCAGGGTAGCAAACTGGGGGACGCGTCCTACCAAATCGAATGGTACGATCTACCTGGAAAGAAGGGTCTCGATCTCGTTATGCTGATCGCCGTATCGAGATCCCCCCCGAAACTCACTGGCGGGAAGATATTCGAAATATCCGTAAACACGTTCAGCAATGTAGGTAGCAATATTCACTTGCATATTAGCCTGTTTGCAGAACTGTTTTTATGCTAGACCTTTATAATTTTCAGGTTCTTAAATCATCCGTAGCTTACGCGAACTTGTGTCAAGCGGTTACAAAATAGTAAAAGGCTGTGTCAAGTACCTTTCGAACACTTTCACAGGACACACAGCCAATAAGAACTTTTTGCAAATCAATCGGGGTGCGTAGGAAAAGCTCGACGCTAATCGTTCGCGGAAAAGCAACTTTTGTACTTACTGAGAAAGAGTACCGTTGGGAAAGCCGTACTAGCATCAACTTCTTCAAGTCCTTCTGGATAATAAGCATAGACACGCGCACTTTAGGTACATGTACCGTACGGAGAATGTATTTTATAACAATTGCCCCTGGCTTCAAAAGTATTCTATGATGGAAATACATAACTACATAAATGAACCAACTGAACGACGAACCCTTTGCATCATCCTCGCAATGTACAATTCGACGTGTATCTGCGCAACGCACAAAGTCACCCCTCCCGATTATCGATGACCGACGACTCCTTCCCTCCTTAATGTTTTAGATAGCTACCCAGTCGCATTTACCGAGGGACCACGCGCTTGCGTTCTGACAAACTTTTCGCTAATACTGTCTGCCGCACGTCGTCGCGTCGGCAGTGTGTAGCGTGGGCGTCACCATGCATCATCGACCACCGAGCCCCACCGACATCCACCCGCGGAACTGCAATCACGAAGCCGACGTGCGTTACGCGCTGCAGATGTGCAAGTGGGTGCTGAAGCCACTCGGCATGTGGCACTTGATCCAGGAAGAGTCAAGCACGTCGAATAGAATCGCCTCGATGGCTCTGATGACCGCTTGTTTCTCCTGTCTGTTCTTTATCATCGTGCCTTGCGGTCGCTACATGATATTCGAGGAGAAGGCCGTGTACACGAGAGTGAAACTGCTCGGCCCAGTCAGCTTCACCCTCTGGTCCACCCTCAAGTACTTCTACCTAGCCCTGAAAGGGGCGGTATTCGCCCGTTGTATCCTGCACATGAGGAGGGACTGGGAAATGGTGGAGGAACCGAGCCACCGCGCCATCATGCTCAGACAGGCGACCATCAGCCGGAACCTGACCAGCGTGTGCGTCGCGTTCCTCTACAGCGGCGGCATGTCTTACAACACCGTGATGCCATTCTTATCGAAACAGAGGAGCGCAGCCAACTCCACCCTCCGGCCACTCATGTATCCCGGCTACGACGCGTTCCTCGACACCCAATCCAGCCCAACCTACGAGATCGTCTTCTTCATTCACGTGTTCACTGCATTCGTCAGGTATACCGTGGCAATAGCTGCCTACAGCCTGGCGACCCTCTTCGTCACTCATATTTGCGGGCAGATAGAGATCCAGACGGCGAGGTTGGATGGTCTGCCGGCCTCGAAATCGAAGAAATCTAGCCAAGGCCATCTGGCTATCATTGTTAGAGACCACGTGCGGATTTTGAGGTAAGTCCCTGGTTTTTGTGTAAAGGCACGTGGAAATGACAGTTGAAGCGAGTGCTGCAGATTTTCGAAGAACGTTGAGGAAGCCCTGCAAGAGATATGCTTGGTAGAAATCGTGGAGTCTACGTTGCTTATATGCTTGCTGGCATACTATTGCTTGATGGTACGCGCGGATTGTATATTAAGGGAGAGTATCCTTCATGTACCTATTCAAATCTTTATTGGGAGTGCTTGATAGATCATGCTTCTAGGAATGGGAACACTCCGACGAGATTGCTATATTGACGTACTTCATTTTGCTCACCTCCTTCGTTTTCAACATATTTATATATTGTTACATAGGCGAAGTTCTGATCGAGCAGGTAGTTTGCAAAAGTACCTATCTCGCGAAATTCCTTCCGAATATCGTCCCTGACGTGTAATAGGCGGTAAACGTTCCACCAGTGCAGCCAAATCGGCCCATCTGCGTATAACGTCGAGTGGTACAATTTGCCAGCTAAGGAAGCTCGGAATCTTATTCTACTCAGCGCCATGTCGCTATATCCGCCGAAGCTTACAGCGGGCAAGATGATGGAGTTGTCTCTGAACACGTTCAGGGTAGTACGTGACTGTTTTACAAGTAATTTATCTGCTACCAGAGCAGACAATTGAACGCTCAAGATTCTCATGATTTCCAGGTGTTAAAGACGTCTGTGGTCTACTTGAATTTACTGCGGACAGTTACTGACAGGTAGTGAAGCTCTTGGCAATCTTCGGCCATCAACATTCGGCAGTCGACCATCCGAACCTTGTAAAGAGAATAATTGTTGAATATTTCAATCAGAGCTGATGGAATTTGTATGAAATAAATTGTTGTTGATGATTATTTACTTACGTATTATTCTTAGCTTATGGGGTTAATCTCTTGTGAATAGTCGTTCTCAATATTCGAAGGACAGGTACTCGAAGTACAACTGTAAGGATTGATAATGGTCAGTTGGTCACGTTATGGAGCGCAACAGGTGGATTCTACGAGTGGTAGTACCGTGCATCTCGCACGGTACAGTAAAAAGGTAAATCTCAAGTTTTCACCGAAATCTGCACAAGATAGCTTGTTTCTTAGAAGGTGAGATCGGGGCAAAACGTAATAATAACAAAAAAATAGTAAAAGCAAAAAAAAAGTAAGTTAAAAGTTTTGTTGAGTGAAGTTTTTGGTAACGAGTGAGGTAAAACGGAACACTCATTTGAAGACCATGTAAAAGTACAAAAATTTTATTTTTATAATTTAAAAAGTATTAATTAATGTGAAAAACTATGAATATATGTTGTAGGTATAACATATAACAAAAATATATATTCTACAGTTGAGAACAAATATTTTACAAGATAATACTGGATTTAAAAAGTAAATTGAAGTTACAGTTAACCTCTTTTGTCAAACAGCGGTGTACAGAATCGTATTTAAAATATACTTCCAAGTTTATTTTCGTTTAATGTTTGGGATAATAAAATAGTAGATTTTAACGAGAGATTTTAACGATTTTAACTAACGAGAAAACCATCTCTCGCTGCAGAAAGGAGAGATGGTCGAGTTATGATTTTCTTATTATTTTTGTTCATTTTTTTATTTTGTGTTATTATTTTATTAAAGCATTCCCCTTTAGAGTAGACTCGTTCCGCGCAGGGATGTACTGTTGATTGTTAGGAAACCCGCGTGCCAGATCCGTGGGAGTTGCACAGATCGGTCGCAAATCGATATGGGAATAGAATCCACAACTGCACTTATCTTAAACATTTTCTAAATCCAAGTTTAAAAACTGGTTGGCACTACAACACAATGTCAAAATTTCGACACCGGAATTTTCAACACTGTCAATCAAAAAGTAACATGTGCACGAGTCTGCAGTCGGTCACGAAGTGCTTTGAGGACCATCTGGTCCCATGTCACATGATACCAACACAATCGCAGCTTTAATTCAGAAAGGACATTGATGTTCCGTTTTGTCCCAGTCTTCTGTACTTCCAAAAAAAAAAAAAAAAACTATTAGACACTATTAGAATACAGCAGCACATTTACTCTAAACAATGATACGATTTAGAAAGACACACTCTACAGGCGTGTTTAGAAGATCATTTTCTTAGCATCTGGACCACCACTATGAGCTTTGCCTACCAGACAACTTTACGATAGAAATAGCAGTGTAATTATTGAACGAAGGAATAACACTTTCATTATGGCAACTCCATGCTACCCTTTCGGCCACAATACGAATTCTGTTCTACTATGTACCCACAACGTACTAATACGTTTACTGTCTACTGTATCCGTGATATGGAAAAAAGCACGTAATTATAACTGAAGGCTTCCTCCTACAATTGTTTGCGACTCGGCCAAACCACGACATGCAATCGTTTACCCCCCAGCCTATGGACACGCGCTTGCGTCCTGGCGATACCCTACAGGTGTCTCGTGCCGCGTCGTTCAGTCGACGATGTACAGCTGTGCAGCAAAACCACCGCCATGCTTAATCGATTACGCTGTCAGTCCGGCGACAAACCGAAGAATTCTCACCACAAGAGCGATATACGTTATACGCTGGAAATGTGTCAATGGGTCTTGAAGCCAATTGGTATATGGCCTCTGGTATACAGTCGCACCAGCCGACTGCAGAAGATCCTCTCGAACGGGTTGCTCGCGTGGTGCTTTTTTTACTTGTTGATCAACATGGTACCTCCCACTCGCCATGTGATGTTCGTAGAGAAGGACACGTACAAACGGATCAAGATGATGGGGCCACTCCTCTTCAGCTTCGGGAACATGGTGAAATACTACTACTTAGCCGCCAAGGGATCAATCTTCGAGCGTTGCATCGAGCAACTAGAGGGAGACTGGAGGATGGTGGAGAAACCGAGTGATCGTGCTATCATGCTCAGACAGGTGTCCGTCAGTCGAAATCTCATTAGTTTGTGCATCCTATTTATGTACACGGGTGGCATACTCTTCCACACCCTGATGCCGTTTATGTCAAAGTCGAGATTCAAAGGGAACACCACCGTCAGGATGCTGACCTACCCTGGCTACGACGCTTTTTTCGACACCCAATCCAGCCCCACCTACGAAATCATCTTCACCATGCAGATTATTGTGGGGCTGTTGAAGTATAGTATCACGACGAGTGCGTACAGTTTGACCGCCGTATTCATCACTCACGTCTCCGGACAAATCCAGATCCAGATAGCTAGACTGCAGAACTTAGTTGCAGAGGGACACGAGAAGAGTCACGATCCCTTGGCCATTGTCATTCGAGATCACGTGGACATCTTGAGGTAAGAAGTTCGAAGCTTTGCGAGGTAATTGTTGAAGTGTTAAATCCATATGTTCTTGTATTTCGTGCTATAATCGAAGATCAGAGAAATCACTGACCGATACCGCTGAATGGTTTAGGTTCTCTAAGAACGTGGAGGACGCATTGCGCGAGATATGCTTGGTGCTAATCTTGGAGTCCACGATCGTTATATGCCTCCTCGAGTACTACCTTCTGATGGTGAATAAAGTACACGTTTAAATTTTCAAGTATAATATAACCGTGCCTTCGTGATCCATGAGAATTGTTTGACGATGAATCTAGGAATGGGAAAACAGCGACACGGCCGCTCTAGTAACGTACTTTATTTATCTCACCTCCTACACGTTCAATATATTAATATTTTGCTATGTTGGCGAAATGTTAACTGAGCAGGTATTACTAAAGAAATTGACTTTTCCAATTGCTTTCATTACTGCCATAATAAACACTTTACCAGTGCAGCCAAATTGGTCCAGCTTCGTATAACGTGGACTGGTACAATTTTCCACCCAGACAAGCTTATAATTTCATTATGCTGAATGCTATATCGCTCTACCCACCTAAACTTACAGCGGGGAAGATGGCCCCATTATCTATCTATACGTTCGGCTCAGTATGTGACTAATTCTATATTAATTTACCACGTTCTGGGGAGATTGATCAAATGCTGAAAATTTAATGATTTCCAGGTGATGCAGACGTCTGCGGTTTACTTGAATTTACTACGGACTGTTACTAACGCATAATTAAACTTTTATCTTTTACTGTTCTCGAGATACAATTTCCACTGCAGCGCAATCGACCATAGTAATAGCTGTTGAATATTTCCATTAAAGGCTGATAGAGTTTGTAGTGATATTGAATCAATTATTCTCGATGCTTCTTGTTACATATGTACATATTATTCTTAGAAACGACTATACGTGGTTAATACTGGTAGCTCCTCTTCAACGCACTTCGAGATCGTGATCGAAAAACACTCAGCCAAGGGTGAGCAGTGAATTTTGAATTACAGCAAGAACGTTGTACACGTTAAAAAATGCTGGAGGTGGATTCTCGGCTCTGATGATGGAGATGCAATAATAATAGGTGAAGAATCGACTGAATATCATGATGCCGCGGTCGTACCATGGTACCGTGCATTTTACACCCCGCTCAAGCAGAGAGGTTCATTTCAGGATTCCAAAACAGCGCTATAAACTTTCACTGTTCACAAGCATTGCGCGGCATAATAAAAAAGACTGCATTTTCGATCGAACGTATACACGTATCTGTGGGTCGTTATTGTCCAAACCTTCGCCCACAATTCGACAAGCAGTGTCTCTTCCCCTAGCACCCTCGTGGGGGTTGCTGTTACCCCAGTACACGGAACGACGCATGCCCATTATTACGACCAATGAACAGAAGACCAACCCCTTGAGGGACGGCTACGCCTGCGTGGAATAAAACGGCGTACACATTTCTATGGTTATATAGTAAAATGAACCCACCAGTAGAACGTAGTTTATACATTCTTAAATCATTCGATCATCATCAACATTAAATCGAAAGCAATACGCAGTACCTATTACATATGATTTATTTATTCATATATAGATTTTCAAGCAAATTTCAGCAATTTTTCACGTCTATTCGCACTGAACGCCGGAACAAGTTATATTCGTTCGAATTTTAGGATGCAACAAAATTGTTATCCTGAATAAATATCCAATTACTGTTATCGATATTTAAAACAAACCTTTCTATGCAGGTGTTGAAGACATCCATGTCGTATTGAAGCTTCCTCTGGACTGCCGCCGTGCAATGGTCGATTGTCTAATTGCTCATCAGTTTCGTAATTGCTTATACAACAGCATTAAAAGGCATCCGTCCTGTACGGTGAGACTTCTTATCACCTAAAAATGATTTGTGGTGTTATTGTTATTACAGGCTCGATAGGAACTGCACAATTATCACGAGGAGACTTATCTCTTTGTTAGATACGATTTCTAATAACTCAAGTACAATTTACATATTATGTGCAATTGTGATGAAATGGATATACTTGACATTGAAGAATTCAACCGCAATAGATAGATCCTAGTCTCGTTGACGGAACGTATAGACAAAATTGTCGGATCGAGCAAATGCCATGATACTACGATTGTTATATGGTTTCGTGCATTATGCACTCCACCCGACCGCAACGAGCAGACGGTAAAACTTTAAGTTTCCACAACCGCATGACGAAGTTTCCTTGTCAGACCACTTCACGACAAATACATAAAAGAGTATGATCGTCGATCCAATATATCCCACTCCCTGTGTACTGTCCATCGTTGCCGTTGCACCACATCGCGCATAACTTCATCTACTCTACATCAGACATGTTCTATCCCTGACATAGAGTAAATTGCGGGCATTATAAACGACGGTCTTACCAAGGAACAGTTTTCAACTCGTCTGCCATTCCGACATACAGTAATTACCCCCAGCCATCGAATACGCGCTTGCGTGCTAACAATACTCTAACGAAACCGTCTATTCAGTCCCTCAGTCAACGGTGTCCATCGAAGCCGTCACGATGCACAACCAATCACGTCGTCCGATCGCCGCCAAACCGAAAAATTCTCATTACGAAAAAGATATACGATATACGCTTGAAATGTGTCAGTGGGCCCTGAAGCCAATTGGCCTATGGCATCTGATGTATAGGCACAGCAGCAGCCTGCAGAAGATCCTCTCGAACGGGTTGATCGCTTGCTGCTCTTTTTACTTGGTGATCAACATTGTACCTCCCATTAACCAGGTCATCTTCATCGAGAAAAATATGAACAAAAGGTTGAAGATGGTGGCTGCACTTGTCTTCAGCAGCGGGACCATTGTGAAATACTACTACCTTGTCGCCAAGAGATCAATCATCGAGCGCTGCATCGAGCAAGTGGAGAGAGACTGGAGGGTGGTGGAGAAACCGAGTGATCGTGCCATCATGCTCAGGGAGGTGTACCTCAGCCGAAATCTCATCAGTGCACTCGCCATATTTCGTTACACAGCTGGCATATTCTACACCACCGTGTTGCCGCTAATGAGCAAGGCGAGATTAAGCGGGAACACCACCATCCGGGTGTTGACGTACTCTGGCTACGACGCCTTCTTCGACACCCAATCCAGCCCCAACTACGAAATCATCTTGTCCATACAGGTTCTTGCGGGATTATTGAAGTACAATATCGCGACTAGTGCGAACAGTTTGACTACCATCTTCGTCACTCATGTCTCCGGACAGATCGAGATCCAGGTAGCTAGACTGCAGGACTTCGTTGCAAAGGATCGCGAAAAGAATCACGATTCCTTGGCCATCGTCATTCGAGATCACGTAAACACCTTGAGGTAAGATGTCCGTTGATTCATCTGTTCTTGTACATATTTCGTACTATGTATGAAAATCAGAAAGGACACTGATCACTGTCGGTGAACGATTTAGATTGTCTAAGGACGTGGAAGAAGCGTTGCGCGAGATTGGCTTGGTGCTAATCTTGGAGTCCACCGGGCTTGTATGCTTTATCGGATACAACCTTATGATGGTGAATATCAGTACACGTTTAAAATTGGAGGTAGGGTGTGCATATCCGTGCATACGTGATTATGAAAATTGTTTGACGATGAATCTAGGAATGGGAAAACAGCAACGTGATGTCTTTAACATCGCACTTTATTCATCTCATCTTTTTCACGTTGAATATATTCATACACTGCTATCTTGGCGAAATATTAACTGAACAGGTACTGCTAATGAAATTGAGTTTTTAAAGTGCTTTGATTACGGGCATAATGAATGCTGACATTTTATCAGTGTAGCCGAATTGGTCCAACTTCGTATAACGTGGACTGGTACAATTTGCCACCCAGGCAAGCTTATAATTTCATTATGCCGAATGTTATATCGCTCTATCCACCTAAACTTACAGCGGGGAAAATGATCCCATTCTCTATATATACGTTCAGCTCAGTACGTGACAATTTCTATATTAATGTGAGGGGAGACTCTGGTTTAGGACGCTGAATAAAGGTGATTTTCGCGAATTTTTTTAACTGAGAAAACTATGGACGATCTTTCGAAAACTTCAGGGGTACATTGCTGTGAATTAAAGCAAAAAAAAAATGATAATATGGACCCGCTAAACCAGGTTCTCCCCTTAACACATTCTAAGGAGATTGATCAAATTCTGAATGGTTAATGATTTTCAGGTGATGCAAACGTCTGCGGTGTACTTCAACTTACTACGGACTGTTACTAACACATGATTAAATTGCCGTCATTTACTGTTATCGCGATGTAATTTCACTGCATCGCAATCTATCATCCAAGCCTTGTAAAGATAGAGGAAACTAGCTAAATACGGAACAGTATAACTAATACGGAATAGTGCCATTTGACCAATATGTTTGTAATGTTAGTTCAGTGTTGAAAATTGTTCATCCCTAACATTAGAAATATAAGATAGCTCTTAAATTGAGCGTAAATATGAATATGACTACTTATAAAAATATTGCATTATTTGTTGCGATTGACTTTTGTAAAAATGATATTTGAAAAACAAAATGATATTCCATTTTTGTCTACTTTCCTCCAATAACTGTTGAACTTTTCGATTAATGGCTGGTGAAGATTGTAGTGATATTGAATAAATTGTTGTCGATGCTTCTTGTTAAGTATGTACATACATATTATTCTTAGAAACAACTGTCAATGCGGTTAATGGTGCTAGCTCCTTCACTTTCTCGAGAAACACGCAAACGAGGGCCAGCAGCGAATTTTGAATTACAGAAGGTGCAGAAGGTGGATTCGCGGCTCTATTAATAGAGATGTACTTAAAATGGGCGAAGGATCGACTGGATATCATGGTGCCACGGTGGTACCATAGTACCGTGCATTTTACACCCTGCTCAAGTAGAAAGGTAATAAATTTCAAGATTCCCGAAACAGCACGATAAACTTTCACTATCTGATCATTGCACTACAAAATAACAGAGTACAGGTTTTTGATAAAAATATGCACGTTCCTGCTAATCGTTATCTTCCAAACCTTCGTCCATAATTCGATATGCTGTCTCTATTTCTCGGGCACCCTTGTGAGTATGGGGGATGCCGATACCCCTGTACACGGAACGCCGCATGCCTCTTCTTACGACCAATGAACAGAAGACCAACCCCTTGTTGGGCTGACTACGCCTGCGTGGAATAAACAGGCGTACACATTTCTATGAATATATTCATAGACAAATATTCATAAAATGAACCTTACGGCCGAATGTAGTAATTCAGTCTCCAGTCATTCGAGCATCATTAACATGAATTTTTGTTATTCGTTATCCGAAATTTTATTTAAATAAAAATTTTGCCCATCCCTGTTTGCAAGGTATCATTTGACAAAGATTGAGTGCAGTGTACCGAATGTGACGGTTGAACACAGTTATAATCGAATGCATAGAAGAGGATAATATTAATTATTTCACTTGCGAATGTTTACAAATAAAATTTGAAAAAATCTTGTATTGTACTAATTACATGTCTTTTTATTAACATTGTTAATCATTTAGACCTAAAAATCTACTAATTTAATAGGTGGTCGGTACTACACGGCAATTTTTCGTTTCCTAGAAATTACAACTTTTTTACTTTTGCGAATTATCAATTCTGGGTTGTCATCTATGTCAATCTCAGCCAACAATTACGATCTTGGAATTGATCAATTTTTCGATTTATGTATTCCTATATAAAATTTTAATCGAATTTTAGCAAATGTTCTCATTGAACATCAGAATAAATTAAAATCATTGAAATATTAAGAAGCAACGAAATGGCTACCATAATTAAATATCCAGTTATTGCTTATTAAAGACAAACCTTTTTATGCAGATGTTAAAAACATTCTTGACGTACTTAAGCTTCCTCCGGACTACCGCTGTGCAGCGATCGATTGTCTAATTGCCCAATAGTTTCGTACTTTCTTGTACAACAGCAAATAAAGGCATCCGTCCTGTACGGCGAGACTTCTTACCACCTAAAAATGATTTGTGGTGTTATCATCATAACAGGCCCGATAGGAACTAGACGTTTATGACGAGGAGACTTACCTTTTTATTTGATACGATGTCTGGTAATTCAAGTACAATTTACACAGGACGTGCAATCGCGTTGAAATGGACGTATACAACAGCGAAATTGTAGACTTCAATCGCAACAAGAGAGTTCTGCACTCGTTGACGGATACGTATAGACGCAAATGACAGGTGAACTGAATGCCATACTACGGTGCCGGTACTGCGGTCGTAATATGGTTTCGTGAATTATGCACCTTCGCAACGAGCAGAGAAAACAAGGTAAACTATATGTTTCCACAACAGCATGACAAAGTTCCCCCATCGGATCATTGCATGTCAAATACATAAAAGAGTAGGCATTATAGTCGATCAAATATATCCCACTCCGTGTGTACTCTCTATCGTTACCGTTGCACCACTTCGAGCATAACTCAACCTACTCTAAATAAGGCATATTCTATCCCTGACATGAAGAAAATTGCGCGTTATCAACGACGGTTTTACCATCGAACAGTTTGCAACTCGTCTGCTATTCCGATATGCAGAAATTACCTACCCCAGCTGCTACCTACACGCGCTTGCGTTCTGACAATACCCTACCGAAACCGTCTATTCAGTCCCTTAGTCAACGGTGTCCACCGAAGCCGTCACGATGCATGACCAATCGCGTCGTCAGATCGACGACAAACCGAAAAATCCCCATTACGAAAAAGATATACGATATACGCTTGAAATGTGTCAGTGGGCCCTGAAGCCAATTGGCCTATGGCATCTGGTATACAAACGCACCAGCAGCCTGCAGAAGATCCTCTCGAGTGGGTTGCTCGCTTGGTGCTCTTTTTACTTGGTGATCACCATGGTACCTCCCATTAACCACGTCATTTTCGTCGAGCACAATATGAACAAAAAGGTGAAGATGGTGAGCGGACTCCTCTTCAGCATCGGGACAATGGTGAAATACTACTACCTTGTCGCCAAGGGATCAATCTTCGAGCGCTGCATCGAGCAAGTGGAGAGAGACTGGAGGATGGTGGAGAAATCGAGTGATCGTACCATCATGCTCAGAGAGGTGTCCCTCAGCCGAAATCTCATCAGTACACTCGCCATATTTCGTTACACAGCTGGCATGCTATACAACACCGTGATGCCGCTCATGACCAAGGCGAGATTCAGCGGGAACACCACCATCCGGGTGTTGACCTATCCTGGCTACGACGCCTTCTTCGACACTCAACCCAGCCCCAACTACGAAATCATCTTGTCCGTACAGATTCTTTCCGGATTATTGAAGTACAATATCGCGACGAGCGCGAACAGTTTGACTACCATCTTCGTCACTCATGTCTCTGGACAGATCAAGATCCAGGTAGCTAGATTGCAGAGCTTCGTTGCAGAGGGACCTGAGAAGATTCACGATCCCTTGGCCATCGTCATTCGAGATCACGTAGAGACCTTGAGGTAAGAAATTGTAAGCTTTGCGAGGTAAGCGTTCATTCCTCTGTTCTTGTACATATTTCGTAGAGGTCACTGATCACTGCCGCTGAACAATTTAGATTGTCTAAGAACGTGGAGGAAGCGTTGCGCGAGATTGGCTTGGTGCTAATCTTGGAGTCCACTGGGCTTGTATGCTTCCTCGGATACAACATTCTGATGGTGAATATCAGTTCACGTTTAAAATTAGGAGTATGATGTGTATATCCGTACATTCTGAGAATTGTTTGACGATAAATCTAGGAATGGGAAAACAGCAACATGATCCCTTTAACATCGTACTTTATTTATCTTATCTTCTTCACGTTGAATATATTCATACATTGCTATCTTGGCGAAACGTTAACTGAACAGGTACTGCTAAAGAAATTGAGTTTATCAAATTGCTTTGATTATGGGCATAATCGACGCTAACATTTTATCAGTGCAGTCGAATTGGTCCAGCTTCGTATAACGTGGACTGGTACAATTTGCCACCCAGGCAAGCTTATAATTTCATTATGCCGAATGTTATATCGCTCTATCCACCTAAACTTACAGCGGGGAAAATGATCCCATTCTCTATATATACGTTCAGCTCAGTACGTGACTATTTCTATATTACTGTAAGGGGAGAATCTAGTATAGGACGCTGAAGAGAGGTGATTCTCGCGATTTTTTAAACTGGGATTAATAAGAAAAATTTCAAGTTTAATCACCGCCGAAATTGATTAATCATTGATATGCCTCGCCAAATGTGGGACTTACAAGGAATAAGATTTTAAGGAAAAAATTTCGATACTATTATGCAAAAAATATGCGACCTGAAACGTTAGAAATATTTTCTCTAACAGTATTACTATGAATTAACGCGGAAAAAAAAGGATAATATCGATTCTCTAAACCAGATTCTCCCCTTAACAGGTTCAAGGGAGGTTGATCAAATTCTGAAAGATTAATGATTTTCAGGTGATGCAGACATCTGCAGTATACTTCAACTTACTACGGACTGTTACTAACACATGATTAAACTGTCATCGTTTACTGTTATCGCGATACAATTTCCACTATATCGCAATCTACCAACCAAGCCTTGTAAAGATAGAGGAAACTAGCTAAATACGGAACAGTATATCTAATACGTAATAATGCCATTTGATCAATGTGTTTTTAATTTTAGTTCAATATTGAAAATTTTTCGTAACGTTAGAAATATAAGGCTGCCATTAAATTGACCGAAAATATATGATTAAGAACCCATAAAAATCTTTTATTTGTTGTGATTGATTTTGTGAAAATGACATTTGAAAAACAAAATGGTATTCCATATTTGGCTACTTTCCTCCAATAACTGTTGAATATTTCGATTAAAGGCTGATGTTTGCAGTGATATTGAATAAATTGTTCTCGATGCTTCTTGTTACATATATCTATACATATTATTGTTACAATTAGAAACAACTGCCGATGTGGTTAATCCTGCTAGTATCGCCTAAACATTCATCGAGATCGTCCTCGAAAAGTATTCAATGTTTAAAATTCAAACGGGTGCGGACCAGGAATTTTGAATTACGACGAGGACATTGTTCACATTAGAAAATGCAGTCGGTACTACAAACATGATGCCCTGGTGGTATCATAATACTGTACATTTTACACCCTGCCCAAGCAGAAAGGTAAATTTCAAGATTCCATAACAGCACGATAAACTTTCACTAGGGCTCGATCTAGCTCTTCCGCCGCTCTGGGCAAAAAGGATTATTGCCGCCGTTTATACTTAATTATAAATAATTATTTCAAAATATAATTTTTGACTGTGAGTTAAATTTTCTGTGGGTATTCCTTGAATAACGAAAGCCTTTTATATTATAAAAAATTTAATATTCATACGGCACCACGCGTTTTGCCAAACTATTTCACTTTTGTATTGAAAACAAAACGTGAATTACTATTTCTGTTGATGCTTTCCGAAGGAAAAATGTGAGGTGGCCACAACTGGATACTCTATTGTATCAGTTTTGGCCACCGAATGGCCAAAAATGGAAAATTTATTAAAATACTGTACCATTTCTTCCCACATAATTATTTTCGTAATAGTGAATTCAATTTGATAATTTTATACTTTCAGAATAATTTTGAAACTACATTTAACCTATATCTACCATAATTTATATATTAACATACTTCGATTAGTAAATATGGGAATTTTACTTACCGTATATCCTTCACGATTATTACAAGAACACGTAAATCGGATTTTTTAACGAAATTATCTAGCTGGAAATTATGAAAATTCATTATGGTCCGTAATACGTTCTTCTTATTGTTATTTTTGAGTTTCAGAAAAACATGAAGAACCGAGTGACGTCGTTTTCGCAAAGATCTGATGGGAAGGACGGGACTTGATATTTCTCACTTCTGCCCTTTGGAAGATCGAAAACCATAACACTCGGTGAGGCATCGCCGGGTGTTGTATTCGCCGGGCGGCTTCTCTTCCAGTAGTGTCGCGACAGGGTTACCTTGTATAAACCCTATTCGATACAGTAAAAAACGCTACTTGGAAAACACGAGGGTCTTGTCTACCACCTACCACCGTATACGTGGACAGAAATATATGACGATAGTACGATGGTACTATGGTGTCTTGCATTACCTATGCACACCGCTCGAACAGAGGGTGGCAAGGTAAACTTTAAATTTTTCCAATAGCATGCTAAAGTTCCCTGTTGATTCATAGCATACCTAGTACCTAAAACAGTTTTGTCATCGATTACATGTATCCTAGTCCCTGTATACTGTGTATCATTGTCGATCCACCCCACGCAACAAATTACGTGCATTAAGAATGACTGTTTTGAACAGTTTTCAACTCATCTCCAATCGATATGCAGTAATTACCCCCAGTCATCGAATACGCGCTTGCGTTCTACCAGTACTCTACTGAACCAATCTATCCAGTCCCTCAGTCAGCGATGTCCACCGAAGCCGTCACGATGCATAATCAATCACGTCGTCAGATCGATGATAAACCGAAGAATTTATACTACGAGGACGATATATGCTATACATTAGAAATGTGTCAATGGGCCCTGAAGCCAATTGGCCTGTGGCATGTGGTATACAGCCGTACCAGCAGATTGCAGACAATCCTCTCTAAAGGGTTGCTCGTGTGGTGCTCTTTTTACGTGATTATCACCATGGTACCTCCCCTTAACCACGCCATGTTCGTCGAGAAGAACCTAAACAAAAGGGTGAAGATGATGAGCGGACTCCTCTTCGGCATCGGAACCATGGTTAAATACTACTACCTAGTCGTCAACGGACCAATTTTCGAGCGTTGCATCGAACAAGTGGAGAGGGACTGGAAGACGGTGCAGAAACCGGATGATCGTGCCATCATGCTCAGAGAGGTGACCCTCAGCCGAAATTTAATCAGTCTACTAGCTATATTTCGTTACATAGGTGGAATACTCTACAACACCATGATGCCGCTCATGACCAAGTCGAGATTCAGCGGGAACACCACCGTCAGGGTGTTGAGCTATGCTGGCTACGACGCATTCTTCGACACCCAATCCAGCCCCAACTACGAAATCATCTTGTCCGTACAGATTATTTCGGGATTCTTGAAGTACAATATCGCGATTAGCGCGAACAGTTTGACTACCATCTTCGTCACTCATGTCTCTGGACAGATCCAGATCCAGATAGCTAGACTGCAGAGCTTCGTTGCAGAGGGACATGAGAAGAATCGCAATCCCATGGCTATCGTTATACGAGATCACGTTGAGATCTTAAGGTAAGAAGTTCGATGCTTCGCGAGACAAGCGAGCATTCATCTGTTCTTGTATTTCATGCAAATGCGCGAAGATCAGAAATATCACTGACCACTGCCGCTGAACGATTTAGATTCTCTAAGAACGTGGAGGAAGCGTTGCAAGAGATAGGCTTGGTGCTAATCTTGGAGTCCACTGGGCTTGTATGCTTCCTCGGATACAACCTTCTGATGGTGAATATCGGTACACGTTTAAAATTGCAAGTATAATATGCATACCCGGGTCTCCGAGATTATGAGAATTGTTTGACGATGAATCTAGGAATGGGAAACCAGCGACACGATCGCTATAACATCGTACTTTACTTATCTCACCTTCTACTCGTTGAATATATTCGTACATTGCTATCTTGGCGAAACGTTAACTGAACAGGTACTGATAAAAAAATTGAAGTTTTTAAATTTCTTTGATTACGGGCATAATAGACGCTGACATTTTATCAGTGCAGCCGAATGGCTCCAGCTTCGTATAACGTGGACTGGTACAATTTGCCACCCAGACAAGCTTATAATTTCATTATGCCGAGTGTTATATCGCTCTATCCACCTAAACTTACAGCGGGAAAAATGGTTCCATTGTCCATGTATACGTTCAGCTCAGTACGTAACTATTTCTATATTAATTTAACACGTTCTGGGGAGGCTGATCAAATGCTGAAAAGTTAATGGTTTCCAGGTGATGCAGACGTCTGCGGTTTACTTGAATTTACTACGGACTGTTACTAACGCATAATTAAACTTTTATCTTTTACTACCATTATTATATTTTAATATTAGCAATTTCCATCGCATCGCAATCTACCATCCGAACCTTGTATAGATAGAGAAATGCAGCCAAATATGGAGCAGTATACCTACTTAATATAAAGTAGTGCCCTTTGACCAATGTTTTTTTAATATTACTTCTATATATACTGAAAATTGTCCATAACGTTAGAAATATATAACTTAAATTGAACGTAAATACGGGTATGACTAAATAACCATAGAAGTTTTTTTTCTTGCGATTCATTTTGTGAGAATGGCATTAAAAAAAAAAAAAATAGTACTCCATATTTGACTACTTTCCTCTAATAGCTATTGAATGTTTCGATTAAAGGGTGAATTTGTAGTGATATTGAATATATTGTTCTCAATGCTCCTTGTTACATATGTACATATTATTTGTAGAAACGACTGTATATAATTAATGCTGCTATCTCCTCCTCAACAGTTCGAGATTTTGAATTATAGCAAACTTTCGGGGCTCTATTGATGGAGATGTACTTAAAATGGGTGAAGGATCGACTGGATATCATGGTGCCACGGTGGTACCGCAGTACCGTGCATTTTACACCCTGCACTAACAGAAAGGTAAATTTCAAGATTCCAGAACAGCGCGATAAATTTTCACTATCTGATCATTGCACGCCAAAATAAAAGGGTACAGGTTTTCGATCGATCGTAAGCTTGTACCTATGGATTGTTATCGTCCAAACCTTCACCTACAATTTAACCTGCTTTGTCTCTATTTCCCGTGCACCCTTATGGGTATGGGGGTTCCTGATACACCAGTACACGAGACGGCGCATGCCTCTTCTTACGACCAATGAACAGAAGACCAAACCTTTATTGGGCTGGCTACGCCTGCGTGGAATAAACAGGTACATTTCTATGAAAATATTGTAAAATGAACCTTTCGGTAGAATGTAGTACCTAATACATACTGCAGTCATTTGATCATGATTAACATTAAATCGAAAACAATACGCAGTTTGAATACCGCTCGAATTTCAATTCGCTCGAAACATCGTCAAAATATTCGTATTCACAATGTGCTGCTCGGTGACAGTTTTACTTCGACGCAAAACTCATAGCTTCTGAATTAATCAGTTTTCGACCTAAGTACCTACCCTAATACTTTTTTGTTGAATATAAAGTATTTTTATTAATTTTTACTTTTGCAATTTGTTGTCAACTGAATACTGACTCACTTTTGTTGGAAATTTTTTTAAATCAGTAAAACCGTTGCGGTCGTTTTACATATATGGATTTGGGAAACAAATATCATAACTTCGTACACATTCAAAATTTTTCTTATATTTGGTTTGTAATTTTCATTACGTAATTCGTAAAATCAATCTCGTAGTTGTTTGTACAACAGCAAATAAAAGCAACCGTTACGCACGGCAAGACTTCTTGCCACATAAAAATGATTCGTAAGTTCATTCTTATTTTCGGCTCGATAGCAACTAGGCGTTTTTTAGGAGCAGACTTACCTTTTTATTTCACACGACTTCTGATAATTCAAGTACGATTAACACAGTGAAATTGTTGAGTTCGATCGCAACAGGTACCCATCTCTCATTATCGGATACGTAGGTATAAGTAGATAGAAGTGAGTAATCGACCGAATGGCATGGTACTCTACGGTAGTAATAAGTTTCTGGTATTATGCACCCCGTGCACTCGCAGAGGGTAGCAAGGTAAACTTTGCGTTTCCACAACAGCGCGATAAACTTTCCCGATCGGACCATCGAGCATATGTGTGTCCCCCTGTGTAAAGTTGCTGCGTAACCCCTTCACCCACAATTTCGGTCGCTCCACATGAGAAGCGTTCTATACCCGAGGGGAACAAAAATAGCGCAAATGCCGTTTACTATGCATAAGAAACTTTCTATACCCAACGTGCAAATAATTGACGTAATTAGAGGTTTGGCACTCCCATCGAAAAGTTTTCAACTCGTCTGCAATCCCGACATGCAGTAATTACTCACCAGACGTCGAGTACGCGCTTGCGTTCTGACAAAGCTTCGCCGAAATCGTCTGTTGAATCGCTCAGTCAACGATGTCCACCGAAGCCGTCACGATGCAATCAAACGCGTCGTCAGAACAACGGCAGTGCCGATGGTTTCTGAGACCAATGGGCTTATGGTGTATGATTTATGATGACACAAGCACGTGGGAAAAAATCGTATCGGTAATATACCACGCATTGTTTATATGTACTCCGAGACGAAGTTACTAGCAAAGATGAAAATAGCCGGCATAGCAGCTGCCATTAAATTCCTCTACCTCTGCCTGAAGAAGAGACCCTCGAAGAATTGCATCATGCAGGTGGAGACAGATTGGAAAGCGGTGAAGGACCCGGATTACCGTGCTACCATGCTGAGACAGGCGTCCGTTAACCGACATCTCATCACTATAAGTGCTATATATAATGTTCTACTCGAGCGTCATGTTTCTTCGCATTGTGGTACCAATGATGACGGTGAAAAGGAACACCACCGTTAAGCCAGCGGTACTTCTCGGTTACGATTTCCTCCTCAACTCTGAATTCAGCTATGCACACGAGTTCATCTTGATCGTATAGTTAATCGGGGGGGTTGATCAAATACAGCGTCACCACGTGTGCGTACAGTTTGACTACAACTTTTGTCACTCTGGGAGCCATCATCCGAGATCACGTAGCGGTCCTGAGGTAAGAGTAAGTATACGTATACTGTATACAAAGATCGAAAATACCACTGCTGCGAACGTTTTAGAATTTTAGATTATCCAGTGACATGCAGGAATCCATGTCCGCGATATACTTGCTACAAATCGCGGAAACCACGTTGCTTATATGTTTAATCGCATATTACTTTTTGGTGGTAAAGCTTAGTATCTATCAGTATCCGTTTAAACTCGAAGACCCTGGTTCAACTCATTTCGTGACTATTCCTATATTAAATTAGCACGATTGGCGGCAGGATAATCGATTATTTACAGCCTAATTGTTTTCAGGTAATGCAATCGGCTGTAGTTTACACGAATCTAATACGGGAAATGTCTGATTGGTAATGAAACTTTTATTTCACACTGTTACCGTGATGCACCTGACATCGTGCGATCACATCGAACATTTTACAGATTTCAATCCTGCCGCACTAGAGGAATATATTCAACGGGCCACACGCGAACTTCAAATTTCCTGCAACCCCTGAGGATTTAAGTAGTCTGTGTGAAGTAGATAGGTATTGATGTTTATTTTTACTTGTGTAAGTTTCGATATATCTCATTTTTCATTTTTGCACTCAACATAACATCCCCTTCCTGTGAATTTCAATCCCCCGAAGAGGTATATAAGAAATAACAAGCGTGCGTATTCTTACAACCAATGAAATGAAAACCAACCCCTCAGGGTTGGCTACACCCGCGTGGAATAAACAAACGTAAGTACGCATTTCTACGATTACTATATTGGATAATGAACGTTACAGTAGAATGTAGTAATACATTCTCCAATTATTCGATCATTATTAACTTTAAAGCGAAATAATTTTTTTTTAAGGGGATTAAAACCGACATCAAAACATATAAAAGGAAATAAAAAGGAAAAAATAATTCTTTCCCCTATTTAATACACAACTCTCAATTTTTTACGTCGGCGCCTCATCGTTTACATCTTGTAAATATGGCGTCGACTTAAACAAATTGAAAGTCGTAGATTAAATAAGGAAAAAAAATATTTTTTACTTTTTATTTCCTTTTATATTTTTTGAAGTCTGTTTTAATTTTTTGAATTTCTTTTTTATTTCTTACTTTTTAGTTATTAAGTTATATAGCTATATTTTTCAAATAATAATAATAATGATGAAGTCGTTTAACGAGACAGATGCAATAAGCGATTCGCGGACAAACATAATACATACAAACCTACATATACATGGTCAAAATTAGGTCAGTAAATTCAGATAAGTAAATAAAGATTAACTAACAAAATGACGTCGGTTAATAAACAGTAAAATTTCACACTCACAAGTAATTCCACATTGTAATCGCGTTTACTTTCAGAATATTCCGGAACGGTAGTTGATAAATGTCTCATAACGGACAAAGATACCCTATAGTAAGCACCCTTGTTCTCAATACCCTTTACTGGTAGTAGCCTCCCTCCGATCCACCCCCTCCTTCTCAACTCTGTAAACTTCAACGCAATATAATCAATGTTTTAACTGCCTCTATAATTCCATACTCTGGCTTCCAATCGAACTTGCGCACACGCACAATGCAACACCACACAGGCGGAAGCTCAATGACCCTGCAATCAATGCTGCCGGAGACGCTCGTGATCAGTCGTTTTCGAGCGGTGCATTCGCGAACACGATCATGCGGATCTCCGAACGCGATCAGATCCGCCAGCCGCGAAATATGAATTACAAGAAGGACATCCGTTACGTCGTGAAACACAGCGAGTGGATTCTAAGCTCTGTTGGCATTTGGCCAGGTGTGGTGAGCGGAGCGAAGAGATATTTGCCGAATGTCGCGATCGGACTCGGTAATTCGGTGCTGTTGTTCGCAATAGTACCGTGCATCCTGCACATAGCGTACGAGGAAACGAATATCGTGATAAGACTCCAGCTCTTTGGCCTATTAAGCTTCTGCGTGATCTCTTTAGCAAAGTATTGGGCGCTAACGGCGCGCAAACCGCGGATCAAGGACTGCATCCAACACGTGAAAGATGATTGGAAGCAGGTCGGTTCATCAGCTTTACGTATACCCTAATTGTGACGCTAAAGTTGCCTCGTTCGAAAAGCAATCGTTTCTCTCGTACTATATTTCACTGAATTTCGTGGAAGTTGATATCGAGGTAGGTAGATACCTCGCAGGTACCATTTCTTGACCCTTTTAGACTAATCGAAGTTTAAACGAGCACTACCTATAGATTAATCTTTCATAATATACCTATGGGATAGACTACACAATATTCTTTCGCGCAAACAACCATCCTCCCTGCAGATTAAGAAATATTTCCCAATCGCGAGTTGTCCGATCGAAACGGTTTGGACGAATTACCCAACAGATGAGGAAAGGTGGTAACCGATGTGACAGGTGGAGACTCAAGGTGATCGCGAATTGATGCTAAAATACGGGAAGATCGGCCGAGATCTGACGATAACTTGCGCGGTGTTCATGTACGCCAGCGGAGCTATCTATCACACGGCCATGCAATACGCGATCGGCACTTACGTCGACCAACAGAATCGTACGATCAAGCCGTTGGTGTATCCCACTTACAGCGCTCTGATCGACGTGCAAACCAGCCCGATTTACGAGTCTGTGTACATCGTTCACTGTTTATGCGGATACGTGATCTATTCGGTAACGACAGGCGCCTGTGGCTTGGCTGCGCTATTCGCAACGCACGTATGCGGGCAGATCGACATCTTGATGGCGCGATTGGAAAAGCTCGCCGACCACGAGAGGAATTCCGATCCGACTGTACGATTGACAGAGATCGTCCAACACCATCTAAGAACTCTGAGGTACCGCGTCCCGGTGCGGCTGCGTGTTATCGAGTCGAAGCTACATGACAAAACCGTTTGCAGATTCTCGACAACGGTAGAGACGATTCTGCAAGAAGTGTGCTTCTTGGAATTCGTCGGCTCTACTTTTATGATATGCCTGCTCGAATATTACTGCATAACGGTGCGCTGGCAGTGGTAATATAAGTGTACCCACCTATTCTGTGCTCGAGCGATGCATACAATTCTCTAGAGGCGGTTTCGCTTGGCCGTGAGATTTTCATTGATCACCCGCACTTCGATTTATTGGGAAACCTTGCCACAGAATGCAACTTGATCTTGAAATTATAGATCAGTCTCTCTTCTTCCTTTTATTTCTACGGATTCCACTAAAAAGTTTAACATCGTTTCCTCGGAAAAGAGTGTGATCGATTTTACCGATTAGAAGACGATGTCGAGGAGTACTTTTTGAGAGAACGGTACGTTAGAAACGTACGGTTCCTTTTCTACCTTATATTCTCTAGCCAATAAAGAATGAAGATACGTGGAAAGAAAAGAACGTTTAAGGGGTCATTCTGCTTCGATCGGCCGAAAATTGAGGCTATTTTTAAAGATTATTTTCTCACTAAATACCACATATAATGAAATAAACCTTTTTGGAATTTATTAAGCTACTCTTATATTATACAGAAAAAAATTCAAAAGATATTTTTAATTTGTTGCAAATGTTTCTTTATAGAGTCAATGTGACACCTATATAAAACAGGTATGTTCGTGGCGCAGGCGATTTCCCGGCTCAGACTTATCTGAAACAAAAAGTTTGAAAAGACGGATTCTCTTATTTGTAGGTGTCACATTGACACTATAAAAGAAACATACGAAACAATATAAAATAAATCCTTTTAATTTGTTTTGCATAATATAAGAGTAGCTTAAAAAATTCCCAAAAGATTTATTTCATTATATTGTGTATTTATTGAAAAATCTTTAAATATAGCTTCATTTTTCGGCCGATTAAAGTGGAGTGACTTTAATGTAAAATTTCAAGATCCAGATGCCTAAGTAGATTCACACGTGGGAGGCGTGATCACTTACTTCTTTTACACTGTGTACGATAACGTTTACAACAGGCATGGGAGCAAAATAATGCGATCAGTGTTGCAACGTATTCGTTGCTACTGATATCTCTGACGTTTAATATATTCATACTATGCTATATTGGCGAGCTTCTGATGGAGAAGGTAAGTTGCGTCCCACGATTATTTCATCTTCGGGCGTGTAATTTATTGAATTGTGTATTACAGACCACTGCTGTTGGGTTGTCGTGTTTCATGATCGACTGGTACCATTTACCCATTAAGACAATACAGGGTCTGATCATGGTCATTGGTATATCGAGCAACCCGTGCAAAATCAGCGCTGGTGGGATAGCTGATTTAAATTTGTTTACATTTGGAAGTGTGAGTATATCGATACGCAAGAAATCTATGATTTGCATCAAGATTGCAGATAAAATCCAAATCACATGCAGGGTAGCCATCTAATATATAATATGTGAGCAACAGTCACCGATTACGAACTAGAATTTGATTCATTTTTCGGAACAAGTTAAAATCATTGAAATGTTAAGACGCAATGAAATTGCCACCCTAATTAAATATCCAATTATTGACTGTTAAAGACAAACCTTTCTATGCAGGTGTTGAAGACATCGTTGGCGTACTTAAGCTTCCTCCGTACAGCCGTCGTGCAATGATCGAGTCTAATTCCCGTCAGCCACGTAGTTGCTTGTAGAACAGCAAATACAGACATTCGACAAGCACGGCGAGATTTTTTGCCACCTAAAATGATTCGTAATATTATTGTTATTGCAGGCTCGTTAGTAATTAGATATTACGAGAGGGGTGTTTCAATTTCGCGGTCGCGTGGGGGCGAAACACCACCCATGCCTGCGGCTG
Source organism: Andrena flavipes (assembly GCA_963971345.1). Classification (NCBI taxonomy): domain Eukaryota; kingdom Metazoa; phylum Arthropoda; class Insecta; order Hymenoptera; family Andrenidae; genus Andrena; species Andrena flavipes. The sequence goes on from OZ020481.1 coordinate 59,206,002, forward strand.
CGCCTCAGGGACGTCACGCGACGAAAGCTCTGCAAGGCCACGCGGACTAAGGATCCTCCAGGGAAGCCTGAATCACTGCAGCGCAGCGCGGAACCTTTTCGAACAAACGCGCGCGTAGTGGAGAATAGGTTTGGCGGTAATCGCGAATCCGTATTTGGTGCTTGACCGGCAGAACTGGGTCAGCGACCCGAGCGGCCTTGTGGCCATCACGTGGTGGCAGAAAAAAGGTGCCGCGTCGCCAGGCACGAACACGGGTGGCTACCGGTGGAAATGGGGGGAATATACGGTGGTTGGATGCTACGCCCCGTCCTCCCTGGACCTTCGGGAATTTCAGGTGGTCCTGGGCCAAATGGAGCATCTGTCGTCATGGCCAGGAACCGCTTGGTCCTCGTCCTGAGGGACTTTAATGCCCACGCCACTAAGTGGAACTCCCCCAGGGGCGGGCCGCTAAACGTATCCCCCTACTACCTCTTGCAGGACTGTATTTAGAGAAGACCAAGTCTAAATCGGGGCCCTACGGCCCTAAAGCCTTAGTCTTAAGCCTGGTCTTCGCTAAATACAGTCCTGCAAAAGGTAATAGCGGAACACGTCAAGCGGCCAGTACCCAGCAGGGTGTCGGGTAAGACCCCGCTGAGCGACTTCACACCTTAAGGTCTTACGGCCTCGCGAATATTGCGCGGCCGTTCGACCAGCCATCGCGGCGTCGGGCCATCGCGAGGGCAGAATCCAAATCCCGGGAGGAGTGCCTCGCAATCATTGAGGAGAACCCCTGGGGCGTCCCTACAAGACCATTGCGTCTAAGATGATGCCCTGGACGCCCCCGGTCACCGAGGGCCTCGGCCCTCAATTCCTCTGCGAGATCATGGCGAAGCTTTTCCCACCTCCTCCCCCCTTCCCCCTGGAAGGTGAGGACGGCGGCGCCCCTGCTGGAGATCCATGGTTGGGCCAGCTGACAGACTAATCGAACCACTTTGGGGGTCAGGGATGAGGAATTTGCCTCCGCCGCTGCGCAATGTCTTGCCAAACGAGAGGCCCCGGGGCCTGACGGAATCCCGGGCTGGAGCTTAGTGCAGGAGCTGATCGCCCTGGGCAGCGGCCTCGTCCGGCTACTCAGCGCCGTGCTGAGGACCGGTCGTCTTAACAAATTTGAGCGCCCTGGACTAAAAAATTGTAGCGCCCTAGCCCCCAAGAGTACAACTTCTTCGCAGTCGGTGCAAGGCACAACAGTAATTTTTGTCTCCAAAACTGAAGAGAGAAAAGCATTTCAACATATTTCTATTCGTGTATTCTACATCTTCTGTGTCTTCTTCATAATTGGACAAAAGATATTTTCCGTCTTTTTCAAGTTCGACAGACAGAGTTGGGATCTCAAATTCAAAATTAAAGGATCCGATGATTTTAACAAATCACATTCTCATTTTTATCATACGCGTACATACATTCAATTCAAACTTTGCGCCCTCGTAAGTTCACGGCGGACTGATGATTAAGGAGCGATTTCATGCTGACGCTCGACGCTCGTTTTAGGCATCAAAACCAAACACGTGACCGACGTTCGACCAACGAACGAGCGAGTCAGAGTGAACGAGCGTCAAGCGGAAAAGCATGGAAAGCTAAACCCAGGTTAGCTGTTCCGTTTGACACTGAAAGTCACGTGGATCGATCAAGTGACTGGTTTTGATGCTCAAAACGAGCGTCGAGCGTCAGCATGAAATCGCACCTTAAACGTCACTAAGGTTCACAGCGATTAAGCGCAGTGAATGGAGAGGGAACCACCTACAGGAGTGGTGGTAATGTGGCGCGACTGACGCAGGCGCAGTGCATGCAAACCGTTCCACCACACCTGTAGGTGTTTCCCCTTCCATTCACTGCGCTTAATCGCTGTGAACCCTGAGCGTCACACGCCCCATCTACATCTGACATTTCGGATTTCAGCGTACTAGGAAAACGTCAACGGGAAAAGAGTGTTTATCTCATTGTTTATATACAAAAATTAAATGATGCAGTTCTATGCGTCATATATGTCCCTCGTACATATAGCATCAGGTATGAGATTTTCTATTCATTCTATTCATTCTTTTCGTTAATGTCCATCTATATTTCTAAAATCAAGAGGCACAGTAATGAAAGTCAGACTACAGTAAGGAACATCATTGGTATTGTGACCGTAGATTTAGCGGTAATGGCTGTGTTTCCTTTTCTTTAACAGAACATCATAGTAGATTGTAAAGGGCACCAGTAAAATGGCAGACAAAGCAACAGTGGGAGGCATCCCGATCGAATGTTTAAGCGGAGAACCAGCAGCAGTCTGGTCCGGCTGGCGTAGTTTAGGAGACAGAGAACTGGTCAGAGAAGCCTCCGCAAAGGGCACACATATTAATCTCGCTCATAAATGTTTAGCTTATAGGCGAAGCTGTTCTGTCGAGGATGCTCAGCATTATTTCAATAAAGAAGTAGAAGTCTGGATCACAGAATTATTGAAGAAACACCAAATTTACAGAGCTTCCCATATTTTACAAAATATCGTATGTTACATATGAATTATCGACCTTTTAGTATCTATTACCGTCGGTGTTGTTTACACGCTTTGCTTCTCCACAGAAAAAGAATCCAGTGGAATACATATTTGAAGTTTGCATACATTGCAAGGATTCCACGCTAAGGAATTATTTATCAGAGTATCTAATAAGTGTCGCCCAATTTGAAAGCGAACACATAGATTCGTGGAACATATTGAAGAATATCATACAATTTGAACAGAAATATATGTAAGTTTTCTTTTGTATGTGTTGGTTTAATAGAATAAACAAGCAGGCAATTTTTTTAGGGTTCAAGATGGTTTAAGCTCTTCTCTCTGTATCGAAGAAGTTATAAGATTACCAGAAGCTGTAAAGCGAGCATTATGCACGGAATTGTACTTTTCTATAACCGAACAAAGTCTCTCAAAGAATATAACTAATGTCGTGCTATGGGATTATTTGCTATCGTACAATAAGATCGAGATGATAAGGCTTTGGATCGATACTTATTATAATGGTAACGCGATCGAGGAGCCGAACGACATCGATGATGAATACAAATCATTGTTTGCCACCATGACTATTACATCGGATATGATCGAAACCATCGATTCTTCGAATGCCAGTAATCTCGTAAAAGATTTAGTTAAAAATCATCTATGTAGGTATGTCTTTGTTTATAATATCACGTGTATGTATTACAAGAATTTGCATATAGACATTTGTTTATGAATGTATTGTCCGAATGTATTAGGCACGGGGTCTTTGAACAGAAAGAGAAGCAAGATATAAAATTAATGTTAAGACGTATTTTTGGTAGCGCGATGACGCTATCAGAATTTAACATAATACTGTCACGCGAAACGTGCAATATTAATAAGACTGAATTTTTACAAAGTATTGATAAGGAATTGTGCCTTGCACACTGTTCGAGCGAAACGGATAGTCAAGAAGAGAAAATCAAAGTCGCAGAATTATTTGATGCATTAACGAATATGTCTGAAAGTCAAGATCACTGCGAAGATACATTGATAGAAGGGACTTTTAAAACAATTCATTATCTTTCTGATGACGTTGATGAATATTTGAAACAGAATTATTTGATAGTCTTAGTATTACTATTCTCGTACTTATCCAAGAGCAGTGTAGCAAATAATCAAGATACTGAGATAAAAGAAGATATATTGAAAAATATATTCACGAGTAAAGATGACTTACAATTAGGTGCTTATAGCATTTCAAACGAAGCTCTTCAAAATACATTGAAACATGTGCCGATTCTTCAACATATTATAGAGAACAAACCAAAGAAAGAGGTCACAATGTATGAATTATTAGATGGTTATAAGAATTTAAATGTAAAGCAGTTATTTAAGTGGCGATTTAATAACGAACCAATGCTACACTTCTCTAATGAAACTCTTGTTAAAAGATACGGACATACCGAAGCATTAACGTACGAATATTACTTGAAAGAAGCTCGCCCTAATATGGCTATACATGGTTTAAAGCATTCCCAAGGAAAAGTAATAAGAAGTGTTTCTTCTAGACGGTAAAGAGAACTATTTTACAGTGTACACTGCTAGTACTCGACAACACGCACTGTATACTTGAAATATATTGATTTTAGGAAACGTAAGGCGAGCCTTTATGCACATATTCTTGCTCTACGAAACTTGGATAAACCAGAAATAGTATGCAGCTGCATTTCCTTCATCGAAATGTTGGGCATTAATTCAGAAAACTTGAGGGTCCACGTAACGGTGGCGGATTATCTGAAGAAAGAGATCGATGTTTCAATTGGTAATCCTTCATTCCCTCCAACAAGTACAAACGTAATAAATATTGCTCGATATATTGCATTACTTACTTTCCAGGGAATTTATTAGAGAGTGTAATATACAAAAGCGAGGATGATCTGAACACCATAATGTCTTACCTCGAAAATACTTTCCAAAGAAATTTTAGTGAAAATTTAGTCGAGGATAGTCGGCAATTTTTAAACATATTGAAAACATGGGATGTTATCGTGCGGTTTACAAAAGCCCACAATATTTCTTTGCCAGCCAGTTTATTGAAACTTTTAGCAAGTCAAAACCACTGGTTCGAATTCGTTTTGGTCTGCCATATTTTTGCCTATCCTCTAAATCAGGTAATAACTCGATTTTCACATATCTTGCGTATTAAAATTCAGAGAAGTTCCGCGTAAATCGAAACTACACGCTTTCAGGTGTTGGAGAATACTAAACACTTCGAAGATGTAATTATAAGAGAACATTTGCTAACTTGTTTAAATAACACGCAACTTACAAAGTCACAATCAGCCGTTTATAGCGATCAGAAAATAAGATCCCGAGATGTTAGACAATCACTGTACTATAAAATTGGTGTTAAGCAAAGTGTAAGTAATAACAGTTAGATGCAAATAATAGACTTAATACAACATTATACTAAATTATTATGATATAGGGGTCTCCTATTTCTGGCTCTCCAGTCTCGACAGATACAGCAAGCATGTCTGATTCTTGTAGTACATCTGAATATCCTATAAATGATGGTGTTTGTTCCTTAAACGATGATTTATGGTCGATTATTCTAAAATGCCATCAAAGTCCAGATCCACCCGGTGCACTAATAAATGCATCTCGGCTAACATCGAGACCTTTCCTCACAGTTTTGGCAACCTGTTACGAGGTATAATGGTTTCCTCCGCTTTGCGAGTTATAGTATTTCCATAAACACTTGTATCCACCTAATGTTATTAAACAAATGTATTTTAGCCATCTTCTACAGCCGCGTATTCTTATTCATGGATGGTAATATCTACCGGAGATGATGATATCTTATCAGATCACAAAGATTGTTTAGAACAGCAAGAATGGACTGCCAATCAAGTTTTCAACTTGGTGGAGAAAATGGTGACACGTGGATATATCGGTACCCTGAGTAGAGCTTACAAAATTTTTATGCCTGTAAGTATGTACTATGCACATCAGTATTACAAAGCGTTTCATTTATATCTTTGAATCGTAGGACAGTCCGTTCAATTCGTTCTTCGAATTCCTTGTACAATGTACGAATCATGGAGATTTTAAAGGATGCCAACAGAATTTATTGGAATTTAAAACCCAATGTCTAAACCTCAAATGCAATGTACGTTTCAAGTGTTGTTAAAGTATTCGACACCTTCGTGTTTAGGTGTGATAACATAACAGGTACATGGTTTTCAGAAAGCTATGAATTGGGATTCTTCGGATAGTACATACTTGAACAACTCGTACTGGGTAGCAATCGTTGCAGTTAAATGTCTCGTCGCAACCCTTGCTCATGGTCTTGGAAGTACACATTTGCAAATAAAGTTTCTTGAAACTTTAATACGGTGTAACTTGCACACAGATTTCCCAGGTACCACAACTTTATATATGTCTACTTTATTGAATATTAAATCTAATTTAAAAGGAGAGCATTAAAATTTAAATAATTCTTTCTTACATTGCAGTTCGCGTCCCGAATTTTCAACATTTCATACAGATTATAAAGATTCTCCAGAAAACTAACGTTACGTTAAACTTTGCTAATTTTACAATAACGGATAACGAGTATAGCTTTGAACCTGAAATTCAAAGATGTATTAGAGATTTACTAAAAACTGAGGATTATGACAATGCGTTGAAATTATCAAATGTGGCGGGATTAAGTTCATCCGACATTATCTTGGCTCAAGTAATGTGTTAGCTTGCGTTGATCTCAAAACATTCTATTTTCGTTATGCACTAACGTATGAATAATATTTCTAGTATCGAAATAAGTTTAAGTACTGGATGCAGAGCCATGATAAAATTGAGAATGAATTTTGGAACGAATGTGCATCGAATATCGAGAAGTACAATGTTTCGCCCGAAAAAGCTGCAGAGTTTTTTGTTGAGCATGCTGAGAAAGTTGTTTCTCATAAAGAGAGGTATATACGTTGTTAAGCAAAGTCTCTAACGTCAGCGACAATAAATATATTCTTTTACAGATACGAAATATTGCGCTTGGCTTTCGAAACATTAAGAGACGTCGAAACAGAGCAACAAATTATCGATACATTAGAAATGGCAATGTGGAAATCGTGTATACTAGCTGGCCCTGAAAACGTACAATTTGATAATGGACTGTATGTTTTCAATAAATTGAAAACAGAACTATTATCGGGATTAAATAAAGTGAAGTTGAGCTGTACACTAAGCGATCAATACGAGAAGGATGCAGCTGAAAGTTTGATCAACAAATTAATTGATCTAGGAAAATTGGATGTCGCGTTAAGAATAAGTACAATTTTCAATTACAAACATAAGGTAAGTTCTATTAAGCTTTGCTGAATAACTATATATGCCAAGATAGTATTAAATATTTATCCGTGCGTAGGACTTACAAACTTTACTGTTATGTTTGAGTTTGGCAGAAGGTGAAATTACACCAAATGAATTACCAGTCGAGCAACAAAGTCTCCTGACGGAAGTGAACAAAAGTAAACAGCAAAAGTACGGTGCCTTAAAGAATCGTGGCCTGCAAAGATTATCTTCGTCATCTTCATGTACTTATTACAGTTTTATGCTGGTTGCAACGGATTCAGATATCTTTGATCTATTGCAAAATCATTGTTTCAGTAATTAATTCAACTAACATCGGTGAAATAAGCAAAGCGAAGGACGAAACAATTCACAAAACTCAAATGGAATGCTTATCGCTTTTACAAAAGTTACTCAAGACCTTGGAGCATGGAGTAGATATATGCCTGAGGATCGTATTATGTTATAAACTAGCAATACAGCTGGGAAAGAGTTACCAAGTTTTACTTCTGCTAAACAATCCTTTCCAGTTTCTGCAAGAAATCACGGACAGTGATATCAAAAATAAATATGAAGCTCTTAGCGATATAATTACTGCGTACAAAATAAGCAACGACACTGTTGCAGTATTTCTGGCTGAAAGTATCACAGTAAATATTACGCGAGCCATAGAAGGTACATAACAACTTCGTTACGAAACCCGTACACGATTGTTACAAGCTTCCGTGTGTTACAGGTGGATGCGAGGACAATATTTGTTTGTGGGGATGTCCTTTGAATACGAATTTCCGTGTCATTATGGAATTATGTAACGACGTCTCGCTTCTTGGCTGGCAACTCTTAAAAACAGCAAGTCAATTACTGGGGCATTCTCATGGTGAAAAAAGAAACGGTATTATAATAAGAATATAATCGCTATTGCATTCCTATGATATTCGAATTTTGTGACATACTTGTTCCTTGTTGCGCAGTGTTGACTCTAAAGACAATTGTAGAATTATTAATCCGATCGCACGATTGTTTTACTACATCATGTAATATGGAAGGAATAGCATCAGTATTACGAAAATGCCAAAATTTTGCGAACGTCTTGCAAAATCTTAAATATTGGACGTTGTTGGTATGGCAGAACTTTGTAGAAATAGAATAATGGAAGAATTATTATACAATAAAATATTTTACGATCGCAGGTACGACTTGTAACGGGCGTTGGTCGTTTTACGGAAATGAATTATATATTTCAAATATTGAAAGAGAATCATCAATTTGAATCCTTGCTTGGGAAAGGATTAGACAAGGTTTCCATCAGGCACTTATTACTTCCAGGGAAGTGTACAGATACAGAGGAAGTATAATGCGAAATGTATTGCAGGTAACTGGGCTAAAAATGGCACTTTTAGAATTCTTGAAACGTCACTGCCCCGAGGACAAGGATCTCTTCACGTTGGTAGCATTACATTTCCGGCTGTACCATGAGATGGCACTTATGTGGGAAAACGAAGCAAAGGATGTACTCAAAACGTTGATATCAAACGCAGTGAAAAATCATGCGAAATTGCAAAACTCTGTACAGCATGAATTGAAATTGACCAAATGTGAGAACGTTCAGAAGCAGTTGCAATTATGCGTAACCAATTTCACGCACGCGACGCATTACTATTTACAGGTGAATTGCAATTAAAACATGCCGCTTTAAGAAAAATATGTTTCGTTCTATCAATTAACTAGTAATGAATGTTTAAACAGGCTAACAAATTGAACCTTGCCAGTCGCTGCTCCGATGAGACACAATTAGTGGCCCTTCAACTTTCCCTTCTTAACGCAGTGTCCCACAATCAGCAAACGACCTGCATACTTGATATAAAGTCCGAGGATGTCGATAGAATACTATGCCACACTTTAAATTTCTCCCAAGCTCTGATTGTAATGCATGCTTACAATCATCACATGGATTGGGCTAATCTGATCTATAACCATTGTATACTGAATGGAGAGACGAAATATTTAAAAGATTTCATGGCTGTGAAAAGCCTGACTCCCAGCCTAGTACAAGATTGTGCGCGCAGGCAAGTAAATTACGATTTACAAATTATTCTCAGAAATGATATTCACGAACGATAACACGTCCTAATTCTAGCATACATTGCTCTATTACAGATACAGATTGGAAAAGAGTATTACTCATACGATGACGGATAATATGAAGTTGTTAATCGCTGAATTATCAGATGTGGAATGTAAATACATGTTAGCGAGTCAATTAGGTTTTAAGAATATTGTAGAAGCTATGCTCAATAATCCGATGATAGCCGCATACTTGAAAGACACTGTATGGAAGAAGGGCTATAATGCAACCTAAATCAGTCACATTCCAAACATTCTTAATTATACGTACACCCTAAAACACGATCCTTCGCTATTAATGAAGAGAAAATGTTACAAATGTATGTTTTATTATTATTTTTATATAAATAAATATTTTTCTATATTTAATCTATACCTACATTGGCAACAAGTTTGTCCATAGTATACGATTAAAGCTGTGTAACATATTACCCCTCTATAGATATCAGTTTTCAATTATTTAAAATAGAAAACGATTTCTTGAATTTCATACTGTGTGCGAATTAACTCGCAACTTCAAGCGACAATTATGACACGCGAAAATTTGTGTTGTAAAAAAACCACCGGTCGCGATAAATCCGAAAGAACCGCAGTCTTGAAACTGGATGCTTATATAAAGAAGTACGAAAGGAAATTTGGAAAAATATCGTCTATACGAGTTTCTTCGAAGAAACAATTAAAGCTAGTGAAACTTATACACGATTTAATGGAAGCTATCGAAAAAGAGGAGGTCGACAAAGAACAGGGTATGAATTCATGATTTCGTTCATCATTATTCCGATATATTATGAATTTTCTCCTCGTATCGTAGCATTTCAAATACTGAAAGTATCTAATGACGCAATAAAAGAGACAATATCAAAATTGCAAGATTCAATGAAAATGTATAAAGAAAATATGAGATCTGAAATCGCTAAGCTTGATTGCTTAAGCACGGATAGACTATTAAACATTAATTATACGTACACGTAATACATCGATATTGTATAAATGTGTTATATTAAGTGCTATTTTAATGAAATAAAATAGTTATAAATTGTATTTCTAGTCATTGGTGTTTTATTTTAATTGCAGATAATACTCTTATTTGCATTCCAGCGTAAATAAGACTATAAGATACAAAAATCGCAAATATTCGTATATTATATACAACATGTGAGAATACATGTCTAAATTTCGCTTATATTCCGCATAAACTTATTTTTATTCGGCATTTAATTCAAATAATTATAAAATATCCACTTGAATCACGAATGAAATGGTGTTGCAGATTTACCATTTGTATCAAATTTTAAAACATCCAAATTCGGTCGACGCTTCGTGGAATTCGTGTCTATATCACATGTACTGACCTTTCTCTTTACGTTTACACATTGCAATGCTGGATTATTTAATTCCCTTTGCAGATTTTCAGCCACATGAAAATCGCAATGTTCCTCATATTTTAATATGGGTATCATTTTACAACATTGTAGACACTTTTTAGAAGGTTCTTGAATAAAATTAGTCGAGTCTTTTTTCACTAGAAAACTATAAATACCATTACTCTTTTTCCCTTTTGTAACATTAGTTTTAGATTTACTTTTTACTTTCGAATTTTTTACTACAATTTCCTTTGTATTTGTAACTTTTTCACTTTGCACTTTCATGTACAGTTTTGCCTCGTCTTGAAGCTCTGGAGGTAGCAATGCGACCACACTGGCATCGATATCATTTAAATCAGGAAATATTTCTTGTAATTTTACAGTATTCGGCAAATTGGTTTCATCGTTCCTATCTCTTATTACGCTCGAGGAAGATTGTCCTTGTTCAACCTCATTACTGATAGATGCTTTATTAGTGCATTGTTCTTCGACTACATGTGACTCATCGGAGTCCCTTTCATTATCTTTTTCGTTTACACAAAATTCTTCTCTCGATATATTACAATCGTTTTCATCGATTAATACGGTCTCACGCGTGTACACATCTCTCGACTTGGTTTCTTTTGGATTAAAAATATTGACAAAGAACGATTCCTTATATTCATTTTGATCTAGGGGATCATCTGAGTGAGAATTATTCATTCCCTTCTCGGAAAATGCTTTTCTCTTGTTCCGCTCATTCATCGACGTAATTAAACTATTTAATTTCCTAGAAGTAGGTGACCAATCTGTCTGCGCGTTAGAATTTCGTTCACTTGATTGTACGCTACTCTTAGAATTCTGCGCAACGTTTCTCACTTTATTATTCGGTACACTCTTTGCGTCAGCGTTATTAGTGGTTGCGTTTATTTTCAAATTATACGCTACTTTCTCGATAACACGACTGGTAGATTGCGCGTATTTCTTTTCGGTTTGAGCATCCGCTTCTTGTCCATGTTCTAACTTGGTAGATTTAAAGAAGTTCCTAAAATTTTCACTACCTTTAGCCTGTATAAATTTACCAGTCGATATACCCAAGTACGCAATCGGACGCTGCGTTGATCTGGATACAATTTCTACACAGCGATTTGCCATTTTCTCTGGCTTATATGAAGTTAAAGTACACGAACGGGATTGAGATACGGTAGTTTTGTTTTGATAGTATTGATAGCATATCGTAAGTAATGTTGCTCGTCGTTCATTTTCCTCAAGATCTTGCTCGAGGCGGTCACAAACTTCCGCGGACAAATCGTCAGCCCAATGTTTCAACTATTAACGAAACGATACCTTTCGTATTAATATGTATAGACCCTTCGTTCATATATAAACCTCATTGTTTAGCTTACCACGTCTAACGAAGTAATAGCTTGTTTCCCTGGAAATTTTTTACACGCCCCAATTGATTTTGTCACAAACCGCACGGTAACGGGCTCGTTGTCTACTCCTCGAGCAATATTATACAACCATAATCTAAATTAACTTTGGTTATTAATGTTCAAACTGTAAGAAAATGATGATGCTGTTTAAAAAAAAAAAGACACATACCCTGTTTTGTCGTCAAAACGTTTTTGTAAATATTGCAGCGAATACTGCAATAAGTCACCCATCACGTTACAATTAAGAGATTCAACAATAATGTCCCCAAATTTTCCACCAAGGTTCCTAACTTTTTTAACTGGTAATTTTGAATAAAGAGTGGCTACCGCAGATGCAGGTAATATCGTCTGTCGATTTGGTTTATGTAATCCACATGCTAATTTAGCTAATATCTGAGGGCATGTAATACCAATGTACCTTTTTAGCCATCGTAACATAATTCATGAAAGAAAAAATGACGAATCTTACCTTATTTTGCGCGATACCGGCGGAGCATCTAAAACCTGTCTTTTCATATATGTCGCTCCTTAATTCTTCAACTATTACACCAGCAATTGCAAGCTTTTGCGCTCGTGTATCTTCGAGTTCTTCAAAACTGTCTGTTACCCAAGTTCTCGTGCCTTTACTTCTTTCTTCTAAAAATTGAACGATATAATTACTTCACGTACACACTTACCTCTAAACACAATATAACAACTTTCCCTTACTTTCGTTGTTTGTCCCGATTTCTGAATAACCTACGACGAATGTATTCGAAAGCTGCTTTATTAAATCCTTTGTTGAAACAGGATTTGATATTTTCTTGTCGACGATATCAGTAATATCTAGATAAGCTTCGTCCACGCTAGCTCGTTCTACTATATTGCAATGCTTCCTTATAACATCGATAACTTCGCGACCAGCTTTTCTGTACCTTTATAAGTATTCAAGAGTTTTAGCAATCGTGTCTATATAATTTATAAGAGCTTTATGCTCTTCTGGTATACCTCGATGTATCTGCTTTTCCACGAAGACACGGTACACTGGCCAGGATAAGATCGGGACATTTTTCTTTCGCTTCTTCGCCCCTCATGTGCCTCGTAACTCCATATTCTCTGGCTTCGTAGTTGACGGCGATTATCCTAATTAAAAGAGTGTTAATATTTCTTTCGTCAACTACGATAATTCGATTAAGAACCCAACTATTTGAAATATGGTTTATACATACCCTCCTGACTGCCACTGATTATATTGTACAACAGCAAGTGGCTTTCCTGCATACTGTGGTTGCAGTTTAGTTTCAACTTGGCAAAAGAAACAATCCATGTCTATTAAAATAATAATTCTATCGTGGCTAGAACTCGCCATCATAAACAATATATGTTATTTAGAAACTCGTAATAAGTCGAGGATTGGAAATGTTTATGCAGTCTATCCACCCCATTTACCCGAACTTTATACAGAATGAATCTCTGCTATTTCTATTTGCGCCGATATCACTCGAGTTTTATAAGCGACGCTGCTATTGCACGTATAAAACTTTTACATTATGCACATGATAAGCAGAATGAAAATTAGTGACAAACCGAACGATTTAACCGCGGTTTCTGAAGGAGGCGGTACATTCAAATTCGTAACTAACCGGTCGTTCCTAAAGTTATTTTATTCGCGTAGACAGTAGAATTGAACTGTAATAAACGGACATCTTTAATCATTGCTACCACTAAACACTTATGGAAAATAAATTACCTTTTCCTAGAGAAAAAGACGCGCTGACCAGTCAACTACAGCAGACCGAGAAATCGCCTGCGTCGGAAATCGATATGAATATTTAATGAGGAAAAGTTGAGAATTACATATTTCTTGAGCAGGCTTATCGAACACGTTACGTTCTGTTTGTCATATGTTGCATCTGTCAATCGCTGCATTCGCGAGGATGGAGTATTTGATGAATTATTGGGAAATATAGATTACAGATGCCTGTCAAGTTTCGGAACACCTCAATCGCTGCAAATGCAACATAAAATCGTTTTTTTTTATTTGTAAAGTTTCGTTCTACGTTTTTAATTTGGACGTAAGTTGCGTGGTGCGTAGAATATTAATAGACTCGCGACAATGCCGAGTAAAAAGAAAAAATATAATGCACGCTTTCCAGCGGTGAGTAATCAAAATATTATGCACATTTTGGAAGGAGCTTTCCTGGCAAAATATAACGAAACTATTACATAAATTATTTCGATTATCGGTTTAATAAAACCAACGTTGCGATTAATATGCCATTACGTTTCAACCGCGAGAATATACAAGAGTGTTGGAAAATAATTGCACATACAAATGTTCAATCTACATGCCTAACCTGACTCTGCGACTTTACATTAGGGCAGAATCAAGAAGATTATGCAGACCGACGAGGAAGTTGGGAAAGTTGCGCAGGCCGTGCCAATTATAATCTATATCCTTTTTAAATTACTAACAGAAACCATAACTAGGATCGATGATAATATTTCTATCGATAAGTTCCTTAATTGTTTATATACCTAGAACGTTAGAGTTGTTTGTGCATTCGTTGCTTACCAAGACCATGCAGATTACGAGTGCCAAAAACGCCAAAACTTTGAGTCCGTCTCATATGTAAGCGTGATTGTTCGAATGAGTTTACTTTGGCAATAATTATATGATAGATGCGAGTGATTTATAAATTTATATTTACTTCTAGGAAACAATGTATTCTGTCGGAGAGTCGTTTTGATTTCTTGAAAGATTTGGTAAAATCTCTGCCCGATGTATCAGGACCCGACGACGAAGTGCCTACCCCACCGCTAACACCTGCCCCTATAAACTCGAATGCGTCAAATCCATCTACTTGTATGCCCGCTCTGCGACATTCTGACGTGGGGTAAGTAGCGATCGAATTAACTGTCATTTCTGAGACTCCGAGTGTACCAACGTATTTTTGTAGACTTCAGAAGCAGCAAATGGGATTAACTACTGAAGTAAATGTGGAATATAAAAATTCGAAAGACAATGGAGGAACGGGAGTGTATAATTCAGGTGGAGTGAACGAAATGGTAACGAACACGTCTGTGTCCCATGTTCCAGAATTTCAAATATCCGTGCCCACGTCGTTCCAAATTAGTCAACCAAACTTTTATACAGAAGTTAATCCTATGAATTTAAGTACAAACACATCCGGTGTAAACGCGAGTAATCAGCCGACTTCAAACTTTGCTCACACTGCCAATATCGATGAAGATTACGACACATAGTTATTTTTTAAAAAAAATTAGCAGCATAAACTCATATATTATCGAGTTTAGGACAGTCGTAGAAGTGTTCGATGGATGAATAATGCTGCCAACTATTGTTCCGACTGTTCTCTATCTGTATGTTGCAAGGTATAATTTGCATCGTTCGAATAATCCTGTTACTTGTATATGCTTACACAACCATAAATTTTTATATTTTTATATGTAATCTGTTAACAATTACACAGATTGATTGTTCAAGCTAGTTGAAATAGCACATTTGGTATTTATATATGTTTTCTATTACTGTGCCTGATTCGTAAGATCTAAGTGTATTCCTAGTACTTTACTTTGATGTACACACATGTATAGTGAGCGCGAATTTTACGAATTGAAAGAATATGCGCTTCGAAACATACCTATATACTATCGTTCTGTAAGCAAGTGAAGTTTCTTTTAATGTTCGTACAGTTATCCAGGTACAAATACTTTTAATTATTAAGTATGTAATTAGTTTTATGTTTTGCAATTAATTGGCAGAATTCGAAATGTACCTCATTTAGCATATACATACCTTAGAATATTTATCAGTTATGACGCAATGTATACAATAATGAGCTTTACAAGTAAGATTTTTTTACGTCTATACACATGTAGGTAAGGTATGAAACTTTTATAAAGGGAAAGTTGGCACGTAATAAGACGTTTCGTATGTGCGAATAACACTTGGTAGAATCGGTTTATAAAATTGATAGCGTCGAGTATCTCTTATCGCTTATGATGCAACATCTGTCGTAGAGTTATACATAAAAAAATCCGCATGTATTCGCTGAAATTGTTAAATATTTCAAAGTTCGATGTGTCGAGCCGAATAATGTAGAAATAGAGATTATTAAATTCTGCGAAAATTTAGATTATTTCATTTGCACAGAGAAATGTTACATCTCGTTTACGCTTGAAATAGAACAGTAATGTGTACATTATTTCGAAATAATGTATTTCTAATAACTAAATATCAGATTATTTAATAAATTTCATTCACGTGATAAGTGTAAAGCATGCTTGTTTAGTAACAAGAAAGACATAAGCAATGTTTGTGTAAAGAATGTATTAATAACTGATATGAACAGAGACGCGCATGTATAATTATTTAATGGGTTACGTATCGCAAAAGTATAATTTATTTTGGTAGATGAAACACATAGAAGTAGTAGGAAACTCTTTTAATTATCGATTATTAGTTGTTTGAATGAATTATCTAATTTAATATTAATTAAAAACGAAATCAAAGTACACGCATTTTTATATATTCAGAAGTCTACACCTAATGTGTTGAAAAGGAGTTAAATAGAAAGGAAGTTTTCAATTGACACATTGAAAAATTCTTGTATTATATGCAATAGTCAAAGTATATGATAGATTATTACATATAAAGGTAACGAGAGTAATTGAAAACCTCCTTGTGTAAGATTGCTATGTGTATTTATATTATACCTTTGTAAATAAATAGTGATATCATTATTGTAATAAGTCTGTTAGTTTGTGTTCTTATAACGCGGCTGGTGTTTATAAACAGTTCTGAAATACTGCAACAAATATGCTTTTCAAATGAAAAGATTCTGATGCTCCGAAAGCAATGAAAAGGCAATAAATACATCTAAACATATTTTCAATAAAGTGAACGGCAAATTGATGTAAAATCAAATCAGAGAAATTGTTAAATACATATCATATCACCAACGACCATTATCGGCAATCTATGAAATATTTTAAACACCCACTTCTCCCTGCCCGTGCGCGATGTGCTGCATATTTAAACGTGTCGCGGGAAACCAGCGTGCGCCGGATGTGACGCACAGAGCGTGTCACGAGACATTGACCGTGCGTCACATATGGCGTACGCTTAATTGCAAAAACGCTAATTCCAAGGAATATATGCAGGCTTCTGGCGCGAAAAGGCATTATCAAATGAAAATAAAACGACGACATTTTATTGACATTCCGAGGCTGAGCTTAAGTGATCGAAGCGTACACAAATTAAAAGAATTTAAGTAACGCAATAAAAATATAAAATGCATTATTTAACGTTTCATTGAAGTCTTATATATATGTAGCTACTCGCATGAAAATTACATACACTTTGGTTGTAGACTTTGATTGAAATTGTCCAAGATCCAGTAGATAGTGAAATTCACGCGATGTCACTAGATAAATGCCACTCGTTTCTGGTCAAAAACAATTTGTGTAAATCTTTCGAAAAAAACATCTTAACGATCGTTTTGCACAATTGATCGAGTTTGTGACTGAAACTGAACGATAAACATCTTGGACGTGTAATCGAATTTGAAGAGGTCTTTGTTGTCTGTCCAGCATGCTTCGTGCGGGAAGAGAGACTTTTTGCTGACACAATGAATCCCGTTTGCGAGTAATTCTTCGATAAATGTGGAAGTGTTAAGCGTACTCCGTGTCGATGAATATTTAAAAGCTCCCGATAATCGTTCTCGGAAGCGTAATACACGAATAACAGAAGCCTCTATCCTTCGTTCATCGAAGATAGGCTTGTTTAAAATCGTACAATGACTTCCTGCATTGTTTAACATCAACAACTCTTCGAAGAAAATTTCAAGCTCGATGTGCAGTTTGCTGTTTTGCGACCGATCACAAAGGAAATGAGGTTGTGCTGAAACCATAATTCTCACCCCGTAGGTAATAGAATTCATCCCGATTTTTCTCATTGAACAAAACCTTTGACCCGATGATTCATGTTAGATCTCTTGTTCTCTCACCTTGTGAAATACCTTCATTCTTGGTTTCTTACTCCCACGATATTGTTCATCAACTGTCAAGTTGTATACTTACA
Source organism: Andrena flavipes (assembly GCA_963971345.1). Classification (NCBI taxonomy): domain Eukaryota; kingdom Metazoa; phylum Arthropoda; class Insecta; order Hymenoptera; family Andrenidae; genus Andrena; species Andrena flavipes. Next base: position 59,223,840 of record OZ020481.1, read on the forward strand.
TATTCTACAGCTTATAACTCACTATCACTAACAGAGTCAATACTGAAACATAAAAGTTAGTCGAAACTTCCTTTGTTTACATCCTGGCTGTGGCATTGTTATTATTTGTAAATTTGTAAAAGAAAAAATGGAGTAACACAATGATTGCTTTCTTATTTTTTTTTTTTTTTTTTTTTTTTTTCATATATGTTGCTCATATATTTTGCTATTAGAGGAATGCGTCTAATGCTGTGCATGAAATTATTGATTAGTAATAAATAACACATTCATGTATAATTATATATAACACAAAGACGTATTTGAGAGTTTCATTATGTACTTTTCACTGATTTCTTAAGTTGGTCGAACGAAGTACAAACCCTGTCTATTTCAAGATGTAACTTTATCATAGAAAGAAGCGATCAGTTCTTATTATTATATAAGTATATAGTTATAACTTTTCTTTCGTAGTAATCCATGACGGCTATTCGCTTAGTTTAGGTCAAGTATATAGCGTATGTATTTGCTTATTAGGTGCATTGGAACATAGGTAGTGCTGCTGTTCGTCTGTCCGAGTACAAGTATCTATGATGTTTTCGTCAGGTCTTAGCTGTAATCTCTCCTTCCCCAGCTGTCTGGGTTACCCACAGGACAGCGAAGAACTAATACCGAGAATGGCTCGCGAGCCAATTATTCTCAATGTTTACGATATGGTAAGAGAACTAATTCATTAAATCCCGATCGACGTAACACCGACTAACAGGATTCTGTATTTCAGTATTGGATAAATGAATATACCACTCATATGGGATTAGGTGTATTTCATTCCGGCGTCGAGATTTATGGAACAGGTATGCATAGACGATGTTGTATCGCAAAGAAAACTCGATGTTACTTTATTAATAACATTAATCCCTTAATAGAGTATGCGTACGGGGGTCATTCTAAACCGATTTCTGGAATTTTTGAAATCACGCCACGAGTTGCTGACGAATTAGGGGAGCAATTTAGATATAGGTGAGTTTGCTGTTTTAAATTCACGTTTATCTCGCGATAATTATCAAAATGTGCAGGAATCTATACAAATTCTGCAGTTTGTATAGCATAATGCTCTTTTCGTTACAGGCAATCGGTACACATTGGATACACAGACTTCACGGAGGACGATGTGAGCAGAATTGTTGCCGAATTAGGGAAAGATTTTAGGGGCGATCGTTACCATTTAATGAATAAGAATTGCAACCACTTTAGTAGCCAACTAACGCTCGTATGTATAGAACATCATGATTAGGATAATTTTTTATTCGAACGACGCTAATGTATTTCTATTTCGATGTTCTAGATTTTGTGTGGTCAAGAGATACCCGGTTGGGTAAATCGTCTGGCGTATTTTAGTTCTTGTGTTCCATTCCTTCAACGTTGTTTACCAAAAGAATGGTTAACGCCCGACGCGCTTCAGCATTCTTTGAGTCAAGTCAGCCATCACGAAAGCACACCACCTTCCGATACCTCCTTGTAACATTTGGCCGAACCTGCAGAAAGGGGAGGTTCAAAGTACCGTAGGAGTTACACCTTTTAGAGAATTTATGCAACAAGCGAAGGAGGTTTATCATGACAGTGAATACATCGCCGGGATCATGAAATCCGTGAAACAAAACCGTCGAAACGAGGTACAAATTTAATATTGTACTGCTGAGTTCCACTGGTGATTAATATAGTACTGAAAGAATTGCCTTTCTCGCAACGTGTCGTCTTCTAAGCATTGGACGGCGGTATACAATGTCGCGTGTGTTCTTTGATTGTCAACACACATACAGTCGAGGTTTAACAGATGTATAATTAATAGGTAATTATGTATAAATCAAAGCCGTAAAGAGACTGGAACTTATTTATTTATCGGTTAAGCACATTGATTTGATTAAGAGATTTCTCGCGGCTGAAATTTTATGTACGCAATGAGTTTCATTTTGTATTTTAGAATGAACATTTTAGATTTGTATTACGTTGAAATTTGTAAAAGCACCTTGGAATGCGTTACACCCGTTCACTGAAAATATATGTTACACTTTAGAAATATTCTGCGATTCTTTTTCACACAATTTATTAATTTAATTGATTCGAATGTCACGATTATATTTATATTATTTATACATGCGACACTTTTCTATGCAGCTGCCACTAATATTGTTAGGAAATTTAAATAAATATTGACATTCATACGTAATAAATAATCGAGTTACAGATAACTTGTTTCTCGTGCATGATTCCATGAGAATGTGTTTTCTGCAAGCACTTTGTATAAAAGAAGAAGAAAAAGCGTATTAATAATTTTATAATTAAAAAAAGCATTCTGAGTCAACGATTTTACATCATATGAATGTCAAGTCTGTAAAGGTGCTCTTGGATTTTGCACGACGTAGGATTAAATATTCAAGCATTATAATTTCAGAGGCTTTTGCCGCATTTGTAACACACTGAGTTCTCTTCAAATATTCACGGTATACCAAAAAAAAAATACCCATGTTACTGAAACTGTTGTTGTCAAATTTATAATGTTACATGTTAAAGAAAATCTCGTAAAATAATTTGAATATACGTACGTGAAAGTAAGATAAATTCTATTAGGTATTTGGTATATGTAAAATGTAATGGAAAAATTCAGCGACAATTAGTGCCAATTCAGTTTCCCGTTAATTCGATCCTTACGAATAATAGTAGGAACTCGCGTGTTGCATACAATAATTCAGATAGATGTTATCGGAGAATGAATATGTTATATTCAATGTTAATACGCGAATATACCATTCGGTGGATGATTTTGTAGAAAAGTTTACGATATACGACACTTGTGTCTAAAATGATTTTCAGATCATCCTCTGTAAAAAAAGTCTCTGCATCGAAACTATCGAGTACATTTTATTTAAATAATTACATTGTACGAAATTTCTTTTTAAGATAAAGTTTAGAATTAGTTTGGAATACCGAAATTATTTAGTATGTTAATGTATAACAGCATAATAAAATTTATAAATTTAAACTTACGCGCTTTTATGCGGTATACTGAAAGAAGGAAATTTTTCTTACTGACGTATATATGTATTATATTTGCAACAAAAAGGCATCAAAAACAATTAGTCGTCATTATCTCGTAGCTCAAAGTATGTTAAATTTTATACTCTTTACCGACATACACTTGCATCGACACGATGTCATGAAACGGATTACTTTCACTAGATAGAAACCAGTATAGCATAATACTCTAATAAAGTATATAAAGCACAATATTGCAGTATAAGTACAAAGGCTTATGTATAACTTTCTAAACGATCTTTTTTATAATGATGTTCAGTTTGTTGTTTCAATAGAGACTTTCTTCTTACTGTTAATATTTTCTTTTTAAATAATAAACAGTCTGATAACTACCGCACTGCCTTATTAATTGTTAATAATACCTCGAACCCAAACGATACAAGTTGTATTAACCATTCGATACATTTTTATGTTTATACTTTTTATCATAATTTATTCAAACTCTCATCATTAGTGCATAATAATTTTTAACGAATAAGCATGCTGCGTTCAGAAATAATTTATGATACTTGACGCACGTACAAATTTCTCAATTTATTAATATATTTCCTTTACACAAGAATTAATTGTAAATTAATCAATGGGTGATGAACTTTTAAAACAGAAAGTAAAGATTCTCGCGTGTTGGAAGTAAAGAATATAAATACTACAAAATCTACAAGGCACACGTGCCTTATGAGAAAAGTCTTATAAACATAAAAGTTTGGTCGTCTATCTCGCCGCAACAGTGCGCTTCCAATAATTTACAACTGAATACAATTCTTCATTTAAAATGCGAATAGTTGCTTGCAATTGCTTTTAATAAATATCGTAAATAATGCACATATTAGTTATAAATAAGTTCATAATATAGAATACACTAAACTAAGTTGCTAGAGAAAAAAGAAAATGATTAATAGTCGGGTCGTTACACGCACTGGTACTAAACCTATAGGATTACATAAATCATTGTCAATCGTTACAGAAAGTATCCTAACGGTTTGTAAAAAAAAGAAAAGTTAAACTATCGAATCATACAATCTATGTATGCGCACATATTCTATTCTCGTGCAGAATGCCGGTCGTACATTTTGATTACGCGTAGAAAGAAAGCATAATTATAGCGCAGCTCTTTTTTTAGATTCTTTCTTTACATATTATAGAAGATTTCCACTTGAAATTTCGGTGTTGTATGTATGTATGTGCACGCCAGAAAGTAACGGAGAATCAAAGGGTCTAAAATCAAGTTGATATTGCGAGCTTATTTAAAAAAAAGATTGAATTATTTACAAAAATATAAAATCAATGCTATACAAAGTGACTATTCCTTCGTATGTTATTATCTATAGATAAAGACTTGGATCAAAGACAAGGCAACACAAGACAAACAGATGCGTCTTTGATTTTAGAACCCTTAAGTAACAATGGCGAAAAATAGGCAAACTCGTTGAATTTGGTTGGTAAGTACAATCAACACCGTACGTTACTATAATTTATAAACATACCTCGATTACACTTCTAGAAATAGCTCTAGAACTCGTTTTTTAAACTTTTATTCCGATACAGACAGCAATACCGGTACTATTACAATTCTCTCGCTCGATAACATTAACACTTTTTTTTCCCCTCTTCTATTAACGGTTTCTTCTATACTTTTTTTTTAATATAAGAATGTCAAACCTATTGCAGTCGATATATATTTTATTTATAATATATATTTCCAAGTCTTATCATTACATAAATCCGATGAAGACGTTTCAAGGTATCCTTCCTTTCTTTTTGGTATTATACTTGTGTCGTATTTGCATCACGTTAACTTTGCGCCTATTAACAGTGATCTCTCTCAAGGAGCTGGAACTTGGGGTTTTAAAAATGTATTTAATGTCAGTTTTATGAAAAAAAAAGCGTCACGCGGAATGTAGCATGTCGATATTACACAGTTTCAATATACCATAACATTTCTGTGATTATTTGAACTTTTTTCCCCGTTAGAATCCGTTATAAATATATGAAAATTCAAATGCAACGATCAGAAGTACTTTTCACATGCATTCCACTTTTTGCATACTTGCGAATGGTATTGACATTACGATTATTGGCTTAGTTAAAGACAATGAACAATCTTCTATACCCCATAACTTCTCTGTGTAATCAAACAGCTCGGGATTCTTGACCGTTAAACGTGTATTCCGCGTTTCAACTACTGGCATAGAATCCCGAGACAGTTATCTTGCTCTACCAACTCTTCTCTTTCAGTATAGCTGGTAGATTTTTATAAATGTACATGGAAAATGTATATTTTATACATTAAAACATATAAAACTTGTTATCGTGTTTTTGCGTATTTCATCTCCTCCTGCCCTAGACTTACATCTATCAAAAACGAAACATAGTTTTTTTGGATCCGTCAATTTTTCGATTTTTAAATATAAAAGTAATAAATACGCTGCAGTATCGCGTGGCATTTACTGTCCGACAACTTTTAGATCTTGAAAATAAAACGATACCTCGTCATTGTTCCGTTTTCGATACTTGTGTTCTCAGTCCATATAATTTGATCGTTCGGTCTTAAATACAACGTGTCTCATTAAATATGAGTCGAACTTCTTTCGGATGATACTGATTCGACTTGATGGTACAGAGAAGCGACACATTTTTTATTAAGGGGGACAAACGGTGCAGTAAGGACAAATGCTCAGCATCGTTTCTTTACTGTCGTCGTTAATACGCGCATTGCTGTGTAAAAGTGTATAGCCACCATGCTTAATAACTAGGCCATTACCAGCAGAGGCTTCCGGGTACATTGCACGATTATCCTACTATTCACACGCTGAATAATACGACGCACCTTACTGCGTTATGACGGAATAGAAAATATTTGGTCATAAGGCGTCAGGTCGATTCAGTTTCATCCAAAGATTTCGTTTATGCCGCTACGAATGATTAAGTATACAATTCACTCGAACCTATTCCTTTATACCTAGATTCAAAAGTAGGTACGATAGATTAAGTAGATAAAATTCATTTATTGCTAGATAATTTGACTGAGATTTCGTTTTTGTTAACTTAAAAAAAAAAGAAAGAAAGAAAGAAGGCAGTTAGTTGCAATGATTAAAAATTAAAATTATGCGAAGGGGGTCTGCATTTAGAGTTCAATGAAATACGATACCGATCCCGGTAATATACGGCATCGCGAAGCTAGCTCATTGATCCTCAAGCTCGCAAATTATTTACAATAATTTATCGTTACATTATAGATTGCCTTCTCGTTAAGTGTATAACTTATTATGGATAAACTCTTAGATAACCAGAAAGTTATTGCGACGCGTTATCGAAATTCAACTTAAAATAAACGTACTTATCAGATCTCAATATTGTACTAGATATTTCAAATATTCTCGGTCCAATTATACATAAGAGTATTATGCCTTTTAGTTGTACGCTCATGAATGCAATGCAGCCGTAATGCACAATGTTATAAAACGTATTGCACGAAATTCGAAAGAAAAGGGAAGAAAGCAGTGCGATAACTTTCCGGCCGAGACAAATCTAACGCGGATTAGTGTGAAGACATTTACCGTAGATACTGTAATCTTATTGTTCAGGTAGTCGTATACGATTACAGTAACTTGTTCGTACCATGAAAAGTGTTGAATAATTTTCTTACGAGTCGTACGAAGACGAGCCGTGATCGTGAGCGGGGCTCGGAGGCGTCGATGGATTTGAACTGTTGTTTGAGGCGATTGAGTGTCTAGGGCTTCCACCAGAGGTGTGTTCCTGCATTAATAAAAGCCACGCATGTATTATTTATATTTCGCGAATATTAAACGATAAATACCTTGTCGTGTAGGGATGCGATACTGCCAAGAGAAAGTGGAGTATGCGATCGCAGATGTATGGACTCCGAGTCAACTTGATCCACGGGAGTGCGTGGCAACGAAGGCGGAGTAGCAGTTGGTCGTGGAGGTGCCGGTCCTCTGCGCGACGATGTCGAGCCTGAGGGGAAGTCACGAGACGGTTGATTGAAGAATTAAAGAAGATATAATTAAACGTTTACCATTGTGCGGCGAATATCCGGAATTCCTGGATATGTGAGAACTGAGACGTCGCGTGTCAGAAGGAGGATGCCTGGGGGGCAGTGGTGCTGGTTTGCTTGGCGTTTGAAGCGTGGGACCGTATAACTAGGCAGAAAGTTGAACGAGTAACATCATGGCAAAACTATCTACGAAAAGCTACGCGAAGAGATGACAAACTCTTACTCTCTGCTGATTGCTGTGAAGATGAGAGCTACTGTGATGACCGGTATGCTGTTGATCAGCTGTTTCGAGGGTTGTAGGCAGATCTAATAGTCGCTGTATCTGAAACAACGCGCGAAACTTACCGTGAAGAATATGCACCACTTGTAAAGCTGCGGAGATAAGGATTACTGCCTACCTGTATTCCATTACCTGGACCCAAGTGACTGACATGATTGAAATTTGTCGGGGCAGATATCATTTTAGAGCGTCTATCTGTGGGGCGGGCAGCCCTGTTTCCTTCCCTCAATGAAAATCGTCTCCGCGGTCTCGTCATCAGCCTGCCGCTCGCGTCTAGCGGCGTTATATTGAGTAGTTCTCCTGTTCACCATGCAGAATTTGTATCATGCTTCATCCTGTACAACTATCGCTACTGCACTAATATATACTCACGTTGATGTAAATTGCTGAGGAAAATCACATGCGGCATATCGTTAATCATACAGGACGTTAAAGAGCCCGAAGTATTTAACGGCCGTGCTCGTTTCACGTTAAGCGTTTGCAACCAGTCTCCGGTTGTACAGTCGAACACGTCTATGTGGGTCTCGCTGTAAACCAGCAAGTAACCTTCGCAATAACCTGTAACGTAAATTAACGCGATACGTATTATCGATGCTGCCGGTTGTTTCGGGCGAGTATCCCGAACGTGTACTTACTAACTGCCGTAGGAACAGCGGGATACATGATCTCACGGTCTCTACTCTTTCTGCCTTGGCTGTCGACATATACTGCCAATGTATGGAAGACTAATAAGAATTCGCCGCGCGGTAATTCGATGCAACGTAGAGCATCCACAGCACTGTACGTGAGAAACCCTAAGAGCGTATTCTCCGAATGGACCAATGCTAGATTGTAGAGAAGAAAAGATTAAAGACATTGTTACGTTGCCTAGGTGTTAAATGAATTGTTAACGGGCCCAAGTGATGTTTATACTCACAAACTGGGTGATGGTCTCCCAAGATGCTGTAGATAGAGAAGCCGGAAGGATATCCGACACAGAAACGACCTTCGGAAAGGATTTGCAAAGTTTGTGCGTGACAGGGTAACATCAATTCGCGTATACGTTTATGACGCGTTTTCGTACGTGTTATTTCGTAGATGATCACTTGAGACGCATTCTAGATCAGAGAAAGAAATGTTTAAAACGAAGTGCGCTGGCTATAGAAACATTATAACATCGCATCGCAAAATCGCTTGCCTGTTTCTTTATGGCAACGCACAAACAGTATGTCAATGGGTTACGACGTACTACCCCCGTTGTCAGAGTAATACATCCTTTAGTCTCAGCGACTTTAATCCATTCCACTTCATCTCCATCTAATGCACGTACTGGAACCAGCCGTACATGGCGTTGCTTTCCACTTAAAACTACAATTAATTGTTCTTCCGTTACATATTCCAATAAGTATATTTTCTTTCCCTCCCCGACTCTTGCAATTTCTGAAAGGATAATACAAGTTGATCGTAGCCGGGCTATCACTCTTATTAAATGAATGCGAGGCGAGTATAACATACCACTACGATCTAAATCTAAACAGAAGAGACCTTCTTCTGTGCCAATGACTAGACGATCTGGATCAATAATTGCTCCTGACATCACATTTTTAATCAGCGCCAATGTATTATCTAATAATTCCTTTGCTCTAAAAATCTGTACAAGAACAAGGAATAACATAAAGCTGCATTGTTCTCGCGAGGAAAATGCGAGGTACTTGAAACTATGTACACTCAACTTACCGTTGTATTAGGAAGATTATTTTTCTTTAGTATTCTATGCAGTTCACTCAAAGCGACTACCCATTTGGTTTTCTCGCTTTCAGTGTCTGCAAGCATTAACGTGTGGTTCCTCAGGCCAGGTGGTTCCAGCAGAGATGTTGTTATCTAGATAAAGTTGGAACGGTAAGTCATGCGGGAATGAATAAACGAACGACGACGACGAGTCTGCGAATTACCCTAAATATGCACGGAATGTCTTTCTTTGTAGCATGTATGACATCCGAATCTCGAACAGAACTGACGCTGAATTCTTCGTCCCGCATGTCCAAGACTTGAGACACGTACACAGATGGCAATGCGTTACGATCCGGAGAAATGTCGTAGAGAAATAATTTAAAGTCGCAGACAACCACGAATTGACGAACCCAACCCTTCTTCACTCCGCCCATTTTTGGCACTTTAACGTACCCCTCGTAAGCTGTGCCTATTCCTCGGGTAGGGTCAATACCCAGCGGTCGTTTCGCTGCGGAAAT